>SRSE01000648.1:0-600000 GCA_005024645.1 Planiliza haematocheilus | reverse complement strand
AATGTCCGCATGTTAACTGCAATGTATTGTGACCTTGGCTGTATATAACACAAAAGGCTCGCTTCACAAAGTGCATTCATTAGAGAAACAAATGAAAGGTTTCAGTCCAGGGGGACATTTTTGTACAAAATGGGAACCGCTGAGCCCTGACACTGCAAAACAGCTGCACTCTTTAACCTACTGACAACTGACTACTTAAAAAAAAAAGCTTCATTAAAGTTGAAGCACAAAGTCAGGCTGTCAAACTCCATGCTGGTTAACTGTGTACCCACCAAGACACATGATTTAACGCCCCACTCTTGGGCGCTAAGAAGCCACAATATTAGGTAATTATGAAATGCTATTTTAGCATTTCACATTCAAATGATTGCCCATTTGTGATCTTAAAAACAGTTATAATAATAGTAAAATGTTTTTCCTCTGAACCTAATCCATTTGGCACATTTGACAAAAGCTGACAAAAAATACAGGAAAAGGGCATGTGAAGATAGTGTTAGCAAGGCTAGCTAGGACTCTCTCCCATGTATCTCTTTTTTCTCACAAAAGCTGGAAAATTCCACCAACAAAACTGTACAATGCATTTTCACTTTCATTCATAATCACAGCTGTATGTTCCTGAAATTTGATTACTCATAAAGTCCATATGTAACCAGCCGTATGCACACATGCAGTGTACAAGAATGCCAACACATCCGAATCAATATTAAAACTCTGAGTTTAATTCGATGTGAAAGTTGAGTTACATTGCACTCTGTCTATATGTACTGAATTAATTATTCAGTGCCTCCATCTAGCAGCCATTATATTTCATCTTGCCCATCGTGATGTGCTGACTGGACTATGCCGTACCCCAGTGTATCGAGGGAGAGTCCTCGCCCAGGTTTTGTCCTGTACTTCTGTTGACATAAATTGGTTAAAGCAGATCTGGTCAAAGCCTCTGTGACCTGAATTGCTCTTGGAAAGTAGCTTAGAGGGTATTTGGGAGCTTGGCTGCCCTCCTTAAAAGCTGCAATGGGCCACTTTTGCAACTTCCAAATGGTATTGAGCCGCCTGAAAGCCGCTATAAATGCATAACCTCAAAATCATAAAACGTGGCGTCGATAATACACAGCACTTTCATGCTCGCCAGCCAGACAATATGAATGCTACATGGAAGATCAGAGGTAGGAGAGAGAAAAAACGGTATTACTGGGAGCAGGTAACATCCACGGGATACTGGAAAACGCTGAAAATACAGTGTGAATCTTCTTTATTGAAGTCTGTGTTTTCGTGTTGCCAAGCTTTTCCCCAGTGTCATTCTGTGACCTATTGTCAGCTTCGGCAATTATACGTCGAAGCCTGATTAGATGTTGTGGTTGAGGAAGAGATGTCATACTTAACACAATCAAGGTTGATTTGAGGAAATTAATGTTGGAAATTAAAGGTCTATGAATATGCAAATAAATAAATAAATAAATTCATTGTGAGAAAAATACAGAACAAGGCAGGAACCCAGAGTGGTAAAATTGCCTATTTATCCTTGTTTATCCACAGAATGTATACCAATTTCCCGAGTTGACTGAAAAAGGCGTAAAAAGGAAGGTTGACAGTAAGTGTATTCATGCCTAGGTTGATGCTCTGGCAGAGCTGTAACACTACTGCTTTGTTATCTTCCCGCCATTTTCCTTTTTCCTCTTGGACTGGAAACCCCCCAGCCGCCAACCTCCGCGTCTCACCGCGGACGGCGAGACTGACACCGCCGCTGCCTTGACACGCAGCGCCCGAAGTGACAAGAGTGGAGGTAGCTCGGACGGGGTCGCGAGCTGCGAACGAGCCAACCTGCAGGCAGGCTGCTGCCGCCGGCGCCAGCTAGCAAACTGAAAGGCGAGCTCTGGAGCTGTCTGGGAAAGTAGAGTCAGACCCTGCCAACTACTGGAGGCTTTGAAGGCTCTGGTGTGTGGAGTCTGTCTCTCTCTTTACAGCGTTGTTCCAGGAAAAGCTAGGTCTCATTCAATCGTGTTCTCCTGATGAGAATGTGCTTTATTTCCAGCCATTGTTCCGACATATATAACCGCACTAAGCTAGGGGCATGATTTGACAGAATGTGGCTCATGTCCTTGTGTAAGCCTGTATACTGCAAAACACCAGCACAGCTAAGCAGCTGCTCTGCCTTGTCATGCCTTTTGAAGGCTTCACCGACTGAGCCATCAAACGCCCCCCCTCACCAAAAAAAAAGAAAAAAAAGAAGCATTTTAGCATCTCCTATTCTGGCACTGGCCTGTCTGTCTCACCCTTTCAAAGAAAATCCTCAAAGATGGATTATCATGCAATTTCTCCTACAGAAAAAATAAGAAAAGGCAGGAAGAAGGAGGAGAGGTTAGGGAAGAGAAAGGACTAGCTGCTAAATTATTCGTTCAACTGTGGCTCTTTTGCTCCTTGCATCCAGAGCTGCTGCTACCTTCTGTTTTTGGATTTAGTTTTCTTTTTTCTTATGCTTTTATTCTCCCCTCCGCTCCCTCCACCCTCTCCTCTCGAGCTCCCTCACTTTCTCTGACTCAACAAAGCTCTACTCAGCATCCTTGACGGGGAAAGATCACAGGAGTAGAGAGTAATGAGACTCTGGCTAGCTCACTTCCACCGTACCTTTCTATCTCTCCGTCTTCGCTTCCCCCACTGCCTCCGTTCACCACACACAGTCCGTCATTGTCTAGATCTCTGCTACCTGGTGTGAGGCAGGGTGTAATTCATTAGCGAGGTAGGGCTAGAAGGGCTGTCTCCCTTGCTGAGATAAAAAAAAAAGGTGATGAAATCAAAACACAGACTGATAGTGGAGGCCCACCCTCTTGTTTTGCTGTTCTCCCCTCTCTATTCTCTATATGTCTTTCCCTCTCTCTGACACCGTCCCTCTCTCTCTTTCTCCCCATCCACTTTGAAGTCTCTCCACTGAAGAGAGCCTGACTCAGCAGCCACACTCTCTTCGGGCTCTCTAAGACTGAGGTGAGAACCAATGTCAGGCAACCTTGACAGAGACTTACGGTGAGAGAGCCCGACGCAGGCATGCAAATAAATTAGACGCCCCCAACGCGCATCAGCGGCAACTACAAATCACGCATTCAAAGCGGGGAGGCGACAGCGCCACACTCGGATGCGCTCGCATAAAAACCACACATGGGCACGGCGGAGAGACACACACGGCGCAGCGCGGGGAGCTAATTCTGCCATGCTGAATGACAACGACATGGCAACAGGGTTGCGTCACAGGCTGATGGCTGGGAGACAGAGAGAAGAGAGGTGAGGAGGAGGAGATGAGCGAGACGGTGCGTGTCGGCAGGAGGTGTAAAAAAAAAAAAAGATGGAGGTAAAGATGATTGAGGTGAGGCCGAGGCCATAAGTTATGCATTCGCACCTGCTGTTTTCTTCTTCTGTATTTATGAGACGCTGTCCACTCTAAAAGTCAAGGATCAAAGAGGGAAATCAAAGGCCCTCAGTGAATGGGGGGCAGAGACCCAAGTGAAACTGCCTCCTCCTCCTTTACCCTCCTCTACGGCTTCCCATGTCCTGCAACACTGCAGATCAAAAGTGTTTCTTTCACTTGAAATCTCTTTTCTGGTTCTTGTCCGTACAGCTCTTTAAAACTGCAGTGTTGTCAGTGTAGCCATGGTTTCCCAGAAAAGGTACATTATGTGTATTTTTAGCAATAGTAACATGAAGCATTTTGTTAATGTGCATTTTGCATGTATGCAAACATGTGTACCTGGGCTACCTGGTTGTCCACACAAACAGAGATATCAGCTACACATGTCGGTATCTGGATTGCTCTTGATCAGATGAGTGCTTTCGATTGGAACAGTTCTCAGGTGACTGATGACCAGGTGGCAGCGATGTGCCAGTAAAAGGCATTGATGAAGCAATTTGTTATCTAGTGGATACAGGATTCAGGGTTTAAGGTTTAAAAAAAAAATAATAAAAATGGGTACAAAGCCAGTGTTGTGTCAAAGCCAACAGAAAAGGACTGTGCATGATGCCAGGCAGCAGGTATGAAAAAGTAGTCCAATAACAAGCAACCAAATGTGTCCAGCAACACATGCAAGGATGGAATGGGCTCAGATAATGAACAGCAGGTGAAACCCATCAGGGTGGAGCTAGTATATAAAGGAGGGAAAGGCACTGTGGTAGGACCTGGAGAGCAAAATGTTTCAAATGTGCACAGTTTTTGAGGGTTATCCTGCATGTATTGCCTGTTTCAAATCTCTCCAACAACTCTGCACTCTTAAACAGACCATTTCATGAACCTTTGTTTATTTGTTTGATGTGTTGCGTGGATTTACTAGTGTGTATATTAGAATCATTCCCTGTCAAAAAGTCAACTTTGAGTTCAATGTTAACTTTTGGGCACATGGCCAATTACGTAAATGACTGAAAACTGCCCATTCACACGCTTCATGACTTCCACAACCAGTTTTCTGAAGGTCTTCAAGGCAAAACAACACAGTTCATTAGCATTCATTTGATGGATCTGAGGATTCTTAGTTATCCGGGGTCATGGTAGAGCTCAAACAAAGCGCAAATAATGGCGTATTATTGACGATGTCTCACCGCTAATCCAAGTCCCGTTGACTTTGGCTTTGTTTTTTTCTCACGGATTACAGATGTGATCAATGTGATCAGTTTTCTACGTGCTGATCGGCTTTTGTTTTGTCCAACCTTAAAGGAAAGAGATCATGGTTTTGCAGTCCAGACACAAACCATTGCCGTAATCACATTTGTTCTTTTGAAATAAACATCCTCAAAATTCTTCACAGTGTGTTGATTTAAATTGAAATTAAGCATACCAACGATCAGTAATGCCATATGGGAAATGTACTCATGAAACACAGATTTTAATTGCATGAATCTGTTGCATATATAAGTAAAACTAAATCCTATTCCCACCCATACTTATTTTTGGAATGTACATAAAGTTTAGTCATGCACATGCATTAGTTATTGCACTGATGACGTGCGTGTCAGCTCACTCCAGGTTTCTGATTAATGCAGATACCTTATCCTCACATAATATGAATGTATTTATCTATCATAAAAGGATTCCTCTACTGCATTCTGAAAGGAGATTTTTTTTTTTTATCTGCAGTTCTTCAGATAGCTGTTCCATTAAAAAAAGATGATTACAGCGGTAATAGAAACAATTCATTCAACCTTGTGCTTCTGAAAGTTAAGCAAAACCATTAATTCATTCTTTTATCCATCTTATTTTTTTTCATTATCCGTAAATACAGATTTATTCCATTTAGATAGTCGGAAAAAGTGCTTTTGATAGGAGGCAGCGGTAGTCCTTTTGTTCCGAACGCAATCATAAGGACGACAATCCCTGTTGTTGATGAAGGTAGCAGACATGTCTTGGCAGTTTTGAACTAGAGTGGCAATTGTTACTTTAGTCTCCTGAGGCCAGAAGTAAAAGTACCAGCCATCAATTTTAAATGGTTAGAGGAGAATGAAGGAGGGAGGGAGAGAACGGGATCTATAAGACAATTAGAGGCTGAATTTCCACTTCAGTGGCAGCAGTGTTTTTATGTGTGTATGCAGGTGTTGTTGCTCCTTGTATGTGAATGGAGAAATGGGAGGAAAAAATAATTTAGTCAGCAAGTGAAGGATAAAAACTGGTACGAGGGCACATTTTAGTTGGTTACTTCAGCTACTGTTGAACTCCTTGGCAGAGTATAGTTTGTCCTAATATTTTGAAGCGAGACGCTCGGCGAACAATACAGATAGTTTCAATAACATTCACAAAAGCCGCCGCCGCTCCGCAGAACTGCACTGCGGTACAATAAACAGGTCTTGATTCACAATTTTGTTTTCCTTATCTGTGATTTGGAAAACAAAAATGGAGCCCAGTTGTTCTTTTCTGTCGCTGTTCTCGTTGCCGGTCAGAGAAAAACAGAGAGAGCTTAAAGTTGCTCAGTTTGTCACATAAAACAGCTATAAAGAGAATGTCTGTGTGTGTGGCGTTGCAGAGATATCAACTGAAGCAGGGGTCACGTTAACTGAATATTTTCCGTCACTGACCGTTTTTCAGAAAAATTTGAAGGCCATCCGTCATTTTGACAGACTGTAATTCACACCCCTGACCACTTGGTGGCGAGTGATGTTATTAATTGGCGCAGTTTGCCTTCCAAACATCGCAAACTTTTGTCAGGGCAAGATGTCCTGGTGCACCAATTACACTGAGGGACACGTCAGAGCTCGGCTAACCATAGATACGTATGGTTTCTATGCGGCTAACGTCAAATGAGCTGTCCCGGGTACGGACAAGACGTGTCCACAGCTCAAACTGTTTTTTTTTAACAATTAACAGTCAATGAAAAGGTTCATGAAAATGTAATGAAAACAGGTAAAAATAGACGATGGCAGGATTGTTATGTCTCAATCAAAATGGCAGACATTTAAAAAGTCTAGCACAACCTCTGTACTGAAGTTATTGATATTACCAGCTAGCACTGTCGTGTCACAATTATTGACCTTGTACTAAGAGGGGAGAACCCGTCTGGAAAGCACTTTTGAAGCTCAGTACTGCAGTTCTGGCGGTCGCCATCTTGTCAGTCCTCAATGTCACCGAACTGCTAAGTCATTCAGGTGACAGCTAGAATGCATAGTTTATATATAAATAAAAACAAAAATATTCAACCTCATACTTTTAGTATTGAATACAAAATTTGCTCTAGCACCCCAAATCACTTGTATACCAGGCCGTAGACTTGTTTATTTCTTCTGAAAAGCTAGGCATTTTAACATGATTGAGTTTTGAAACCACCCTCAAGTGGCCAGTTGAGGAACTGCACTATAGTTTCTGCACTGACTTTTAGTACAAAAAAAGTCCATAACGTGTTTTTTTTTTGTCTCTCAACAGTGGTTTTCTGTTGAAGGACAAAAGAATGAAACACGACCATAACAAAATCACTGTCAACCGACCAGAATATGTCTCCCTATCAACTGGACCACTAACACAAGCACAGCAAGCCCAGATCACATAGCTTGTCCAGCACATCATCAAGGAGGTCGTTGGATGATTTCTAAGCTGTAGTTGTGTCCGTAGTTCAGCCTCAGAAACAAAAATAGTGCTCTGCTACCATCATACATATGTCTTACTCTTATTTTATACGAACCATTTGAGTCGGTACTTAAGCGCAAATCAATACTGTAGTGCAGCACATCATGATGAAAGTGGCTTCGGTGTCTGAGGGCAGCCGCTGAACTTTAATATTCAAAGTTCCATCAAGCTTTGTTTCATGGTTAAGAAACAACGGGGTGCGTTTTTGTGACATGTGTCAAAATAGATTTTCTCCCACTTTTTTCCCCAAGTTCTTTCCCTTTTATTTGTCAAGCTCTGCAGATCTTTGGCTCACATAGCCGGGACAAATTTCTTCTTTGTTCCACTTTGTTTCATGATTCTGCCAGCACAGATGGGCCTAGCTGGAGTCTGGAGGGATTGGGTAAAAAAAAATTTGTTTAACCAACAGGTTTAGTGTATGCCTTCACTAACGTTTGATTACCTTTGCACTTGTATCGGAAGCAGACACTGATTGGCTCAGATGCAAGGAAGGGAAAAAAGTTGCAGGTGCAGAGCTTGGACGGGAAAAAAAAGCTATTGGAGTTGACAGTCCACCAGCTGTGCTGTGAAAGTAGGAATAACTGTTCCCCCATGAAACGTCAGCGGAGTCAGCCTATTCAAAGTCACACTCTGTGTCATGCAGCGAGGAAGTAGAAAGGCTGGACATCCAGTGGTCATTTCTCCTGCCAAAATGCAGCGTGAACAGCAGTTCCAGCTAACAAAGAGAGGCCATACCTGACCACAGTCTATTTCTCATGAAAAATAAGGAGCTGCTTTGAAGACACTGCTGAGAAAAATAATATTTTCCGTAGCCCGACCCTTCTAAAATGTCACTTTTGGTCTTTGTCACAGTGTGCGAGACAACCAGCCGCAAGCCACCTGTTTTATCTCAAGGCGACAGCGAGATTAAAAGTCAGACACCGGGCAAATTATTCAGAGTCTCAGAACTAAAAGAAGAAGGAAAAAAAAAAAAAACACAAAACAAAAAAACAACAACTCACAACTAGCGAGGCAAAGTGCTGCAATCACACTGTCGTTCCCACTCTGTCGCCTGTGCACACACGGGAGACTCGGCGAACTGCAAAGACAAACACACTTAGTTTGCCTCGCAGCCAGAGCCAAACGCCGGGCTCGGTTTCCCCGAGGTGCGACGTGTCACACGGAACCTGTGCTCATAACCGAGAAAATCAACAAACCAGAGAGCGGAATCAGACGACACTTCGTTCGCCTGATGCAATAAATGAGCAGGTATTACTCGTGGAGACGCTGCAGCGGAGACAACCTCCATAGTAACACTGTACATACTGTCACATGGTACAGCGACCACAGGACGTGGCGGAAGGGGTAAACAAGCGGTGTAAGCAATATACAAGACAGTGTATCCAAAAGTATACTGTATATAGAGTTAGGCTGTCACTTTATATTCTTATATTACGGGAAACAACATGGAGTTATCAAATTATATTATCGAGTAAATGTCTGTCTCTATCAAATTCACAGACTTACACCGTCTTAAATTGCCCTTTTCAAATGAATGTATTTGGAGTCAATATTGATTGTCCGAAAAGTAGGCAGGGTGCGTACCCTGGTTAGGCTCGCCTGGCAGGTCTGCTGCTCGGCTGCAGCCCCGATCAATGGAATGAGCCGCCTCAGCGAGCTTATCTACTCTTCAGACGGAGAGGCCTGTCATTAGAACCCCGGATCCTTATCAACATCAAAGGGTGTGTGTGCTGAGGTACGGACACGGGACGCACTAAACCGACATCAAAGAGCTACTGGAGGAGCAAGGCCGACTGTCAGGTTCGCCCGTGTCTGGACCAAAAGGGTGCACTTGAACGCGCCGCAGTGACTACAGCTGATGTCCGGCTGTAGTCATGTAGTCAAGGTTAGGATGCTAAGATGAGCTACAAAAATCATCTGTTCGTCTTGGAGAAACAGGGGTCCAACTAATGTTTATAGTGCAGGATAAAACCAAAAAGCCTGGGATCACAAATGCCCATCGGCAGCCAAACAACTGACAGCCATCTTCGTATGATACTGCCTTTGACCTGCGTCTTTAAACACCGGCAACCTCAGCTTCAGTCACGACAATGAACAGACTTGGCGTGCTAGTGACTGCAAGCATGAATTTGAGGTTTAGGGCTTTCAAGCTCTTTAAGGGAATATATAAAAAGAGAATTCTTACTGAAAAATATTTCAAATGATTTGTGACTTGAAGGATTAATCTTCCCCGTAGAAGTGCCGTTAAAGTTAATAGGAAGTCATTTGCGGCGCTGCATTCCAGCATGCTACCACTCAATGGAAGACTTTCTCAAATTTGTAGAATATTGTACAATAACGGGCCCCATTTAAAAGCCATTGTGTGTTAGTTTTAATCCCGTAATACACAATAAAACCAATTCGGTGTACCTCTCCCAATGGCACATAGTATTTATCAAACAAGAAATATCTGCTGCGTGCAAAATATGTAAAAGAGCATTGCATTGGATTACTTTAAGGAACTTATCTGGTCTACAATAATATGATGCAAAGCATGAGGCTGCTGCTGCTGCTGCTGCTGCTTTGGCCATGAGAAGCCCTGCAAGCTGGGATGATAAAGCCTAAGCTGCAGGGAGCCACCGAGGCCTGGTCGGTTTAGATGCTTTCTGGAGCCAAAGAATAAACATGAGTATAGATGACAGTGGATGGACTTTTCTTAAAGATATGCTGAAATAAACAGCAAAATGCAAATGAAAAGAATGGGTTTAGTAGAGTATATGTTGGTTGTTTGCCAGTATTATAATCATGTTTTTGCACAGTCTTGTGTCAGGATCCACCGCACTGGAAAACCACTTGCTTGGCTTTTCATTATAAACACTCTGGTCTGATGCTTTAAGGCACCGATACACAAAACCAGCACCAATCACTCTTGGGGCAAAAATGGTAGAACTACAGAACTAGCATCTGGACCTGCAATGAGATGAAATAATACTCCATACCAGCAGGTGGCAGTAGTGGTCTCCTCATTCCTGTCATTGTGAAAAGATATGCGTACTGGAATTTTAGTTTCAGATAAAAAATGAGAAGAAACTTTTGTGTTTGACCTCTTGACTTGTTTGCCAGCTTTCATCATTTGCATTTAAATTGGTAAGTTTTTCAACCTTCCCTACCTATTCAAGACCAGTCGGGCAAAAAAGGAGCCAACAGTGGTCCGACTAGAGGCTCAGGCTGCAGATGCTCACCCAAGGCCCAACACTAGCTAACGGTGGAGCACAGCTTGGTGTGTCCAAGCCCTGAAGGACTTTTCTCAAGACCAGTTCTATCTGGTTCGTACAGTTTCCTCCCAAAATAAAATTACACTATGCCTCCTTTGGAATGAATTCCCATATGTGGCTGCTTCTATTTCAACTTTAAAGTGGCACATCCTCTGCGGTTCCCAACAAGATTTTATCCTCTTTGGCGAGAAGGTGACATGTCATGCCCCGTTCAGACTGACAAACATGCGGGGAGACGAGCTGGAATAAATCAAACGCACGCACGCGCCGTGTCACAGCCAGAGAGCGGCTCGGTTTCCAGCTGCCACAGTGCTGTACAGTGTGATACCCTGACAAGAAAGGCCGGTGCGACCAGCAGCATGTCGAAAAGAGTCGTATAAGGAAAAGCAGCATACTGTCGCGTCGCGCCGCTGTGACAGAGCCTTTTGCTCGGAGCGTGGAAAGACAAAAACCAGGGCAGGCTGCGTGGATTGCACATCTGACAGAAATAAATAGCGGAAAAGAATGCATGGTGGAGTAACATAAAAGAGCCACAGGCATCAGTCTCGCTCTTTCAAACCTCAACTGCCCGTAGCTGTGTCACCTATGTCAGGTAGGAGAGGATGTATATTGGTGAGACGTGGGTCGGATAAGGAGGGCTGCCCGAGGCTGTGACATAAAAAGAGGAATATAACAGCATTACACATGGACAGAAACAGCTTAGTTATTCTATGAATGTATTTATGTTTTTTTTGGTGACAGTGATGGATATGTTGAAACTGCGCTTTCAAAGTTTGTGTCTTCAATTTAAACAATATGTTTTCTCATGGTCCCATTTTGCTTAAGGCTTATTGAAAACTGCCATTCGCCAGTGCGCTTTGGCCAATCATACGCGCAAGCGCCCTGACAGATCGCTCTGTCACATGTAAAATCTACTCTGACAGTTTACTCCGTGATTGAAGCAGGATAAAATGTCTGCTGTTGTGATAACTTTGCAGCGTTGCAGAATGTGAAACGTTGCCTCGTCGTATTATACAAGAGTCTGCTGTGTTGTGACGCCCGATATGCCGTTGGGCTCGGCAATCTATTACCCGCGCGGCCCTCCTGGATCTTGTTTCAGCACAGGTACCTGAAACATCATGCCTCCATCAGTGCCGAGGTTTGATTTTGCTCCGTCGGTGCACTTCTCAAATGTATAATCAATAATTAGCCGGATTGCCGGGAAGGCTCGTGCAGTCTGCAGAGGATGAAGGAGAAGCGTGGAACGTTATACCCTGGTCAGCCTCCAGCACACCTCAGAAGTAAACTAGTCGTTTTAGTGGCGTTATTATTGTGGTACAATGCAGACACAGCAGTGCACATGCAGATGCGCTTCCACCGGAATAGCATCCATTAGCGTAGACCAGTTGCAGGAGTATTAAACGCGGTTTAAAGCAGATATGTGAGCTCAGACTGGACCGAGAAGACAAATTGTCTCTTGTTGAGTTCATTTTGGAAAAGCCCATCTGAGTTTGGGTTATAAAGCCCCAAATGGGCAACCTACAGCCATAACCCAGGGATTCCAACAGGGGTGGATGTGTTTCAGTTCAATCAATCCACTGTTAGTACCGTATGCCTAATTTTGTGGATTGTTTTGTGTCGGATTGGGAAAAAAAAACTCGATTCAGATGAATATAATCAAGGGTGAAATTTCATTCTCAGTCCGGCCTTGTACATTTACAACAGCAAACAATCATTGTCATTTGGGTGACATAAATCTGTGTGACATTTTAATATAAATGTGTCATGTACCAAACATTTTGCCATTTGATTTGATCGCGTCACATTTTCATTCCTGAACCTTTGTTTAGTCGGTGAGCCTCTTTTTTCTTTTTACAATCACAATCCTAACCTGACGGCTACCATACAGTTCCACAAGAGCTGCTCGGGTTAAAAGCCTTGCTCAAGGGCACCGCGGCGTTGTAAATAAAGCTTCTTTCAATTTCCCCGACCACAAATTCCAAATGCCCTATTAAATCCTGCACTCTGCGTATTGTGCGTCGCGAAGGAAAACGAGTCCACAGCCGCAACTGAAGTTTTACACATGTGACGGTGAATTATATTTGCAGAGGTTCGCCTGAGGGAAACAATGCAAGAAATTCATCAAAGGAGGATGCTTCATTTCTTCTGACAGCTCCACATATATGGGGAAAATAAAGGATGCTCTTGTGCAGGTGCAATATATATTAGGGCAAGACGGTGGAGGAAGTATATAGAGAAAAAATAATGGGGTTTTGATGCGTAACTATCTTTTTCTTTGGAGCCATTCATGTCTACGTTCTTCTATACTACACATTTAGAATGCAGAGCTAATGTTAGATTGAGCAGTTACATAACAAATGTTTGTCTGACTTTGTGGGCGGCAGAGTGACGAGCGACATGACAGGGACAGAGGTGAATACAAATGGTCAGTTACGAAAAAGACACGCACACGCGACACATGTCTTCCGGCAGCAGATCAAACGTGGGAGGACTGTAATCCCGCACGGGGAAGAAAAAGCAGCAGCGTCTCTTGACAGCAGAGGAAAGGCAGAAAACAAAGAGAGGAATGGAGCATTGGCGCAAAAACAGGCCCTGCCAGGAACTAGAGCTTCAAGGCCTTCAGATGGGGGGGAGAAAAAAAAGAAATCTGACTCAATACAGAGGGAATTATTTAAAGGATAATGCACAAGGAGAGGGAGAAACGGAGCTGGGAGGGAGGAAAAGGGGCGAGGAATTGTAGGGAAGGGGGGATGGAATGTTGTGAGGCGAAAAAGCAAAGGAGGAGTAGAAGTTTTTGGTGAAGAGCGGCAGGCATGATGGAAATATAGAGCGTGCAGAGGAAGGCCAAAAAATGTAGGGCAGCAGGAAGCGCAGGGAAGGCTCGCCTCCCTTGCTGGATAATTAGCATGGTAGTGCCCTTAAACAAGGCATTGAACCACTACTTGCTACTCTGGAGATGTGCACTGTCCAGCAGCTCAAGGCTGTGATTGTGCTGGGCAGCCAGCTCCCCTGTGAGCCCCTGCCCCCCTCCCCCACCGACTACCTCTGTAAATAACAATATACTCTCACAGCTGCGCTATGCAACTCCACTCGCAAAGGTACTTTATCAACGTGTGTGTTACTTAGACCTTACCCTTAGATGAACTTTTCAAAAGATTTCCTGTGCATTTCTTAGCTCGTCGAGGAACCGAGAGTGGGCGCTGAGGCTGGAGACAGGAGTGTATGGATGCTGCAGAAAGGACAGGATCTAAAGATGTTCAGAAAATGTTTGTTCAACCTGTAGGTGCACTCATCCTTGATCTTAACACCTTAACATGTTATATCCACATATTTAAACATGAGGAGTGTGAATCGGTTTAATATACAGGCTGAGTGACCTCCATTTTCATCCTCGTCACCAGAAAAGATGCTGCAGGCTTGTAAAGAAAGAGAAAGCTGCCACTGTATCTAGTGTCACTGACTTGTTTTTGTTTTCAGTAGTTGAACAAGCAAGTTTTTCAGGAGGAGTTCCTATTTAAACCTCAGACTTCCCACCAGTCCTTTAGTACTGAAGAAGCTCCTCGGATGAGTGGTGAAACGTCTTCTCTATCTATGTAATCTAAATCCACAAGTCCAGTTGCCTTTTTTGAAACTTTTTGGATCAGTAGTTGGGAGTTTGCTGAACTTTCCCTCCGCCCCGACCTCCTCCCTGTATATAATTCTTGTCCGTGTAGGACCATGGTAATGGCCATGGCTACTACTTGCATTTGCTGTAAAACTCATAAGTAGTCGTCTCATGAAACAATTTGCATTCAGTGTAATCTAATTTGCAGACTAGTGCCTTTGCAGTCTCATAAATTTGTTATTTGCACCTGGCAGCAATATTAATGAAAGAACTTTGGAATTTAAGCTAAAATGATACTTGCATGCAGGAATACTTGCACATGATCATATGACACTGCTGCATTACTATGGTCAGGAATTCAGTGATGAGATGCAGCGTTTCCTCATCACATCCATTTCTGGCTCTTTTTATGTCTTTTTACCTCACTCGTGTTTTATGTTGTCGCCAGCGCATTACACCCACTTTATTTTTGGATCCGCAGGTCTGCGGCGTAAAAGCTTCCGAATGATCCTGCGTAACAGTGCAATAACCTGAAAAGAAATGAGTTAAAAGTGTGCGGCGAGAGTGGGTGGGGAGGGGATAGAGACGGAACATAATGGCACTGAAAGGTGGTGCGGGCCTCACATGTGCTTGGCTGTGTGTTCCTCCGACAACTGGCATGATACGTGTTGTGTTTGCAGACGGCGCTTGATGATGTTGATCTTTGGCATAATTGAGTAACAGGGAGGATTTAAGAAAAAAAAATAATCCTCTCTCCCTCCCTTTGAGTAAACAAGACATTTAATTTAAAAAAAAAGCCTAGGTATGAGTAAATTAGCAAATTACAGCTCGGATGAACTATTTAGTAGAGTGACTCTTGTGAATGATGTATCTAAATGCCAGAACTGTACACGTGTATGTTGTTTCACTTGCAGCCGGATAGATGTGTTTAAATGATATATGTGACATTTCCCCAAGGAGACCTGTTTTAAAAGAGTAATCCATTTTTTTGTCACAAACCACTGAGACCAAACACAATGAAAAGCACTCACTCATTGTCTTTCAGCTTAATTAAGCCATCCATCACTGGCTGTCTGATGCGAGGGAATAGTCCGGGGCAGAGGCATGAGGAGACAGTGGGAGTAAACTCCCCACCAAGATGTCTAGTGTGGGGATCATTAAAAGTAAAACAAACCCATGGAGATGAAATTCCTTGCGAGTGTTTGTTGTCCTGCGTGGCATGGGGGGAGTGTTTGTGAGGACGGTGAACAGTCCAGCAGGGGTCTGAATCGACAAACGGAAAAAGGGAAGGGGAGAAATTAAGCCGCATTTGACTGCCGCGCCGGGTGATTGTGGCGTCACTCCTTTGTGCAAACCTGTTTATTTCCCTGTCAGTCATTTCCAGCAGAAGCCGCTGATATTTATGTGCATCTCTGCCTGGGATGGAACACCTACACATGTTTCTGTGCAGACCGCGGACACGCATTTGTAGAAAAGGACGTGTGCATGCACACATACACAGGAAATGCCTCAGCTTTGTTGTGAGACTCCCTAGAGAATTCATCCAGTTTTCCCCATGAGACTCAGCCTTCAATGTCTTGTCAGTGATCTGATCAAAGCAAACCAGAATAGATTTTGCTGAATTTAGGTCTCATATTTGTCAAATCACTATTTCCGATTGCAGCCCCCCCTCCTTCACCCCGTGGAAAGCTGTCGCTCACTATTACAGAGCGCTGAACCCAGACAAAACACACAGCAGGTGCAGGCGCATAAGTATCAAGCGCTAAAGGTGAATGTGTGGGCTTGTGTGTGTGCCGGCGCTAAGGGGAAGGAACTTATTCTGTCAAGGTCTGAGCATCATATCCAACCATCCTAACATGTGTCACCCGTCAAACCCGACGCCACCGTGGCTGCATGCTTTGTAGATCACTGGTGACTTCATGCATATTTAAAGCAGACTGTGTATGGAGGTCACAGCGAGGTTTTTTTGATGCCGAACGTCGTCTCAGTCTGACTGCTAGATTTCCTGTCACTTTACATGTTATCGCTCTAACACGCTTGGAAGACGATTCAAAAGATGTCAGATTAAGTGTATCCGGAACATGAGCGGATAAAATGTAAAATACAACGAAACTGAAATATACACGAGCTGCACTTTGAGGCTGTAATCGGGCACAGCAGGGATTTGGGCTAAACGCTAACATGCTAATAATGACACCATAGAAATTTTTAACAGATAAACATATTAGTTTTCCATGTTACTGTGCCAACAGTTTCTACAATCTCTAACCAGTACAGATGGCAAAATATTTAAACTGAACTGAATGTGTTTACATGCTAACAATTGCTAACAACAGATTTTCAGTTTAAGCTAATAGGTATCCACTTTTGGTCATTAACGTGGACTTTTTTATATTTTTTTGGGCACAAAGAAAATGTATCCTTGGGGGACGATGAACATCTCTGTGACGTGCCAGAAAGATCCATCCAAAAACGGCTGAGGCTAGCATTGCTAGTCCTTGAGCTAAGCCACTAGCGTAGCTCAGGAACACACATATTTTTTGTTGTTAATTTAAGCTTTTGTTGCGTTTCCATTCATTCATTGTGGTGTATCGACACCAGTTCTGAAGGAGACTAGATATTTATTTAACATGTTGCTGATGTTTTATAACCCAAGAGGACACTTCATCTCTACAAATGTTATATAAATGGTTAAACATTTCCAACCATGAATTTAGTCGTATATTAAGTATACATTAAACGTATTTTACTTATTACTGCTTCTGAATCTATAAAAGTCAATAAAAATTCATTTTACAATGTTACTTAATAAAGAGTCTTGTTTTTTTTTATGTTTTATCATTGCATCACATTTGTACTTAACCTTAATATATAAATGAATGCATCCAAAATGTTGAGAGATTCTGTTCCACAAGGTTGGACTTTACAGATATTTATTCATATAAAAAATGAAAGATCTACATAAAAAGATGAAGCAAAGAAAAGCGCCCGAGGTGCAATAGGGGCTTTGCCAAAGTTCATTAAGTATAACAACAAACCTGCTTTGCTGTCATGCTAAATGTTCTATAGTAGCCTGTCTTCTTGATTTCCCTGCAGAGTCGTGCTTCGTTGGCGTGTAGCGCTACGCGGGCGGCGAGCCATATGCGCACCTATGACCGTATTAACCTAGGCGAATGTTCACTAGCCACCAGAGTGAGATTATACCGCCCAGCCCTTTTCACTTTCAAAGCTCAGCACTTATGGGGAGATCTGGGACAGCAAACCTGTGCACGCACTGATCCGCGGACAATATGGGAGGGAGAGGGGAGGTAGATGTAAAGGGTAAAGGTCATTTGTTCACCGATTTGTTATCCTGTAAGTAACGCCGACGGAGTGCGTTCATGCAAGCATGTCTTGCTCAGCTCAGCCTTCCCGTCCGTCTCCGTCTTACACACCCCCGCACATGACCTGCATAACGTACCTGACAATACGTGTGGGTGTTCAAGGAAACCTTCACACTCAACATCACTGGGTATTCTGGGCATTGATTTGCTGAAATTACACCAAGTGTTTCTTTGCACAGACCTCGAGGAAGGATTCAGCTAGGAGAGGTCATTTCAGAACAGCGAGGGCTTCGATGTGGTTATGCAAAGAAGAATTATATCTGTAGCCATGCAAAAATAAATACTAGAGTGTGTGATATGCCAGTTTCCTCTGGTGCTCTGAAAAGCATAAACCAGGGGCATAAGGACACAACAAGCAATCAGTGCAATTGTGCCTCTGAAATTTTAAAAACTTTAGAGAAAAACTAAGCTGCAACAATGGTACTAACTTGAGCTGATGGTCCAATTCTCCAGTGGAGAACTGACCCCCATGGGATACAAGTACATTTCTTTATTTAGAATACCCCGTGTGGTCAGACTATTTCTGTTTCGACAGCAAAAACACCACTGGGATTGAAACCACGATGTTGCATTTTTTAGATCTAGCCGTAAAAGTTCTAGCCGTAAAAGCCTGCACTGCAATCGGCGGGGCGCAACGCCAAGGGGAGTCTTCGACGCCCAACAAGGGACACAAAAGGCCTCCTGGAGTGTCTTCAGACTCCCTCACACAGCGTATCGTAGGATGGTTCCTGTTAGTCAGTGGCAGTGTTTACCATCAAACAACCTCGGTATTTAGGACAAACACTCAAAGCAGGGTCAAGATATTTGACCCACAGTTGTGACACATTAACCACTTTGATAGCTCAGCTCTGAAGCTACCACTCGCTATGTTGCTTTCCTTTACCCCAGCTGACCCTTGACTTAAGCTTAGATCTAAAGACGAGGCAGTTGTAGAGTGTCGCCCGGTAAATTACCCCAAAAAGCATGATTTCAGACTGAACTCCTGACGGATTTGCATGAAATTACTCAACCAACACATACAGGATTATCTCCGACAATAGAGGCTGCTCAACGAAGAAGATATGTGATAATCTGGCGGAGGTTATCTTTGCTCAAAATGTCACCAAGGAAATACGAGACAGAGTGCACGTCCATTGTTTCCCACTGAGCCGGGGCCAAGGCTTTACGGAAGGTTATATTCAGACACAAAAAGGAAGGAGAAGCTTATTTTCTCAGGATACGTGTAAGGACAATTAACCCCTGTGCATCTGGCTAGCAACACAAGTGAATCAGTTGAGTTAGTGGCATTTTTGACTTGAAGCATACTCTCTAGTCTGGCTTCAGATATACCTCTGCAATCCACTGGCATCTTTGTGTCTGTATCACATTATTTTCTGGTGAGCTGCCATGCCATTTCAATAACCGTGCTTGACTTGGCGCGAATGGTGAAAGAAAGTTTCATTGTGCCTGCGTTTTTTTTTTTTTTTTTGCTCGTAGCCACTTCCTTAGACAGTTCCAGGTTGCGTAAAAGTGGTGACACAGGATCCGTGGATGTACCTGCCGAGGTAGAATCGACTCAGGGGTGCAGGGGTCCCTTGTCCCTTGACACCGCTGTCTTTCTGGATGAAAATCTCTGCTAAATCACTTGGACTTGCGATTCTGCATGTGCCTTTGTGGTACAAACCAGGAGGTGGACGCAATGAGTCCTGATCTGAGTGACGCCTAGTGTGATTAAATGTGACTTAATCACATTTGCATATGTTAATGGAAGGAGAGACTTATAGTTCATTCTTACTAACAGCACTCCGTGGCGTCCTTATTTTACCAAAGAGACAGCCCAGGTATGGTAGCCTGGGGAACATTTCATCATGGCATTCAGACAGGCTTTGATTGTTCTGTAATTGTCGCTGATTGATAAAACATAATTACTCTGTAATAAAGCCAGTGTATGCAGGATCCATATGGATAAGAGCCTCAGGTAAAGGCTTTAAGTGCAAACTCAACCTGATCTGACACATCAAAGTCTGTTCACAGGTCTTGGGGTTTACTGCTATATATGTGAACAAAATTAGAAAGTGTTCTGTGGTTTCAGAGGGAGGAGGGATGTCAATTTAAGACCATGACTTTAGAAAAAAAAAAAAAGCAATTTGAAGCTAGAAAGAGGTGAACTCACTAAACCCTCTGGGTAAAGTTGGTGCCAGTTTTTGATATGGAAACAGAATATGTGGAATAAAAAGGTGGGATCTCTGGTTCTGCTTCATCATCTTTGACCCCTTTGACCACACTAATATTTTGGCCTCCCCCCCCCCCCACTATTGTCCAAATTGGTTTTACAAGCACTCTTTTCTTTCTAAACCAAACAGCCAACAGTTTGTGAACCTGTGCTGGGGATTAATGCCCCAAAACAAAAGCTCACAACGTCTAGACCTTGGGATTTTGTGAAAGAATCACTGCAAGTAATGAAAGTGATTTTGTGTTCTTGGCCAACTGTTACGCCCCCTCACAGCTTGCCACTTTGTAACGTCTAGAAACAAGAGTGTGTGGAGTTACGACCCGGCTCGAGCCAAAGAGCGGCGTCTCCTCAGGCCTCTCCAGACTTGACAGATATCCACAACTCCTCAATCGTGTCAAACAAAGACACTTGGACTCCCACTGAAGTCCAAAGGGGGTGCAGAGAGGAGTATCACCGACTGTCCATGAAGTTAGTGTAATTGTTGGAATGTATCTCAACTGTCAGGAGGGTTAGCACCTGTACTGGAAGCATGCACTTTAACCCAAAATGATGATTATTTCGTAAACTTAAGTGTTTTTGCTTCAAAGCAAGAGAGAGAGAGAGAGAGAGAGAGAGAGAGAGAGAGAGAACACTAAGGGAAAACAGATCTTCAGTATCAGATTGAAACCTACTCGTCCTTCATCTAGGTCACGGCCCAGCATCCATGTACACCAATCATATGCCTTTTTTAAAAAAAATTAAAAAGTTCATTATTTTCCAAAGCGATTCTGAGTCACGAAAAAAAGAAAATTCATGTCCATGGACACGAATCACTTGATTAAAATATGCGACCATTTCAAATTTCAGAGACTGCCTTGAGACTAAGTTGAAATGTGCCGTCGCTAACCTTTCCCAGAAGATGTTTGAGGTAATGAGAGGGAGTCTGTCTCTGCACAGTAGAGCAAATCAGCCGCCAGTCGGGGAAAGGAAAAAAAAAAAAGAAAAAAAAAATCAGGCTGAATTTAATGGAAGAATATTCTTTTTTCATTAACAAATGGTCTTTTTAGGAATTAGGGCAAAAGACGAATAGTAAAAAACTAAGAATGTGGCAAATCTTGGAAGACGACACTAATACAATGACCCAATAGCACCGAATCCCAACAAACAAACTGAATATAACCTTTTATGAAGGTAGGGTTCTTTTTATATACTGTAGGTGTATGTAACATTAACTCCCACTAGTATAGATCCATGAATTCAGCAACAGTATTTATGGCACCTTTTCCCAATCTGTTTTCCCTTAGTCTCTAGAAATACAGTTCATCATTTTCTCCCTGGGGGTTAGGCAACAAAACAGTCAGTATCTTCTTTGAACGAGGGTTATAATCTGCCACGTCGTAGGTGCCACTCGTTCTCCGGGTCAGCAGAATAAAAAAGTGCCCTCTATAATTCAGGAAGTTCCACATAAAGAGCACGGTGTGTATGATTTGGATCTTGTGCAACATGCTCTTAGGATGTGGCAGCGGCCATCTTAATGAGTTTGCAGCTTATCATCGCTCACTGGAGAAAGCAAATCAATCACTCGCCTTTGCATAGCGATGGGCGGGTGAGAGGGGGGAGAGACGGAGATGTGACACGGGAGAAAGCTCGTCAGTCCTCCTCGGGCGTTGTTTACCACAACAGCCCTCTGCCAAGGAGTTTCCTGAGGGACACTTGTTTTAATAAAAAACCGGGCCCCATATTAAATTCTAATCCATTAGTGTGGCTGGCGAGCTCTGGCGATGCTTTATCAAACCATTGGAATAGATGAATGTTCCTTCATTATCGCGGCTGGACCGCCTCAATAAACAGGGTCCGGTCCTCTCTCATGCCAGGGTTAGATTTCGCGGCCCACCTTTTTTTATTTTTTTATTTTATATTTTTCCGTGAATAATGCAGCTGTTTGTTATGAAAGCCCCGGCCAATTTATTGCAAAAGAAAAAAAAAGTAAAATAAAAGGTTGTGTCAAGGGCATTCCGACCATATGTGCTTTTATAGCCATGAGGTTATTCAACGTCCCAAATAAAATGTGTCATTGTCTTTCCTCAATGACTTTGCGTCCTTTTTTCTTTTTTTCAGCCTGAGTATGATATAAATATGTTTAAGAATTATCAGAAAACTGGCGACGGATGCCGTGGGCTCTCTTTCCATTAATTGCAGGTCAGAACCCTCATTTTGAGACACAGACTTAATAACTGCAAGCTTGGCTGCTCATTAGTCACCAGCTTTGCCAGTTTGTATTTTCACAATTGCTGTCTTTAGCATTTTCTTTTTATTATTAGTAGTATTATCTAAGTAGGAAAGAGCTGGTGGGTTGTTTTAAAAATGGCTAAAGTGCTTTCCTCTGGGCAGATGACCATCAGAAGTGTTTTTAAGTCCTTGCGTGATGAGCAGGGACGAAGAACAGGACATCGATAACAGGAACTGGTGCTGGAGTGGATAATTAGCCTTAAAAAGGAACAAAGGATCAATAACCCCTTAACGCCCCCCCTGTTTGCCAAAGGTTTGTTCATGGGGAAAACAGGTTCAGGCATGCAGATGCAGGACCGTCGGGTGACGCAAGGACACCGGGGGAGACTCATCTATCAGAATGGATATGCCGTAATGGGAGTTGCAAACTTTTCTCTTTCGTCTGAAGCTGCTGAGGCAGCATCGCTCGATCCCAAAGACTAAGGAAGTCATGTAGCACAAATGAAGGATAGCCGTGGTTAAAGCTTTCTGTATTGTCTGCTATTATACCCATAAATCAAACACTGAATGCATAAAATGTTAGAACCACTTTTCATAAGGTACGCTGATGACTAGAAATGAGGAAAAAGCCACTATTCTCTTATTTTCCCTTATTAAATCTATATATCACAAAGCAGACAAATGCAGTGAAGGGTATATTAACATATAAAAGAAATGGATATTCATTCATATTCATTCATTTTGGTATTTTGTATTTTGCCATCACTTAAAAATGCAGATATCAGCCTGTTTCCTGCTAAGAACACCAGGTGAAGCCCGCATGTATTGCTGTGTGTTTACGTCAGAGGAGAGCGTCTGTCGGTTATTTTTTGTTTTTTTTCCGTATGTATGTGATTGACACCGTACCTGACATGATCTGAATTGCCCTGACAAGGTAAATCCCAACCATCTGGTTTCTCTAGGCAGGTTAAAACAAGTGCCATGAATGATTTAGACACACTCTACTACCCAGGTCTGTCTATCCCACTGTAACTAACGTCTGCACAGAAGAGCTCCTTTAAAAGGTGGAGGCGCAGGTTGTTGCGAATCTGGTGCTCATTTTCTAGTCAGTAATTAATAGCTGGCATCCTGCATTCTACCTCCATTAACATGCATTCATTTTGTCAGACCTTGTTTTTTCCATGCCTTGTAGGATTTCCTTGTACTAAGCTCAGTCCCATGGATAAGATCATACTGTTGGCATGTACGCATGTGCAATGAGAGGTACCCATGTACAACGTCAATATCTGAGAACTTGTTAACACAAAGGTGGTGCTGTGATCTGCATTAAAGTCCTCCTTGACGTTTTTTTTCTGTAGTGCTACCATTTGTCTAAGGTATCCACATAACAGTCGAGGCTAAAAATAGTGGGTAGGAAAATGAAGTGACATTCACAGAGTGCATGCAAAAGGGTAAGGCTGACACATCTGATAGATTTCAGTGTTTCAGTAAGAATCCAATGACACAGGCCCATTTATTTCCTGTAAATACCTCACTGAGACCCTAGTTTTAGCTTTTATTTGGTAGGTACTTGCTGATGTGAGGTTAAAACAGGAAGATGCACCACATTATTACAGTAAAATATACCTGGTATACAAGCCCACAGTCATTCTCAGGCTGTTAAATACTACAGCGATGGAGTTTTGACCCTTTCAAACACAGCAAAAAAAAAAAGAAACCCGCCATGGGATACTTCTAGGAGTTGTTTTGTTCCCTAAATCCAACCCAAGGGAATCTTTTTGCCTGAACTCAGCCGTGAGATTCTGTATCCTACACACAACTAAAGGGTTTTTGTTGGTGATACCCAGCCATGAGATTTCTTTTCCTTAACCTAACCAAGTAGTTTTGTTGCCTAAGAAAGGGCTGTCTGTTGCTGAATGGAAACCCTACCCAAGAAAATTTGTTCCCTAAACCCAGTTCAGGGATGCTGTTGCCTAAACCCAGACAAGTTGTTTTGTTACCAGAATCAAGCCTTACAATTTTGTTGACAAAAGTAATTCTGGTGCTGGTAGCCGATGAAGGGGTATCTGTTGCCTAAACACAACCAAGTGATTATTTATTTATTTATTTATTTATTTAGCCTAAGGCCTAACCTAGCAGTTTTGTTCCCTAATCCCAGCCAAGGCATTCTTCTGCACAATGAGCTTCTGTTCCCTAAACACAACCAAGAGATGAAATTCTGTTTCCTAAAACTAGCCGGGGGATTTTGTCGGCTAAACCCAGCCATGAAATTTGTTTGTTTTAACCTAACCAAGTACATTTGTTGCTGGTACCCTGAGAAGATATTTGTTCCCTAATCCCAACCAATAGATCTTTCTTGCCTGAACTCAGCCATGACATCCTGTTTCCTAAACACAGCCAAGAGATGAAATTCTATTTTCTGACCCTAGCCAAGACATCTTGTTGCCTAAACCTAACCAAGTAGTTCTGTTGCCTGATCCCAGGGAAGGGATATTTGATACTGAATGACAACTTCCCTAAACCCTACCCAAGAAGATTTGTTCCCTAAACCCAACTCAGGGATTCTAAATCCAAGCAAGTTGTTTTGTTGCCTGAATCAAGAATGTTGCTGCCAAAAGTTCAAAGGTTCCTTTTTGTTGCTGCAGAATTTGCTCTCATTGTCTAATATTGTGAGTGGAAATTACTCAGTTCAATACCTAGTGCATCATGGCACCAGCAGAAGACACCTGGGGTGCAACTCTTCGAGCTGCCAGAGACTTTGACAGAAAGCTTCTCCCTGCAGTTGAGAAACACATTGGGCAAATTCTTTTTCACAGATATTTGTGAATGCAAAATTCTCGGCATTTCTCCAAATATCCCAAGTAACCCAGTAACAGTCAATCTGAGCTATTTTCCATTTTTCTAGGTGTTCAAAAATTGGAGAAAATAATGCACACCATGCAAGAATGTATTGTGTATTTCAACGATCCTTTCTTAGGCTGTAATTCCTAGGAAGAATTCTTGTGCCTTGATACGTGCAGTTTTAGGAGCTCTCTCACACCAGCTGGAGATAAATTACTTCACCGACATGGGGTGATAAGAGATGCCTGTGATTTTCAACAAGCCTGGGGTCAAAAGTCAATAACACTTATTGGCAGATTCAGTACATGGATGTTGCTATTGAAAGCATGCCTTAACAGCCAACCTGAAAACCTTATACTGCACGTACTGCATGGCCAGTCTTGGGTGATAGAACTGGAATCAGCCTCGTTGAATGCAATTTTGGGCATGATCGCAACAAGTGTAGAGGTATGCCAAGCAGGCCGGAGATCAGGAGGCATTTATAGATTTGCTGGATCTGGCAAGATGATTCTTGGCAACGGATTTGAACAACAATGTGATGCCCTTGAGCAAGACGGGTCCCAGCACTGACAGTCTGATTATGGTGGAGAAAAAAAAAAAATAGGAATGTGGAGCACGATTTTCCTGAAAAATCCGGTTCATAACCGGCATGTGTTGAAAGCGACGGTTGCATGTGACGCGTTCACAACTAAACATCTATTAAGGGGTCTGAAAAACCTCAATAACACGCAGGGGTTGTGAAGATGATCAGCGGCTTTAAACGCCACAAACACATAAAAGCCTCTTTTCAGCCATTGTGCTCCTTAGTCCTGATGAATCTCACCAGCCAACAGTCCAGAAATTGAGCATCCCCTTTGTTGTCTCAAATGAAAAGGCCTATTCATCAATATCATTTTCTCCTGGAGACGCAGAGTAATGAGTTTGACTGATAAGCCGTGGCTTCAAAACAAGAATAATCTAGTACTACTAGTACTATTACTGCAAATAATAATAATAAAAAGAGGTAGACATTAAGACCCGACATTGAAAACAAGGCCTCTCAGAAAAAAACAAAAAACTCCAGCTAGGTCTTCTGTTTATAATACCCTCCCCGGCTTTAATTATTACCACATAAGTAATCTCAGAGGCACCAATTGATTATTTGAATTTTCACATTAAGTTGGAACCTACAGGGACCCCAATTTCCACAACATTGGAACATTATCCTCTTTTGAAATCAAGTTTTCATTCCAAAGCTATTAACAGGTCCTGAAACACAACTGGATGTTTAAGGCAGGCGCCGTAGTATGTAATTATCTTGATATGAATTATTAATTTCATCACACTGCGACTGAATGAACGCAATTGCTTCAGTTAAGGACTTTGGTGACTGGAAATATTATGATAATCAAGAGAGGGACGGTACTAATTCTAATTCTGAGTTTTTATTTTATTTTCAATATCCAAACTTGCGCCCGTGTTTAATACACCCTGCTACATGTGAGATATTTCAAATGTGGCAATGGCTTTTTTGACAGCTTTTATGCACTGTCTTCACTTTTGCCTGAGTATACTTTGACTGAAATATTGCCCTTGCTCCATTTCAAATTGGATCCTTTACAGAGCACAAAGGTTGCGCGCTGTAATCATCACATTAGAAACTGGCCAAGTGTAAACTGGCCAATTGTGGAGCCATTAGCAGTTAACATTCTGTCAGCAGAAAGGAGGAGAGTAATTTGGTTTTACTCTGGTTATGCACTACACTTTAGAAGTTTAAGCAGCCTCTGTTGCTTCTCCCGCTGCCAATTTATGCAATAAAATGCAGTTTGGAGGCAGTGTGAAAGCCTATTGGTATCATTTCGGCGTGCATAATCCATATGCTGGTCCCTATTTCTAGTTAAAGGCTAGTGCCACCAGATTCTCAGCCTTTCACATCAGAGTGCAGAGAGGGCAGTATAAAATGAGAACCTCGAGTGCAAAAACGGACAGATCTTTTTTTCTTTTTTTTTTACTGCAGGCCAATTAAATCCCCCTTTATTCTCCGCAGAGAGACTGGATATTTTTATGTGGAAAATGTCCCCGACTATATCTACTGAATGGGAAATAGTTTGCGCCCGTGGAATGTATTTTTACCACAGGTCACTCTCTAAACCGATCTTTGAGTCATTTGTCATAAAATGTCGCTGCGATGTATCAGCGCAGGTGAGGAGAAAAAAAAAATGATAGAGATGTTACTGTGTCCTTCAAAATGCCTGAGACAAAATTAAACCTCACTTCCTCACAGAGCAGAGCTGCGAACCTGTTTCCAGTCAGATTGATTCCTCCCTGCTAATGGTTTAATTCTGGCATAATTCAATAACCGCAGCCTCCCATGATACCTTACACATTTATATGGAGTCTATAATGACGTCTTGACAGTTAGATGAGACGGGGAATCTCTGGTGGGTTCATTTGGTTCTGTTAACACACTTCAACGCCGCAAATGAGATCTAATACACAGATCTGAGTTGTTCCTGAACGCATCATGCATTGAATTGGAACAAGGGTGCGAATCCCATAGTAATGCAAAAGTGTTAATCTAAAGTTATTGGTTCAAATTTCTGGATTTGATCGCCAACGCCGGAGGTTAACTGCTCTGATTTGTGGTACAAAACAGAAAATCTATTAAGGTATCCGGGTATAAAGTGTGAAAATGAAGCAGGGGCGTGTTTAGGGAAATAAATATGGTAAATATGGTAAAAGAGTTTTATTTTTTCACATACAGCCATTCATCCAGGCCAAGGAACTGGTGTAATACAATCCTGAACTGTAGCAAGGACAGAACAGCGGGCCTTCACGTCAAAGCAAAATTCCATCATCTTTTTTTTTTTTTTTCTTTTAAAGCAACGCTCGGCTCGGGGTGCAATTTCAAAAAGAGCAATTCATGAGGGGACGCTACGTGAAATTAAGGTCTCAGCAGTTGAAGGTCAAGCGAGAAAGAGGAGAACCAAAAGCAGACGCGTCCTGCTCAGTTTGGATTCTTGAGGCGAATCACGCTGCAGTTTCTTTTAAACAGTGTCTGGGTCTGTGCCAGCGACGATGCCTAGTGGAAAACAAAAAACAAAACCTGACCTGATGTACAAATACGCCCGAGCAAATTTACATATTTCCAAACTGAATCCGCGAGAAAACTTGTGTGTTGCGTCATCCGTCGTCTGTTTTGCATCCGCGCCATTCAGCCCTTGTGAATTGCATTACACTACAACTCTCCATTCTTCATACATGTTGCCTACACACACACCCGTAGGTAACAGTGCCGAGAGCGTCACAAGTAGCTGACGTCAGCAGAGCCGCGCGAGCGCTGAGAGCCCCTCCACAGGAGCCATTTTTTAACAAGCACGCCCACGCGCTGCCAACTTCAGCCTCGCTATTGTCCAAACACAAGCAGACTGTCAGTCACCGCGCTCTGGGAGGAGGACACAGTTGGAAAACAATGGTTTTCCCCCATCGTGACAAGTCCATTTTGGATGTTTATATCTAGTGCCAGCCGTTCCTCCTTTTAAGCCAGTCCATATCTCACGAGCTGAAATCAAATAACGCTGCTGGATTTTTTTGGAATTGTCTCTTCGTTTCTTGTCAGTGCTATTCAGTGCTACTTTCAATGCCCACATTAGTATGTCTCTCTCTCTCTCGCGGGTGAGAAAATGAGTTTTTCTACCTCCCACCATTTCATTATCTGAGCGATCTCCCGGCGCGCAGTCTAATTCCTTTCGCAAGGCCCCGGATTCTGCACACTCCTCTCCGCACTTTGAAAGCCACATAGATAGAAACAAAATGGGGACAGGAGGGAGAGAGAGGGGGGGGTGTAGAGAGGGGGAGAGCAGGAGAAAAGGAAAGAGAGCTAACGAGTTGGATTTTACAGTAAATCAAAAAACCTGTATGCAAAAGAGTGCACTGCAGACCCACGGAGACGCGAGCCACCCACATACAAGCCTCATCTAACTCCCTCAAACTATCAGAAACATACGAGCCCAGTTCTGACAATAACAATGATGTCTAATTGTGAACTGAACTCCCACCGAGCGAACGCATTTTCTTTTTTTGTGCGGAACGTGCAGCTAACATGTGGGGCAAATTACATGTCGTGCAGTGTTTTTTTTTAAAAACGCTGTTGCGCAGCGTGAACGATAACGAACAAATCACCCATGCGGATGTCCTTGTTTGGGAGCGGCGTTAAACAGAGCTTGGCGGAAAATGACAGGAGATACCGTGTGAATCGTGGAGTACATTTCGCTTTGATTTATACTTAGGGTTGGTAAAATTACAAAAAAAAACTTGACTCTTAAAACGTCTTGTTCCAAAATGAAGCCGGACGGAAATCACCATTGATTATGATGGGAGTAGGAAGCTTAAGATCTAAGATTTGTTAAATTTTGTCTCCTTAGAATCTTTCTTTCATGAATCCCCAACACTATTGCAACACTAAAAATCTCTTGAACGCGCCTTAGGACATCCAGAACATTAGAAACCATCAACCAGTCTCAAATCTACAAGGCTCAAAGTAGACTGTGAAGTAACTGCTTCATACTCATGGGATGCTTGAATAATCCATTTTGTTTCACAGAGCGCACATTTTAAAATATTGCATTGGCACAATCTACATGACTTTTTAACTTGGCCATGGCTTGGATCAAGGCGTAGTACTGGTAGGACAGTTCATGTGGACTCTCGTCAAGACAAGGTCTTCCTCCAAGAGGCTCGGTTTCGGTCTTACTGGGAATTTGGTTGGGTTTTAGCAACAAAACACACGGTGCTGGCGAAATACCTTGCTTACAATGTTGTAACCTGTTGCAAAAGGAATGGCCAACTTGTGTCCAACGGTAGGGACCGCTTCAATTAGCTGCTACTGCTTTTTCATGAACTCTGGGAGACTGGATTGATGCGGGAGATGCCCCACAGCAAAACCCTGTTTGCACTTGTGTAAAGGTGAAGCACCAGCAGACTGGAAAAGGGTACCCTGTGTTAAGAGGTTGGATGGAAGACAGTCCTCCAGGAGACTATAGTTTAATTCTTTTGTTTTTTTACTGAGGTTTTTGGGTTAGGTTAGGGTTTAGGCAACAACCCTATTTGGAAAGGCTTAGAAAAGATGAAGGTTTTAAGTAAATTATACTCATTCAGATACATGTTGCAGGCAGGAGAGTTAAACCCTTTTCAAGCACTTCCAAAACCATGCTCTGTCACAAGAACATTTATTTTTCTTGTGTCCTAACCCACTATTTCAGAACAATTTCACAAATACCCAAGACATTTTTGCTTTGCATGGTGTTCCCTGGCATATTTCTTTCTTTTCTTATGTCACCCTTGCTTTTGGTTAGGGATTAGACGGCAGAGAACATTTGGAAAGGCTTACAAAAGATCATGGTTTGGGCGTCGCAGGCACGATAGCCAAAGCCAACTGAAACACTTCCAAAGTCGAGCTCTGCCACGAGGACGCAAGCATTTTTCTTGTGTCCTAACACAAATGACTAAAATTATATTTCAGAACTATTTCACATACCCCCAAGAGGCCCGGCCTCGCGGGACTGATATGCCCCACAACTCGACCTCGTTCCACCGCTTGCACATAAATATTTCCTATTAATAACCTGCCAAACATGTATTTCTCATGCCTCGGCGGCGGCCCCTGATTTACTCATTTTGCGTCGCTCATCCACGACGCGAGGCAGGACGCGGCCGGATTCCAAGCGCACGCAGACACACACACACACATAGTTAAATGACTTGACACTGCGGAGGAAGCCATACATCAGGCTGTTGTTTTTTGGCCGGGCGTCGCCAGGCTCGGCTGGGGAGTCAGTAATGCTATGGTTGCCATTTATCAAACGGCAGGGTTGCCGCGGCTCCGGATCGCCGGGTGCAGCCCGCCATAAACAAATAAACAAAATGGGAGGCCTGATGAATACAACCGCGCTGCCCAGTGGGAACTAAAAATGAGGGCAAGGTGAAAAAAAAGAGAAAGGGAAAGAAAGTGAAACCCTGAGAAAAAACAAAACATGGAACAGCATACTGCATCATCTTCCAGTATATCTCTTCCTACACACAGACAAGGATATAAAGACAGCTCATGAAAAGCTTTGATCACACATACCTCCTGGTGCGTATCAGTCCACATCCACACGTCAGCTTATCCCCTGCTTTTACCCACATAATGCACGACACCGGAAATGGAGTATTGTCCATGTGACACGATAGATCGCACAATAATTGCCATCCATTCTGCATTCAGATTCACCATCTCCACATGAGCCTCATTATTTAGCTTTCAGATTGGACCTGGAAGAAGAAAGGAATCCCACCCGTCCTAAAGGCAGGATAACATTATACCTATATATGGCAATAATTCAAAGAGGGAAGCATGCCTCTGTATCACCTAATGCATGTATTATATGTACATATAACACATGCATGCACTAAAACGCTCCGCTTGCTATTTAAACGTGGCACCATACTGCCTTCAAAAGAAAAGATAGAAGATCCTCATCTGAAGTGCTCTTTGGCACAACAAAAAGACAAATAAACTGTCCAAAAATACACGCCATCAATAAAGAGAATAGGTATTCATGTGACATGCCGCGGATAGGTATTCGCGGCATGTTCCCTAGGAAACGCTTCCGCCGCTTTCTTTCACGAGGGCTACGCGCGCCCAGACGATTCCCAGATGGGCGACAGAACCCGCTAATCGTACCCAAATTATATTTAGCGGCCGCGTTTTGTCGGCGCGTGAATCACAAAAGTGAAAAAGAATAAGAAAAAAAAATGTTCTCAGACCAATTAAATAAGCCAAATTCAAAGCAACGAGCGGGCCTGTGAGTTCGGGCAGATGGCATCAGAGTCTGGATCCAGATTGCGCTTTTGAATGGCTGTTTTTTTTTTCAATTCAGCACAGTCCAGACAGTGGTAACTAAAAGGCCTGATTAGAACAGAAAGTTTGGGAACAAGTGACAAATAAAAGTTGAGATTATATATATAATATAACATAAATTAGCCCGTAAACACTTAGCAGAAAAGCTCCACATAAAGTGCTTTGTATTTATGTGAGCACTGGCTTGTCTTTACACAGATTTTACCGTGATTGAGTCCTTGACCGTCCCTTTTCAATGTTAACAGCTTTTCCATGACATTTCATGTTAAAAAAGCACTTCATCCATAATGCATTTCAACCGTAAAGCAGCCCTTAATGCCTCCCGCTTTGATTTTACACAAGACCACAGGAACAAACACATTACTGGGGTGTCACACAGAAAGCATAACGAGGAAAGAAAACTGATCAGTAATTACGGCATGTTGAGGTATAAGAGGAGGCGGCGGCGGTGGCGGCGGCGGGGGTAAGAACCGGTTGAGCGCTGATGAACATTTGAGCATTTCTACATGCCTGAAGGAATTCCATTAACCACTCTGATTAAAGTAATCATTGGAGCCATCGGTGCCTGTCAGATGCCATCCCTGCCCTCTCAATTACCCAGAACTCCTTGAACTCAATTGCTCACAACATCATGTGAGACTGGGTGGCAAAAAAAAATAAAAATGGCAAGAGAGGCAGAGCCGAGGACGGGGCGTCTCCGGCGCTCAAGCATATGGAAAGCATCCGCCCGCCGCATCTGCAGCATACTCAGGGCGGCCACTTATTAGCCTAATTATCATTTACGCATATTGTTGCGGCGTCAGGCGGTACGGCCCAAATGTGGGAAATAAAGCGGAAATGCTAGCGACTACCTCTTCTAATAAAGGCAGCTGTCGAGCCATGTGCTTGGCTAGGTCTGCAAGACACTTGTTTTCTTGACTAACCTGTTTCTTGTAAGCATTTGTTTCATCTAAGCAACAATTCCAAAAACAATTGATAACACTAGAGGTTCGCAATATTCAAAAAGAAAAGATTAAAAAAAATCACCAGTTTGCATTTTTTATTACATACAGACTTCTGAAATATAAACAAACAAACAAAAGGAACATTCTTACGATTAAGGGCTAACCCTAGGTTCTAGGGGGGGCCAAGAAAAGACTCTAGCAAAATCTGCCATAGGGTAGATAGATGGGACCGCCTTTCTTAGTTTCTTCACAATTTCTTCACAGGGCAACAAATATTTGCCAGGTTTGCATGTCCTGATGGAGTGCCCCTGTCCTCAATGGCCTCTTTTCCTGAAATTTGTAGTTTTACATGTGAATAAATGAATTATTTAGATAACTTGTCCCTTGTTTAACGCATCTCTTAAAAAGAAATTGAAAAACAACAGTTATTATACTCGCTGGAGGAATCAGGGGGGTGAATTGGGGCCTAGATTTTACTTCTACCCTCAGGCCCTGTAAAGGGTTAGTGCAGCCCTGTGGATGTGTAGAATCAAGCTGATTTTATTTACCATAAACACGAAATTCTCGCCAACACCATCTGACAAGCGGCCGAATATAACGCTTCGCGAAAATGCCTTTTCGAAATCGAATCCAGGGAACGTTTAATTAGCCCGGTATTTTCAGCGCGTGGTTAGAAAATAATTGCCTCCGAGTTGAAACGCCTTGCACCGAAAATAGGCGAGCGGGCGAGCCAAGGCCTGACGCAGCTTGGATGGGTGTCCACGCGCCGCTGTGCCACGCCGATTTCAACACTGATTAACTCGGGAAGCGTAAGAGAATGCTGGAACGCTACCCCTGACTCAAGTTTTTCTCTAAAGGGAGCTTTAGAAATCTTTTAAACTTCTCTTACTGCGTCATGCAGGACAAAAAAAAAAAAAAAGTGAGACTCCTGTGACAGCTACATCTGCACCTACATCACGCTCTGCCTTGCATCAGATTCCGCACAACAGGTTTAGCCATAAATCATGGCGGCCCTTGTGAGGCATGAGGCAACACAGTCTGAGATATTTCACCTTAGAACTTCATTCCTGGCCTGAATACAGATGTTGACCACTGCAGAAATCTCACTTTTGAGTTTTTAAAGAAATCAACTGCTGGCTACGTGTCACATACTGACGAGTGCCCCTTTAGGCAAACTACAGCTCAGAGCGGCTATAAATAGATTCATCCGATAAGGCATAATAAACTCTTTGCCCTTCCTTGATGCTTCCATTTGTGTTGAGACCTAAAGAGCCCATTGGCTGATTAAAAGCATTATTTCAACTGACAGTAGCCTCCCCCTCTCCATCCTCGTCTGGCTGTACACACACTGTATCCTCCTGCAGCAGCATGCTCCATGCACCCATTATGCAGGGGCCGAATGCAGGGTCACATCAGTCGTAAACCCTCTACACTGGGAGTCTGGCTGCACTAAACATACAGTGAACCTATTCAGAATGCATGATTCATGCATTTACAAAGCGGCATCCTTGGAAAATAATTACAAACATCACCGTCTGTGCCACGTTTAAACTATTTGCCCTGCAGAGAGGTCCCGCACCTTGACAAATACGTTATATAAATGAATCTATTCAGTATTGGCACCTGAAAAAAACAAACAAAACAACAACAACAAAAAAAAAATGTCAAGAGCTGTCAGCGCTGTGACATCCCATAGGCCCACCGATGCTGGGCGACTGCACACTCACACACACATACACACACACGCGCTCCTTGGCTATGATTCACGTCCCCTGCTACATGTATGACACATCCACAGTTACACTCGGTTCCAGGACTCCTCATCTCCCAAATGGTGCCTTCTGTTCCTGTTCTGGGCCTCTATGAAAAGATCCGACGAAGACCCGGAGCATTTCATTTCAGTTTTTCAATTATTATTATTATTTTTTTTTTATCATTCGTCATTAAGAAAAGGCAGCTGGCACCGAGCTGGAGTAGAACACAGTAAAAAACACATTTTTTTTTTTTTTTTTTTGCAGATGGAGTAAATTTAAATCCTGAAACCCCCCAAATCATCCCTTTCAAGTGGAGAATTAACCGACAGATTAAAGTGTGTGACGCGTCTTCTCCCCCTCCCGCCCCGTCTCAGCTGGGGAACACTGAATTCCTTAATGGTGATGCTGGCTGCGCGCTGGAAATGGTGGCACGACACGTCCCTTGCATTTTTATAGACCCCCGCTTTGCATACCGGATTTAAGTGGGTCAAGTGGCTCGACGAAGCGCTCGTTGCTTTTTTGTTTTTGCGTCTAAAATCTGCTCGCACATCAAACAGTGCAATTAAAAAAAAAAAAAGAAACCGGCTGTGCATCTTAAGTCGTCGCTGTTAGAATGCTAAAATTTAGCTTTGCAGGTCGGGCCGCGGTGCAATCTGCAGAGACAAGCCTAAGATAATGCTCATTGACTGGAAGCCATTGATTCCAGTCCTCTCTGAAGATAGCAGCTTCCCCTTTTGAGTGAAGCCTACACACTGCATCTTCATCTACTTCTTATCTACTGAGTCCACAGTCTTTCCTCCTGTTTGATTGTAAATGCAAATACAAGATATCGAACCAAAATGGCCTCCTTCGCACCCTCCCGCCCCAAAACTCCCAGCCGCCAACAGCTGCAGCCGCCCCCATAAGCACATTATATGAACCTGACATCATGTTTATTTGATGACAATAACATAGTTTGGTCAATATAGTGCAATAAGTGCAAAGCAATCAAAACAAATGATAAGGGATAGAGAATCTGCCAATGCTTGTATAAAAATAGGTGTTACATTGATTAAAATATCAGTATTACACAACAGAATCAATACTTCAAATAGCATTTATGAATTTTGATAACATATCAATTCTACATATTAAGAATGAATACCCATATTCATTTTTAATATAATAATCTCCTTTATGAGAGCTCGCCGAAGGCTAACCCGCCTTCCAATTCCAAAAAGTGCAGAAAGCATACAAAGACACTTCTTTTTTTAAGTTTTTTTTTTAGTTTTTTTGTTGTTGTTGTTCGTCTTCTTCAAACGACGCAGTCCGTTTAGAACATTTGAGGGGGGGACTGGGGTGGGGGGGTGTGCCACTTTCAAAAAAAGCCACTTTTACAATGCAGAGCTACAGGAAATGAAAGTACAAACATAAGCCATTTTTTTTTTGTTGTTGTTTCTTTTTTCTTTTTCTTTCCAGAGGATCATGGAGTATGATGACACAGGTAATATTGATGTAGAATCAAAAGTTTTGAAAAGACATGGCAGATTATATCAATAAATACTTACTTACAGACTACAGCAGAAAATAGTCCTATACAGTTTTGATGATCTGCTGTACAGTGTTTTTGTCAAGGAGTGATTTTATAAACATTTCTTTTTTCTTTTTTTCTTTTTTTTTTCTGATTCACAATATACCTTATGTATGGTTATATTCCTGAAAATGTCGGGTAAGATTTTACCTGTACACTTACATTTTTGTGTGTTATTCGATCTTCGCCATAGAAAAATAGATTTTGCATCGTCAGTTAAGTGGAGCAACTTTGTTCATCCGGGTTTTCAGAAAGCTGTATCCGTTCCTGCAAATGTCACGTTTTCGGAAATAAGAATGTTCGGTCGGCACACCCCGTTTTCGACTCCTGTTTCCCGCTCTCTCACTCGTGTGTACTGTGCCAAGGCACCCTATAAACTGAGCCACTGTTTCAAGGAGGGTCAAGAGAGGAGAGGAGGAAAAAAAAACAGAAAGAAAGAAAGAAAAAACGCTTCATTACAGTAATGATGCTCAGAACTGGCTAAAGGTGGTCTGTTTCTCAAGAACTTCGAGGTAATCGGGCTCAGACTGCAGTTTCGCTTTTAGCTCCAAGTACTCGTTTCTGTTGGGCTCGACGTAAACAGTACTGGGTGCCGTGCCGTAGAGCACTGTTTCTCTTATCCGCTCCGGGTGCAAGAACTGGCGCCTGACATCAAAATTTGGGTTGAACGTGTACGACACGGGCCCCGCGTACTTGTACTCTAAATTGGCACCTGCTGGGATGGACGGGATGGACTGATGGGGGGACTGCTTATCCGGCTCGAGGATGCCTCTGAAGAAGTGGTCCGCATCCTGGACGGGGGAGGGGTTGTCGCGCGGCTCGATGGTGCTGACGCTGTACGTGGGGCTCCTCATGGTGCTGCTATCCCTCTCCTCGTCCGGGGTACTCCTGTATGTGACCTTGAGCTCGTGTAGGTCACGGTAATCCTCCACCGTGTTTCCTTCCCGTGACCTATAAATGGGATTTTTGCACATGTGGCCCATGGGATGGGGAATGTACTCGTACACGTGACCTGCTGGGGCCTTGACTTTAGGGCCGGAGCGGTTGCTGTAGAGGCTGTACTGCAAGTTAAAAGAGCTGACATCTGAATTGTTGGTGCTAGTGCGGTCGCTTTGTGACTTTTTGCGCTTTTTCATCACCACAACAAAGAGCCCCGCGGCCACAAAGACAGACATGATGAAGACAAGCAGGAGGCTGAGGATGAGGACGGAGAGGGGCACCGTGCTGCTGGGGGTGTTGGACTTCCGCGGCGCGTGCGTGGTGACGACCCGGTCGTCCATGGGCTCGTCCGTGGGGGGGGTCGGCGACACGTAGGCGTCGGAGTAGTCCGGGCAGAGCTGCTCCGACTGGATGGCAGCGCACGTCCTGCCCCGCGTGGCGCTTGGGCGTCTCGCACACGACCTCGTTCACCACCGTCCCGGCGCTCAGCTGCTCGAGCCATATCTTCATCCCCACTATGTCGCAGGAGCAGTCCCATGGGTTCTCGAACAGATCTATCTGCACCAGCAACTTGAGCTGATCTAAAACGCCGCTCACGGGCAGATTTTGGAAATGGTTGTTGCGCAGATTAAGCCTCGACAGGGAGAGGCTGGAAAAGATGCCCACGGGTAAAGTTTTCAGGAGGTTGTTGTTGAGGAAAAGCAGCTGGAGATTAGGGAGGTAGCGGAAAGTGCCCGCGTCAACCTCCTTGATTTTGTTGTACTCTAAATAAAGATACTGCAAGTTCTGCAAACCATAAAACATTTCTCCTGTAAGCCTGTCCATGAGATTACCGTTTAAATACAGCCTACGCAGGTTGGTTAAATCCCCAAAAGCCCGGTCGTGGATCAGAGTTATCCTGTTGTTTCCCAGGTGAAGCAAATCCAATCCAATGGCATCGACAAAATCTGATCTCCGTACCACAGGGATGTAATTTCCAGTGAGATACATTTTTTTCGGATTGTATGGCTTGGGTTTTAGATCAGAAATGCTTTCAATCTTTCTCTCTTGGCAGTTGACATTTAACCCAATTTCAGATATCTGCAGATTACACGTGCAGGCAGTGGGGCAGTCCAAAGGCACAGGAGATTTGGTCTGAAAAGCAATGATGGGGCCATAGTTGTACGGGTTTCCGCCTGGTATTCGAGAGGTGGGCTTTAACCTAGTTCTGTTAAATTGCCGCGTGCCCTTGGTAGGCCTAGAGGAGGATCTAAAAACGGCAGAGGAGGTGGCAGAGGCCGTGACGGCAGCCGGCGTGGTCTGGTAATATCCATTGGTGCTGCTAGGGGGCGCCGGCCTCACCGTGTCTTCCAGGGGTCTTCGCGGGCAGAGCTCCTGCTTGGACACCTCGTCCAGGTCCCGGCCGTGAAGCCTGAACGGCGTCTCGCACACCACCTCCCCCACCAGGGCCGTGTAGGCTATGCTCTCCAGCCAGGCCTTCAGGGCGATCAGCTCGCAGGAGCAATTCCACGGGTTCTCCTCCAGTTGTAATTCCACAACTTTGTCCATGTGCTCCAGGAGGCCAATGTAGGGGAACATTTTTAACCGGTTCCCCCTCAGGTCCAAGTGCGTAAGGGGGACATTCCGGAAGATGTTCGGTGGAAGGGCAGAGAGTAGGTTGTCATTCAAAATCATCACCGTTAGTTGGTGTAATTTGCTCAAGGCGTTGGACTCTATGTTGGTGATGTAATTATAATCAATCTGTAGGTATTCCAAGCTCTCCAGTCCCGCAAAGGTGTCGTCCCTCAGTGCTTCAATCTTGTTGTTATTCAGGTGCAACCTTTTTAATCCCTGGAGTCCATTGAAGGCACCCGACTCTATCTCGGAGATGTCATTGTTCCCCAAGTGCAGGATGGTCACCCCGGTGTAGTTGATGAAATCGTTGACCGACAGCTTCTTCAGGAGGTTCCCCGTCAGCAGGAGGTGATACATGGAGAAGTGGACGGGGCTGATCTCCGTCAGCCTGATGATGCCCCGGTTCTCGCAGCTCACCGTCAGGATCCCTTCCTTCTCCTCGCACGTGCACAGGTTTCGGCAGATCTCCCCATAATTGTCATACATCTCAACCAGCCTCAGAGATGATGCAATCAGAAGGATTATTTTTAGGATCCAGATATGCATTTTTCCTGGGAGAGGATGCCCCAGCTCACTCGAGTGTGGTGCCAGTGTGAGGTGTCATCTGAGGGGGGGACAGAAAAGGGGAAAAAAACAAAGGAGGGGTTGTGTTTTTATTTGGCATGTGACAGTGCAACATTTACATAAAACGCACGCACAGGAGCTGACATAAAAAGCCCCGATGAGCAAATATTAGACGGATGCATGGCACAAACACACACACACACACACACTTACGCAAACACAGGCAGGCCTGTTCGTGTTTGTTCATTATGCAGATGTGATGTCGGCGTCATTTTAAGTAACAAGTTGAATCCTTTTTTTTTTTTTTTTTTACATTTGCATGCGTAAACCTCTACACTCAAGTTGTTAACTAGCCACGGTGCACGGCCACTGCGCATTTCTGATAGCTCGCCTGAATTCCAATCCACCTCGGAGGAAGCCATCCGCCGTACGCAGACTGATAGATTTGTTCATTTGCTAATTCGATCCACTGAGGGTTTGCAACAAGAGGGAAATAAAGAGTCTAAACACTTTGCACGATTTTGGATTTTATTCGTTTAGGGCTCGAATCATCTGAGCTGACATTAAATCTCCAAGATAAACTCCGATCGCCTAAAGATTTCTCACTCACCCCGCATACCCGACGACTTGTGGGGAAACTGTCGGATCCCTGTCTCTCCACCTCCGTGCAAACAGCATGAGGACAGAGGAGGAGGGGTGAGGAAGGGGGAGATTTATTCTTCCTCTAAAACGATCCTTGGTTGAAAATTTAAGAAAAACATGCCCCGGCTCTGGTGAAGGAATCAGCCGAATGCAGCGGTCGGTGTTGCTCTTAAAATCCGGCCTGCCATGGAAAATGTGAATATCAGCCTACAAGGCGACAGTCGCAGCCCTTCTTCTGCCCACGGGCGGAATAGAGAAATGATAGGAGTTGAGAAAAAAGCAAATAAGCGAGTGGGGGCTGATCTCGCAGCTGTTTCCTGATCGAAATCGCATTTTTCTTGTTTTTCTCGTGCTAGGTAAATAATTCTATTAGCAATTTGTAATGTATGCATTGCATCTGCTATTTGGAAGGTTACAGATAGTCTCCATCCCCCTTTTCTCCCCCTTCCTCTCTCTCCCTCTCTCTCTCTCTCTTCACCAGACTCGTGAGCGCGCGTTCGCATGCACGCACAGACACACACGCACACATTCGTGCGTTCCTTAAAAAAAAAAAAAAAAAGCCCACACATCGACCCAGTAAATCTTCCTAAATGAGCACCTTTTGACACCAGCTGTATGGTTTAACATCCGCGCTGGTGAGTTTATCACCATCCGGGAAAAAGAAATCCCCAAACATCTATCTTTGGGAATAATATAGATAACTTGGAAGCCGGTGCGCCTCTCTTCCAGTGCACGGGCAACTGGCATGAATAATAATAAAAAAAAATGCCTTGGCATATGTGAGCATCCTCTAAATAAATGCACGGTCCGCGCTTGTTATTGCCACGGCAGCCGCAGACACCTTGCTTAACAGCGTCTTAAACCCGGATCAACTTCAGCAATGCAACTGAGGGTAGGAGCAGAGATTTCAGCACCGCGGACAGATCCACGAACAGCGCATAACGCCTCGGCTCAGACATGCAATGGAGAGAAAAGAAAAATAAGAAAGGGGAGAAGAATCGTTGCCCTCTTACCGTGCTGATCCCGGTAAACGCCAAAGCATCCCGAAAATCACGTCTGTGCCCCGTCTCTTTCCTCCAACCTCAGTGAAAACATGGATTTCACCGTCCGCCCTTCCGCCGGCTGTGAAAAATTATATATTTAAATAAAAAAATAGAAAAAAAAATAAAGGAATCAAGTCTCCTCAGTGTTTAGCTCCATAAACCAGGCACAGAAGCGCACACACACAGTCTCATTCACGCCAATAACGTGACAGCCGGCGCGGCAAAACCTGCCCCTGTCTTCAGACTGAAACGAGCGGTGTCATCTCGGAAGAAGAGCCAAAACCAAAGTTCGGACATGATTAAGCGGGGAGGTGAGCGAAAAACGCGTAAATCCCACATCAGAGGAGACTCGCCGCTTGCATTTTAACTGTGACTTTCATCCATGCGCACTGGCGAAGCGGAGAGGAGAGAGGCACGAATCTCCCCGCGTCTGCTGCCAGCGGTGCGGCGTGCACCAGTTTTATGCACAGATCTGCCCAAGGTCTCTTTATTTCACTCGCCAGAGCGTCCAAAAAGCGACCGGAGATCAGTGGGCGCGCTCCTCCAGCAGCTCCCTCCTTGGATGCGAGAATCCGATCCCCCTCTCTGCAGCTCTCTGCGTCGGTCATACGATATCCCGTGTGTACACAAGCTTCATCTCCCCACCGACGTTTCAACTAGTGGAACTTGATCTTGGTTGGCGCAAACCGGCGCATACCCCGCGGCCACGGACGCATTATGAAACAATTACCATCGTGTGACAGTCGGAATCACTCGTGAAAACGCATAAATCCCACAATCTCGGGACTGTCACGGCGCAGGGAATGAAAAGCAATTTAATGCGTGCAATACTCTTTAAGGGGGTATGGTAATGTGGAGGAGGTGGGTGCGGGAGGAGGAGGAGGAGGTGGGGGTGATGATGATGTGAAGTGGGGAGGTGGGGGGTGGCAGAGAGAGTAAAAAAGAAAAAGGGAGGTTGGAAGAAGAAGACCCGTAGAGGGCAGCATAATGATGAAAAAAGGCATCTTGGCAGCCGGGCTTTTTGCAAGTCTTCTTTTTTTTATTATTTATTTTGATTCAGGAGCAACAACCATTTGATTTGTCAGAGCTTTGCCCATTTTCTGCCATATTACCTCCCCTCTGCTGAAAGTCCCGACCTCGAGCTTTTCATTATTCATTAAAAAAAACGCCATAACACTTTCTTCGAGTTCCTCCTAACGAGAAGCTGGGAGCAGATGTATACAAGACACTCCCCAAGACGGCCTTCAAGCAGCTGCAGACACACCGTTCCTCCCAGTGATGCTGTCCTGTGGAAAAATCCCATTGAACCATACACCGATCAGGGATAACATGACCACTGCCAGGAGAAGTGAATAACATTGACCATCTTGGGACAATCCAGTGTCACCTACACCAGATCAGGCACCCCCACCCCACAGCAATGGCACTCCTTTATTGCAGTAGCCGCAGGCACACACAAGGCACAAGAAGACCTCAATGATATTAGGATGTGGTCATAATGTTATGCATGATCTGTGTGTGTGATATGCACAAATCATTTGTCATGAGCTGGCCTGCTGCACGCACAATAGGTGCTCCTTGACAAGATTAACCGGCTGGTATTAAAGTTGCGGCACAAGAACGGGGTCAAGCTAACATCATCCCCCTTCACGAGTGCTTTCGAATGCACAGATTAAGTCTATAGTCCTTGATATATAAAAACACAAATTTACAAGAGATCTGCATTGAAAGAGATGAATTTTCTGTAGGATTAGGCTTAATCCAGTTTTGCGGCAAACACTCGGGCCTACTGATGCCACTTCTAAGTGCTCTGCATGCGACCAAATCTTATTTGCCCCTCGCTGAAAGAGCAAATCGAGTCAAAGCCACCGCTGCCCTCTCGCCCTCTCTCCGCTGCGGGACGGGAAACTTTCAGAGGCGCTCGACTAAAGCCTCGAACAGAAAATCAAATTAAATCTCGCGTACGGTGGGGCCGCCATGTCCAAAGAGATTTCCCACTTAGTCAGTATTGTGTGGTAATAAGTCAACTCTTGTTGCTCTCGTTCGCGTGCGGCGGGCGACAATAAGCGGATGTGGCATCCGTGCCCGCTTTTTTGAAATTAGCCACGGAGATGCGTTGAATTATCTTAAAGTCTCTGTAATCGCATTAACAGTGGTCTATCCTGTGGGGATGCACGGATCTATGGAACCCCGGCTGGAATACAGCGAGGGACTAATGCGCCAGGGTTTTATTTTTTTTATTTTTTTGCTCCCTTCCCTTTTGGGAGGGACTGTGGCTGGCTCCCCTGAGAGGCATCAAAGCAAGGGATGTAGCTGTCCTAAATCATTTCTCGCCTTAAATGACTTTGCGCGGGGCTGATGGCAGAGGTAGATACACTGGATGATGATGATGTGTGTGTTTGTGCAAGTTTTACGGACTTTGTTGCATCAAAGTTTCTCATGCGGGGATAGTTCCTCGTGTTTCTGTTTGTGTGCGGACACGAGTCTCCTCTACACACCAATGGCTAATGGGTTCACACCAACATGGAAGCTATTACCATAGATCAGCTGCTTAAAGGACATTATATTGTAATCAGGTCGGGGACAAATAGCGAAGTTATTATATGCAAATTAGCTTTCAACTCAGGATTAAAATACATTGAGTACATGCAAAAGATACATGTTAAGCTCACTATAGCGTGAACTTTCATTTGGGTAATGGCTATTATGTAATGCACATGAGCTATTCAAGCTAGGGTTAATACGTTTAATTTGGAACATGTTTGCTCGCACAGCGGAACGACCGTCACGGCAACCAGTAGTCAAGGACCCTACTTCACCGCCATCGTAGGAACGAGAAGCTATTCAAAGAAGACTTCCTGATTTTGAGATTGTTTTCTCGTACTTCACAGACTTTCCCGCCAAAAAAAAAAGCCTTTTCGTGGATAGGCTAAAAGCTAAAAGTAGTAGCCATGGGGGAAATAATTAAAAACATGTGGCAAACTCCTCATCTTCTTAACTGAGGTTAAGTAACATGCGAGTAAAGACACCTTTCCTCAAATCTTACAATTTGGACCCTTCAGACAGGAGAACATTTCAACTGTCCGCCTCAATAAGGAGGTAAATTCTTTTGTCGGCGGCGAGCCTGACTTTCATTGTGCTTATGATTAACTCGTGAGGTCTCATCTGGCTCGCGTGTCCAGAGGCCAATTGGTGCTGCTAGCAATTTCCGTCACAACCCAAGCAGGTCTAGGAACAGGTCGCAGAGGGGGCCGGGATCCATTCAAAACGCTGATAATATGGAATTAAAAAACAATTTAAGTTTGACAGCGCAATCCGACTGGAACATCTCCCTCCGCTGATAACAAGATGCAGGAATTGCTTCGCATAAACAACCCTGGATGTAGTTTTTGGCCCCGTAATGGAGTGAAGGCTAATGAGACAAGCTGGGATGGATAGGACGGGGGGAAAGTGGAAACGTTTTGTTGCTCTGCGCCGGTGTCACTCCACCGATCGCGCCGCTAAATTGATTCAGTGCTTGCAGTGCCATATCTAATGCGGATCTCACAGTAGCGCACAAGAGCACAAGCCCATTAGCTGCATTTCATTTTGACAACTATATTTAACATATACAAATACACATTAAGGAAGGAAGTAAGGCGTCCTATAAGCAGTCGCTCAAAACACTTGTACGACTGATAAGATTTGAGGTGATGACAGGAAGAACAGCAGTTTGGATTAAGGATGGAACATATTTTATGGAGGCATTAGTAGCATTAGCCATGAAACTATTAAATATTTACTCGAGAGCAGTAAGAGCTGGACACGTTTTATGATACATCTTGGAATGACATAAGACAGTTGCAGTCAATACGTAACTCTGGGATTCTATACAGGAAGTTACATAAACATTTTAATGTTATCGATATGATATCGATAAAAATAAGCTCACAGTAGATCACAAACAAATGTAGTTTTAAATGCCAAGGACCGTATATTGTGATTGTATTTCTTAATCCCTTTCCACGATTAGCAATTAGCGATTACCCATCTTCCGTAGCTACTATATATTTAAGACCCTGTTTGCCTAGGCAACCCTTTTGTATATTTCCTACCACAAATGTTTTCAACAAGCAGAACATGCGCGGAGCTGGCTTTTCAAACTCGCACCATTTTGGCTCCTTCTGCGCCGATCCCACTGTGGGCATTGGAGGAATTGGTGGTAGGAAACTTTGGGGATCTCTGCGGTTGCGTCGCATCACTTGCTCCCGTCGGTCGCCGCCTCAGCTGCGTCGCCTCGAAGTTGAGATCAGTTTAACGCGGTCCAGTTCCAGAAATCCAGTTTGCATTGCTACAACTCACTGGATTTCATTGTGTATTATCTCTATGCTAACGCTAATACCACTAACACTCCTGACCATCTCATGTTTACATATAAAAAGGACACATTTTTATCTATTCCGCACTTATCTTAAGGGCAAACTAGATCAACACAGTACAATGCTTTGTGACACATGATAATTTGGGGGGGTGATATGAATGTGTTAAGCTAGTGGTGGCTAGCCTTGCGCTGCTAGGCTGAAGTGGAGATGAGGGCTAAGCTAAGCTTCAGAAGTTCCAAGTCATTTTTAGCTTATTAGTTTTTGGACAAGACATATGAAAGGGTCCCTTAACAGGTCTTGTGGTAATACCCCCGGGGAATACTACCTAGAATTTATTATTTTCCAGTCTTGTCCGTAATCTCCTCCAGTTGCTTTTTTCTGTTAAAAGAATGTCAAACATCTAAAATCCCAATCTTCCATTCTACACATAAGGGTTGGTTAGCTTAACCAATCAGGTATTTGACACAGCACCGCCAGGCCTTTTCCATCATGCGCTGACCTTTTGCAGCTGGTCTTGAAAACTGCTGTTGTGTTGCAGTAATTGCCAGTGCTTCATTCTGTGAAATAGGTATTATTATGATGAAATAATGATTTCATTTCACGGGGCAGTTTAATCGTTGCAAAAATAAAACTATTTATTTGCATGAACCCCGCCGCGACAGTCCAGATCTGTTGCTTTCGCTTTATCCACAATGCTACCTGTCGCAGGCATGGTCTCTAATCAAAGGCGCCGGAGCTAAATCCTGTGCATTCATCACAGCTCAGGATGATGTAGAGCTCTGGTGTGAGTTCCCACCGAAGAGCGGGAGCACAGCTGCTCTGACAGCCATGATTGATGGTCAAAGCAGCACACGGGGCGGGGGTTGCACAGGGGAGCCTTTCCCTTTGTTTTTCCCCGTGACTTGGCTCGGGCCGGCCCGAGTAAGGCAATTTAAAAATGTTGAATCTGTAACATGCAAACTTAACCAGGGGCTTTAATGAAATGAGCTGCTGACAATGCGATAAGTGCATCCTCACTGTATCAGGCAGCGGATGGGATTGACTTATTAGCTCCCCGTGCCGAGGAACAAAAAGCGGCGAACCATATCCGAGTCAAGTCCATTCATTTGACTGCAGCCGGCAAGCATGAAGGCTTTTAAGATTATGAGTGCACTTTAGGGTTTGATGCACAGGCAACAAACTATGCCTCTGTAGGTTTAACAAACTAGTCTGCCAGTTAATCATTCTGTCAAGGAATCAGTCATTAGCAAGCTCCAATCCATGTTAGGGCTTTTAAAATGTTTGGATCATTACTTAGTGACTCTTAAAGGGTGGATACAAAAGATCAGTATAAGGAGTTGGATTTCCTGTCTGGTAAATACACTTCAAACACAAAAAAACACTGATTGCACAATGATGTTCTGTCTATAAAAAAATGGGAAATAAAACACCAGAGAGGATTGGATGAAATTTGGATTGCAACAAAGCAAAGATGTCACGCTGCGCTGTGAGAATGTCCTCTTTAAAGCACGGAATAAAGTCTGAAAAATGAATTTTAATGTGCCGTGTTTTCTGGCTCGACGTGGTTTCCCAAACATAAATGGACTGAGAATCAGATTTTGCCGCTCCAAAGCTGATGGCAAACAGGGTTTGAGCAAATTCAGTTGCATTTTAAATGTGTCTGCCTTGCCACTTTAAACTCACCCAGGCAGGGGGGACAGGAGGCAGTCCCCCCCTGACATTTTTAACTTCCTTACTCAGACTGCTTGAAATATACCAGCAGTCTTTGAATATTAGAAAGATATGTATGCACTAATTAATTGTAGTTGATATATTCTCCCCTATTAGTCTAAAAGTATAATATTAAATTCAGTCGAAGAAGGCAGATTACTGGACACTACAGCAGAAATGTCTTTCCATTTAATATGATTTATTTGTAATGTCAATCAATGGATGTGTTCAGGGTGTATTTCTATTTTTGCAGGATCTGCTGTTGTTGTAATGGTAAATGCATACCAAGGCCAACAAGGCCAGTGTTTAGCCAAATTTTTAAATGTCAGTGTTATCGTATGGAATTATTGCCCCTGCTCCGGCGGCCATGATGAAATCCGGTATGCTAGCAGGAAACAAGTAACAAGTTCTTGCGGTAACACTTTACTTGACAGTGTCTACATAAGAGTGACATGATACTGTCATAACTGTGACATGACACTGTCATAAAAGTGTCATAATCTTTATAAACATGTCATAAACTTCTATGACCTCTGTCATTAAGTGTCATTCGTTTTTTGTTATGACAAGTTGACATTGCTTGGGCTGTCTCGATTATGACAATTTGACATTAATCAAAGTGACATTACCAGAAGTTGTCTTGGTCATGACAAGTTGACATTAAATATGTTTGGGATGTCTTTGTAATGACAACTTGACATGAAGCAGGATGACATTACCAGAGGATGTCTTTGTCATGACAACTTGACATAAACAGAAAATCCACCGCTTTTTGTATTTACGACATGTTGACATAATGATTATTATAATCAGATGTGCAAGATCAGAGAACAATTCTAGCGTGTGTATGTGACATATTTCACAAAACTGACTGTCATGACACCATTATGACAGTGTAATGAATACATTCTGTGACCTAAAGTAAAGTGGTACCATTTTGATTTGTAATTAATATATCATGAAGGATAATTGCTGTCATGACACCATTATGACAGTGTAACGAATACATTCTGTGACCTAAAGTAAAGTGGTACCATTTTGATTTATAATTAATATATCATGAAGGATAATTGCTGTCATGACACCATTATGACAGTGTAACGAATACATTCTGTGACCTAAAGTAAAGTGGTACCATTTTGATTTGTAATTAATATATCATGAAGGATAATGGCTGTCATGACACCATTATGACAGTGTAACGAATACATACTGTGACCTAAAGTAAAGTGGTACCATTTTGATTTGTAATTAATATATCATGAAGGATAATGGCTGTCATGACACCATTATGACAGTGTAACATTCTTTGACCAACTCAATTTTTATATCAAAGTTTTAGTGTTAATAAGTTGTCAAATTACTCCATTTAAGTTGATATAACTCCTTTCTTTTACTTTCCTTCTACCCAGAAAAGTCAATGCAAAATGTTACCTCAAATTTGAGTATAAGTAACTTATTTCATTTAAGTCAGAATAAATTAGACATGGCAATTCCAGTTTTACTGTCAAAATGTATTTATTGTAACCAACATCAATATCAATAACAATTTTTATCACAGCAATATCAGGTGAAGGATGCGGTAAACACTAAAGCCCTGCCAAATATATACACTTGAAGATCAGAAACCATCTGATCAACATTCACTCAGTTCACCTTGTGAAAAATACCCGATATTGTGAGTAGATCAGCCCCATTAGCAAGGCACAGGCTCTGGGTTGATCTACGTCTTCCAGGACTTCTGTTCCCTCAACCACAGTCCGTGCGCTGGCTGGATCTGACCGATGTGGCACCTCTGGTTACAATGATCTTCAACACTTCAGTGGTGAGATCTCCATCAACCTAGCATAAATAGGTCATAATCAATGTCAGAATTAAACACATAACAATTAAAAACAAGACTAACACAAAGTATAGTTTTTTCTGTGTTGGAATTACCTACCAAATGCTCCTTAAAGAGATTATCCTCCTTTTCTCCGAGGTACACCACCAATCCACAGGTTGCAGCCTCTGCTCATTTCCACAGCATCATCCTGTGAATAAGATGACAAAAATGAAAAACTACTCCTCCCCAAAATGTAATAAATACCACACATAGCAATACAAAACTACTTTGCTCATGCACACACAGAAATAGTAATATTTCTTCAATCATTTCGATTAAGGCACTAAGGCCCATTAACGGCTAACGGTTAGCGCGTCTCTGTTAATTTATCATTATTAGCGTTAGCGGCTAGCAGCTAACGGCTAACGCCTTTCCACAACATATTCCTCAGCTCAAACCTGTATCTGCAAACAGGGGGCTGAAGATTAATTCCCGCAGCAGTTCTGGGACCGCAAGTTTAGGCACCTTATAGCCGACTCAACGCACTTCATTAAACATTAAAAGTTAAGTTACTGTGAAGCTTTTAGCTAGCTAGCTAATACATTCAAAGCATGCTGCGGACATTTCAATTGTAGTGTTGTGTAACTCGACTGAGCGCTTATAGTTACTTGCTGTTGCACATAATATTAAGAAAATAAAAAATATATATATTTACTCACCAAGTAATGTTAATCCAACCTTGACCTTCACTCCTTGGTCTTTCCCTGGCTGTTGCTGGTGCAGTCTGACAGCGTAAGACGACCGCTTCTTCTTCTTCTTTGGGGTTTTACGGCAGCCGGCATCCAAAAAGTTGCATTGCTGCCATCTACGGGACGAGCACCTTAGTGCACTGTATTTGGCTATATACAGTAATCCAGTATCTATTAAAAATGTGAAAAAACAACAATTTTCCCTCCCGCTTGACCCTACTTCTAATATATTTTTCAATGTTACTTCTTTCAAACCAACTTCATGCAATTCTCTGATAAGATCTTGTCTTTGGAGGACGTCATTTCTACAATAAATCAAAACATGTTGTACCGTCTCAGGTTGTTTTCCTAAAATAAATAAAGTGCTGTTCAGAAACGTGTTCAGAATTTTCTAAAAATAAAAATAAAGAAATTGAAATAAACAATGGACATGTAACAAATTGTGTATTTTTATGCTGAAAAAGCTCATGGTTTTAAGTCATTCTAACTAACCTCCTGAATCATTTTTTTTTTTTTAGAATAATCATTATGTCAACATGTCATGAATACAAAAAGAGGTGGGTTTTCTGTTTATGTCAAGCTGTGATGACAAAGACATCCTCTGGTAATGTCACCCTGTTAATGCCAAGTTATCTTAATAAGGACACTCCAAACAAATTTAATGTCAGGTTGTCATGACAAAGACATCCTCTGGTAATGTCATCCTGCTTCATGTCAAGTTGTCATTACAAAGACGTCCCAAACATATTTAATGTCAACTTGTCATGACCAAGACAACTTCTGGTAATGTCACTTTGACTAATGTCAAATTGTCATAATCGAGACAGCCCAAGCAATGTCAACTTGTCATAACAAAAAACGAGTGACACTTAATGACAGAGGTCATAGAAGTTTATGACATGTTTATAAAGTTTATGACACTTTTATGACAGTGTCATGTCATAGTTATGACAGTATCATGTCACTCTTATGTAGACACTGTCAAGTAAAGTGTTACCGTTCTTGCTAGCTTTCCAGACCCACCTGAAAGTCTTTTAGAAAAGTGCAGTAGGGCAAATTTTTAAATGTCAGTGGGATCGTATGGAATTATTGCCCCAGGTCCGGTGGCCATGGTGAAATCCGGTATGCTAGCAAGCAACAAGTATCAAGTTCTTGCTAGCTTACCAGAAACTCTCGGAAGTCTTTTAGACAGATGCTGTAGGATATCTGCTTGTCTAAGAAGGCTAAAATAAAAAGTGCCCACAAGTTAAATGTCAGTAAGATTGCGATATCTTTTTTTTTTTTTTTTTTTTTTTTTTTTGTAGAATTTCTGCTAAGCTAAGCTAACCAGATGCCAGTTGGGGTATGTTATCAATCATCTCATTCAGCTCTTGGGTGAAATGTCACATATTATCGGTCCCCTTCTTTTAAACTAGTGTAAACAGCCTTCTTCCATGCTGACATTGAGAACAGCCAATAGGAACACCTTTTCTCTGAAAAGACATGATGTGATTGGCCAAAGACACCTGCCACAGCCCAGATGTTCCAAAACATGCAAACAGGGTCAAGAGGAGGTCTCTAAATATCTTAGAGAAGTTAAACTAGTCTGGCTGATATAGTAGCAATATAAGCAATAGAGTCTTTCCTGTTTTTATTTTATAAAGTTCTTCCTTGGGATTTCTTGTCTTGCTTTACTTCCTGTTTTCTCCACCTTTGATTGCTGGATTGATTTCTCCTTGTGTGCTCCGCCCTCATTAGTTTCACCTGTCTCGTCAACCCCTCTACCTGTGTATATATAGTCCTGCTTTTCCCTTTGTTCCCTTCTCTGTGTATTTTCTCTTGTGTTCCTGTTCAGTTCCTCATGTGCATTTTTGTTCTTGCTTGTAGTTTGTCATTAAGTTTTCTTTGAGTTAATCATCCTGCCTCTCTGGACTGTGTGTCTTGCTGCATACTGCGCACAATGTAGATATTCTCTCCCAGCTCTGAAAACCCCTCGACCTGCTAGACTGGCAAAAACAAAAATCCACACACCATTAAATAAATGGAAAGTCTCTCAATCAAGTCGCAGGCGCGGAGCTCCACTTTGAGTTCGGAGCTTCCACGAAATCTAAAATGAGCACCGCTAACTGGCGCTTCGTGTAAGCCCTTCAGGGTAGAAAACAACAACAAAGGATCGGATGCAAAGTCACGCTTGGATCTATACAAAAGCTGGCAGCCTCTATTTTTACTCCACTTTACCTAAACATGCACTGTCTGGGACTGTTTCCTCCATATGCTCCTTCTTTGCACAAGTTCACATGAAAATATTGTGCAAATTACCTCTTTGTCTGGGGAATGTTTAAGTCCATTTTTGTCTCAAATCCCCCCCCCCCCTTTTTTTCCTTTTGGCAAACTAAGAAAGAAAATTGTGGTTTTAAAGTAAAACGTATCACCATGCCGTTTCTTCTGGGCCAGAGTTCATTGGTGCACATTGTGCGCTGAGAAATCCTCAAGTACAGACTGTACTTAAAAGATCCAGTTAATCATTTTGACTGCACTTTCTTCCATTTCAAAAAAAAAAATCACTGCTGGATTTTAATCTGTGAGCGAACAAGCAGGGGAAAGAGGGGGCGAGGCTTGCCAAGCCAATTAGGCAAGCAATAATGGATCTGCAAGTCACTAGAGGAACCGTTTGCCCTCTATTTAAATAGCTAAGATAATTACAGTATATTCAGGAAAATACGAATGAGAATATCAGCATGTACAAATCAATTCAGCTAGCCGCTTTCTCTTTTGTAACGTCTCGAGTCAGGAGCCAGATGAAGTGACACAGACATCTTTTGGTTTCTGGCTCTCGGCGCCCTCGGCAATTCTGACACCTTCCTCTAATGGGGAGACGGCTCGGAGGGAAATGTTGGCTCCAACCTTTTGACACAAACAGAAACCATATCACCAAACAATTTGCATGTTTCAATACTCCATTATTTAATGAAACACCCTTCAACAGACTTTAACAACAAAAGAGATTATTTCTGACTGATTCTGCAGAAGCTACAAGAACCAGTTTTCGTCATACTTTCATTATTAATTATTAATCAGAAAGTGTTTCTGACATTATTCTACCTTAGCTTCAGGTTTACTGTGTTTGATTTTTTTAGTCAGTCTTTTGCTGGCTTTCCAGACACAGTGTGTAGCACTGGAGGCTTCGCAGCGGCTAGTGAAGGTTGAAAGATTGTGCGGCGGCTGGGCAGGGCCTGACAGTCTGGGCACTGGATCAGTCAGTGGATTTGGGGGCCGGTGGCTGGTGGCTAAAGCTATCCCCTAGGTGCACCGGCACTGCTTCACAGTGGAACCAGGCATGTGTATTTGTGTGCCTGTCTATGTATCTGGAATCGGGATTTGTCTAGCCCCTGGTGGACTCCCAGATGGCCTAGATGGAGAGTGCAAACAAACTTAAGACTTCTATGTCCTAGGAAAAAAATAATAATAATTTTACACAGTCGGTGCTAGAGTGACTTACCATCAATCGATTCTTCTCTCTGTCAACACTGCTGTTGTCACAGTTCTTAGCCTTTGTCCAGAGAAAATTGAGTAATTCTGTCCTCCTCAAACTTTGTTATCACCCTTTCAGAAGTAAAAATCAATCCAAGAGGAGTTTCATAGAAACAACATAGCTAACATGAGCTGAATTTTTCTTGTTACGAATGTTTTGTCAGAAATATCGTTTCCCGAGTGTTACACTTTATCAGAACTGTCAGAATTTTAAACACACATCACCAAGAGAGATTTTTGTTGATAATTTCATTAGTGCACTTCCATGCAGCAGTACTTTGTCTGCACCTTGTACTTCTGGCAAACCAAGGACGCTCACACTACCTGCTGAATTTTGCAGTACACCATCATTATGGATTGCTAAATTAACCCAATGAACACAGTCATGGCTTCCGAAAAAGAAACAGTTTGTATTGTGTGGTTCAAGCCACAACAGCTGCAGCTTCTGCCGCCATTTTCTCCTCCCTGTGTAGCATAGGAATGTCCAGCATTTCACTCACGACTTTTTGATTGTGGGAGGATATTGAAAAACCTGTATACCCCTTGGCGGCATACAGGGGAGCATACCTATGCAGTTAAAGGAGCATGAAAGAAAGCAATTTGTTAGCGCAAGAGAGAGAGAGTCCTGTCACATCTTAACCTGCTTCTGCTGTTGGCTAGCTCAATGACCTTCACCTGTTTTCCCGCACCAGAAGACTGTTAGTTCTTTAAGAATCCGTTCAGCTCCACAGTTTCTGTTTTTGCCACGTCCCTCGCCTCGCCTTTCAAATTCCAGACGAACTCGTATCATATCACATTCAGTCTCCGCAACCCTCCCGTGAGATGAGCTTCCAGGCTGTGTATTGTACTGAGTCGGCCAGGGGAACAAAACAGGGGCTGATTTGGGACCGTTTTTTGGCGTATTACTTTTTAATGCCGATTTGAAAGAAACCCAAAGTGCATGTATTTCTCCCCAGACAGGGGCCTTTTCCTGTCATGCTGCAGAAAGCGTAGCCTGTTCTGCAAAGGTAGAATGTCACAAATTCTGCTACGCTTGTTTGGGCGCGCACTGAAAGCGCTCTGCTTGTGCAAAGAGTAGATGCCTGTTGCGCTGTCATGAGACTCTCTTTCAATGATGAGCCGCGTTTGCTACAGTTGTTTGAGCTGCCTCTTTTCTAAAAAGTAGAGAATCAGTGGACAACATGGCGGCATCAAATAGCTTTATATTTGTCAGATAGGAGTAAAGTTTGTTACTTTATGATCACACATTACCTTTTAAGGCAGGCTACCTTAACATAACCAGTATGAAGAATCAATCTGATATATTTTGGCTGTTTTTTGGCAGGTTTTGAACAGATTTTTGGCAACATGTCTTGGAATCTTGTGCCAACCCAACCATGAAAAACCACTAATTAAATTATTCAATTTCAGATTTTGTATAGAAAAAAACGGCTCGTCAGCTGTATGCCCATCTAACTCAGTGTCAGGTTTATAAAAACAAGATAAAGTGTTTCCCAGAATGCCGAAACACTCATTAAAACTGCTTATTTATGACAAAACAGCAAACATTACTAGTTCTGTTGTGGTCAGATCTACGTATCCCACAGTGTTGAATATTCACAGATGGATCGTCAACAAACAGCACAACGTCAAGATGTGGTTTTGCGTTTTTTTTTAATCCACATCCTGTCAAGCTCAATTCCTATCTCCTGGAATCTTTCCATTTTTTTTTTAATATTTTTTTTACATAAATGCAAATGAATACAGCAAGTCTTCCAAAAAAGAAATAACATGGCACCAAATCTTTAAGCTTCCATATATAAGAATTTTCCGCACTGCAACAACAGAAAGACTATTTGACAAATATGATTAATTATTAATACAGCTTTGTCAGAATATATATAGCTGTGTTTCCCCCAGCTATACTTCAGAAAACAGTGACATATATTTAGAATTGTGTTTTAATGGTAACATCAAATTTCTGTGTGCGTGTCACACGATTGTGCGGTCGCCATCAACCCCCCCTTTTTTTTGCCCCCCAAGAGAGCCCATTAACATAAAATTACTCTTCCCTTCCCTTTCATGCCTCCGCAGTCTCGCTGCTCGTCACAAAAACGAAAGGAGTAATGCGTCGAAGCGTCGGCTTCAGTCATCCAGGGGAAGATCTGAAAAGGGAGGCCGCGCTTCATGTCGAGCGTTTGAATGTCATGTTATCCGACATGTGAAGGAGCGCGTGTGAGAGAGGGAGAAGAGAAAGGAGGGAACTGGGGAGACCCCTCCGACACTTCCAAACAAGCTGACAAAAAAAAAGAAAAAAAAAAGAAAAAGTGCATTATTTATAACAGTGAAGCTGTAGGAACCTTATTTGACACAAATGGAAATGTGTCAGGCAAAGGCTTTTTCTTTCTCTCGTGTGCAAAGCCAAAGATTTAAGATAAAAATGATAAAATGTCATTCGATAAAAACAAAAAGGAGCTTGTTTTTATCCCCATATTATCCATAGATACTCAATGATTTAATGAACAGTTGGGTAGAGAAGTAAGTCCCCTATTTTGACAAATAACAGAAGGTTTTTGGACAATCCTGTGCACAACTGATGGGGAGTTTTAGTGAGCCCAATCTTTTGGCACCAGCTTTTCTTTCACTATATCTGTCATGTCCTCTGTTATGTCTTCCGTCATGTCGTCTTTTCGTCTTTTTTGTCTTGTCTTTTTTCATAGTCATGGGTTCTGTTTCCTGTTTTATTTTGTTAAGTCCTTGACTTCCTGTTTGTCATGTCTGTGTGTTCCCTTTTGATTATTGGTTTCACCTGTGTCTCGTTTCTTGATTTGCTTCACCTGTGTCTTGTCACTCTGTTCCTTGTGTGTGTATATATAGCCCTGCTCTTCCCTTTGTTCCTTGTCTCGTCATACTCGTTGCAAGTCGTTTCATGTTATTCGTTCTTTTACCATGTTTCATGCCAAGTCATAGTTTTGAGTTTTTGCCTTTCTTTTGGATTTCCTGCAATGTCTGCAGCGTTCTTGGTTTTTGTGAGTTTTGTTTTTCTTTATTAAAATACTTTTTTTGCCTACTCCTGCCTAACCCTCCTTTTTGAGTCCTGCACTTGGGTCCAACATCCCTTCCCCGCTTACCCCGTTGTGACAATATCATTTCCAAACCTATTATTGTTAAGTTCACGCTACAAATTCCAACCATGTTTACACATGTACTGTAATCTTTAACTAGATATTAATTGCTGTAAAGCATCTTCGGGAAATTTGAATCGTTTTTCTTTTTCTTGATTGGCGCTGAATAGCTGTATTGTACTAATTCAAAGAAACCAAAAGAAATTAGATCTTAAAGGTGGCAGGTTACCATTGTTCATGTAAAGTGTGTGGTTCAGACAGCAGTTTGTACTGTCCTCATAGTTTTGTGTACTTTTGGTCGTCTAAATGCCATTCACAGAAAGTGAAACAAAGAACAAAACAAGCAGCGTTACAGCATTATAATATACTCTAAATCCTAAAAATCCAAAACGCTTCAAGTCTTCTGGATTAACCTACAACACCAACCTCTTCCAAACATTCATAAACTATTAGACCGCAAGTGGGTTGATAATGTGTCTGTCTAATGATGTCTCCGGAGGTAAATTTAATAAACCCAGGAGCGTCTTCCTCGTTATTAATTTGGGATCTCCCAAAATCCATTCTTACATTATTGAACTCGCTAGCTTCCCCGTTTGCGCCCCCTCCTCGCTTCTGCTCTGTGTCTCAGAGAAAGCAACAATGAAAACGAATTAGTGAAAGCACAGTGTAGTAGGTCCACTGGGGAGTGTTTCGTCTTGGACTCACTATAGACGCAGTGTGCAGCTTTCGGTCCCCGTTGACGGAACACAATCAGGACAGAGCAGATGTTGATTCTGGAAGCTCGGTGGAGGATGGGGTTGTCATGGCGTTCCAAGACCGGTAGCTGGTTAGACCATTTGATTTCTCGCACAATGTGTGTTTAGTCAAAGAAAAGATAGAATGACCCCTGGATTGTTTTCTGGCAAGCAAATTGGGCTTCTAAGCACAAAGTATGGTCGAGATCGCCGGAGGGGAGGGATGGCAATGACCGCTGGTTGGACTCTGGGAGCTCTGAAAGGGAGGGGATGCAAAATCCCCAACAAATCAAACACAACACAACAGTACTTGTCACAAAGAAGAAACCCAACTACTCATTATACATAGCAACCAAACTCCAGTATGTTGAGTGGTTCACACCCCAAGACATGTCTTGCCTATCTCTTTTAAAATCTGAAATGAACAAGGCCTTTGTGCTGAAATGTGGAGCAACGTCAAAGATCAATGGTTCAGTCAACTGCAATAAAGACTCCTCTACTTGTGTTTTAAGTAATGGGAAATTTCTCCGCCTTTCAGCGTTTCCGTCATTAAACCTTTTTCCTAGGAATGGCTAAGCATCAATCATGGGGCTTGGGAAGTCTTCCAGCAGCCTCTTTTTAAAAACTAGGTACTCACTAAAGACCGATAGGGGTGAGAGTCTTTGCAGCTGGTCCAATGTTCTGCAAGAATGGGATATCCAGAAACTGCGTGAGCAAACTCCCGTAGTTGGCTGATTGAGAATTCATTTTTCAACCTCCCCTGCAGGCCTCGGCTCTTATCCACCTGAGTTATTGCAGGGGGGGGCGAAAAGCACGAGTTAGGAAAGCTGAGTGAACTGCCCCCTCCGAATTCTTAATTGAAATAGAAAAATACAGAAATACATTTGTTCCCCGGTTTGGACACACTGACAGTCTCGATCACTGCCATTTTGTTTCTTTCTGTGGGAATAAAGAGGGGTTAAACAGAGACTAAAAAGATGGGGCGGGAAGGTGGTTCTTTCTCCCAGAGGTAATTACATATTGATCCAAGTCACTGAAGATCTAAACTGTGACACTGCATTTAGTTTTATCTTAAAAAGGAGCTTGTCTGTGTTTTTCTTTAAACTCTACAGTGGCTAGGAGTGAGGAGAAATGATATTCAGCTAATTACATTTTCATGGAGCCGTCCCTCTTCCCTTGTCTCCCGCTTTCAGGTCTCCGTTCTTATGGACTTTGCAATTACTTGATAATTAAATGGCGGGGGCCTTTCTACACTACTGTTTGCAAAGTCCTTTATTCGTTCTATGAGGGAGACTTTTTAAATTACCAAGTCACTCCTTCCCCCCGCCTCTCGCTCTTCACTCTCCCGTTCCGTCTTTCAGACTTCAGACGCTGTCTGTCCAATGATCCAGAACAGCCTTCAGTGTCCCACCGCTGATGAATTAAAAGTGTTCCTTTGGCATTCGAGGCCTTGGTGGAGGACTCAAAGGCAGCAAGAAAATAAAATCTTTTCTTTCAGAAAGTGAGAATGAAAGGCCTCCTCAATGGAGTGCACTTTTTTGGGGGGGAGGGGGGTTAATGATAGAAAAATAAATGTTAACAGCAGAAGCATCTCAGGGCCACCTGAATTTATGGAAAATGCACTTTAAGAGCTTTGATGGGAGGAATAAAAAATACAATTATTAAGCATTCGGGTCACAGCTAAAGCTTTGTTTGGTTCTGAGGGCTGCCATCGTTCAGTCATATCAGCCGAGGAGAAGTCAGACAGAATTAAAGGGGCTTCTTTTTCCAGCTCGGATATTCTCTCCTTTTCAGTTCCGCCAACAAAGCACGCCCTGCTTGACCCTCAGCTATTGTCGGGTTTCGATTCAACGTTTTATCTCGCGCGCTTATTTTGCAACGCTCTCCGGGGTCCGGGTTCACAAGTCTGCCCGCACGTCGTATGTCTGACTCACTCGCAGTTTCCCATCGAACCGACGGAGGCGTTGCATCACAAAGCCAAGCAGTGTTTGGACGAGCCGGGTAGGATGTATCCCTCCGATTCTGGGGTTGTATTCACAACGCGTCTTATCTCATCATTAGGAGTCCTCCAAAACCTCCAGTAACACCTTGAGAAATGTTCACAAACAAGCACATTTTTGTAAGGAATGAGGACTAAGGCGAAAGAAGGAGCATGCTTGCACCTGTTGCACAATGGGTGAATGGAATGAGTGAAATGATGAGTGGGTGGTTTAGATATTTTCTAATCTGATGTGCACAATTGGACATTGTGGAGTATTTTTTATAGAGTCCATGTGACATCTCGGAAAATCTCGGGTTCAGATTTTATTTATCCCAACAGGGCATTTTATCTGTGCACCCTTCCTTGATCAGACACAGATGGAGACAACACTGCTGAGGTCCAAGTGGCCTTCCCACTGATAAGGTTACAGCTGCTGACCCCCTCCAGGCTATTACACTGCAGGCTTTGACCCATTCTGGTTGATGATGTACACGGTCTTCAGCAGCATTCAGTCTGTGATTAATCTTAAATTCCACAAATCACAAGCAGGCATTTAATCTGAAATGGTACAGGAAATGTTGAACATAAAGAAATAGTAATACAAGCATACTTAAAATAAAGACCTGTTACCTTCTGCAGCTGATGTAAATAAAAAGCCTGGTCACTGTTTGATGGTATTCGATGGTCATAAATACGGAATACCTTATTCCGCAGTGTTTTCCATAATGAATGAACTTCGGTCTTCTTCAAAAATGCAGTTCTTACTCACTTATCCCCATTTTCCTTTTCTTTAAGTCACGAGTGAAACTCTCCACTTTTGAAACCGTCAAATTTTAAGCATTCTGCACGAACACCAGCTCACCATCAGCCGAAGCAACGCCAACTCTCTGCTTTCATTTTCTCTCACATCCTCTGCCTCGGAAGCTTCCGGAGCCTCGGAACCTCTTCAGAAGCTTTCCCATGATGCCTCTCTTCAGAATTCCTCGCTTGTTAAGCTCCATTTCATTGAGAGGTACTATCACACCTTATCTTTCCGTTGCCCTAGACCTAAAGACTTCTTCCGCCTCTCCTTTCCCGCACTCCATCTCGGGGCCGTCTTCTTTTTTTTTTTTTTTTGCTTGAACAAAAAAGGGCCTTAAAAAAGAGTGAATATCTTTGAGAGACTGTCTCATATCATTGTGCCTTCGCTTCTCTGCTCTTAACGTAGTCTATAATTTCCAGAACTCAAGGGCCAAAATGAAAAATATTTCACTTATATCGAAGTTAATGAAACTCAGAATAATTTACTTGATATTGGATCTGTATAGTAACACGGGCCTGGAGCGGACAGTCTTCTGACATAAGTCACAATACCTTTTTTTTAGTGTGAGATATGGTTTAAAATAAGTTATTTCAAAGAGAAGTTAAAAATTACTGTGGAGCACATTTTACCAGTAGGTTATGGGTTTCTCCAATATTTATTAAAAAGTTCCTGTGATGCAAAAGCAGTATTGGTAGTAAAAAATCAGGTGGAAGTATAGGTACGTAGGGTTAGGGTTAGGTATAGGTACGTTGAACACATGAAGCTGTGTAGATAGAACCGTAGAAATGTATAAAATACCTCACTTAATGTTAATAAGATCACAACAAGAATATGAATAAAACTGCCATATAGATCCATAAAATTCCAGTCAAGGCTTTATTGAGCCTATGCTATATATGTCAGTAAGTGGTTATTATGTTGTACTCAAACTGGGGAAAGGATAAAAAAAAAAAGCCCTTCAAGGTATGTAGTCCTCACGGGAGTTCTGTAGTTGTTACCTACCCTCAGGGAGTTCCAAGAACTGCTCTAAAAGTGCCTTTAGATTCTTACGTAAAGGTTTAATTAATTGACAAATCAGCATTTTTTGAGTCTTTGGGCCAAATGGCAGACTATGTTTATGGAAATATTCTTTTAAACCTTTAGTTTGGGTCAGTATTTTGCACAGGTGTTGTGTTTTCCCAACAGGAAAGCTAAAGCTAAGAGGACTTTGTATTTAATTAGAGTTTAAAATCCAGTAGTGAAAAAGCTCTTATATTTTTTTTCTCCATTAGCGGAAGCATTCACAACTTTTCAATCCAGAAATCAATACATTTGTCAACAGAAAATGTTGCGTGGCAACCTTTAATTCACAAGGCCCTCAGATGTTAGGTACTAAAGATGGTCTAATGCAGCTTTGCATCTCCACGGCCCGATTCTCCCGCAAAGACTGGATGGAGCATTCTTGGTCGGAGCCAGTGAAAGAGCATAATCAAAAGCACTTTTCATTTGTTTGAGAGTGTGGCCTAAGTGATAGATAATCACTCCCAAGAACATGCCAAAAGCGTCTTGTTTAGAGGAATTGTCTGAGTGGCATGGAAAATGTATACGCTCTAGTTGTTATGTTAATCTCAGTGTAGCAACCGTCCTAACCTGACCAAAGAAATGTTCTCAGTTGAGATTAGATAACTAACCACCACAGTTACATCACATTTTATTCTTCTTTACTGACATACCCATGCCATAACCTCTGAGCCCAATGGTAATTGCTGGATTTCATATAAATGTCATTTCAACCTCCGGAGGTGTCAGGTTTCTGCAGAGGTACTTCTTGTGCCCCAGAAAAGTAACAGGAGGAGCCTTCACACGAGTCTGAATTATGGCACAATAAAGCAGCTGCTCTGGAGTGCTGCAATTTAGCCTTTTGAAGACAAAGGATGACACCTTGTTGAGCAAAAATTTGAAAAGCTTTGATTGAAGTAACATTCGACTTGTAAGATCGAATACCATATCAGTGAGGTTTAAACATATACTCACCCTGCAAGGGAAACGAGCACAGCCACCTGACTTCTAGTTGACCTGGAAGAAGTAAAAGCAGCACACAGGGCCCAGCAGAACATATATAGAGTTGTTGTTCTTTTTAAAAAATGTGCAAGAGATTAGAAGTGAACATAACCGTGACAAGTGATGGATGAAAATGTACTCTACTGGTGGGTTCAAAGTCCATATATGGACACAGTTATTGTCAGGAAGAAGAGCAAGCCCGGTGCGGGAAGACAAGGGTATTTTCGGGAAAGTAAAGTATCGTATTTTTTGGCAAAGGTCTGTGCCCAGCCCCATATGTTAATGAAGCACCAAACTATATAAAAAGTGATGCATGGCTCCCAGAATTAGACTCGAAGTTGTATATTTTTGAGAATAAACTCTGCCTGTATCAAACTTTGACTTTCTCCAGTGATTCTTATTTGACCTGTGAAGACACTCCAGATACCGGAAGATCTGAAGAACCTAGATTACATGTTGAAGTAAAGCGGTACAGGCTACTATCAGGCTACCCTGCCCTGTGCCTCACATTTTTCTTCGACAACCTCGGAAGTTAAAACGATATCCTTATCTAGAGCGTCAATTTCGGGAAGTTTCAGGAGCACAAAATGATACACCGGCACACTATGGTGATTGATAGTGAGCATTAAAGGTCAAGCGTAAACGAAGCACTCCCATATCAAAAACCTATATTCTCTTGTAAAAGGTTGGTATAAATCGATGGAACCCCGGTCAAATAAAAAATGTCTGGGTAGTTTCTATTACTCTGAGCCCTTAAAGTACAAACTGGCCTCTCATTTTGCTGCACACTCAGCATGAGCACCCCTCCTGCACAAATGCATAAGAAAAGAGTCAAGTAAGCCCTATTCGAGCCAGAATGGCCCTTTGGGCAGGAAAGGAAGCTTTCTATTGTTTCTGTACAATGAGCCACTTTGGCATACTTGAGAGACCCCGCAAGGCCGGATAAGACCCCAGCGCGAGAGAGGAGGAAGTTACAGAGCCGCTGAAAGATTCACAATATAATGGCAAGGTTGACCGTGCCGTCAGCGCTCCCACAGCCATGAAAAGGTTAAGAGCATCCCAGAGATTATGTGCCATTTAGGAAGGCCGAGCAGGGGTGGTGCTAAATTTGCCCGGATCGGTGCGGAGCGAGGGGACGGGGATCTATGCTCGGTGCCACTGAGCGGTGATCTGCGCTCGCCGCCCTAACCCCGCTTCCCCTCTGCATTGATGAATGAGAGTAAAAGTTCTGCTGCCTAACATATTGAAATTCATTATATTACTGCTGGACCTTTCTATTCGGTAATAAAAGTAAAGGAGTAAGGCAAGAAGTGCAAAATAAAAGCCCTACGTTTTTAAGCAAATATCATTAATCAGTTTTAAATTTGTCTTGCATGGTGGATATTAGATCAGCAGCGTGTAAGTGGGTAAAATGATTCTGCGCAGCTGCTTATGGGTTTTGTGTATATATGGAAATAATGAGAGTAGTGTGGAGAGTTAGAAATGTGTTGGACGTCACACATGGCGCAAGTTAAATAACCCTAACCCAATCCTGATGTACATGGGATTTGATTGGGTAACTGCAGTCCTGATGTCCACTTCTCTAATCACTAGTCCCTAGCTCCCCCAGCTCACTATTTCTGTCTATCAAACCACAGGGTCATTGTGTTCATATCCAAGATACCAAGTGTTATTCTAGACTGTCTGGGAAATAGTTTGACCTGATGCTACATTTGACACCAGTCAAACACTGCATCCAAATCTTAGTCTCCCACATGAAAAGCATGCTAAGCCATTAGGGATCGAGTCATGTGAGATTTCCACCAGCCCTCATCCCCATCCTGCCACGTCCACCTACCCCGAGCCCCGTCCCGGCTCCATGCTAAGCCGCATCATAACAAATTTATATGCAGGTCCCGCGTGTGGCGAATCGGACTCGCAGTCAGCCAGAGGGGGATACCCTCCGAGCCAAGTGAGACATGTATGTTCAGAAACCTCCGGGAAAGGCCACTCTGGAACACGCAGATAAGGAAAATGAAGAAATGATGTGAAGTAATGGGCATGAGAAGTGCTAATCCTTCCCCGACGCTATATCCAACGCCATAAAATTCCTCGCAATATCCTGTCAAGATCCTCAAATGCAGTTAATTATGCCCACTGTGAAACACTGATTCACTTTAAATCCTTCATGTGCACAGTGCAGCTCTTGCAAGCTGACCAGAAAGGAAAAAAAAGATATTACTCTGCAAGTCTTGCGCACAGCCTAAATCTGTCAAGAAAGGTTTGATTAGGGCCTCCTTGTATTTTGTCTTTTTTTCCCTTCTTCTTGTCTTTCTCCCCACCATCCCTTGTCTGTGGAGGGCTCTAAAATAAGAAATCCCTTTCCACAGATATAATTAATCACTCTGGGAGAACAGGGCGTGTAATTATTTAGGTTACCACAGAACCTCCTCCACCTCAACCCTCCCGCCCCCCTTTACTTCACTCGACATGGACGTGAGGCTTCTAGGAGACACATAACCAAACCAAATCCGGCAGCTGACGACAAAAAGCCCTTTTTCGAAGCCTTGCGTTGCTTAAAGGACATCTAGGTGGCCTACATGCTGATGCAGGGTGTGATAAATGTTGCATTGAATGTCAGTTTTCATGCATTATGTGCATGTGCATTACATTATGGAAGGAATTTGCTTTTGCGTGTCGCAGTTCCTAAGAAATATATGATGTGTTTCCTATTCATCAGAAATCTAGCAGGAACATAAGCAGGATACTAAGATAAAGCTTTTATGAAAGTTGATATGACAGTGAAAATGATGGTGATAGTTGACTTGTGACGCTAAGTATGACAAATATCTGCCCAGAGAACCTTCTTTTCTCTTTCCCGCTTTGGCAAACAGCGGCAGGATATTTGTTGAGGACAAGCGAGACGCCGAAAGAGAGAGGTGGGATCGCCTCGCCTCTTTTCTCCCCATCCCTGTCTCGCAAGCAATTATACATCCTCCCCCTCGCTGATAAAGAGTTCAGCATCAGTTCACCAAAAGATTAATACAGCACAACGAGCACACCCTTTGGAACGGTCCTGGCTGATTCGGAGTTAGTCCGATTAGGAGGGACCTCTGCTGAAATCCCCCCCGGTAGCCCAAAGAAAGTTGCTATTGTGCAGCGTCAGCGGGTTTGCACAGAGCAGCCGGAAAAGGGGGAGGCAGGCCGCTAATGTGAGCGCTGCCAATTGGATAACACGGATGTCCAAATAAGAGATGGCAGCTGTTGTCAGGAGGGTGATTGAGCCGCGCTTTCTAATGGGAGGGGAGATTGATAGTTTACATTTTGCACGGTATGATGCCCCAGTGAGGGGAGATTATTGCCGGAGTGTCCAAAGACTAGTTAAGGACAGTTGTACCACAGGGACTGACTTGCCTAACAGAAAGAACATCCCAGGTAGGCTCCCTATGAAGCTGTCCTGTTCACAGGCCACTATCAAACACCTTTGTGGAGTGTGCACACTCCCAACGATGCATCAGGTAATCTGTGTTTACACTGTAAATGAAGTGTAAACAGAGTGTAACCCGCAACTGAGCAGAGATCTTCACATTCGTTCCGCAATCAAGTGCGATTGCCGATGTTCACACAAGTCCAAACGAATCGACCTAAGGGGCAAACACTCCGGGTTTTGGAAAGCACCCTTAGTGTATTAGCCTAACGTAGGCAATCCACCTAGTCATTGTCACCGTACATGTTACTAAAAGACCGACACGTCAACCCGTTTCCAATTGTGGACTATCGTCAGGTGACTCAACTCCTGAAGGCAACGTCCACGTCGCAGCAGAAATCCTGACAACTGATACAACAGAATGGTTGTAGAACTGCTCTTCACACGGGCTTTTTACCTACATCTAACCAAAGCCAACTCCGTAGACAATGGCGTCCCAACCACAAACTGATACCGGAATGTCCCTGTACCTGTTCTAAAAAATTCTGCATATTCAAATTCAGTAACAGATGGCAGAGTAACAAAAATAAATGGTTTAATTCACAAAGGAACACAGCAGTAGAGTGGTGTTTTCTGAGGCCTATCCACCTATGCCCTTTTATCCACACCTTCTAAAAGGGACTTAGCAACGGTTGAAAACAATACATTCATTCACATCTTTAGAACGCTAATCGGATAAATCTGGCCACATCTCACCAGCTTCTTAGTGTAAAGAGTGATAAAAGATCATTTGTCCATCACACTCTAGTAAATAGAGGATTATTGGTGAGAAGGTCAAAGAAGAAAGAAACCTGAGCAGTTTACTGAGTGACACTGGCTCAGAGAGCAGAGTGAATTCATATCAAACCTGCAATGCTCAGGGCATCATCAAAACATACAAGATGAATGTTTGTGTGCACAGGCTGCCAGCCAGGGATTTTACAATCTTATCAGTGTGTGGGTGATTCTAATAAATGCTGTGTACATTAGGGTATGTTCCTTTGGCGTTATCATCCCCGCGTGTTGTGGAAACACAGATGCAAAGCCATGCAGCTCCCTCCCTCTCCCCCCAGCCCATCCAGGTCTTTCATTTCTCTCCCACACACACAGTCTCTGCCACGGCAGCCGACTCTGAAGTGACTAATGCTTTAAAAAGTTCCTGTAGCCAGGGGAAAGACTGTCAAGCAAAATTATACGTTGGAAAAATCTTTCATCATTGCAAATGTTGTCATTTTGCCTTTCCCCGGCAAACGACACAAGTTTGAAAATGAAAGTAAACTGTAGCGCTCGGGACAGATTAAAAACAGAGAAAGTTGGACGGAAATTTGCATTGTCTGACATTAATTGAGATTTATTCCCATTTATCCACGCACAAACCAAACATTTGAGGAGCTCAAAGATAATGATACATAAAGGTAATAGATAAATTGTGGGTCTGCCATCTGTTGTGCTAGGCCCAAGGGAAAATGAGGATGGGGCGGGTCGAACAAGCTGTCACAGTATCATGCTCATGTCCTATTCAGTGCTGGTTTAGTTCAAGCTCAGCTCAAGCTACAGTGACTGCTGGGTTAAATCCTTTGGGTTCACCATCACATTACCAATGTGCATTCAAAGGTTGAGATTGTCTGGATGCTTCTGTCTGAGTCACAGTCTCTGTTACCGTTGCTTCCTCATCCTTTCATGCTGTTGCATAACGCTTGTTAGTCAGCAATTTAATGTGCGTTCCATCTCAACATGCTCGGATGCTGATCCGTCCAAAGTGTCAACAGTGATGGCATTTGTCAAGAAGCATACCTCACAGTTGTGTGCAGTTTTTATTTTTTTCTCTGTATCAGGTCAATCCATAGACTGTATATAAATATGGACAATGCATCTCCACTCCCTCTCATTAGTAAAATTCTAGGGACATGGACGGTACCATCTGGCGAGTCTTGACCTATAGTCTGCACAGCACGGGTCACTTCACGGAGCGCCTGGCATTGGAACTGGTAGTCATCATGATGTCACATCCTGTTTCTTTAGCATCAAATAACTAGCTATAATTAAAAATGGACACTTGAACATACATTATATTAACTACCTAAAATGACAGAACCCGTCCTTGCAAAATAACTGATTTTACGTGCACTTAAGTGTTTCACTTCAGCTCAAGTCCCACCCACCAACATGGAGGAGGTGGAGCTTCTGATTTATATTGCTACTAGCCACCAGGGGGAGCTCTACTTGCTTTCACTTCACTGTAGAGGAGCTGTCCCATCGTCCATCTTTAATATACAGTCTATGGTTCAAACACGCGCCCTAAAGAAATCCAAATGGTGTCTTTTCAGGCTACACACACTCAGTTAATTTGTTTGAAGTCACTTTAAGCAAAAAAGCAAAGACAGCAAGAGGCCACAGTTGGTGAGGCTTCGGCTGCGCCTTGAAGTCAGAGGCCCAAGGCATCGGCCTAATTGGCCCACTGGATAATCCATGCTTGATTAATTAGATTCCTTTCTTTCCTTCAAAGACTCATTCATATTCCTTAACTGAACTTTTTTTTTTTTTTTTTTTTTTTTTGCTGAAGGGCAACAAAGATTTCCTACTCTGCTCTCTTGATTTTAATTACAAAGTTACCTATAAATGTCAGCATCCAGCGTAGTGACGATCGATCAATCGCGATTGCTGAGGGGTATAGTTCGCTTAATTTGACTCCGTTTTGTTGAGTTGAGCTGAGTTTAAAATGGAAAATGTAGTGTTTTCCTCTGCAGTCAGGTGCATAGTTTATTCTGACTTTAAACAAATCATTTAAAATAATTTTTTATTTTTTTTTGGAGTGGAGCTAATCTTCCTAAAATATAAACTTGTATGGGCCATACTGACTTAGTGGCACTAAGAAACAAGACAAATTCAGTGTCTGCAATAAACCACACACAAGCCCCAGTAAGTTCCTTTAAAAATAACTGTTTTGTTAGTTTTTTATGCTGTGGTAGGAGGAGAAGGATAATGATTTACTGTCCATACTTCATCTTTCCTGAAGAGGTTTTTTTTCTTTTTTTTCAGTGATCAAATCTGGATTGCAATTTACAACCTTTCGACCTCGCGTTGGAGCTTGGAAGAACGCAACTGTACGGGCTGTCATCAAGGCAATAGACTGGGCTTACTTACGCGATCGATAGAATTTCATCAAGTCGGCGCCATGTATCGGCCTTTCCGGCCATGTAAGCCGCGCAAGAGTCAGCAAGTGCAGAGTGAGGAGATGACAAGCAGTTAGGGGAGCCAAAAGAGAAGGACGGGTCAGGGAGGAAGAAAGGGAAGGTGGAGAGAAAGTCTGAGAATAGAGTTGGAGGAAGAGAGGAAGGGGGGCCTTGACTCAGGGCAAACGGATGAGGAAACATAGTAGAATAAAGACGTGTCATCTTACTCGGGATCGGAGGACAAAGACAACAACAATATGCTCCATTTTCTTTTATGGGATCTTCTGTGTGGGAAGGGTTTACCGAACACGGGGCTATGTAAGAAGAAGATTGCGCATTCAATACCACCTCATTGCTATTTTTAAGGCCTCGTCCTTGATGTCGGAGGATTATTTTACAGGTGAACAAGAAGAGGATGGAAAATGAGATTTAAGGTCGTTCAGAAGTGTGCGCATTCACTCTTGCAATAAAGTCTCGCTGCCAAAAATGAAACGAGATTGTTCATGCTCCTCAAGGGAGAGAACAGAAGTTCGAATATAACATTACAATTACAGATATGGAAAGAGGAGAGGTTAGAGGGACTAATCTATAAAGAGCGTTATTGCTGTTTCATTTTATTGGCTTTCCTCGTTGCCTCGACTTTGACACAAACTTCCACAACAGGGCGTCTTAAAATGGGAATGGCTTCATACCGAGTTAAAGGAAATGTGAACCGGCAGTCGAAAGGACAACTTCTGGAGCCTGACTGTCATGGAGAAGAAAAAAAACTTCTCCTGTTCTTAAATGCGAGTTCCTGCTGGTTGCTATTATCAGCTTTTGGCAAGTCAGGTTTTTAATTATAAATTAATTTCAAAAGAGCTTAAGACGTCTAGCCAAAGCAGTTGGGATTTTATTTTTATTTTTTTTCAAAACTTCTAATGACATTTTTCTCTTTCTTTAAAGCCTGTCCCTCGACTGACTATTAGATTAGAACCTGCATAGCTCCCTTTTGTCGAGCATGTGAATTGCTGGCCGGGATGCGGTCGTCTAATCAAAAGCGCCGGGGGGAAGGCTGTGTTGCTTTCTGCTTTTTGGGCAGCCCCAGCCGCTGTAACTGACGGGCTACTTTGGCAGGTCCACTCACCCATTTGCAGCAGTCCTCACACAGTCGACGGTCTGGGAAACAAAATTGCTGCATTGCTTTCTCGTGATAAGAACCAAATCACATCGGCTTCTTGGAAAGGCTGATTGTGCTTTTTTAAAAAAACAACAACTTTTTTTTACTTGTAACACCAGTTCCTTGGAGTAATTTTCCTCCTATACATTTTCTGTGATACATCACGTTCTGCGGGGAGTCTCAGGAAGAACGTTGGTAGTGCATTAACAGAAGGAAGAGAAGGTTCACTTGTGGTTAGTTCATTTCAAGGCATTTCTAGAAAAGTCCATTTCATCTTCATGGAAAAAAACACCAACTGTAAAAGCAATAAAAGCTTATGGCACAAAAGAGCAAAGATGTGTCGGATACAGTGCTGGAAAATTGATTTATCCCATATCTCGGTGGGACCTCAATGAATTTTTCTATTTAGAAAGAACAGAGAGAAAAACAGCAAGTGTTACAGGAGAGGGGCTTGCGCTGAGATTCATCCTCCCTCCCCCACCCTGTGTACACAAGCGAGAGTTCCCTCGCTCGTGGAATCGCTCAGTCACTCTCCCGCCTAATGCTCCCACTCTCTCCGATTACAGCATCCACATTCTAACGGAATACTAATCGAGCAAGTAAATGGTAACACGTTACTCTGAGCGAAGTTCAAGACCTCGGCTAATTTGGTTTAGCATCCGAGTGGAACAGAGTTTAATAGGCCTCGAGTACAACGGCTCATACGCGGAATTAAAACAGACACGGCGGTTACGGACTCACTGTATGCATGTGTGTGACGGCATGAATTATACACGGACAACATTTTTCTGAAAGTCTACATGTCTTTGAGGTCATCTGGGCATCTGCACTGATGGAAAAAAAAAACAAAAAAAACATACCAAGTTTTTTGCAATTGAATCCATAAACTTTACGCATTTCACAGAGTTTAATACTGTTCAGTGAATTGCATCAGTCTCATAAATCCCAGAGATGTACCATAAATTGGCAACCACTTACTTGTTCTCCCCGAGATAATGATTAATGATTACTTAATTACTTCAAGACATAATGACCAACACCATGGTGTCATAAGAGCTCCCAGGATCGTGCCTATCCATTAAAATTTTACACCAGTCGGAAAGCAATTTAATTGTGCATGGCCTACAACCAATGTTAGATTGTGTCCTTTGGTCAGCCCTGCCAGAAAACAGCGCTTTATAAACACTGGATCATTCATTTTTTTTTAGATGCCTCCTAAAAATCCCACTCCAGGCTGAATAATTTATGCATGCAGTTCATTAAGAGATGCACTAACCACAGCCAAAATCTATTAGCATTTGGCTTGTAGGTGGTGTTCATTTTATTTCTCCCTTTGCATCATTTTAAACCGTGGATACTTGATCGCTGTGTACGCTCAAGCCGCCATCGTGCCATTTGGTGGGTCTAAACAGTCAGGCGATGAATTGTTTTTGACAGCGGCGTCAAAAGCTCTCCGGCAATCTGTGGAGTAATCCCCGGATGGTTCATTTGCAACTGGAGGGTTATTCTTAGACGCAGTTTGACATTTGATTCTCATATTCATCACCTCGCTATCATCCAGGAGGGTTCTTTTCATCATAAAATATGAGAAGAAAGGACATTCCCGTTGCAAGGAACCATCGTTCCCATTCATGTGCGCCGTAGGCCCCTCCGGGTGTCGTTGCCAAAAGGTTGGCCCAGCTGATATCGAAATGCCACCAACAGCACTTCAGCAAATGTAATTTTGTCGGAATGCCAAGGGAAGCTTTTCGTTTATTGATTGATACGTGGAAATCTATTGATCTAAGATGTAATGCAGTTGAGGGGAAGAATGCGATGAAAGTAAGCAGGAAGGTATTCTCGTAATCCTAGAGAAGGCTGTACAGCAGGGCTATGGCGATGAATCAGCTGCCACAGAAAGAAAAAATAAAAGGCACAAAAGTGAAAACATTAAAGTGTGACTGTGAGTGGTAACAGAAAGTTGCATGGCTCTATTATTAACTTTTAATTCCATTCCAATTTTAGCCACATCCATTGGTTGGCGGAACGCTGGCCTGTGTGGAGAAACCCTAGAGACCTTGGAGGAAATCAGCAGAAACGCAGGCATTAGTTGGCGAGTAAGGCGCAAATTATGTTCATTACCAGCTTCAAGACGCCAGAACCATCATGCCAGCAGCTTCTTAGTTGGGATAATAAAAACTTAGCCGCTGAGCACTACCAGTAGTCACCCAAAAAGACAGTATGAGAAGATGGTTTGAAGAGTTAAATAAATATCCATAGCAACTAAGTGTTTCCTCTTACATTGCCTAGCTTTTGTGACAAACTGACATGATAGTCTATAATAAGGGACTAATCTACATCTACGTAGAGATTAAATGCTTCCTATGCTGGATTGTTGTGTCCTATTTTTAACTAAACTAGCTAATATGTGTTCTGGTGGTAGTTGCGCTAATAGTAGCTTGGTAACAAGATCTGCCGTAGCTTCCGCCATTTTCCTTTTGCCCAAGTTCATGCAAAGTGACTCTTTGTAATGTAGGATGTTCCAGTTCAACTTCCACAAACGTGGATGCTAATGCTAATTCTGGAGTAAAGTCAAGTGGAATAGCAACAAAACGACTTCCACTGCTGTTGACATCAACTCAGTTTAGTTGTGAAAGCTAAGCCATGATGGCACGTGGCTGGTACAGCACATGATAATCTAGAAAGTGGAACAAAATCCTTTTATTTTTAGATTTCATAACCACAGCCAAGCATGAAGGTGAGTCGATAATGCAGAGAAATGAAATTAAAAAATAAATGAAAGGAAGACCATATGCATTTCCAAATAAACCAAAATGTGTGTAATTGCTCAAGTTACCCATTCCAAGAGGCTTCCTATCAGCCGTCGGCAGAGACGCCGTGCCTTTTACCAGGAGCGGCCCCGGTTGCTTCGGCTCTGATTTCTGGAGAGGACTCTAAGCTGCCAGAGATTTGAAAAGCTCACAGGTGCGATTGTGTTGCGTTTAAGGCTCTCTCCTCACTCGAGCGAAGGAGACAAAGCGAGTGGCTCTTGGCGCACACGCAGCACACCTTCCCACTCAGAGTGCACTCCAAGGCTTTAGCGGTTAGCACATTCAGGCCTCGCTGCTCCCTACCTGCGTTGGCCTCTCTGTGTGAGTGAGAACAATAGCTGTGTGGAAACAGTGTCCCCCTGTTGCTTCATATCCTTGGCTCCGTGCAGGCGGAGACAGAAACAATGTCCACGCCGTGATTGCATGGCCGTAGATTGCAGGTAGCGGCGGTTATAGCTGGGCTGGGGCAACTGGTCTCCCACTGGTTGACAGGATACATTATCCACACTTGCCTTTTACACTGATCCCATTAGCATGAATTGAGCTTTTGAAACCATTTCAGTTTATTCTCTGCATTTCCCTTGTTTGAAAAGGTTAGCGGCTAAAGATGTAAACATCACACCAGAGGTATTAATCACACTTTCACGAACTGCAGCTCTAAAGCTTTCATCTTAAAGTCCATCTTTATAATCATAAAAAAATACGCTCTGGACTGCTGGTTTATGTGTCGATAAATCAGCGCGCACCAGACAAGGCGAGGTTTACTTCAGGGGATTTTGCTCCACTTGCCCAACACAACAGTTTTTTACCTGCCAAGACAGTACTAATCCAGTACTTGATAGATAAAAATTTAAGGAGGACGGGTCAAGCCAGTGCAGTCTCCAGGATTCAGGATTGGTTGCAGTGGAAGCTGTGCAATGCAACGTTCAATCTATTTCCACTGCTGTTTTCCCCAAACTTCACAAAGTAGTATATACTTTCTTTTTAATCCCACATGCGATCATTCAAGCGTGTGCAAAGCAGTGAACGATTAAATGTGACTGCTGAGGGGGTGGGGGGGAATGTAGTTGGCATCATTAAATAGCATTAGCCTGTCTTAGCAATGTCATTGCAATCGCCTTTTGCTCCATGGAAGTTATGACAATTGACACTGCACCGATCAGGACGTGTTGACACCTGCGAATTTGGCATAGAATGTGATTAGACACTGAATTCTACGGTAGAGAGAAGCACTGATTGCGAACGTCTAGACATTTAAATTGTAAGTAATAACTCCAGGAACCAGGAATCGGTCTTGTCAACAACAACGGTGGGAAAAAGGAAAATGTAAAAAAAAAAAAGAAACCACATTGTGTATCATCACATTCTCTGTGCATGTACGACGTGTTGCTGAAAAACACACTCTGAATGACTTTCTAAAACAGTTGCTATGACAACTCCACAATGGTGACCGTGTAAGCCGAAGAGCCAGTTGAGCCAAGATATTACAGTTCGGGGTAATGTGGACCTTGGTACAAAAAAAATAAAATAAAAGAGGGAGCAAAACCTAAAAGCTTCATTGCTCCCCTTTTGTCTCATCTCTGTGAGGTTTCGCATCAAGGTGAAATTACGCAATCCGTTTCCTGGGGCTCTTCTTTTCTGAACTTCCTTTGTGCTTTTCATGGCAAACTTTGTCAGTGCATTTTTGTTCCCTTAAGGTTAGCCGTGAGCAAAGTGGCTTTGCTTGATGCTAAGTGTTCTCCTTCTGGAACTGTACCAAAGTGTTGGCAAGCAAAAGGTAATTTTAGATTCGCTTTGGATATGCAAAAAGGGGTGAATGTAAGACTGTAAGGATCCCAAAAGTCTACTTGAATGTTACAAGATGATTTCCTTTCGGCGCCATGTGGTTTCCTCGGAATCATTCTTTTACGCTTTCAACAGTAGTAATGGTTTATTTGAACTTCAGCAGCACAAATTAGATACGCCAAATTATCCTCAAGCAAAAGTCTGCGCTCTTTCATATTTTGTTATTATCTTAATGGACTTGTGTGCGATCAGAACTGCTCAATCCAAGTCCAATCTCGTCCACCCATCTTGAAGTTTTCTTTGAATTTTGTTTCTGAACATTTCCTCTTGCATCTAATCTCCGCAACACTCCCCAGCTTAGCTTGTGTATCAGAAATCAATCAATATCGTACTTAGAACTTTTAAGTTTAATCTTGGATGTTATATAACACGTGGCTCCATTTCTTTTCACCTACAGTGTTTTGCAATTTTGGGAATGCCTGTTCCGTTTGCAGTAAGATAAGTACTGCACTGCTGCCTTTTTCACTCACTGTAAAGATATCTGGGATATCTGTTTGAACAAGCTTTCCCATTGGACTCATAGGGTGACAACTAACCTCATGGCTAAGTTGAACAGTCCGCTTGTGACAGAGGTTTCAGGGTGTGATAAAGCATTATCATGGAAATACAGGCAGCCCCAAATGACTTCCACTGAGGCTGCTACGTTAAATCAGTACTATGCAACTGTTTTATTATGTTCAGCACTGTGAACTTGAGGTGATCTGGTACAATCCCCCTCAAAAGGAACATTACGCTACATCACACACCTCTAGCGGCGTCTTCTGTTTTCGGCTTTTACCTTTTCTGCTGAAGTTCCATAATGATGCTTTAAAGAACCACTGTGCCTTGATGTAGTGACATCTGGTGGTGAGCTGCCAGATTGCAACCAACGAAATACCACCTCCTCACACCAGATAGATGTAAATAGAATAGTTACAGTTAGTTTCCTGTTCTGGGCTGCTGGCTGGCCAATACTGTAGACTAATGATCTAATACTAAAGAAAAATTGAGCAGTTGTAATATTTTGATGACTGTACACCAATAAACACTAATTGTTTTAATTATTATCCACCCATGTATAGTAGCACAACCTGGTGTAGAACTTATTCTGGGTCACTGATCAAATCAAGTGCAGTACTCCCACTCCAGAGGTTTTTATTACTGTTATTCATTCTTGCCTGTGCTTTGCTGAGCGAGCCGTTATGCTTTAAGACCAAGCCTTTTGGCCTTGCTAGGTAAATATCTTGCATATATCTCACTGGCTGTGCACTCGCCACAGCTACATGAATTGTCCAAATGGCAGCGTGTGGACAGGTTTACCTCAGAAGAGTGCGCCATAAAAAGAAAGAAACTTCAGCGCCCTTGTGAAGTAATTGCTGAGTCACCGCTATTGATCCACAGGTGTATCAGCCGTGCCATCATTTTTGTGCCGCTGGGTAGAGAAATCTAACAAAAACGGCGGTTTGTTCTGTTTATTTTAGATTGTTACTGGCAACAGTTATAATTACATAGAGCATAGCTAATTGTGTAGCCATTTCCCGATTCAGTGACTCCCTCCTTTGATGCCTCAATTTCTACACCAAACACATATTAATGGTTTGGAATGCTTTGTAACTCTCATAGAAAAACAGCTTTGAACGTGGCCTCCTTTGTCACAGATTTGGAGGTCTTAACTGCAGACTTCTTTGTGGCTTTAGATACTCAACTATTCATTACCTTGTGACGAGAATTCAACCTGTATATCCAGAAACTTTCACACTCCCGACTTTGCACAGTTTATTCTTGTTGGCAGCACACGTTAAAAACTGACTGCATCAGACACCGAAAACTTCTGTTTTTTTAAACACCAATTTAATAGGCTCTGGTGATGTACCTATATTGTCAAGCTAACCATGTGACCTTCATGGCCATGGGCACACGGTACCTTCGCTGTTGTGTATATGTTTAGAGTTCAGTTCAGTCTCAAAGGTCTTGGCCTCTAAACGAGGTACCATAGAGAGCATCCTGTCGAGCAAGTGTCACTCTGGACTGCACCGTTTCTAATGCAGGTCTGAGAAGCAACTTCCTCCCACAGGCCATCAGGACTCGGAACATTCTCCCTTCTCCAGAGACCTGCTAAACCACAAACCTCAGCGCGCACACTAGACACTGCACAAGATGCTTTCAGCCAAGATGGACACTTGCATGGTGTGACAACCTAGGTCACTAGGGGTAAAGAAACAAACATAAAACAGGTGGGAGTAGCACCCCTAAACCTTGTGTCAAGGCAAGCTGTCCACAGAACTGCCTTGAATGGCAGTTAAAAAGGCTGCACTCTAAGCGTCTATGGCACACTTGAACATCGCTGTAAACCCAGTGTAAACAGCTACCGTCACATCTGGTGCTGCAGAACCTGGTCATGGTCACCTGTATCCCTGTGTTTTGGGCATTTCCTGTTTTATTTTGTCAGTTACAAAATCACTGTCATTTCTGATGCCCTTACTTCCTCCTTGATTGCACCTGATTGCTGGCCCCACCCTGATGCATCACACCTGTGCCTCATTGTTCCCCTTGTATTTAGTCTTCACGTTCCCTTCTCACTTTGCCAGTTTGTCTTGTACTTTGAGTCATATGTACCAGCCTGTTACTGAGTTTGTTTGACCTGTGAGATTTGTGGACATTGTCCTTGCCTGTTTTTTTTCTCTTGTAAAGACTTTCTATCAACCACCCATGCCTTGGGTTGAGTGTTTCTGTTGTTGTTTTATCAATTCTTTGTTTCAGCTACAAATCCTACTTTCCACAACTAAAAATATTGTTTACTCTGTATATGTCAACCACGACACAATTAAACCTTTCAAGAAGTTCCCTCCGTTCTGAAATTAGACAGATCTCACTGTACTGTCAAACATCCACTTGTACATTCCACCTCTGTGTTTTCTAATTATACATTCGTTTTGTGTTCTGTGTCATAAAATGTTGTAGTTGAAGTAGTTAGCAGTGAAGGAGCAGCAGCTGTGGTAGTAGTGGTTGTCGTCTGTGTCTTGTCTGCATATATATATATAGCACAGCGGGGTGAGGAGGAATTTCACACCTCTGTGCGTTTTCATTAACATATCGTGGAAGTGACGATAAACACAACTTGCATTAGGATTCCGCTTCTATAGCCATCAGAAGACGGTGTATTCTCAGAAAGCCTGACAGAGGCATGATGGAAAGACACAATTACTTATGTATGCAACAGCTGATAATGTCAGGTCATTTTAGCGTTTGAATTCTATGCAAATAGGAGGGCATCTTGCATGAATTATAATATTGACTGTTACTACATGTGCGCAGTTGAGATTGCAGATGGAATGAGATTTGTTGCATTCGCGTTGGTGAACCGTGAGTATCTCCCTGGACAAAATGATCCCGGGAGTTCCTGGGTTAAATTTATCTTACTACTACACTTGGCAGCGCGGCAGTATCTCTGTCTTTTAGGTAATGCATTTGCAGGAGCTGCTCTTAGCAGCTTGCTTTTCCCTTTTGTCGGAGTAGAAATTATGCACTTACAAAAATAATACACAATGATGTAGTGGCCCATTACAGTTGGGCAAAACATCCTCTTGGTGACTCCCAGATTACTTCAACAATTTTAAAAATGGATCACTGGCATCCTATAATCATTTCTCCTTTTATGTGTGTATTAACAAAATAGCTCATTTGTCCAACATAAAATAATGTCAGTTTTGTTCCCCCGTTATCACCCATTGTGTTTATGTTTTTTGGAGCAGCATGTGGGCAAGTCCTGCATGCTAATCAGCGCCGCCCTTCAAGCTGCTGTCCATGCGCTCATTAACTGCGCCTGAGATGTGAAATTGGTGTGACGCGGCTGTATGAAGGCGCTGGGTTTCTCCATGTTGCCTGTTTTTTCACTCCCAACAGCCGTCATATCTCAATAAAATAATCGCATTACCTGTGATTAACGGTCTATGCAGCCGCTACAAAAACTTCCATTAGAAATAAATGGAATTGTTTGACACAGCAGCACAGAAAACCATGTTGATTCCACCTTATATTCAAGACAGCGCATCTAAAAACTGCACTTAATCTTAACAAAAGATGCACCTACTGCAGTTATAGTCACTTGGGCTGGCCCAGTCATAAAACTTTATTGTAGATGCGTGTTGCCTCGTCTTGAAGGAACCAAACACGTTACTCTGAGACTGATTGGTGAATGGTTATAGGTTTCTGATGATAATGTAAGATGTGGATGTGGACTGGTGTTTGGAGGAGACAGAAAGAGTCAACAGGTAGCTGATTTGCAGGCAGATTTGTGGAGAGGTACATAGCTTGGCAGAGATCAAATCTGGAGGCAACACAAGGAATCGTTGGGGATACTTGCAAAAAGCTGGCCATAACCTTTACACCATCTTGGTGATATGGCAAATTTAGGAAAAGATTGCAATGAAGAGCAAGGGGATGAATGCTGCAGGAGTTTGATTGGCAAAATTGGCTCAAGGTGTGCAGGTAAATGAGCCTTAACCATGCCCTGATAGATGATGCCTTCAAATGACATTGTACTTATCATACTCACCTTGCAAGTTCTCTTAAAGTATTGGAAATTTGCATTTAAAAAAAAAATGTCTTCCTTACATCCAGTTACCGCATAGCCTCTGGACTCCAACAGTTACCACCTTCCAGCCGTGTTCTCGCAACTTACAGTTGATGTTACCACTTGAACGCGAAGCATTATGTCTACATGACTACCCGTGTTCTAACTAAAAGGTCACGAGTTCCATTTGAAGGCAGCAAAAGACACAGGAACCAACAGGGGACAAACAAGAAGAAGCTAAGGGAAGGGGGGAGAATGATGGACTATGACTTTTCACATGGGTGACGTGATAGTCTGCTTTATTTATCCCACAGTGTGAGAATCTGCAGACAGTTTAAAGGCAGGTAATAAAAAGGTTAATATTAAATAAGCAAAAAAGAAATAGAAAATAATATAGAAGTGTAGGTAGATTAGAACACTCACCACCTCCTCCACTTGCTCAAAGGGGCAATCAAGAACAGAGTGTTCAGTCTCTTCTTGTGTCACTGCTGAGATGCTGCAGCTCCTTAGCAGGTAGAGTCTGCTCTGGCCTTTCCTATAAAGTGGATCTGTGTGGTCTCTCCAGCCCAGCTTCCTGTTCAGTTGGGCACCCAAGAGTGCCTGTGGAAATCCACCACCAGCCACTTGGATTTACCCACATTTTGCTGAAGGCAGTCTCCTTGCCACCAGTCCACAAAGTACAAATGATTCCTCCAGTATGTTTTGAGAATAACATTAGCTTAACAGATTCTCGAAAATGCTCATTTGCCCCATTCATGGTTTTAGTTTGATCGGGATTACTGATGTCTGCCTGGTTTGCGGTATTGCCATTTTCATTTTCTGAAAATCAAACTACCTGCTTCTGAGTAATGTTACCACATTTTGGTGCTCACACATTATGCGCCATGGGGAGATAATGATAATGTGTGGCTGGGGACGGGTCTCTGAGTCAGAAAATGATTTGCTGGGATGACTGGCAGGTGGATGATTTATACATGCATATGGATCTGGGCGTCTCGAGAGCAGATCTGTCCATCACTAAGAGTCACTGTTGTGGGTGGCAATATAGCGTGGCTGCGCAACGCTTCGGGAAAAACGGCAGTTTTAGAAATTGCGCATTTATTCATTTGCGAGCATAGCATCAGCCTGCTCCACTCGAAGGCGGCCGCTAATGCAGTTCACCAAACGTGCCCATCTAGGAAATGTCTTCAAATTCCCTTCCTGCTCCCCTACTGAGCAATTCAAACAAGTCACAATGGAATGCACATGTCTGTATGCTATAGATGGTAAATGCTGTTTCAATGCAACTGCCGGTGCTTTCAGGGCATTCCATAAATGCCATGGAAATGTTTCTTAAATGGAGCAATTGTGTCTTGGAAATCCATTGTGGTCGACCAGCACCTCTCTGTGGGAGGATGATGGGAAAATGAAAGAACTAATTCCTTTTTTATGAAGGCAAAATCGAGGAGACGCTGTTTTAAAGAAGACTTTTTACATTTGCGAGAATGAATAAAACATTAAATCACCCACTGAGAGGACATAAATCACATCAGTTGTTAAAGAGATGAATGACTAGATGGTTGGATACGTTGGATCAGTCCAAGGTGTTGGACATCAAGGTTTAGAGGAAGTTGAGGCCATAGGGAAACAAATTCCTTGAATGGTGTAAGAAATCAACTTACAGAACATAATTTTTTTGGAATTTAAGTCTCCCAGTCGTATTTTTTCTCATTTCATGAAAGGATTTTTGCATAAGACACGACAAGCTGTGCAGGTTCAGTCCATAACGCCGCCAATGTTTGGCCTTCACCTTAGCCCACTGCAGCTGGTAGTGTTTTCCCATTCCATTAATCCTCACATGGATAAATTCTTAACTCAGTGACACACACACAAACACATATACCCCCCGTACACACCGAATGGGTAGGTCAAGCAAAAGGTGACCCTGCTAAGCAATAGGATGAAATTACGGTTCTTACACAGCCCTTGGCCCTGTGCCTGGTCAAAGCGATTGTCCCTGACATTGTGTGGTTGCGCGCGCCACAGTGTGTCTATATGAGAGAGATTGTTTGCAAGGGGAGAGAGTTTGAGGAAAGTGGGAGAGGTTCGCCTGCGTTGAATATCAAGTAAACGAATTATTTCTTTTTTTCCATGGAGGAGAGAAAAAGGAGATGGTGAAATTAATCTGAGGAGCCAGCTGTCTTTGTACCCCGTGCACTCCACTGATGATGTATTCTCCTGTCGGAAAGAGGATGAGTAAGTGAAACACTCATTCTTAATGTTGCCCACAGCAACGTGATTTGCAGTGGGGACGCTTATTTGGAAAGATAGAAGGTCAAATCACTTCACTTAACTCAGATAGCTATGTCAGTTAACACCGGAACCAACTGCATTTGTTTGCAACAATTGTTTCTTAACCTTTGTACATTTTTCAAGGTTTTCTTTTTCAGATTCGTTTAAATATTGAATTAGAAGATCAGCAAATTGGTGTTTTATCAATGGACTCTTCTCATTGTGGTGTTTTACATACGGAAACATGGCACAGAGAGAAGGAGAGCAGATAGCTGATGATGCATATGCTTTGTACTTCATATTAAATATTCTTTGTGTGTATTTGAGAAGCAAAGTGAAGGGAATTCAAAGCCATCGCTTCACTCCACAGCACAGCATGTCCTACTGCAATAGTGTTTCAAACATGAGAGTCAACTTCCTGAAAGAGCATAATTCAAACTTAGATAGGGGTTTGGGTTCTTCTAAAAGTGTCAAATAAGACAAGACACTTAAAGAGTATGTATATCATGCTTAAACATCATGTGTATTAGGCATTTGGTGGCTCAACTAACTTCTGGACACAAACTCCCATTACTTATTCCACTTTGCTGAACTACATTATGAGCTACACAAAATGTGCTGGGCTCAACTTTGGCAAACTGTCTGGCTTGGTCGAGAGAATTATTTATTATTTTTCTGCTCAGGGTGCATATTTATTGCCACCTAGAGTTTCACTAAGCAGCGTCATTAAGTTGAACTTTCTCACACGGAGTAAGACTTCCCGGCATCACATCTGTTGATACACATCCTTCTAAACAACTAAGGGTGAAACTTCCAAGTGTGGCTTTAAAAATAGAAGCCGTGCCATCTTTGATTTGCTGATCTTCAGAAGTCTCCGCATCCGCATTGATCTGTCGTCTACAAACTCATTCCTTTCTTTGTCCTGCCTTGAGAGCAGGCGCGCAGGTAGGCGTACCCGCAACTCTAGAGTTGCACCATTGCCTCCTCAGCATACAGTGTATATCCCTGCCCTTTAGTCTTTCTCCTGTTTGCGAATTAGCTCTGGCTGTTTTGGGGCTTAGCCAGTTTTCCCTGCTCCCCTCTGAGACTTTCAGTGTTTGCCGATTGTCTTCTGTTGTTTTCTGAGCTCTGATCAAGTGCAACTTGTTTTAATTACATCCTCTTTGTATACATCTTCTACCCCTCTTGAGTCCGCGCTACACATACTAGCCTAGATGCTCAAAGAGGTTTTAGACAGATAATTATGGGCAAGCTCCTGTCGTTGTTGCTAGAATGAGCAATGAAGAAATCAGTCAGTCCTGCCTTTTACTCCGCAGTTCTGGGACTTTGGTCCAAGCTCAAATATTTCTACACGTACTGGATAGGTTGCAATGAAGTTTGGCACATTTATCGATGGAGGATGAACCAAAACAAACATGGCTGACATACCTGCTGCTGACATTCGTAATTCATTCGCAGAGCACCTGCAACTCCTGATAAAGTTGATGGAAAGACAGGGTGAATTTGGTGCTAGGAACATTTGGAGCACCATGCTGACAGTTAGCTTGGTGTGATGGGTGAGCTAACAGTGTTTTCTTTTAAAATAGAGAGCGCTGATGACAAGAAGAGTTCTGCCCTGTCCATACAAGTTCAGCTTATGTCGCTTGGAAACATCTGGGGTAGGAGCTACACATGAGTGTTTCCCTGGCAACCACAGCAACTATCAGCTAAAAAGCGGCAATCGAAGGGCATAAAGCGAAACGCTTTGCATGTCGCCGTGCCATATGTCACCATATAATTTATCTCAATGAAGGAACGCCCACCTCAGTCCTTAGAATTAACCCCAACCATCTGGTTCATCCTTTATTGCCTGAAAATGACAGATGAAAAGTTTGAGGCAAGTGATTTATACGCAATTGCACGATATCAACTTGTGGTAAACTCTTGTTTTTATACATGTGATATGCTAATGTTTTTGAACACACAGGGAAAATAATAGACAGTTAAGGTTTCTGTCTCTATGTGGGTGTCACAATCTGCATTCCAAATACAACTGGCAGAGCCCCTCTCTTTATCTTTATCTTTTTTTATTGTTATGCATATGATATCATCTCTCTAACCCATCCACACAGCCAAACTCTTGATTGGATACATTAATTTTTAATTTAATTCTCAGACGGCAATAATAAACTGCTTGGTTGCAGCCATAGGATTTGTTCCACCAGCACAATTAACTACTGTTCTCCCCGTGCGTTTGTGCATTGTGACCAGTGGCAATCTGTGCGCACATATGCGCGCACACTTGCTCTACGCCGCAATAAGGACCGCCCCCCCAACTGCTGGCCAATTATTATATCATTAAATTTAACAGGGTTACTAATTAATTCTCCTTGTATTGTATATGTCTGTGAACGTTCTCAGTCATCCAGGTCAAGCTAATCCAAAAAGTTTCAAAAAAGGCAACTGGACTCGTAGATTTTTGGAGAAGACGTTTCACCACTCATCCAAGTAGCTTCTTCAGATTTGGGTGGGGTCTGAGCTGGTCGGCCATGATGGTAGGAGATGCTATTGGTTGCCAGGGGCAACGCCTTCAGAACTTAACAGAAGAGCGACGAAACAGCTCTTTAATTTTTGCGCTTTTATTAATTCGGCGGGACAGATACAAGGAAAGTAAAGCAATGGAGAAAGTTAAGGCGAAAGAAAATGGACCTTACAGGGACAAGCTTACACAAAACAGCAAAACAGACATTAAACACATACGAGCTCCCTATATGGCACGGAAACCCGGACCATTTACCTCCGTGCACGTATAGGATATTGTGAATTACTTTGTTTTTGGTGTGAGTTACTACACGATGCAGGAATTTAAAAGCCACAAGTCTTTGGAAAGTTACGAGGCTTTCTGCTGTGGCTGGCATTTCGGTAACCTAAAAAAACTGTATTCCATTGTTCCTGTGTTTTCCATATGTATCGTGTGAGGTACTGGAGCAGTTTTTAACACAGCAGTCAGTTCCAGGCATGATATTACAGTGCGGAATTGCGAGAACCTCCTCTACTACCGAGTTAACAACACACGGAAACAATCATATTTCGCCGCTATCCTGCCAACATGGCGGAGAGGGGGAGGATCCCGCGATATCGAGGGGAGGGGCTCTGTAGCATGACGACAACTCCTCACTCTCTATAGTCTTAAAGTGCTGTCAATCACGACGAATTCCAGCCACGTTAACAGTTCATCCAATCATCATACAGAAGCTCGGCGTCCAGGTACATCCCACTGCTCATTCACTCCCTGAGACGCCCGGCTTCCCTGGAAGTGACGATTTTGGAGCGTTTGTCCAATAGGGCTTTTTTGCCCTGAGATCGGCCCATTCTGAAGCCCCATTGAAAGTCCATTGAAGCCGAGCCTCAGTGGGTTTTTAAACGGACCGTGCCATTACAGCAATATGAGAAAAAAAAATCACGATAGACGAACGGCTAAAACTTATTAATGATTGTGTTATTATAAGAAGTAGCCATGAAGTCGATCATGTTGTAGCACATTTTAGTTTGAGTAGTAATGTAAATTCGTAGTATTTGACGAAAAATTGCCAGTGATATTTTAGGGGAGGCTGAGCTTCCCCTGTAGTCTTAGAGCAATCGCCTCTGAAGTAGTAGTACTTCTCTATTGTGCTCCTTGACAAGTGATCCTTTCAAAATGTGTCACAGGAGCGGGTACTTCTAGTGCTTACATTGACGGGAAATGCAAAAGGTGGGCCTAGCTTTGGTTGCGCTCCTAGTCCATTTTCAGATGCAACCAAAAAAATCACTTCACACATGCACAAAACTGATTATTTCATAGCTGCATGAAGGAGGAGCCGGATACCTCATTAACCATGGCTCATCATAGGGCAAACTCCTAAATGTGATTTAGAGCCAACTGTCCCTTTAAAGTTCTCTACCTCATTTGCATTGACCTGTTCCTCTGTGAGCGCGCTCAGCGGGGAGTCGGCAGGAAGCACAGATGAGCCAAAAGGAGGCAGTCATTTGAATGGCTGCATGAAATTAGTCAGGTGTTGGCGCCGCATGGAGCATATCAATAGCAGCCTCCCCACCACCCCTCTCCTCTTCTGCCCCCTCTGTCCCTCCACCCCCACCTTCCTCTCTCCGGCAATGCGAAGGAAACAAATGCATCTCACTAAAGACTCATCATTCCACTCAGATGATGTTTGTTGAAAGCCTAATGACTGTGTCGGCTGGCGCATGCGCACTCGTGCGTGCCTGTGTCAAATTCAACCTGTCTAAATTTAGTTTGCTCCTTTCAGAACCTTCTATGCGACGCACCAAAGACAGAACAGGCTCTTTTTTTTTTCCCCCGCAGCCCCCAAAGGAACATTTCGATCTATTAGCTGCGCTCAAAAGCAAGAAGCAATACTGGCACATTCATCAGTTCTGTATTTTTCTTACCTGTTGGTTGGTGAGGCTACAAGTGGAAATGTCTTGTCCTCGTGCTCAGTCACATGTATGCGGTTCATGTGTGACCTTAATCAGTGAGCCTTTGTTACACTTCTAAAGCGAGTATGTTTGTGTCACTGTTTCTCTCTCTGTGAATCCTGACCTCTACAGCAGTTTACCGGCGCAGTGCTATTGTTTTTGGACGTTTAATTAATCTTATCCTTGACAAGGTGTCATTTTCCTAGAAGAGGAGAAAACTAGATTCATTTTAGAGCTATTTGAGGCACACATTTGTAAAATAAATAAATAAAATAATAAAGACATATTTAAAGAATTGCTTACATGTGAGTATGAGTGTGAGTTTGCCAGTTTGACGCATTTGCTAATGCACTTCCACAAAAACAAAGTGCCCTCTGTGTCTGTAAATGCATTGCAGACCCTTCTTTTTTTTTTCATTTTTTTTTTTTTGGAAAATAAATGTATTACTAAAGCATTAGTCATTTGTTCAGGTGCTAAATTTGACTTGTGTTTACCGGACAGAAGAGCTTGAGAGCGGATTATTTTAGTCGTGATGTGGTCCGTGACGTTATCTATGGTAGCTTCTCAGCCTTAACTAAGGTTTTGTTGCGTCTAAACTTAATAAAAAGTTAAAAAAATCTTAACCACTGCTGTGTCAGATCATAAGAAAAAGGTCAACCAAGGATCATTTGAAATAATTTCCTTAAACATAACTAACTAACTATGCTTAGTTTACCAAATAATTATGGTAGCATGTATGCAATTACTACTACACGGGCAAGTGTCCATTTACCTTTTGCACAAATGCACACATTCACTACAAAATGCATTCCCATTTGAAAAGGAACAGTCTGCAACTCTAGGTGCTGAGTTTGCACATGCTTACTTAAATTGTCTATTGATGATGCCAGGTGCCAGTCCTCCTCTTATGCACCTGTTGGTGTGTGTCCGACATTCTCTGTGTGCCTCCTTTGAGCCAGGCCAGCATTACCAGTGTGGTCTTATTCTTCTGATTTCTCCCTGTTTATTCAAATGGGTGCAGCACATCGTGCCTCCTGTGGATAATGTAGTTTAAGTGCCATTATGGATCCACAGGAGAGGGTACTGACTGTGCTTAAAGTGGGCCGGTACGCTGCTGTTCCAGGACTCAAAAACAGAGAAAATGGTGACACGAGGGGGAAAATGGCGCCAACTAGGACTAGAACAAGGACGTCCCTAGTTGTGGCAAGCGCAATCTTGAAGCTACCTCTACAAACCAGATCAATTTCAGGATTTTTATGTTTTTAGGAATAAAGTATGCGTGATATGACGTAATGTTGTATACGTTGTTCATTGGTTGGAATTTGATTAAAACGCAAATTATCCAACCAAGAGTTTGGCCATTTGGATGGGTTACAGAGAAAAAATAAGTAAATAAATGCACGACAACCGCTTTAGGAGAGGATGACCCTCTTGTCAAAGGGGTGCTGGAGTAGAAAATAACAGTAGACCAGATATTTTGGAACTTGAAACACTCTGGTGTACTGTATGCACGGCACACACTTCCATTTAATACGTGAAGGGTGCGGACAATGTGGAGACTTTCCAGAGACACGAAGCAGAGAGGGGGAAAAAAAAAGAAGAAAATCAAGAGGAACAGATTTTCAAAAGAGCGAGCGCGGAGGACTGGGTTGCTTGTCGACAACAGCTGGCAGACAACAATGCATCTCTTGAAAGTCTTCATCTCAAGGCTGATGGATGATGGCGAGGGAGGGGTGAGGCTGGGTGGGGGTGGGGGTGGGGTGGTCGGTCTTCGGCAGCCATTCTCCATTTTTATCTCCATCCCAAGACAACCCATTTGTTGGTTCATGACACGGGGAGAGCAGTCTTCAGCTTGCAGAGGAATATTTGTGAATATTTGTACATCGGTACCTTAAAACAGGAAAAAACAATGTGACGTGAATTATTGCCAAGACCCCCATGGAGATAAAAAACAAATGTGGTACAAAGGGGTATATATTTTAACAGCTTTCTTGGAAGCTTTAGTGGTAATATCATCAGGAAACCTACCGAGTCTCCTAATTGCATCCATTACAAGTCTGTCATGGAAACTGGTGCAGTCATGGAAACCACCAACTATAACATAAAATGGAGACCCCCCCTCCCCCCAACACACACCACCACAAACCCTTACAATGCTAGTCATCCCATAATGGAGACAATATAAAACGTGTCACTAAAAGAACGAGACCTGTGCCCTCAAAGAGATTGCATTTAAGCATGAAGGTGTCATGTCCTCTGTTATGTCTTCCGTCATGTCTTGTTTTCGTCTTTTTTGTCTTGTCTTTTTTCATTGTCATGGTTTAGTTGTGTCTTTTGTATCTTAAGTTCTCAGTTTTTCATAGTCATGGGTTCTGTTTCCTGTTTTATTTTGTTAAGTCCTTGACTTCCTGTTTGTCATGTCTGTGTGTTCCCTTTTGATTAGATTATTGGTTTCACCTGTGTCTCGTTTCTTGATTTGCTTCACCTGTGTCTTGTCACTCTGTTCCTTGTGTGTGTATATATAGCCCTGCTCTTCCCTTTGTTCCTTGTCGCGTCATTGTCGTTTCATGTTCCATGTTACTTTTTCCATGTCCTTGTTCTTTGTCCATGCCATAGTTTCATGCCACGTTTTGATAGTGTTTGGATTTTGTTTTCTTTTTTGATTTCCTGCCCCCTCGGCAGCGCTCTTGGTTTTTTGTGAGTTTTGTTTTTCTTTATTAAAATACTTCTTGTCTACTCCTGCCTGCATCTAGTCCTGCACTTGGGTCCGAATATTCCATTCCCCGCTTACCCCGTTGTGACAGAAGGGAAGAAATTAGAAACCGATGAAGGACCTTGGTAGCCACTGTAGAACGTTTTCTCCGTTATTAATTACATCCCTACTTTAACTCTAATAATCAGAGACGGTAGTGTCAATTGTTTGGCGCCAATGAGAGCCCATCATTTCCATTTCATATATCCTAGACTGTTCTACATGTGTAAAATCCAGAGAGCGGCTCGCATTCGTCAAAACCCGCTGCTTTCTAAGTCAGCAGGAACAGGGCCGGGAAGTCACCTGTAATAACAACTCTGTCGGAAATTGAGTGAATGATGGATAGTGGGGTCTGAGCACTCGTCTTAATATATCCCGTTTTGGGGGGCGGCTTGCGAGGCGTACATGCCCACGCGCAAGGTTTACATCTCCGTAAAATGTCAGGGTATTCCAAGGAGATTTATCAACCGGATGAAAGGATAGTTATGATTCCTTTATGTGTTTGACCTTCTCTGCCAACTCCCCCTCTCTCTGTGTGTCTCTGTACATATAGATATGTTGTATGTATAGATTTACAATAGATATGTATTCTCTTGGTTCTTACATCTTTACACATGTTCAGTTTGAAAGCAGAATTAGCAAGACTAATGTAAATGCTAACTATCACCAGAGGGGGCAGCATTTGAACTGTTATTTTATGACATCAAAATCTTGTTTTCTTTTATTTGTTTTAATCTATTTTGTGTTGTCTTAGTTTCACAAAATATCTATTGTGGTACATTGCTGGCTGACGTTCAACGGTGCAGCAAAACGTCTCTCACTTTGAACGGACTCACTTTCCCGCCTGGTGGCACACAGTGGTATTGCACGTTATCTAGTTAGCGACACAGTGCAAAGACTTTGCTTTGTGTATTTGCCCATTCTGGAAAATGAGCCAGTATCACATATCAAAAAATTAAAACTCGATATAAACCAAGAAATACTTAGATTGATAGAGATTTAAAGGAGGTCACGAAGTCAGCTGAAATCATTTTTTATTTTATTTTTTTCCAGGCAGATCTGTGGGCACTGCCATGGGACCCTGGCTAAGAGCGCCCTGTCCCCTTTTGTTTTCAGTCGGGCCTCCAGAATAGTAGCAGACCTGCCGGCCTATGTGGCGATAAAGAAACTTTTTTTCTTCATACTGATTATGATAAACAACTTGTAGCATTGCTACTGCATTTGCTTTGCAGCTGAGGTCTGGAAATACTGCAACAACGCCCCAAGAAAGCCATTGTACTGTCGGGTTTTACAGTCTCAAGCTGTGTAATTAGAGTAAACATGCATTCAGCTGAGATATTCCACTATGTAGGTTGTGCAGTCCTTACAAGAAAGGAGGAGAAAACAGCTGAAATGTGCAGCTTTAAGTTGGAACAGCCAGTGATATATGTACATACAATGGCTGCTAGCCTAGCAAAAGGAGGGGAGGAGAAAAAAAAAGGCTGTTCGGAGGAAGGAGTGAGGCAGAGGCAGAGACCCCGAGGGAATCAATAATCAGAGTGGACAGTGGCAGACTGTCCGACAGGCCTGCTCCTGTCTGTTATGCTGGCACGGCTGTTGGGCAGCAGCAGCAGTGAAAAGAAACGACTTCTCCATCTCAGTCATTTTGTTTTAATTGGGAACGACCTTGGTCAATAAACAAATGGCGTATTGACCTCTCTGTCATAGACCCATTTTTAAAGCAGTCAGTATTTGCCTCGCTGCTTTGTGCATCATGTCATAGTAAAATGGACCCTTCCATGGCAGGGGATGTGTAATGGCAAGCAATTGAGCCCCTAATAGTAGTACATTAGGCCAAGCAGAGCTGTGTTATATCATTGCATCTAATGGCTAACTGTGTTCATTCAAGTTACAAGCATTTTTAAAGTGCTTTCCACCTTTTGGCTCTCTCTCCAGCGTCATGTTTGGTCCCTCGGTGCTGCTTTATTCAGCCCAGCAGTGGTTTGCATGCTCAGACTGGTTAATTCATGGGACACAAACGTTTTTTGTTTTTTTTTTAAAGCTTTTGCTGTGATGGACTTAATGTGGAGTTTTTTTAGAGCTTTTATATGTATTCTTTTTATTTCTTTAAGGAGTATGCGCATAGAAGACGGATTTTATTACGAGTCCGCACATTCCCTGGTGAATTATTACCACACAGCTCAACTGAAACGTTTTGCTAATTGCAGTGCTAATTGCATTATAACTTAGGCAGACGTCTTGCGCTATAATTCCAATACCTTATGTTGCTTTTTTTTATTTTTTTTATCAGTCAGTGGCATTTGATTTAGGCAGAAGGCAATGCGGTGAAGTTGGTTTCAGTTGCAAAGAATCCAACGATAATTGGACAATTATATAGAATGTTCCTCAGTGAGCATGGCACAGTGAGGGCGCTGCTTTAAGTTTAGAGTGCAGTCAATGTTTGTGCAATAGAGTTGGTGGTATGCAAGGGTTTGGTAGAAAGCTCCATTTTGGGGTCCTGGCTTTAGCCCTGGATTTTTGTTAGATTTTGATTGTTGCACTACCCTTTTTTTGCAGAACTCTTTAACACACGTGTGAGGCACATATGTCTGTGAAACATCATCCAGGCCATGGTGTATATTTAAACACCAACCAATGTTAGGAAGCCACCTATGCAAGTGGCGAAAATTCTCCAACAAACTCCACGACTCCAGTCCCCTTGCTTCAGCTTGTTTTCCGGGTCTTTGTGAAGGACTCCCGCTGAATGGCCTTGACCTGTTCAGCCTAAAGAGGCCTTGACTCTGCTCACTGGCTCCCTGTCAGTCTTGTCTGCAGGCGGGAGTGTGGTGTTGTCCTGTGTTTGTCCCCCACTTCCCTCCTCTGAGCGTGTAATTACCTCTCCGCCATGATCCCTTAATACCTCCAAGTGGGCAAAGACACCTCCAGGGTGTCCGCGAGTATGTGTGCGCCCGTTCCCACGTGACTCCGGCTGAGTGTTTGTGTGTATATGTGTAAGGCTGTGTGCATGTGCAAGAGTCCTCTGGGGCGTTTTGTGCGCTGGATAAATAATGATGAATTACAGATTGATTACCCAGGAGTGAAAGCGCTGCTATTAAAATTATTATAAAAGGCTGCAACCTGTAAGCTGTGTGTATGCGCACAGGAGAACGCCCTTAGCTCCTGCGTTGCTCATAATTAAAGGAGTAATATTTCTGGGTCATAAACATAAGGATTGGCAGCATGGGTTTTTAAACTATATTGATCACATATAGTTTGTGTGCTCGGGGCGAGGCGGCGGCTTTTACACCGCATCGATATTTTACGGGCATACTTCACGTAGACACACTGAGTGGGTGGTCGAGTGGATGGAGCTTTTACGGCCGGTGCAGAGTAATAACCCGCGTCGACCTGCATTTTGCAAAATGAGAAATGTGTTGTTTTTATGTCCGGACACACCGGCGAATTGCACAATTGAGCCCTCGAGAGTCTTTTTAAAGTTAACATGGTGATACGTTTAAATAGGCGAGGCAATTTCTGAGAAATGTCCCGTGAATGCATGCTGCTCCAGCTGACACAGTCCTGAATTGACTTGTGTTTGCTGACCACTAGGTGTGACTACCAATGAGGTGCATGACTCATGGACCAGGGCCATGTTCACTTCATATGGTAGTCATGGTCAAACTGGAATAATAATTATTTTGAAGAATATAATGCTTATGGAGTAATGATTAAAAGGGACAGGACTTGTTACCATCGTAGACAAGTTTGCCTTAATAGTCAGTGATGAAAGCAGTAGGAACACAGTGGAAAGCAAGCAAAATCTAAAGTGCAGCCGTCGTAAATTGTCTTTACCCCTGAAATATGTCTCTTATATGCATCAGAACTGCCAAAATACATCCCTACGGGAGAAGAAGCAGAAGAAGAAAGCCAGCAGAAACAAACTGGCAGCAAAGGATCAAACCATAGGTATTTTAAATGGCAAGTCCAACTCCAAAACCAACTCCAAATTGTTCCGCAATCCACAAGTCATTTGCATTCGCTGTCGATGAGAACTGAGATATTTCCTGAGCAGGGGGATTTCGGAGCACATGAATTGCTGATAACAGTAATAAAACCCTGATAACGGTAATAAAATCTCTGCCAGGTACATCTTAAAAAAGTGTCAATCGCAGTTTTATATTTTAATCTATTTGCAGTCCTGCTTATAACGCAAATCATGATGTTTTGGAAATATTTTTATTTTCTAAATCTTACCAGGTAGTTAAGCTGCCTAAATCCTTAACTAAACAGTGAGGCTACTACGATGTGCAAAACTAATGATCAGAAAAGGGACTCATACCTTGGATTGACTGATACCAACATCCAAACCATCTTCTTGGAAATCAAAATTTTGCTGCTCTTCACTACCTACCTTTAGACTTCCTTCCTGCATCTTCATATATGGTCATGTCTGCAATGTACAAGGTAATGCCAGTTCAGAATTTCACTGTTACGTCACAAAACTTAAGAAGTGTTTTTCTTTTTTTTTCCCCAAAGGACATCTAAAATGAATGTATATCGATGAAAATGCTCCTGAGCCAAAAACACACATTCTAAGAGTGAAACCCTAACTGCTGCGCTGTCAAGGGAAATCAATGCAAAATAAAATAGTTAGGGTAGAGTTCCGTCCTCCAGTTAAATCGGTGGGTCATGTTCCCAAGAGAGGCGTGAGATGGACCATTAGACTGATGGGCGTATTGGTCCACTGTGATTTAACATCACGGCGAAGAAGCCTGGAAGTGAAGCACTTAATCAATGTTCTGCTTCGACTTGTTACCAAAAACAACTTCAGACAAATGTGTCCATAAAAGGGTTCTCTACAGGTCAACATAAGATTTAGGTTTATGACCTCGTATATAGCTGGAAAGAGCTAGAAGTTGGACCGCTGTACATAACAGCCAGTTGAGTTGGTTTGGACTTATTAGGATGTCTGCCAGACACCTCCCTGAGGAAGTATTCTTTGAATTCTCAACTAGGAGAAGGCCCTGCAAGCCAATCCAGAACACACTGGAGGGATTACATATCCTGTCTGGCCTGGGAAAGCCTCAGGGTTCCCCAGAAGGAGCTGGCGCACGTGGCTGGAGGAGGACGACTTTGCCTCGCCTGCTGCCACCGCTGATAAAGATGGATGAGGGGGATAAAAATCACACTTCCTCTTTGAGCCGCTGCCTCTGAACTTTGTCCAGGAGGGTATTTTGGATCTGATGGTCTCTTGTAAGATTAAACTGGACTTTTTATTTGACATTTCCAGGCAATCAGTTTAATGTGCCCTATCAAGAAGTCCGTTGTTTGGTATTTTATGTCTCACTCGTTTTGAATGAGTGATGATTTAGTTTCAGCGCTTATGGGGGGAAAAGACATCTTCACATGAGGTTTTAAAAATGAAATATTAGTTTCCAACAAACTCCTGTACTAATTGCCTTTGTAGCCAGTATAAGAAGTCACAAGAGGACAAAGTGTCCCTGTGATTTAATTGAAATACCCCCAATCATTTCTCATCCCTATTCAGACACCATGTTACTGTTACTCTCCATCCATATAGAAAATAAGCCCCAGCACAGTTAACAAGTATCACATCCCCAGGTGGTAATGATGTTTTGCCACTCTTTCAGTATTTTTATCTTTCTGTACCTCTGTTTCACACTCCTTTAACGCCCAGCATCTGAAATCCCCTGATCCCCTCCTGCATCCACTATTTAACAGGAGATTTTGCGCCCGTTTAACGCCCCCGAGCTCCACCCTACAGAATATGATCTGCAGAGAAAAGCGCCTTTAGTTTCTTCAGTGTGTCTCACTCCATGTCATTCAGCTCTAAGTCCAATAACCAATCTTGGTGACAATCTTGGTGACACGTCTTTAACGCCATTTGGATTTTTCTTCATCAGCCTTTGTGTTATTCATGGACTCTTTTCCAAATATGTCCAAATACATCCTTTCATTCCACCTGGTTATTCCGGTGCAGCCCTTGTCTGTACGTCCAGTTTGTTGCATGATGGGACCTGAATTTGTCTTCAGGCCTGAATGGTTTTAACTGTTTCCAGTGTATTCCCATTGCCAAGGCTTTTCAAATGCTACCATTTTTAAAGCCACTTACCGAATCTGACTTTCAGCCAGGAGACTGACCCTGAATCTAATTGTGAGCTGAAAATAAACTTAAATCCAAACCTCAAACACTACTTTATCGAACGATTATTGGTTTTGGGTTGAAATAGACCACAAGCAGCACAGAGCTAAGGTCTGACCGGGTCTAACTTTGCCACAGGTAGCCGGAGTCAGTTGCAAACCCCATGTGCCGTAACACTGATGCCAGAATGAGAGCTTACTCCTATTTCTGACGACGTTGTTGCGTTAATTCTCCTTCAAGTGTCCCTTTCTCCATTTTCTTTCCCTATCGGGGTTAGCCGTGTTCACACTATAGGGAGCAAATGCTCCAGTGTCTCTTCCAGGAGCAGTCATCAGACCTCATACACCAGCATCATGTTTAACTCTTAGCAACTGTGAAATAATAATAATAATAATAATGAAAGACTTGCTGGCTCATTTGAGACATCCATTGTGCAGAATTGCTGGTTTTGCACTCATCACTCCAGGAAACGCACAGCTTATCCAATTATATCCAGGATACAAGTGGTTTTCACATATGGCAACTTTATAAACATCTGCTTAGAAGACACTTGTAGAAGTGAAATACATTATTTTTGCTTCTACAAATTGTGCTATTTAGCAACCATTCCCATTAATGATATATTTTTTTTATTTTTTTCTGGTCCTGGTGCACTTTGGCTCATTACACCCTGCCAACAGTGTGTTCGTTCTTGGCATATGTTTTGTTTCTTTTAGCCTCTTGCCAAATCAAACAATTTGCAGACTTAGTCGCCAGCACACCTGTAAATTGGCCACTCTGAGGCCCTCTTTGAAATTCTTGCTTCCCTGTGTTGCTTTGAAAAGTGACTGGAATAAAAAAAAAAAGATGTTATTGTCAAACCTCTTTTAATCAAACCCACGCTGCTGACTGGCATTCGAATTAACGACTCTCCGGTGCATTTGTAACGGCGATTTACTCACTTCAAAGTTGAAATCCTCCTTTCATGTGGCGCTGCCTTAATTGTGTCCACCTCTTCATCACCGCAGCATGTTTGTTGAGCACATTTACATTTACGTCTCATGCTCAATAAGCCAAAAAGTCAATTTTCTTCAATAAAGGCTGCTATTCAATGAAGCCAGCAAGGACAGTGGGCAGCCTAGGCTCCCTCAAGCGTTTTCCTTCATTCCAACAGTACAAATGACACTTGGGAACCATTGATAGAGAAATATAAAACAGAGGCAAGAAGCTATATCATCCATGAACAGAATGATGCACATGCTCGTGTGTGGTAGATACCCAAGGGCCTATGCTGATGAAAGACCAAAGACCTGCGAGAAGCTTACAAACTGTCTGGGACTCCCTGATCACCACCTCTATGATGTTGTCAGTGATTATTTTTAACTTTGTTCAATGATTGATAGCTCTGCCGAAAATAGAAGCCGCTTTCAGAAGCTTTGGGAAGTTTTCATCACTTCTGCCCAACTAATACGGAACATTATTAGACGAGCGGCGGGGTGATTTATTCTGTGATGGAAATTTAAAAACAAAAGGAAAAAGGAAGTCAGTGTTCCACATGTAAATATGATTTTAAAAATTCTTTTGGTGTATAAATATTCTTCGCTGTGTGCCAAGTTGTGAATAATTTAGTATTTTCTGCAGCTGTATGAGAAATGACTAGAGCTACTGTAAAATGTTCTCATAGCTTGTGATTTGCCCATAACTCTTCATTCGGTGCAATCCTAACTTCCATCCTAACTCGATGAAACTGCAAGTGTTGGAAGCCCAAGAGGTAGCTTGAAGTTAGAGGTAATTTAAGAGTGACACTTTCAGGAAAGTAGAAAAAAATAGCAAAACAACGAGGAAGATTCAAAGTGAAACCAAACTTTTGAGTTAATGCATAAAAACTTGACCATTCTGAGGAATCCCTGAGGGTAACGACTGATGGAGGAGCCCCTACAACAACTGCATGCATACCTTCAAGGCATTATTTCGTGTTTGCACTTTCTTATGTGACACAAGTGGTTCAGCGTTTGCAACCAATGATGTTGCATAGTCTCTATAAAAAGTTTTTTACGCTCCATATAAGGAGCTGTCGTTCACCAGTGTTCATATATGAACCTGCTTCCTGTGGTCGCTACCAAGGAATGGTAGCAAAGTCAGGATCTACAGTGCATTATGCTAGGTGAATGCTACTGTAGCAGCTGAAACCAAATGCTAAACCCAACCTGATGATGATAAGGGGTTTAACAAGTATTCACTGGACATGATCTTCCAAGAGCTACTTCTCCAGGCTTGAGGCCATTAAGAGATTCCAAGAACCTGCAGGCAAGAACGTAAGCAGGCAAGGTTAGCAAGATGAAGCTAAAAGCTGGGGTCAATAGGATTAGTTTGGAAAAAATATATATCTAAATAGGTTGGAATGTGTACACCTGCCAACAACAGACTACGATCCGGTGGCATAGTGGATTCCTGCAAATGTAGAAGTGGTTGACTTGGATTAATACACAGCCGGCTTGGCAGCTCTCGATACTTGATTCCACTCCTGTAATTAAACCCAAGACACACAGAATCTGAAAAAGGAGGAGAAGCCTCCAGACTCCGAGATTCCTCCTGTTTGATGACTACAAGAAAAGTGCACAAGGTGCCGTGTCAGAGCATAGTAAAAAGAGACTGAACACATATCCATGTTGCCTGACTTGTTAGCGATAGCAGCTTTCATCGAGTGCATGTGTTGACCACTGAAAGATTCCGCCACTCCCCCTAGCCCGCCTCAGTTGTTGCACGTTATTAAGAGAGCTGTCTACAAGGCGTGGGTGTTCAAAAGGATATGGAAGCAGCATTGTCAGCCAGAACCTGAATATTACGGCACGAGTAAATCAAAGCATGGCACGGAGTGATTAGTTCACACAGGTAACACAATGGCACAATTAACAACTTGACTGAATCTGCAAAAGTAAGATCAGTTTGGATAGCATGCTCTTTAGAAATCATGTAAGGTGCTTTGACGTCTGGTAGGTATCACTGTACGTCTTCAGGAAACTGTACAAGTCTGGTTGTTTAGCTTTCTTTGGAGTTTTACTTCTACTTGGAGGTTTAAGCATGGTCCGCAAAAAGATCAAACACACAGCTGATTGTTGAATGCTTACATAACTTGGCTCTGACGTTTTCTAATATAAGGGAAGACATGCTTTTGACACAACCACAATTCCTACGTCAATGTCCTGGTGCAGGAACAGAGCCATCAGGTGCAAAAGGATTTGCATTGTTTCATTATGTTACCTTATTCATTTGGTGATGGGGTGGGTTCCAGGTGCCCCCAAGCAATGTCTACCACTCTCCAATCCAAATCCAAAGTGCTGGAGTCTGTCCTATGGTATATCCAAGATTGTTGCTCCTAAATGCAAACAACCACTGAGGTCAACCACTGACCCCCAATGAGTTTAGTCCCCTGGCTTAGTCACCTCTTTCAGGTTGAGTGAGCTCCCTCTCCTACAGTTCGTTACCCACTTCTCCTGGATGTGACTGACCTTGCTACAACTTTTTGAATCGTCCATGTACCGTAGGGTCTTCATTGGTTTAAGGTTGTCATTGCAAAATTTGCCAAAAGGTAGCTATTTGGACATCAGCTTTCTCATTTTTATTGTTATCACACAAGCCCAAACAATTTATTGGTTTATCTGTCTGGCTGGTGCACCCTTGTGGCAATGCACCTCATATACAGTATTTCTGTACTTTTTTTTTTAGTCCACTGTGCTGTAACTGGGTTTCTCGGCTTGCTACTGGCATAGAAAGCCAGTGTACAATATTGGGAGAAAGAATTCATCCTCCGGGACATTAAAGTTACCATCACTTTCTCATGCATTCATTTTATTTTATTTTATTTTTTTGGTGTACAGCTGGAACCATGGAGGCCATTTCCCTGCAGATTTCCTTCTTCTGGTGGATAAAAAAGTTTGAGCTAATGTTTTTCTTGGAGGCAAAACCAAGCTGCTCAGGCCCACCACTGCCTCCTTCTTCTCTTCCGCCTTCGGGTGACTCTCCTGCTGCTTGGATGGAGCTGCTGTCTGCAGCACCTCTTCCTCCTCCTCCTCCCCCATCTCGACTGTATGCATGGAGTGGCCTTTCAAAAATAGACACAAACAATAACTGTCGTGAGCCGTGCCGTCTCTCTGCAACGCTGTGGTTGGCTGACGTAACATGATTTAGCCACGCAAGCAATACATGCTGCTGACATTCTTTTTAATGTCAACAGAAGAAATCCTTTTAACAGGTTGGTTTTTCATTTCAGCCTCTAGTCTGATTACATCCCGAAATGTCTTAATTGGTTTAAGTTTGCAAAAAAAATGTTTCCTTGCAAAATCAGTTTTTAGTCCAGTTAGTGGCGTTTGATGAGAGTGCAACAATCCGCAACACCGGGGGAAGGATCAATGCGATTATTTTGGCAGAAAACAAACGCCCCGTGTCAGTATGTTTCAACATTCCGGACTTAGAGGCTCAGTTCCTGCCAAATGTGCGGTTCTGCCAACTGAACAGAAACACATCGTTGTCATCTCACGGGACGATTTAACTTTCAGTGTTCATTTGGCGCCATGCTCAGACTTGTTTGCCGGCGATTGCTAATGCTTCCCTTTTAGCATTTGTTAATTTTTGCCGAAAGAAAAAAAATATTTAATTAAATGAAGTTAAATAACATAGGTTCAACAACAGGGCCACACCTCAAACACCCAATTACCCGTACCTGACTATATAGGCGCATCCAACCTGTCTCCTCACCTGCTTGACTCAGAGGTGCAGGGATTTGAGAACTATGTTCTCTCTTCTACTTTACAATCTCTTTGCAGGAACCAGGAACCTCTCTCCCTGGGTTCCTAAATCCAGACTTCCAAAGATCACCATCAGTCACTATTCCATTCTCTTTCAAATCTCAACCCCTCCATCCCCTCATCCCTCAACCCCTCTCATCCCATCCCCTCGACCCCACCATTCCATCTCCTAACTTTCCTCCTTCAACCCTGACCCTAACCTGGTCAAATAAACTTATTTGAATATCAAGAGGTGTGGTCTTCTTAGTGACTTGGAGCACTGAGGTGCTCCACAGAGAAAGGGATTTGAAAACTGTGACCAAACCAGCCTTCACACGGATGCCTTCCTGATGACAGACTTGACAAGCAAGCTGGAAGAACCTGCCGCGTCAACTGACCAGGAGGCAGAGAATCCACATTTGACATTTGCGGCAGGTTTTCCGTGCTGCTAAACACACACATTCCAACATGTCCGTGCTCTCGCGCTCATTCACAAGCGCCGGAACTGTCGTGTGCTTCTCTCCCCGGGGAGACACGCGCCGCCTTGATGTCTGCTGCACCACCAATCGCAATCTCCCAGCGCTCCGAGAACAGAACGACTGCGCCACGCTGTATCTAAATATCGCTGCCTCTGCTGGAGTGTGTGTCTTAGTCACAGAGATCCCGCCTTATAGTGCAGCTTACAAATGATTAATTCTCCCCAGATCTTTGCCTGGTCCTTCTTATTAACGTCACTTACGACATCGCACATGGACTAGCTGTTCTGCTTTGCCAGCAGAAAAGATATATTTAGGCCGAGGCGAGATATCAAGATGCACATTCACATATCACATATAGCTGCTTCCTGACATCATCTCCCAATGATCGGATCAAAACCCAAGAGAGAGTCTTGTTACATAAAAAGGGAGGAGTGTGACAGGATGGAAAAAAAAATATCAAGAGAAACTGAGTGGACGAATGGAGAGAAGGAAAGCAGAGAGTGGAACAGAGGGAAGCGAGGGGGGGGCAGTCTGACTAAGCAAGACGAGGGTGTTACGAAACAGCAACGGGCTGCGTACCGGCCGGCTTTCTCTCAGATTGATTTATAAATGTGAGCTGACAGCTGAAGACGAGTGAAAACAAACTTTCTGGTTTTGCTGCCAACACTCGTCGGGGCCTTGCAGGCATATTATTCACTGTCATGTGATGCAAGTTGTAACAGCGATTCAGGCTCACAGTTGATTTGTCTAAATAAGCTCTAGTAAGAAAGGTTTTTTTTATTATTATTTTTAAGGGTGAGACACACAAGAACATAGTAGACGTAGTATTTGCAGTGAACTCATGAGGGACGCAAATGCCTCCCTTTATGTTCATTTTTCCACAAGTGACCCTTTGATGGTGTTCTCTGTGATCTGCTGACACTTCTCAAGTTCCTATGTTCGTGTTGCTAGACTAAACGTCCTGTAGACAAGCGCTGTAATTGTGTAATTGGGATTGTTCAAAGACACAAAAAAAAAACACAGTCGACAAGTGTGGGTACAAAGGAGGAAATAACAGTAGACAGGAACTTCAAATGTCAAATGCCAACATTAGCACGGTTGCTAAGGTTAACTGTATGTCTGTTCCCTCTAGCCTCTATTATTACTGTTCTTCAGTGAACATGCAAGCATGACTGCTTGTCTAACCTGGCAACCTCAGGAAGTCAGGACTGAACAAAAGGTAGTAGCCCTATGGCTGGAGGAAGATCAGAAGGTCTTTCAGAAGGCTGACAAAGGTTTGATTGTCATCATTATCAAGTAGGGCAACCATCATCATCCATAGTACACACCAGGTCACGTTGCTTGTAGTTCTAGGCATGGCATATTATTCTATGCTGTGTATTTTGATGGACTGTCTACCCCCTGTCCTTAGCCTTAACCGTTACCATCTTGCAAGTCAACTCATATCTTAAAAATGTGAAAGGATCAAGTGCCATGCGATATATATATATATGCAATTCCATGCAATCAGATTTTTTTAGCACAAGTATGGTTCCAGTTCTGAGACTGAATCCCAACCAACGCTTTGATTTAGTTTGATGTCATGCAAAATGTTGTTGCAGCTTAAGAAATCTGTACAATTTTGTTCATTTAAAAATGGTTTCCATGTAGAACTGTGAATAGATGCATGCTAACATAGAGTCAGAATTTCCACCTGCTAATTCCCAGGAACAAAAATATGTTGGATCAAGTGTAGACATTTTGGTTACATTTTTTTCCCTTATTTTCATCACCAATGCAACTTTTAAGAGTGTTAAATGGGCAGAAAGTGAGGTTTACTTTCAGCAGTAGAAGACAACAAGAAGGCCGGGCAGGCAGACAAAACACCACTAGCAGGTTCAGGCAAAAATCCAAGGTTGGCAAAAAAGATTCGGAACAATCTGACAAGGCACAAACCAAAAAAACACTGGGAGGCATGGCATGAAAAAACTCAGGTGAAGCAAACTGGCAAAGAAGACAAACAAGCTGACAACTGAGAAGGGACAGCCTTCCAGTAGAAATACACAAAGGACTAAATAGCTACCTGAATGCAGATCAACGTCAGATCGTAAAGCCAACACAACAGAAAATCCCAGAAACCATTTTCAAGTAGAGAAAATAAACTTTCATTCAACAATTATATAAAAAAATCAATAAAAAATAAGAAAGAAAGGACAAATACAAACCCATGCCATGTAAGAATTTCACTTGCTTCAGCCAAGTCATGTTACTTGGGTGTGCATGCACTGCCAAACAAATGTCAACTGCCTTTACTCACCCCTCCAGCCTGCGTACACATACACTCTCTCTTGCCTCCCTTACCCGGCCTCCCGCTCCTCCACCTTCTCTCTCCTCGGGAGACTGATGCAGTGGCTGATTGTGTGGGAAGTTCCTCTGTCATCGTTAGCCGGGTTGGAGGCACTTGTCAGGGGCCTACATTAGGAGTTTCCTCTGTACTCCCCTTTGCCTCAGCCAGTCACGGAGGAAAAACGCCAGGAGGGGGTCAGCGGTGCACTCGTCTTATTGAAGGAACGCGCTGATGAAGGTCAAAGATTGCTCCCGGGAAGATGGGATGGCTCATTTTACAGCACGTGTCATTACGTTTGAAACATCTTCGACCAGTGGTGCACATTTTTTAAGCCAATGTCCATTTAAACTGGCATTGAACACGTACAAATCAATACAAGTTGACCAGTTTAAACTCTGACTAATTAACCATTCAGGCAGCGAAAAAGGGCCAGTTGCACAAAATGAGATCTCGGTGCTAGATAGGTTGCTGATTGGTCGCCTTTCATGCTGCTTGATGCTGAGACATTAAAGGTAAAGTTTTAAGGCCAAACATAAGGGCTATGTATCAGCGTGGACAGAAAATGTTACTCTGAAAAAGGTTACCTGCTCATGCGGTGGGTGTGCCTCATTGATTTATTCACCAAAGCAACTTTTATTGGCATTTGACTTTTGCTAGATGCTCATTTCAGATCCTACACACAGGCCGGGTGCTATAATGTCAGCTTTTAATCTCTGCCAGATACCGGATTTCTTAGGATTGTAAAAAGCAAGAAATGGGGAACTCTCTAAGGGCGTACTCACCCCAAGCGATCCATACCATGCCTGAAGATGGTGAACCGGTTTACTCCACATAAAGATGCATTTTGCAGTTTACTAGTAAGCTGAGATGACACCCACCTGTCATTCAAAGCAACCACTGATTAATTAACGATTGTGTTACATAGGAGTTTACCTTCTGTCATGAGCGGAGACCTAGCTTTAGAGACCAAAGCTGTTTTAAGTACCAGCCTGTAAAGGTGGAGATTTTAAAGTGTAGCGATTGACTCGCTTTTTGCACCACCCTGAAGTGGCCATTTGAGGAACTGCAACCAACTTCCTGCATTAGCTTTGCTCTCCTGTCCTGGAGGTTGCCGCTTGGTTCAGCCACCAAAGTCCAGAGTGACCATTGCATGTACAAACACTCCATATCTACCATGCTAAGTGATGGAGGATTTGATTTCACCACATGAAGGACCACCTACCTTAGTATCCCTAACTCTCGCCTTCGTCATTTAATGCCATGCAAAATAAGCTTAAAATGAGTTCCCATTTGCCTGAAGTGGTGTGCTATAAACATGCAACTCCACCATATCATGCGCGTGTGCTGTGCTCTGGGGTCGTATCAGCGTACCATTCCCTTTCCCCCTTAAAGGGCCTAGTTCAGTGGATTAGGCATGGTAAGGATGATGTGATCGCTAAGCATGTCTAAAAATGGAACTTGAATACTAACAAGCCGCAAGTTAAGCAGAGCCACGGATGTTGTACTGTCTCAAAGTACAACACAAAAAGTTGAACTGGGTTCACACAAGTGTATTTGGTAATGAAACATTAAGTATAGTGTGAGTACAAGCCAGGAGATGAGTTGGGTCATTTGGACTTGGGCACGGTACCAGGCAAGGCCTTGCATGCGTTCGGCCTAAGATGCTCTTAAGCAAAGTGATATGCATTCAGTTGCACAAGAGGACCGGCCGTACCGTGCAGCTAGGGGGCAAAGAAGCAAATCAGCAGTCGGGTTATGTTGCTGAGCCAGCAGCAACACAACCCGACTGTGCAAAGCATTGTTGAACTTCAGAGGAAACCACGAAGAAAAGAAGCTGCTGAGGAGATGCATTATATCAAGATCTGATCATGAACTTTGCATGCTTGTCAGAGTCTCGGATCACACCGCGCTCAAACGCATCAGCACAAACATCGCCGATCTTTATAGCTCAGCCATTCTGCAGCTGTAATCATGCAGGATGAAACCAGAGGCGCGTGTGCACGGAATAATTCAGCCTGTCAGTCTTCATATTTGCCCTCCACGAGCCATACATCACTTGGCAACAGGAGATTAAAAAGCAATACAGGGGAAAAATGTCAACAGTAACCACACACCTTGATATTTGAGAAGATAAAAGTGTGGGTTTTCAATGGGAGGAAAATGAGACACGTACACATAATATCGCCGCATATGTCGCACTTCTATATTGAGATGAATCCTCCCTGCATATCAGAAAGAAATACACAGAAATATAAAGGGCACTTGAAGACTCATCTTATTGAACTTGTAGCAGCCATCTGCTGTGACAGTGCTGTGAAGGTCACAGGGGTAAAAGAAAAAAAGGGAGAAAAAAATTTGATGGCTTTGTGTCATCCTTAATATAGTTTTATCAGTATGTGCAATATGCCTCATAGCGTAATGAACAAATGTGATGAGAAATGCAACAAAATAGGCCTGTGTGGACAGGAATTTAGAGGATAAATATTACTGAATGTCAAGATACCGAGTAGTTCTTGGTTTACGATTTCTTGCAAAAAGTCCAATGTCAGCATCAATATTGGAAAACACTTTCTGCTTAGCTGAGGTGGAAAGGTTTATGTATGTATAGAAAGCAGTGAGACCAACAAATTTATCAAATTAATGCATGAAATGAGCATAAATTGGAAAATCGTTAGCTTCCAGTGCGTGCTTCTTCTGCAAACGTAAACAAAATCCAACTGGAGTTTTGGCGCCTCCTGGTGTTCAGTGTTTTTTTATTATTTATATTATTTAGTTTTGCTAATTTCATGGGAACTTGGCCAAAATGTGAGCTTCAGCTACACTTGGAGGACGTGGTCAATATATCCACATGTTTCTATGGAGTAGCTTGGTTTCGCATTGTGAAGGTTACAGGGTGCTGTGCTAAAAGGGCAATAACGTACCATTTAAAGCTGCTATTATTGTTCACATCAGCAGTGGATGAAATGACTTCTGATAATGAACCTGCAGAGAATTCCCCCCTGATCTCATATTAATAGCGCTTAAAATCTAGCTGAATGCTAATAAACATCTTGGAGAGAAAGTCAAGGACTAGCTAGGGAGTGGAGCAAGACATTTAGCTGGTATGGCTAGATATATCTGTAGGGAGAACCACTTTTTTATTATATGTGCTAATGCTGAATATGTTAAAGACTGTAAAGAAATGTAGTTAATGGAAAATGTATTGCTGGTTGCCATCCGACTCAGTTGTACACCTTGGTCAATTTTGGTTAATATTATAAACTGCGCTTATACACTGATTTAAATATTCACATAAACAATATTCTTTTATGGTATTATTGCACCATTTATAATGTTCAATAAGCTAATAATTTATTGAATCGTTTTAGCTTCTTTCAGCGTGTTGTTTTGGTTCCAAAGATCTGCAGCTTTAACAATACTTCATGTCAGAGAAGTGTTTTTGCACTGCCCCAAACACATCGCATTAGTCAAATAGTATATATGGACATTTTTCAACATGCAGCTATGTGTGATTTTCTGTATCAAACATTTGCTGGAGTGCGTTCTGTGTATAATCATATGAACTCCTAATATGGTTTCCGAGAGTGTAGCTTCAGTTAGATAGAGGAACTCTGAATGGGTTGGGAAGTGAGTGTTTTAAAGCCGGAGCTCGGCACGTCAAGGAGATTAATGCGCTGCTATTGTCTCCGGCTCTCATCAGAACACTTTTATCTGTAGAAAATGACAGAGCTTGCACTTTTCATTATGTACGTTAGCTAGCGAGCCGCGCCGCGCCGCACGCCCCCTTCTCAGCCCCCTCTCCCTTTCAAAAAAAAGGATTGCTTTTGGGGGTGAATGTGAATGTGAGTGTGCGGGACGGGGGTGTTTGTGTGTCTGAGGCAAGGAGAGGAGGGGGCGCAAGGGATTGTGTGTGCGCATTTGGTATACAGGTCACGAATGACCTTGTTTGTGTGTGCGTGCACGCACTTGTTTATATATATATGTGTGTGTGTGTGTGTGTGTGTGTGTGTGTGTATCCACAACTCATTTGTATGCCCTACTTATCAGTCTCGACTTCTGAATAAAATTTGACACAATAATTGATGTTTTATGTCTTGCAAACACGGATATGGAGAATATGGATTACTCTGGAGAGGACATTGATTGTTTAAAGTGTCTCTGAAAAATGGGATGACAACTGCAGAACCAGAGTGCGTGCTTGTGTCTTTGTTCTTCCCTCCAAAGTCCCTCAAGCCGAGTGGCTATAAGCGTGTTTGTGTTAAAAAAAATAAAAAATAAAAAATTACTGGGATAAAACACTCCGGGGTTTGTTGACCCAATCAAAGCATGAAAAGGGCTGCAGTAGTTTGTACACATCCAACTTGTACAATGGAGCCGGACCTAGTAGCTTTTGCTCCAATTTGAAAGTATAATTAGGTTTAGACTATTAGTTTGTTTTCCCACCAAGAGCATTATTCAAACTCTGAAATGTTTTTTGCTTGTTTTTGATGCAAACTGTGAAGAAGAAAAAAAACTTCTGAACAAAATGTACCCAAGCTTATGATGGACTTTTATTTTTTTCTTAGCTTTGACTTCTGGGACAAAAAGAGAAGGTATATTAGGTAAAGAAGCTATTGGCAACCAGATCTTTTGATCCTCTGATGTGTTTCCATGGATAAAAAGGCGTCCAGTCCTTGGTGGCGGTTACAGGCTCGGGTTTTCTCGTCTTCTTCTCTCAAGAGCGGTAAAGACCGGTTTAAATGTGGCGTCTTGTGTTCTCTCCCTCAGGTGAAGCTGATCTGCGGTAATTGGAAAGATCTGATAAATAAAAGGAGGAACCGTGGCTCTATTTTACACCTTATTCACCCAGCCACTGCTGCAGCAGCCATTGTTTATATCACTTTTGTGTTGCCCATTTATCATGTTTGATGCGTTCTGTCGTCTTTATTTTAGGTCTTATTTCTGATTAGGGTTTAGTTTGGCATAGGTTTAGAGGGGAGACACCAGGTCCTACAAACCTTTGTGGGCTGGCTGGAGTGGCTTCTCCTTTGTTGTATTTTGACCAACCCTTTGCTGAGAACCAGTCTAAAGTGGTCATAGAATAATTTGGGGGTTCGTCCAAACAAAGCTGGGAAGGTTTTGGCTATGCCTGAAGTGACTCAGTGTCCAGATGAGCTTACCCTAAAAGTTCCACTAGTTTTTGCAGCTCGTGCTGTTTCTCAATCAGTGCGTAAATTGGACAAGGAGGATGTTGATTGGTGTGACAGTTCTTTCTGATTTTAGTGTTGGTCACTTGTGTTTTTCAGAGGATGTCCGTTCAAAGAGTTAGTGAAACCTTTACTCAGCACTAGTGGGAGATGGTGCTCGATCTTTGACATCAGCTTAAATTGTGAGGGACGGCTTGCTTACACGTAAATAGACAACTCTGAATGAATTCTGTGGTGACTCGGCTTCTGATGCCAGGCCCATATTGTTCAGCAGCCCTGAACCTGGCTCACGACAGTCGTCTTGGGTCTTGTCACATACATCCAGTAGCTGGAACGCCGAATCAAAGCATTCCCCTAGCTCCACTCAATCCAACCCCGGGTGGCGATCCATTTAAACACGTTTTAGTTGACTGCGCATTGTCCTCTTCCTCACACAAAAGCTTGTAATAAGTTTTTAGTGAGACTGACTTGTCCAACCATTTCCTGAAGGTGTTTCCTGTGCATAAAATCACCACCCCTGTTGTAAAGGCTTTGACAAAGTTCTTCTCACTGGCTTACCTAAGGCCAGGGTTTAAACTTTGTCACGAGTGTTTACTCGGGCGTTAAAGCAGCTAAAGATTAAACATCCTCATTCCAGCTCATATCACCCCGAGAGCCAGGGTGCACTTGAACGCTTTCACCAGACACTGAAAACCATGTTACACACTTATGGTCTTGAGTAAGCCTAGGATAAGAGAGTTCATTTACAGATGTTTAACATAAAGGATGTGGTGTAGAAAACTCTGGGGTTTAGTCCATCTGAGTTGGTATTTGCCCATATAGCCCCAGAGCTTATCTTGAGTCAGCACAGGGTCAGGATGAAAAGTTGGTTGGTCCTGAGCTGAAGTTACCTCACCTAGCAGTTACCCCGTATTAAACTGCACACAGGTGAAAACAGGAAGTCAAACCTGAGCCAGATTTCCAAATATCATTCAGGTAAACTGATCTCAACCACTGGGACAGGGGATTAGAAAATGTCTGGATGTGTTATTTTTGGCGACCCTCCCTCTTATTTGACTATGAGGACTTTGGCATTCACAAAGCGATCACAGAAAACGCATCATTAAATGTATAAGACAGGAAGCATTCTCCAAGCCTCTCCAGTATAAAAACTCAACATGTGTAAATTTGATATTTAAATGTATGAGTACATCTGGGTTATGGTGATGGACATTCTTCCATGTTTTGTTCACACTAGATTAAATTATTCATCATTAAATTAATCACTGCACTTAAGAAAAGTAACCATCCATGAAATCTAATTTATCATCTTGTATAAACATTTGTATATTAGACTATGGCAATGCATTGCAAAGAAGAAAAAAAAGACATCCCGTGTTTGCTTTGCATTGCACCGCAGCTGCAGCAAATCAGGTGAAAGGCGGTCCAACCTGCCGCCAAGACTGCACCCATGCAAAGAACTTTTCAGGCACACGCCTCAGACTCTTTTGTGACCGACGCCGAAGCAATAACGCAATCTGTGCGCGCATCGCCGTTAGTCGAAAATGAGATCAAGAAGCCACACGGGGATGCGAACAAAGCGAGCACTCAAAGCGGGACTCGGTACTCAACATCCATTTGATCAAAGCTCGGAGATTTAATAGCAGCGAACTTTTGATGCTGCTACAACGGCCCGAGCAGCCAATCAATCTCCTTGACAGTGATCATCGCGCTTCATTTCGGGGCCAGCACGCTTTTCCTCGCAATTTATTTATTTTTTTTTTCACTACAAGAACACGAAATGGTGCTGCCTCACTACATTTGCTTTTCTCAGAGAGCATCTTCCCTGCGCTCTCACTTGAGCATTATGCCTTGCAGTGGGATGCATCACTTGCATTTCAGTAATGCTCTGCCGAGGCCTGACTGGTAATGTTATAAGTAAGTTACTGAAAGATGGAGAGAAATGGGGAGGGATGGAGACAAAGAGGTAAGCAGAGGAGCGTCTAAACGTTGTTGATGTAGACGTGGCTTCGGCATCCTGCAGGAGCGCAACAGACAGCTATCATCGTGGCATGGATACAGAGCATTACGGGAGCATTTATTGACCGTCCGCTGTGTGAAAAATGCCACGTGTCAAAGAGAGCGCGAGTGCAACTGTGCACATCACGCGCATTAGGGGCCTCGACGCCGACGCACAAACGGCACCGACAGCGCCGTTACGAGCGCCAGCAACCGTCGCAGGTACCGAGGCCCCCGGACTTGATTAGATTTGATACTGACAGTGCATACGTCTTCCTCCAGCCTGGCAGTGACTTCAGAGAGTGTGGAAATTGAATTGGGGGAGGGAGGGGGAGGGGCGCTAAATTCTGTTGTTATCGACAGTGGGAGGGCCTGGACGGGAGGCACATGTAGACACTTAGGTTTTATGGGGCTGTACGGTTTACTTTTATATTGTAATAAAGATAAAACACTACACTGGATTTGGAAGCTGTCATTATTTGGACTAAAACTAGTCAAGAAATGTATTAAAATATCCATGCATCCATGTGGGAGCATTCGCCGGTTTAACATACATGGATAAGTGCTTCTGTGGTGTATTTTTCTGAGAACGTGACACAGAGGATGTCATGTGGCTTGCATCAGCTGGGCAGGGAAACTATGGGCGCTCTCGGAGCAAACTGTTCTGAGGAGGGCCCACGAGACCTGCACCTGCAGTTCTCAGTGTTTGCAGTGGCACTGCCAATCACACTGTTGAAGTGATGCAATGGAACATCTAAGCTTGATTAAATCCTGGATTTTAAAGGCTAACTTTAACATTTGTCCCTCAAGGTTAATGTCGCGCAGGGACTATGTCAAAAAAAGAGTTCCGAGCACTACAATGGTTCTCAGTTCTTGTCCAGGAGGTTCTTCCTACAACAATTACAGGAAACATGAAAGTGTTGCCCAGGTTCAAAGGCACTTTATGACCTCATTAGCAGAAAATTAACATTACAAACTGCATGTAGCTGCAGTAGGCAAGTATCTGCTGAGCTCCAATGGCCTCATAAAATACTCTGCTTGGCTGAATTATGGGAAACGTAGGATCCTGTTTTTTATTTGCCCTGTAAGAAGGACAAAACATCTGTATCTTATAGGGAAACTACTGTTTACAATATGACCATTTACTCATCCATATAACTTTTGTGTAATTTGTATTCCTTCGAGAGATAATTAGATCTGCGTATATCCATGTCGTGGGAGTGAGTGGGGCACCGAAACGCAGCCTCTAACTAACGCTTGTTCATTTCACCAATATGTTATCGTACGCTAATGCTATTCCCCGTCGAGTCCAGAGTTAGCTAGCTAGTCCAGAGTTAACTAGCTACTGCTAGTTTTTACGATAACAAAATATTGGTGAAGTTGAGTTTCGCAGCAGATAATGCGAGTAAACGTTATATGGGTGAGTAAACAATCGTAGTTTAAGCCAGAAATAAGGTCCAGGTTGTAAAAAAAACAGTTGTTCCTTTAAAATTATCTATACACATTTATGCTTTCATTCAAATGCACAACTGTGAAATGTGACTTTAGCTAGTCCATGGATTTTACCAGTTTGACCAAAGAGGCAACAAAAGATCTTCCAAAATGTGGTGGAATAAACTACTGACCAAAAAGCTTACATTTATAGTTTTTACAGTGTGCCCCAGTGCTGCTTTAATATTTAATGGTCAAACATTGTCTGAAGCAGCGACTGGGTTTCAGTAGCTAACGCTGTCGTCTCCAACAGATGGCTCACTGACAGACACTTTGGCGTCTGACACCTTGAGTCCCTTTAGGTGTTTAAGACACCTCAGTGTTTGCCTCTAAACATGTGTAGTTTACTACCCAGCCGTGTTGCCGAGCCCTGAATGGCTGCAGAGGGAAGAATTCAGCAGTCAGCGTATTGCAGTCGGCAAATGAATCCCTCTTAGCTTATTGCACAACTGAACTGGGACATGCAATGTCAGCCAGTCATTTAATTCCAATTTACCACAGCCTGTCATGGGTTATATAATAATTAATCATCCATGCCAATTAGTCCAAACAAACTGCTGAGTAGTGGCAATAAATAGATGGATGGTATTGTGTTTGCGTTATAACTCAGTGCATCCCATTTACCAACAAACACAAGGCAGGAGAAAGTGAATTTTCCATTTTATTTACACGCCGAGAGGATATGATTGGATGCGGCCTGCTGGCACGGCGCCGTAATCTGACCAGAGACCGAGTGTTGGGGTTGATCAGCCTGATGGACACTGCGAGGCTCTTAATGCAGTGTGGACCGGCTAATCATGAGGACAGGGAGGGATCCCAGCGGGCCGGTTGGACCAGTCTGGATGGAACAGATTTATAAAATGACCAGGTTGACTTGCTGTGCGAGACCACTGCTGGTGGCCCATATGGCAGATTGTCATTTTCTCTGTGTGTCTGGCAGGCCACACACACATAGATGCACACACTGCTGCTGCCCTCCAAACTGGCCAGATCAGATAGATATCCCTTCCTGCTCCGGTCAAGCTAAGGTTTACAAAAAAAGAGAAAAACACACAGGAAGAGGATGCCACACTGGCTGACATTACTAACTGCCAGCTGCCAGCCTGTATAGTCGGCTATAGTAGGTTGCCATGCAACTATAATGATGATGAAGCTGAGTCATATAATAATAAGTAAAAATAGACCAAATGGATAAAAATCTGTCATTGTTTCATTGTTCCAAGGCAGTGCGGTGCTTCAACATGACTCACTCCGACACTGACCTAACACCAATAAAATAATAATCGCATAGAAAGTAGTCTGGATAATTATTTTCTTTGTTATATTTGATGAGACACGTCTGGCCCCTTGGATAGGGCATTGGTTATTAATTCTAGCCCTTGTGTCTTCTATCAATCTTTTTATCTTTCTGTCTGAATCACAAAAACAAGAGTTAGCACCTGAGAACACAGAACACGCAGCATGTCCTCAAAAACCCCACGACACCTTTTAAATTAAAATGTGGCATGCCATAGCTATACACCTATTGTAGCACTTAAAGGTGTTGGATATGGCTATTCAGGGTCAGTGGAAGTCATGATGCCTACCACGTCATAAGGGCTGCGAAAGTCAGGTGTCGAAGTTCTAAAATAGCATTTCTCTTTGGGTGGGCGGTCGTTTAATAAGGGTTTACACCATAGTTTAATGATAAAACAAGATGAAACTTGCAACTACTTGCAACATAATCTAGTATGGAACAGTCTAAAACTAGACTTAGGGCTAGCTAGCTTAGGGCCATGACACACCAAGGAAACGGTTGGCCATTTGCAGGTGTCTACAAGGCTTTCCGGATTCAAAATGTTCGTTGACGGAAATGCAGACCGACTGATCGGCATGATTCAGGAGAAGGATGTTCTTTACCTCTTCCTACCCTTTGATAACTCTTCTACTGCCACCTGCTAGTAGGAAAAGTTATTTCCGTTTAGGCCCATGCAAAGCCTATATACCAGCTAGCTGCTGGCTGTAGTCTTTGTGGTGTGTTCAAGTGCAGGCGATGTGAGGTGACGTCACAGTCGGCCTCTGTTGCTGACAAGTCCTTGATGTCGGTTTGGTGTGTACGTATATTTGTGCAGATATGACCAGATAAGGCGGTGCCTCATTTCCGTAGCAGCAACTCTTCCAAAGTTGGCGTTTTCTGTTCTATTAAGAGAGTCCTCCTTTAATTTCCTTTACAATGTGAAAGCAACTGAAGTACTTAATATCAGAACATAATTTCATTTGATGGGGCAGTTGGGACAATGGATATAATGGGGCACTGACACACAAGAGGATGAGATTCACTGATTTCTCAATTAGTCCTCTTCATATTTCACATTGTGCCGGCAAAATACAAACTGTTCTCATTCTGTCTTCCCTTTGTATAACTAACACTTCCCTTGCAACCCGCACAATGTGCTTTAGAGGTATGTCTTTGATTCTGAGCTTGGCAAACTTGCTGCAGCTTCACCAAGGTGACAGGCTTTTTATTTTAGGGCAACTCGTGCCGCCGTGTTTGCTCAAGCTCGGGTGCAGACTCTTCAAGTGGAGCACCAAAAATGTTAATTCTCCAGCATGAAAAGTCAACGTTTCACATGTTTATCCAACCCATGGAAAGAAAGGAATCCACATAATTGAGAAAGAATGTACTTAAGTGTAAATCTCATCAGCTTTTATGTACCCAAGTTAATTGTCCTCCAATTGGATCGAAGCAAAACTTGTTTGAGACTTTTTTTGTGCCAGAAAACAGTAGCATAGCGGAGCTGTAATGTCAGTAATTGAAAATAGGGAAATTGATTGAATAGACAAGCATACATTTCACAGCTTCCCGGACGAACAGCCCCGGAAGAGCCATTGAACCCTGAAATGGGATTTCTCCGCGCAACATTTCAGACGCTTGTTTCGACAACGCTCGCGCGCCGCCGTTACATCCGCCGCTAAACGCAGAAATGCATTCAAATAAAATGCAAATCGCAGCCGAGTCAACAGTGTGCAGAACTGCTTCACACGTGCATTTTTCTGCTGCCGTTCTACAGCCGGCACATTCATCATATCGTGTTCCTTTTGGACTGTACAAACTGTGCGCCTATATAATGGCCTCCTGAAATATTTGCTTGGGAAATCTATAAAGTAGCACATGCAGCAAATTTCTTTCTTGCTGATGTACTGCTCTGCACACTGGGCTCGCCTCAGCCTGAATTGTTGTATCAATTGGCTCAATCAAAGAGAGTTTGCATGGTACAAGTGTATCTAATCCCCAAAAGCAAATTGGATCCACTTGGCGATATAAGGCTAGCAAGTCATTAATTGTTATCCCAAAAAAAGCAAAGTGCAGTCCCGCCGCCACCGCTGTGGGCATCTCCACCGGGAAAGATAGAGAAGTGGCGAAAGTTAAGATTCAGGATGTTAGCAAGTGTCCCTCATCGGAGGAGGGAGTTCAGTTTGGGTCTTCCGGGAGGAAACTGGATCACAGCCTCGCCAGTTTTTCCCCAAGGTGCCAACGGGGGAGGACCTCCATTTAAGGAAAAACCATTCAGGGCGATGCTTGGGAGATTGGCAGAGGAAGAGGAGGGAGTTTAAAGCAGGAGAGCGCTCAGAAATGAGAAGTTTGTAGCCAAGTGGAAGGACTAGTATTTGTGCAAGGTGGGAGAGGGCATAAATAAGCTCATCGAAGCAGAAACATTCTTCTTCAGTGGCGCAAACAATCCTTGATAAGTCATTTTTTTGTTTTTGTTGTTTTTGAAATGCTTATATCAAAGGGAATCTTGAATTCTTCCCATGGCTGTTTTTTTGAAGATAAATAACAAGTATAGGTTTCTCTCCCTCTGCGCTTAAAAAAGTATGCCCCCTAGTCAGAAAATAAGATGCAATGAAGGTAAAAAAAAGAAAAAAAAGAAAAGAAAACGTGCCACGGCTCTTTTGTAATCCATAATAGAGCATAAGATCCCATCCGTCCGTCATCTTTATCTCAGCGCTATTTTTAGCGCCGTTTGATCAGTTTTTAAAGACGCACGGAGGAATTTTGGCACGAATGACAACGTCTGTGTCGACACTTTCCAGATGAAAGGGAGTTTTTGAATATTCAAGCAAACATCTAAATGAAAGAGAGGGGATGTTCAAGCAGGTTTGTTAATGATGACTCCTTTTTGATGTTTTCGACAAGAATAGGCAGCGGGGCCCTGCCCACGGCTGCCCCACACAGCAGGCGATAATGCAGGGGCCCCACCATGTTTGTATTGTATGTGTCAAAAAGAAAAAGAGGGGAAAGTTTATGAGCGAGTCTGTTTTTGTGCCGGGTTTTGGAGTTATTCACAAAGCTTTTATGTAGTTCTGACAGTAGTCTCCATTTTGGGTCTAACAGGGTGACAACATAGAGCCTAAGTGTCAGTTCATGTGCACTTTTTGAACAGTCAGGTGTCAAAGAACTTAAAAAAAATATCCGGAAAACATTTCTCCTGCCTGACAACAAGCAGTATATTTAAAAAAAAAAAAATATATATATATATATATATATATACTGTATATATATAGTCAGACCTCCTGAGCCTGAGCTGGATTTTTATAATATGGATTTGTGTCAATGCAAAAGTAAGTTGCAAACAGATAGTGTCTTTGTGCATGCATCATGTGGCGGCTACCCCACATGCACCTGTGGCTTATTTGTGTCTGGGACTCGGCTCAAAAAAATCTCCAGTTAATCAGACAGAAGTAATTAGGAATTGTTTGCACAGGCGGAGAGCAATTGTTTGCCCAGATGGAGCGCTCATACCTCCCAAAGTGTTACCTGCTCGGCGTCACCCGCCGCATTTGGAAATTCCATCACAAATTAAATCTCAGTTTAGCCTGTGATATCTCATTCCTCTGACTCATCTTATCTTCCCGTTCCCACTTAAGAAGTTGCCTCAGAGCGGCGATAAGAAGCAGAAGCAGAGGAACGCTGCGATCCCGCTCCTGACAGATTAATTCATAAGGGTGGAGGAGGGAGGGTGGGATTGAAAAAAATAAATAAATAAAAAATGTCTTCCTGCTAAAGTTGTGGCTAGGCGTATGATAATGTCTGTGATAGCGGGGAAGAGAAAGATGGAAAAGTGCTGCAGACGATTGACTTGCCGAAGTGGAAGAAAAGTCAAAAGGCTTCCGAGGAATGTGACGGTTTGGTCGTGAAAAAGTGATGGCTGAAGATATCGTGTGTGCGTTGAAACGAAGCATTTGCATATCGCATAAAAATGAGAAAATATGATTATAGGGAAATTATTTAATATGTGTAGGATGTAAAAGTTTGGTGCATGAAAATCTGATGACCTCTGTGATCGCAGCTCAGCAAAGTCTTAATCATTTTAAACTGCCTGGCCCCGGCAAAATGACTACGTTCTGGCTTATAATAGGGATGGAATTTATAAGTAGCGCCGTTTTTATTGGAGCTGAATCTCAAACTGCTGCTAAAAACAGATACTAAAACAGCAAAGACCAATAAATCCAAAGTGCGCCGAGAAAGCGGATTGGAAAAAGTAGTTCCTTCGGAAATGCACGTCACGTATCTTCGCACGTCAATATCAGATTACTGCGGTTTGTCATGCTCAATCTGAAAACAGTTAAACTACTATCAGCCACAACATTAAAACCAGCCACAACATTAAAACCACTGACAGGTGAAGTCACTTACATTGATTTTCTGATCACAGTGTCTCTTGACAAGGGGCTGGATATATTAGGAAGCGACGCTCCGTTGTTGATGCTGATGTTAAGGAAGACGTCAAAATGTGTGTAAGTGTAAAGATCAGAGGGCCAAATTGTGACTACAACGTCATGCATCTCCAACACAGCAGAACTTGTGGCGTGTCCCTGGTACGCAGTGTTTAGTATCCGCCAAATGTGCTTCAAGGAAGGAGAACAGGTATACCGGCACCCAAGGTTCTCCTTGAGGCTTGGGCTGGTCCGTGTGGTACAGTCTAACAAAAGAGCTATTGTAGCTCAAATTGCTGCATAACCCTGCTATGATAGAAAAGGTGTAAGAACAAAGTGCATGACAGCTTATCTACCGATCTGCAGAGGGGTCTGATAGCCAAAGCTGACCATCGCCGAAAGTGCGAACACTGGGCGTATGAGTGTCAGAGCTGGATTTTGTAGCAAAGACGACTTGGCCAAATGAATAAGATGGATGGAGATTCATAGTAACTCATCATGCACTGAGTAAATGATGTGGAAATTATAAACTTTCAGAAGAGTAGAATGCACTAAATGCACAATGTGAAGAAGGCCAACTTGCGGGGGTGGTGTTACGTCTTATGCCGTGCTCGGCTGGGAGACCTTGGGCTCTGGCACTCAAGGGGATATTGAGTTTGACCGCCTACTAAAATATTGTGCAATGTACACCCATTCATGGAAACATTATTTCCTGATGGCAGTGGCCTTTTACAGCAGGATAATTGTCTTAACGGTTCAAGGACTAAGAGTCTTCTTGCAAGGCTTTGTGTTTCTCTGTACACAGTGTGCCACATGTTGACTTGGTGAGGGGTCTTGAGTCACTGTGACTGTGACTGGAAAGCACTTTGTGTGACAATTGCAAAAAATTCAACACATCTACCCATTCGTTCACACACCGGCGCCTAGCACTGGCATGGAAAAGCAAGTTCCATCTGTGGCGGCCCCACCGTCCGGAGAACACCTTCTAAGGCCAGGTTGGCCTCCGAACCTGGACTGACCGGATCTTTTTGGTGACCCTAGGGGAACCTGCCGATATTAGGCAGATGTTTTTAATGCTGTGCCGGATCAGACTCTCGGAGAGTCAGAATGAAGCTGCCTAATGATGAAGAAATGTACAGAGAAACACAAAGCATAACGAGGACAGAGGTCCACCAAAGCGCCATCATTAAGCTGCATTAATTTTCTAGGTTATGTCGATTCAAAAGACTTCAGTCTGTCCAAGACACCCTCAGTCGTTACCTCTTTGATTTATGTCTTCATTGAATATAAAATGCAACGCATGTCGACAGTTTGAGTCTTGATTTATTACCTGTATTGGAAATTTAACTTTGGTGAAAGGAACGCCTTCATATCGCAATAAGAAAAGACGAACTCCCTGTTTCTGTGTTGAATGCACATCTTTCTATTCCTCTTTCTCTCTCTCTCTCTCTCTCTCTCTCTCTGCCTTCCATCCAGATATTATTGAGCTTTTGGTAATTCCTGTTTCTATGGCAACGTGAGTCAAGTCATCCTGTGGACGGTGGGGGGATGGAGTAAGAGAGCCAGCGGGTAAGTGTCTGGAGTGTGCAGGCAGTTTGAAGAGTTCACTTTTTGTCTTGTGAATTCTATAGTTATCTCTCTTTACTTTATTCTCCAATGTCATATAACCCTGAAAAAAATTATCTCACATTCACTTATTCAGTGATTAAGTGTGATTAAGTGTCTAGACAAAAAGAATAATAATTATAATATTAATAATAATAGTGATGCTAACTTGATTTTCGGATCATTTCCACTACGCAGCTCCTCTGCCAAGATAATTATGACACTTCATCAATTAACGACTGGTTCCCTGATGTGTTCAAGCTCATGTCGGCCCAAAAATGACCTAAAAACAGTCTGAAAGGCGCCGATTTGGATCTGAAAAGTGGGCCACATGAAAAAAAAAAAAAAAAGTACCGATTCCCCCAAGTCACACGAAATCCACGAGGCATTCAAGGCTCAAAATGTTAGCCGCAATTTTCTTAGAGATTCAACAAAAAGAGCCCGCAATCTCTGCCGCGCTGCAAACAAAGCACGACCCCCCCCCCCCCACGTCCACCTCCGCCGCCATCACCACATCCCATTCAGACTACAGATTCTCGGCAGCAAATACCGACACATTTGCGCTATTTTCCAGCTGTTGTTCGCGGCTCAATTGCTGCGCTTGTTCCTTCTTGCTTTCTCGCTGTCCTCAAATAGCACTACACAATCACATATGCCTCCACATGGTGTCTTGTCTCCAGCCACGAGGCTTCGGCATCGCACACTGCTACTTCACATTTAGAAAGGGGTTAATTCCAAATGAAATCCCGCTTGTGAGGTGATGCAAATACAGTCATGTATGGAGAATCAAACTAAAGCCGGTGTCTAATTTTAGATTCCATTAATAAAGCTGCGACAAGTCGAGTCAGCAGTGGCTTTGAAACAAGCGATTGACCCCTGCCGTCGGCTCCGCATCAGGCACGTGCCGTGGCCTTCGTACCCGACGTGGGCCCGACATGTGCTGCACATCTCTAACAAACCCGCACATTAAAAGTAAGAGGTGATTTTACGAAAACTCTGACAGCTCTGAATGCATTTGCCCGTGCCTGAAGAGCCTCAAGAGCACTACAGCGACGCTAATGCCCGGTGAGAACGCATCCGGGCTTAACGGCTGCATAATGACTTTTCAGATGGAAGCTGGTTGTATACAATACGCAGAGACGTATTCATTTCATTTCCTGTTGCATTCACTGTGGACATATCATCATTCATCTTTCCAACCTGATGCAACTGTAAACTTGACCGCGTATTTCTATTTAGCTAACGGTAATTAGCGCTCCGTTAAACCTCTCTGTAGCGCTATACCGCTCTTCCTGGCATGTCTCCCTCCGACTGTCACTCACGCTGCTGTCTTGCAGCAACGTCTCCCGTGAGACCTCAGAGTGAGACATTTCCTTGAGCGCATTACATATTAGACACACATCCATCTCTCTAAGAAATCCACCCAGAACGGCAGACACTTTGGGACAGCGGGAGGCCGTCAGTGGCAAACGCACTTTTAAGACTGTGGACAAATGCATTATAGCCTTATAGCAATCTGGCTTGGTCCAATGTCAGACATATTTGACCATATTAATTATTTAGACACTGAATAATGGGGAAATCCATGATTTATCTTTTCAGTATTAAGTACTATTAACCTATCCATATCTGACTACATTATCTGCACAGTGACACCCATTGCCTTTGCATTTGCAATTAATTTCTCACATTAGTAGATTCTGTCTTGTATTATGATTGGGTCTCAGTACGCAAGCAAGTGAGGTGGGGTTGGTAGATGAAGATATGAGCGTCATTCATTTTTAATGAATGACCTGCATCACCTTCTGCAAGCACTGACGCCATGCATTAACCTGATTTTCTTGAATCTTGATATAGATTGCGTGTGAAAGCATGTGCAAATGGGGGAACTTCCTGGTGGTAGTAGATAACAGTGAATACTTCCAGCTAACATAGAGACTTCAAATATACGCTGCCGGAGCTGATTTAAAGTCGCAGCCATTTAATTTGGTTGGTAAACGCCGCTATTTTGGTGCGGCGCAGCTCCGCAAATGGAGTCCCCCTCCCTGCAGTGCGCTAGGCTATTTATTTGCTCTAATGTAGAACAAGTGGTCATTTGGGATTCGCGTGTGCACACTGCCGAATCCCTCCACCACGGAGGTCATATTACACCGAAGGCAGATCTTTAGATAACGCCCAAATTGGAAGCGGATCCAGCGTCGCGAGCCGGTGGGAAAGATGACATAGACGTTAATGGTGGCACTAATGAACATAGATGATGCATACAATAAAGACCTTGTCTCCGTGTTTCCTTGGCGCCCGTACTGCGGACATCAAAGGACAAAACTGACAGAGGATAAGTAAGAAAAAGATATAAATGTCCCTCCTTTATTATAATATTAGCCCTGGCCTCCGGACTACCCTCTGCCTTCTGCTCTTTCAATATGCCTCAATTAAAGATTGCGAGTTGAAATGAATAAATGTATGTCATCTATTTTGGGTCCTTATAACAGGGCGTCATTAATTGAATTTTTATGAGGTGATTGCAATGTTTCGTTTTCTTTCTTCTTTTTTTTGTCGGAGGGGGAAACGCAGCAGGGGTAAGTCAGGCTTAAAATCTTAAAAAGTTAATCCAGTTTCCTTCCCAATTGTAGCAGCCGCTAATTCCCTAAGTAGTTTAAAATCTACCAGCTGACCATGACCAATGCTTCCCCTCCCGAAATGCTGACTCACCATAAAAAGAGCCTATTATTGGTATTAACTACAGAGATAAATCACATAAATCTCTCTGTTTCACAACTTCTGAACAACACAGTCGGCAGTGCTATTACAGCAAAGGGGTTATTCTTGACATACTGCAATGGCAGGTTTATTGCGTTCACGCTGCATCATACGTCTTCATCCTCTTTATTATTAGTCCGCCTCATTTAATCTTATCCCTTCACCAACAAGCAGTCTTTGCCTCCCCGTTCATTGTGTCACATTTTCACCCATCTTTCCCGTCCTTCTTATGGGATATCACTTGAAGAAATGCATTTTATTTTTATTTTTAAAACCTGAATATAACTTTCCATGGTGTTATTTGCTGCACATCCTGGAGATCATTTGACAGTACCGTAATGTGAGTGACCTTATTCCTTGTGGGTGGCATGTTATTCCTATCCAAGTCCCACTCACAAGTCATACGGACTCACCATCACTGTGTATCCCTAAAAAAAAAATATATAAAAAAAGGTAAAATAAATAATGATTTTTAACATTCTAGAGCTTGGATGTAGCCATTTATGAAAACGTTTTCTTGCTTTTTGTGTGTGAACACCTGCGGTTACTTAAAGCTGCTTTTATCAAATTAAAGCTGCACTGCATAACTGTTTTGCTCCCCCTACTGGCAGTGAGAGTATTTACACAAACATCGCCAACATGTATTTATTATGTGTGCGATGTTGCTCAGCCCACTGGTAAGAGCTAAACTGGTCTAACTCGGACTCAATACAGGGCAATGCGTCCTACATCTATTTTGTTTATGCTCCTACCCACATTCAGGGGTTAACAGAGATTTTTGATTAAACTGAGATGCGTTATAGTTTCACGTTACCTCAGAATGACAAACATTAGGAGGCTTGCTAGCGTGAGGTATAAATGAAACAATGACAACTGAATTAAAACTAAATACAAGTTGCAACATACTTTGAAAAGTCTGTTCTGATTCTCAGTGGTTTGGGCACTACAGAGTGACCCTTTCACATTACAGGAAATTTCTTTGTTAACGTATATAGTTTCATATCCATCATCCATACAGGTTCAAATGATTGTTCAAGCTTCTCTTTCTCCTCATCTTCATCAGTACAAGCCACCCTTACTTTCACCTCTGCTTCTTGTCTCCCCCATGCTTTCGTCTAATGTGCAATAAGCGGGGGCTCTGTAACATGTTCTCTCAAATCATCCGGTCTTTGGTGAGCTGCCGCCGTACCCAAAATAGTTGTTGTTCTTCTCCTCAGCATCCGATTGTCGAGGCTTTGAATCATATCTCGGCTCCTCCGAAAAACAGAAGGCACAGCAGCGTCTTAAAGCTCCAACCACCCCATCCCACCCCAACTCAAAACATCAAGCAGGCAGCAGTGTCCTACATAAAAAAAGAGAGAGAGAGAGAGGAAAAAAAGCGACATGAAAAAAATCCAAACGGCCTCTCAGGGGAAAGAACAACAAGGATAAGAAGACGGGAGATGAAGCAGGCAAACCCCATACAGACACTCACTGATGTGCGCAAGTAAGTGCGTACACAGCAATCCCCCCTACAGGAGATTTTTTTTTTTTTAAATATATATTTTTATACCCTTCAGTCCTCATGATTCAGAATGCGTATGAGCAGAGGGTGGTGGCTGACGGGCCTAAGATGAACCAGTTCATGCAGACCCAAAGCACACACACACATACAAAAAAGTCCACATAGACAGAAACTGAACGACGCAAATGGAAGCACACGCACACATCTGAAAACCCACCATCACACCCGATGACCATCTCAGTTAATTATAATAGTGCTGACACAACTGCCTCTTAAGAGAAAGTACACACCAAAAGTACAGTGTGTCTCCATGCTAAGGGTTCTTGAAATGAAACTTTCAAGTATGCACTTTCAATATTAGTATATTTTTAAATTCAATGCAAAGTGAATTTCAGCTAAATGGATTTGAATGCATCCTCGTCATACAGTTCAGTGCATAGTACTCAATAAGTCAATGGATGAATGGATGGATCACCAAGCACTTTGTCTCCAGTGGTCAGCCAGATAATTGATCTGCAAATATACCTTGTGCTCAGACGCTTTCATTTGCCCAATGTACACTCACTAAACTCACGGCCGTTTGGCGTATGCGTAACGTTTTGCACCCAACGTATTGAAGAAATCCTCAATGTCATGCAAATATATCCTCCCTATGTCAGTGAAATCATAATCCCACCTTTCGTTGCAATTCTGCAGCCAACAAAAAGCCATCTACTCAGTACGAAACATTATCTGAGTTTTTGAATTAACGCAATGCTTTTTCTGAGCAGTACGTAATCCTTTAACTGAAGTGAAAAATCACTCCAATTTGAGTTTCCCACCCAACAGATTTGCAATTGGATAATGTAATCCGAGAGATATTTAATATTCTGATAAGAAATACAAAGGGCGTGGGGATAATTTGTCTACCAGCTCTTCAAAAGGAAGCATTTGTTTCTTTTGAGATTTTGTCGTAAAGGGGAACTACTGTTTTTTACAATCCGGACCTTATTTCTGGCATAAAGTGCGATCGTTTAATCACCCACACAACTTTTGTGTCATTTGTAGTCAGTCGGGAGATATTTACGCTAGTGCTATTCCCTGTTGAGTCCGAAGTTATCTGTTATTATCATCCATCTCATCTCTGAGTGCCGCACGCACCTGCGGCAGTTGACTTGTTTACCTGTAATTTGCTACTGCTAGTTTTTTGCAACATGGCTGAATATTTTTCCGATTCTGTGGTGGACCAATGCGCTAGCGTACGATAACAAAATATTTGTGAAATTTGAAGTTTGGCGGCAGATAATGCGTATTTAGAGGCTGTGTTTTGGTGCCCCAGTCACTCCCACTATATGGCTACACATTGATCTAAATATCTCCATAATGACTACAAAAGACAGAAATGCTATATGGGTGAGTACACAATCATATTTTATGCCAGAAATAAGGTCTAGGTTGTGAAAAACAGTAGCTACCCTACTTATCCTGATAATAGACCACTATCAGAATGGTTCATTTTTGGTTGCGTGAAGATACTCCACGGGCTCCGTCAGGGTCAACCTGAGCTATAATGGTATATCAATACCTCAGCTCCCACCCACTCCAGCTGTGCTCTCTGTTTTATATATGGATCCTCTCTCCTGTACAAACAATTGATCTTTTAAAGATCTAAAGATGGCATCAAATCGCAGGTTCTCCCCTCAGAAAGCTGGTGGCCTTTTCCAGCACACACCTAAGACAAGACAACAATATGTTTGACACTGCAAATGCTTGACGCCCGCACAACTCACATTTCAAATGAATCCATTTGTTGCTGTCCCATAAATTCAGTCGAGATATAAGCACTGTGGCGTTCTATTGTTATACTAGGGATGACAAGGAAGTCTTTTGATCGCGCCCGTTAATACGTGTTGTACAGATGAGTAAATAAAAGCGGAATGATGTCGGCTAGAGCAGTACACATGAGTGGCAGTAAGTGCTTTAAGACTGTGATCCGGCAGCTACAATTTAAAGCTGACATTCAAACTTGTTAAGCCAATTAGCTCATCCAGTCCTGCCTGACGCAAATGACACGACTGGATGACAAAGCCCCGGACAGAGAGGAGCTAATGGCCATTACTGTTCAAACGGTCCACGCCTCTTGTGTCAGTGCTCTCAAAGTACACAGAAAACTAATACTGGCAATTACCTGTTCCCAAGGACAAACTGCGCGGGAATCAATCAAGTGTTTCCTGAAAGTAAAAAAAAAAAAAAAGTGTGCAGAGAAAACCGTAGGATCTGATTAGTTCAGATCTCAGGTGATTGATTACGACGTATGTAAGCGGGAGCTTTCGGAGCAGCGGTATCCGCGGACGCTCGATGCACTTTAAACGAGTTCCAGTTCTGACGCAGTCATGCAGGTTTTAAATAGTTCACAGTAATGGCTTGTATAACACTCATGTATTGATCCCAGATTAGCTCTTCAGAGCGTTGAACAATGTTCTACATCTAGCAGACTAATTTCCACCCTGTTGCTTCCTTTTTCTCTGCGTGCTGACGTTGCTTTCATTAATGAAAGTTGGCTTCAAATTGCTACAGATGTTGCACAGCTCAGAACCACTCTGAAGTTCTTCATGACATTCAGCGGCTTCTTTCGACCGATTTGATGAAAGGAAGGAAGTAAAAGGAAGGAACTGAACGGTAAATTAAAACATTGTGTTGAGTTTCTGGATTGAGCTGAATGCCAAGAGCAGAGATGGATAAGGTTTGCAAGGTTTAATGTTATACACCCGCAGGAGACTACAAAGCCTCAGGGCTTGTTCAGACCTTGCATTAAGATCCGATCTGGAAAATAAAAGAATTTAAGAGAGCTGATTTCTGACCACATTAGGAAGTGGTCTGGCTGTTTCCAGATTTTTCCACATTCTTTTGGTAGTGTGAACGCAATGCTTCCCGAGTCACATTAAAGACCTCATTTGCACAGCACTGTTCTGGATTCTGGAGCGGCAGTAGAGATCCATTAAAAATTGTTGCTGTTACAATATTCTGCAGAGCCCCAAAGCACTGAATCCAGTCACTTGCAATCGGCTTGCCCAGATCAGATTTTAACGCAAGGTCTGAATAGGGTCTCAGTGCATAAAGGTCTGATGCAGTTTTTTTTTTTTTCTTCTTAGCGTCTGAGTGCACAAAAGGCACTATCACATGAGATGGTATTATCTGGCAGAGTGGTGAGCTGCATCAGGCTGCTGATGAAGAGTGGGAACAGGTGTGTCTGCAGAAGCAGCCAGCCACAACCCCCTGCCACACACAAGCCCTGCAAGAAAAAATAAAAGAAACTACCGGAACAGACTAAACAAGCAGGAGCATCATTTGAAACCATTAGTATTTTTTTTACATCTGTCTCTCTAAAACCTGCCAAAAATCCACACATGGCTCACAAGGGGTGTTACTGTGACGACCCAGGTGGACTGATTAGTCTTCCTGTTTTCTGATACCAGTTTGGTCTCCCTCCCTTTTTCATCGCCTGCGTCCCATCAGCAAATTACTCACATGTGTGTATATATATGTGTGTATGCACCTACCCAGACTGCTTTGTTCTCTTTCTGACAACTGAGTTTTTCTGAATTTCCATTGACTTTGCCTGTTGCATATTTTTGTGCTTCTTTAGTGCTTCGTTATTTGCTTTTGCATCTTAATCCTTGTATTTGTTGTCTGATCCCGCACCTCAGCTATCCTCTTTAAACTGGTCATTGCGATGGCCTTGGTGTCCTCAGTGAAAGCTACAGCCCTGCAGCAGGCTGTCTCATGCATATGGTTGATAAAAACTCAACAACATGAGTGCCCAAATGATTGAGTTGTTTGTCCACGCGACTTCAACATTGACTCACTCAATTTTGAGAACAATTTCTTATAAATGGTTTGGTTCTTCTGTGAAAAGGGGTTCATTGGATGAGCTAGGCAGAATTTAAATGCTTTGTTTTTGATCCGGGTTAAAATAATGACAGGCCCCAAGTGTAAAATACCAGCCTTAGACAGTTAATAAGCTGCGATGTAAATAACCAAAAAATTAGTACTGTGTGAGCCCATTTAGCCAGATGGAAATGGTGGTGACGAAATATCAAGTAGTCTCCAGGAGCATCCATTAAGGAGCAGTCCAATTAGACCCTACTCCAGGCTTCATCCAATATCACACATTAGTGCCAGAAGGCGGTACTTGCCGCACATCTCCATTGGGTCTCCAAAAGAAAATCTCCTGTTGAACATGTGGTCATCATTGAGGCTAAGGACCATTTATCACATTTCACGAAAACGTGTTAATCTACTGGAGAATCATTTTCACCTTTTCAGTAATGACTCATGAGATAGTCAGGAAGCCTTGACTAATTTGCACCGGATAATAGATTTTTATCCATTTTAGCCTCTCATTTTGGATGCACTCTCTGGCAGAATGAAGGAGAGGAGGGGTGGATAGATGGGTAGAGTGAAGGAAGAAAAGCAGGAAGGAATCGGTTAATTCCTTAATTAGTTGGTGGCTGGGTGAAATCCCTCTTCACGGAGAGGTCTTAGCTTTCAGATGCGTGCCGTTTCAAAATCACCCCCCTGCTTGGAATGGCACGGGAAAAATAATTTTGTTGCTCGGGCGAGGTACAGCAAATGACGGCGTTCATTTCAGAAACATCGCTTTTGTGTCTCAGTTTGCATGTTTTTATTTTATTTAAGCATGCCGCGGAACAACAGAGTGCAACGAACATTAGCGCTAATGAAGGAGAGACGGATGACGTCCATGATGTTCATCACTGCGTCTGCCTGCCTCTGTCAAGCCTTCTCCGTCTCTTTTCTTGCCATGTCTTTTAGCTCTCGACCCTTTCAAGTGGCCGCGTGATAAATAAACTGCGTAATATCCATTAACCGGTTGCGAGCTACAGTACCAACAGAACTCACCCCAAAAAAATAGAACCCCCTCCTTTTTTTTTTTTTTTCAGCAGTCGCCTTTCTTGCTCGTATGTTCTCATTAATTCTCCCAAAGAGGCCTGTCAGCCTGGATAGTACGTTATCCATTCATCAACGCGTCATACTCAGGCAGCGCCACATATTGGCAAAAAAAAAGAAAAGGTCAAACAACAAAATTTTGTGTTTGCAACCTAAAGTGTGCCATTCAGCATTTTAATTAACAAGCCCCCGCCAATGAAAAATGAATGAGCCGGGAGTAGCGGAGAGAGAGAAAAAAGGCTTTGTATAGCCCTGAGGAGTACAGCGCAGAGACATAATGATAATGTTCCCAAGAACAATGAAAGAGCTAGCTAGGGATACCAAGCCAGAACGGATGAATAACACAGCAAACATTTAAAACTTGGCAAATTTTTTTTATACCCTTATAACTACCTGTCACACGAGATGAATGGCTTCCCCTTTCTTCCCTTTAACATTGGGACTTGTTTCCTCAAAAAAAAAGTCAATTATGTGTGTATTTCTGTTGAATTAGAATATCATATTTACACAAGGAATACAGTGGCGCCATTTCAAGGTGTGATGGATCACCTCTTTGGACAGCTCAAAATGGAAAAACTGACACTTTGTTCACATTTTGAAAAGGCATTTACCTTTTTTAAAAGTTCCAATTCAGACTCAGGTTAGTCGTATAATGACATACACAAGGTTTCATCTGGAGAACTGATTGGGGATACAGTCCTCATTTGGCCTGGGTTGGGGTTTTTGAACAAACAAATTCAAAGGTGAAAACTCTTTGATACTCTTTGATTATTTTTTATTTATTTTTTTTAACCTTTCCAATCTAATAAAGAGTGCTTAGTTATATCTGATCTCCAGAACATTTGCTTGGAGTCTCCTCCAAACAAATGGATACCACTTCAAATAAGTCATTACTGTGAGTTGTGTATAAGCAAATGCTAATACACTGAAAATTACAACTTGGCAATCAATATGGCCCTAATAAATAAATTTAGGGCCATAAATTGTCTACATTATGATAATCTGCCACTTTTAATCAGTGTAAACGTATTGGGGCACCCATTCTTCTCAGAGTACATTTTCAATACCATTTAAAAAATAATTTCAATGGAAAATAGTTTATTACTTAAACATTAGCCAAACAATGTCACTGTATTTCTATTAGAGGCTTTTTTTTGTTTAATGAGATTGAGTTTTGAATATTTTCTGTCACCGTGTTTGGTTTTCCTTGGGTTTCCTGTCTTTGTTTTGCAAGCTTCCTCCTTGGCATTTCATGCCCTGCTTTACTTCCTGTATTAGCTTCCTGATTTTAATGATTGGTTTCTCCTTGTGTTTGTTCCTCCCTCATTGGTTTCACCTGTGTCTCATTAATCCATCAACCTGTGTGTGTATATATAGTCCTGTCTTTCCCCTTGTCCTTGGTCAAGTTGTCTGTAGTTACCTACCTGTTCGTGTACCATTTTGTCTGTATTCAGCTCCTTGTCCTTCCTGGATTCGCGAGTTTTGTCTTGCTTTTGTTTATTGGATTACCCTGCCTCACACTGCAGCACTTTTTGTTACCACAGCCATAAATCTTAAACTAAAAATCATTTCATCCAATTATAGTTCTTTTGGGCATGTGTCCTGCGTTTGGGTTCTACCCCATTGCTACGCATTGAAAAACAAATACTTGATTTTTATATTTTTAAATAAACTTTAATGGGCTAACTGAACAATTCAATATCAGCAGTCTTCTATGATTTAATTTATAGGCACTTGTGAAAAAGTTGTTTTGGTGCTTAAGGATGAGACTATTCTTTCTCTAAAACCTTAAGTTAAAGTCTATTCTAAAATGGGAAAGGGGGAGAAAGAGAGACAGCAATTTGTATTCACCTTTTTGGTGTCAGCCATAAACCCCATTAAACCTACACAGCACAGTCCAAAGCATTGGTTAAAGAGTAGATTTCAGTCGACCAAGACAACAGTTGTTATTGTGATATGTTACCATTTAAATTATCATTTCTATTCTTAATGTAAGACACTAGTTTATATCGCATAATGTGCTGTTTTATACATCGGTGTGTTCACAAATGTGGTGATTATGCTGGAACACACAGATGCCAACGCTAATGGTTGTCCAGCAAAGGTGTAAACTGAGTTTATGACCTGCACTGACAGCCGTGTTACTAGAAACTAAGGCCATGGCCTTTTTTTTTTTTTTTTTTTCACGTCTCATCATAACTAAGGCACCAACCATCTTATGAGATGCCGTTATTGTGAGGAAGAAACAGAGAAACACCTCCTGGCTGTTCCTCTGAACCTTTACTCCTCATTGAGGACAGCTCAATGCGGAGTGGGCGAAAAGAGCTGTCCGTGCTGGTGTCACATCATCCCAGCGACACCTCGACTCCGCTGCAAGAATATAAGTGATGCATGCTCATGTGTTATGTGCAAAGCCTCCGTCTATTTTATTTGATCTTTTTGAGCCTATCCCAGCATGCATTTGGCTCCTGACAGGCAGCAGAAGAAACGCCATCAAGAGACGAGCTGTCCGTCACATGGTTTACAAGGGTGTACAGACGGTAGTTCTCATGCCTGCAACTCACCTGACATGTCTTTACAATGTCAGAGGAAGCCCACAGGGAGAAGCTGCAAACCCAGCTGATAAGACTGGGAAATTCAACACTAGACATTTGTACTGTAAAGATGAGGTGCCTCAGTGTGTATCCTGAAACACCAGACCATGTCTTTATTTAGTGTAAAATAAAATCAGAAGGTGCTAAGGTCTGATATATGATGGATAGTGTTGAAGCAGCCCTATGGCTCATACTCCTCAGTATACTTTAACATTGTGGCGTTATATTAACTTTTTACCCACGTTTCCAGATATGGGGTGATACACCTGTGTGGGGGCTAGTTTGCTGAAAGTACACAAGAACAGTTTCCTGCTGAAGGGACACATGATCCGACGAGTCTCTGACTTCAATTAGGAAGTGATAGGAATCAAGATCAGGGAGCCGCAACAGCAGCTTCAGATTTACTGTCCACTCCCACGGCGGTAAATCTGAAGGAAGGCTTTGGCTCCGTGATGGAAAGCGATGCCTGACAAACGTTCACACTTTCTGCCCCATTCTAATCATACGATTTATTTCCGTCTCCTCATTACACACAAAGCGCCCCATAGATTCCACAGACGTTTGAATAATTCACTCAGAAAAGACTTCATTATTTTAATTAATCTGTCATTCAACTCGTCCTTCATTCACAGCCTGTCTATTACACCTAATACAGGTCATTGCTGAAGGGTTGAAGAGGAATTCAGACTTTTCTATAATAAAAATACTTGTACAACAATGTAAACCTATAGCAAGTGCATCTACAATCAAGAAATTCCAACCCAAGGCTAATTAATATAATTTTTTATTTGAAGCCATCCTCATTAAAAAGTGAAAAGAACTAGCATGATGTGGTGACAAAAGGCTGAAAGGAATGTTAATGAAATTCGGTGAGCTGTAGTGATTGATCTTGGGACAAATGGCTCTGGCGATGGAGAGTATGCAGGTGCCGAGGTGGGCAAAGCTCAACTTTGAGGAAGTTGAGGTGACTACCAATGATACTAACACAGAGTTATTTAGAGGCTGCGTTTCGGTGCCCCAATCACTCCCACTATATGGCTATACATGGATCTAAATATCTCCAGATTGACTTTAAACGACCGGAAATTTATATGGATCAGTAAACGATCATATTTTATGCCAGAAATAAGATTTGCTAATTCCCCTTTAACTATAATGTTTGAATTTATTTATTTATTTTTTTTATTTTTTTTTACAGTGTAGAATGCATGAAATGGTGTATTTCATATGGGCTTTTTAAATAGGCCATCTGGTTGATTGTTAGCCTCTGCCTCTCTTAAAACTTGCTGCGAAAACCCCACAACAACACCTGGCAAATCCAAGCACAAAAGCTAACGGCGGGTTGCAGAATGAAAGCAACATTTTATTCCCTTTGATCAGTTAAATAAAAAATGGCAATGTGAATCAATTTTTTTCCCCAATTTCTCAGTTGTAGCCCTCTAAACATTCTCACTCGATTGCAGAAAGTAGGACGTCATGAACACCATGTTCTTTACTTTAATTTCACAAGTGTTTATGCTAATATAGGTGAGGAGGCTCTGCTTGATATAGATCATTGCTTGGGGATCAGTACATTAATATCTGGGCAGAGGGTTAACCTGATATATTCCAGGTCTTATACCATGTAAGGCAAATGCTATGGGACCACACTGAGAAAAGAAGGAACCTATAGAGTTCTGCTTTTGTGAACTCTCTTTCCGCTGAACTATATTTGGCTGCGCTTGCCGTTAACCTTTAGTCAATGATATCATTTGGGTAAGTGGTGTGTCTTTTAATTGCTAGCCTTAATTTTAGAATAGCACTCAGTAATTGAAGCTATAAAAATGTCCTCGGGTGGCTCGGGCCGGCCATAGAGGCACAGCAAGCATGCAGTAGCTGCAGTTTTAGGACGGGGGCCAGTTCTGCGGGTTCAGCCCATTGTTAGAAATACTAATTGAGACGCTTGAGTGCAGTAAAAGTTTATTTTACAGAGTCAATGAGCAAATAAATGCAAGATCCTTTCAAATGAGATGTAAAGGAATGCTACATATTATTTATATTCTGGCAGCAACAACGGCAACAGGTGCCCCTCATGGTAAACATGTAGCAGCATGATGATGCATGTAATTATTCAAATTATTATGTTTCCGCACTGTGAAAGGCATATGTGTATGTGTGTGTGTGTATGTGTGTGTATATATATATATATATATATATATATATATTTTATGGGATTGGAGCGTGCAACAGCAGGTAAATATGACCCAGAAAGCCTCAATTATCCATTTCTCAAAGAAAAATAGAGTATACATGCTAAAAATGTATTACGCAAGGAATTTAAAGCATAATTAGTGAACTGTTTCTACCTGCAGACAGTTAGGAAAGTTATTGTTTCAAATCAATAGTTACCCTGTTAAAATTCAAAGGTATACTGATTAAACTTTTACGTATTTCATCAATAAGAAATGCACCCTTTTTTAATATTATTTCTTTTCTAACAAACGTTTTAACAGTGCAATAGAGCTGAAAATTGCTATATACCCATTTAACAACCTAATGGTCTCCACAAGTTCTGTTCAATTAGAACACACAGCACAGGGTGGAACTGTGGTCGACATGTTCACCGCCCAGTTTGGGCCAGGTGTTGCACAAAAGATAACGTTTATATGCTAAGGTGAGGTGAGTGTTGGGTAACTTCATTTGGTCCACATCTCTTCATCACTGATGGCAAGCCATCCTGGTCCAGAGGCAGAAACACAGGCTCAAACATGGACATTGCTACCTCCACGTTTCATGGACAAGATGAGGTTCTAGTGCAGACGTTCTTCCCAAAGGTCTTCTTACGAGAGCACATGATGTTGAGCAAACTGCAGACAGAGATGTTCTTGGTCTTCTGTTTGTTCTTGCCATGGTTTTTCAGCGTTCTCCCGATGGTGGATTGGTGAACATTAACAATACCCAACATGAGAGAGGCCTTTAATTGCTTAGAAGTTATTTTGTGACCTCTCTGACACCTTTGGAGTGATCTTTGTTGGTCGGGAAACGGTCCTCTTAAATCTCCTGATTTATTGATTCAAAACTCTCTAGAGGTGATTTTATAATGTTTTCTAGCCTGACGTGCAACAACAACTCTTTTTCTGAGCTCCTCGAGAGGATCCTCAGGCCATACCGTCATACACTGTGAAGACCAGACCATGACAAATCCCTGATATATTTTCAACTAAACTGGGCACTGAACAACACCTAAATCCCTTTACACTGACTGGAAACACTTCTGAAAGGATGGGCTCTAATTTGGCCTTGGAATAAACTTGTAATCCTAGAGGTCTGCTTATTTTTGAAACTGTGTAACATTTTTTTTTAATAAATATTCAGATTACTTACAGTAATAGGGCTATCTGTGAGTACTTACAGGACTTGTGTTGAGTCATCTTTATGAAGAAATACATACAATTCATAAGGGCCCAGAAAGTTTCAAGCTGCACTGTATAAACTTTTGTAATCACCAACATATATTGATTATATGTAACTGCAACTCATTGCAATAAGATTACTCCCAAACGCTGCATACAGTTCAACTTTTTCCCATATGTTCGTACTACATTGGTTATACTTTGTGACATCCAAAAGAGAGGGAAAAAAAGCGCTTTTATCAAAAGGTTATATTTGTTGGTATTTCCAACCAAAGGTATTTAAACTGGACAATAAATCTTATTTACGACTTGCCGCCTTGAGAATAGGAGCTTAAGAGGAGCACCTCTGGTCAGCATTATCCCATCTCCCCGTTTTACCCCAGGCTCTCAAAGATGATGAGATACGGAATAATTCATTCAGCTGTTGCATTTTTAATTAAAAACTCTCACCCCATATGTTACACGCCAAGTTCATTTGAAGCATTTCATTACACAAAAATTGGTCCTTTGGAGTGCGGCTGGTCTACATGCGAAGAGTCGCGGGCCGTTTTTGTTTGCCGTTCATTCGCCCTTCGTTTCCACTCGAACGTATTTACGGTTCACGAGTATTTGCCAATTTTGGGACGAAAATAATTCTCTCTCATGTGGTTTCAACTGACAATCATGACTTCTGGGTTAATGGAGCGCCGCATATCAAAGCTGCAGGAGTTCTGCTATGTTTTATGTTGCCGCTGCTGTGACACAAAAGGTTACAATGGCATTTACTGAAAGTCCCATGAAGCATCCAGCCATATTTTGCATTTTGTGACTAACTAAATAGTATTAACATGCTAAACTAACTGAAGCAGAAACTAGCATTTAGCTGAAAGCAATGCTAAGCTAAGTGCAGCCTCGCAGACTGTCGCGCCTTTGCCTCGTTACTCCAGAAAGCTCCTTCAGAGCCACGGAAAACATTAAACAGCTGGTTCCACAAGCCTTGCGACGAGCGAACTAATCTCAGCGCGTACAACCCGCACTGTTCCCCTTAATGAGCACACTAATGTTGATAAGATATGCGCAGCTAATGAAGAGCCTGTCTTAGATTTGCAGTCTATGATTGTGACGCACAGTCCAATCAGCCCCTCTAGCGCAAATATTGTTATCCAGTCGGTAAATAAGGTAAAGAGGCAAATTGTGCAGCGCATGTCTATGTATCACACACACTAAATTAATAACCGTCTGGTGTGAGGTTTAGCATGTTGTAATATATTTGGCAGGACCAGTAATTATAAAACTAGGCCATATTGCAATGGGAGATAATTAACGTTAGCACGTCCCTGGGAGGTTTTTGTGGCGTGGGGGAAGCTTTGACACAGCCTATTCAATTATGTCCTTCCCTGTGGGTCCGGAAACCCAGAATATAGAATATCTAAATTAGGCACATGACAAATCTCTCACTAAGTCGGATAGAGCAGGTCACGGATAGCAAGGTGGCGGGAGAGTCGCTGGAAATCATCAGGTACAGGTAGATAGCAAGTTATTAGAAAGCTGCATGATAAGGCGAGAAATATCCCCACCTTCGTTTTAATGTTATTGAAAAAAGACCTCCGTCCTTGAAAAGAAGAGTGAAATCTCTTGTTTCTTTATAGGTAATAAATCTGCATCATCACGGTAACAAATCCCTAAAGATTTCATGGAAAGAATTTATATTACATCGCTCACATTATCAGGTTTCCATTATTGAGGACAGGGAAATATATGAAATTAGGAGGAAAAATGGGCACCAAGATACGCCAGATCAATTAATGAGATGCTTGAAACTTCTCAAAATTGCCTATTGATTTTTATTTTTTTTTTTGTCTTGTACTGCATATGTAGAGCTAATTGCATTGGAAATGCCTTCAGTGCCGTGATCGTAAGTTTGGTTGATGAAATTTGGAACGGCTCCCCGAATGATGTTCACGACTTGATGGGATTTAATAAAGGCTGCAATTATAGACAAGATGCTGGCTGTACACCTGAAATGGTTGGCGCTCTGAAAATTACGGATGAAACGTTCTAAATGGATGGCACAGATGGATATATACGGACAGAGGTTGAATGTGTTGAAGACCAGAGATGTTGCACATTAAATAAGATGTCTCACTATAGAAATGTTTCAATGAAGTGCAGCCCTCACCCCGCCAGTGAAATGCTTGGCATAGGCTATAAGGTATGTTCTATCTCTCTGCTCTGAATCTAGCACATCACAGACAAAGAACTGGGTCACTTATAGCAACGTGGGAATTCAAGACCTCACATTTGACCCTCTATGCATAGCCCTTTCAACACCTGCACGCTGGATATCCTGCTAAAAATAATACACGTGTCGGCAGAGATAGAGCTGAGCAGGAGAGAGGCCTGACAGTTACAAGAAAGGATGCCAGCGTAAACTGCAAAATAGGTTAATGTACGTATGTAAATGGGGTTAAATGGCGCTGGTAAATATTAACATGCTAGTAACATGGTTTGTTGCTGCGGTAACACTTTCTGGTCATTAGCATTTCCACTGTCATTAAGTTGTCCTACAACCATAAATAACTGGATGTTAATACTATTAGAGTGATTGAATGGATGTGAGTGGTCTGCTTTCTATTTTTGCCAAGGCCATACGGTCAAGATCATGTCAGGATGAAGAATAGAATGTGGTTTTCTAGTTCATGGTTGTACGCTCGGTCTGAACACGATCAATTGGGCTTAAAGTCAATACGAAAATTTAGCTGGTATTGCATTAGGGTTAGAGTATTGGGTTCAAGGTTTAGGAAATTTACTGACAGTGCCTAACACAGACACCAACATCAATCCAACAAGGTTTGGAGAGGAGGGGCTTCCAAACTGTTCGACGTCCAGCTCAGTATAGGTGTACAATGGCTTTGTGTATAGGTGTACAATGGCTTTGTGTATATTTGCATATCAAAGAGACAGACGTATATAGGTTAACCCCAACCAACTGCTGCATAGGATTCTTCATCCAATAAGGTCTGTCACTCGCAATCTTTTAGGTGAAATAAGTTTCTAATGACCTTTTTGCATGGTAGGAAGTGAACCCGGAAGTACACAGTTGTGTATCTCATGGCTTGGGCAGCCTGGAATCATCTTTAATACTCAAAGTCAAAGGCTATTGGCGCATATTCAGTGTTGTTGGTGTGTCATTTGTATACTGTATATCAATGAACGACTGGCTACTCCTGTACCTAACTCTAAGATGCAAACCTCGAAGCATTGTCATGAATATATGCCAAATATGAGTAAACAACAACCTGAGTAAGAGGTTGCCGGAAGTAACCTGGAAGCCAGACCAACTTCCCCAGCCACATTTAGTTTGAAGCGGAAAATTGGCAAAGATCTGCCCGGGTCAAATTAGTTTGGCCGGGCTTTGTGAGGATGGATGGAAGAGAAACAACACAATGATTGCCGTTGGAGAAGCAAACTGTTAAGTGTGCACTATTCCATCTTAAACGTTAATCTCTTAATGTTCCATACTTCCTCCTTTTGATTGGCTGTAGGACTACCCGATTGCGTGCCAAGGTATTTTTTTGTATTGGGTAAAACATGCCCCATAATATGTGTCATACTCTCATAAGAATCAAGTCCGGTAATGCCAGGTTATGCAGGAAAAGCTAATTGTTCCAAAAATTCTTCTCATTTTGCCATGCATATTTATGTTTCTGTCCAAGAGTTAGAGAGAGTGTTACTAAACATCAAAACACACATTAATGGTATTATCACCATTGTAATTGCAGGTGACAGGTATATGATGTGCCCATGGTGACAGCCAGTGTGACAAACATTCAGCTTTAGTGTAAACAGCCTATTTTCACCTCAAATAGACTCTCCAGGAAGTCATCTCTGCAGCAACTAGAGAGCAGCCCAAACTACAGAAGAACTTCTGTAAAGGAGAACATGTAAAGTTCCCGCAGGTCTTAAACGTCAGACGTTATTAAAGATGTAAGGCAACATCTGTAAGAGCTCTTCACTTTATCCTTGAGTATCAAACTAAATAAATAAAAGGGATGGGATTTGCACTAATGAGAAGTCAAGTGCTTTTTCTCATTTCAAACCGTGCTGCCTGAGATGAAATAATAATGGAACCCAGAAAAGTCCAAGATGTCACAGAATGTTCAAACTTTATGCGAGTCTCTCATTACTGCTGCAAACAAAATGTTGTGTCTGGGAATGAATGCGTCTTTTTCCCCGGCCCACGATATCAGTTTGTCACAATTTTACCCAACTAGTAGAACTGTCAGTTCCTAAATGAGAAGTAATGCACTCCCGCTCCCCTGAAATATTGCGCCGTCCTCCCCGGTGCCGCAGCCACCACTCCTATTGTTCCTAAATAATTTGGAGCTCCTCTCGGATCTGACAATGCAAATTATGAGCTCAGCTCTTGTCTCCGCTGGCTAATGATGTGGCGGTGGATGTTCATTTGTGGCGAGCTGTTCAAAGGGCGCGAGGCTGCGAGATAAAGCCGAATGATATTCCCTGTAATCTCACGTTGCTGCTCTAAATTTTAACAGTTTCAAACAACGGTAGAGTCGTAGAGTTGGAGCATTAGGCATATCTTTTTCTTTGTATTCAGGTGGGAAGTAGACCATAAGTGCTGCTTATACATGGCTCTGAAGTTATAGCTCTTGCATATATTTCTGGGGCATGACTGCTTCATTTAGACCACTCATCTTGTTGCTTAAAAACCATTATTTGTGCCGCCCCCCCCACTTAAGTTAATCTCCTAAAGGGTGAGATTTATACGTATGGAAGGCAACCATTATCCACATGAGAATTTAGCAGAATGGCATACAGTATATTCCATCTTTTTTGACATTAAGCACTAAGCACATTTTTCAGGCTTTCAGGATGTACAGAAACGCAGCCGTATGTTAAATAAATGGCCGTTAATGTGTTCCATTCAGCTTTGCGAGGCTTATTCAGGGCCTCCTCTGAGCTCTGACAGTTAAGTATCTATACATCTATGCTTAAAATGATGATAAAAAGCTAATGTGCATGCCTAAGGTGGAAGTCCACCTCCGGGTATAGCAGTTTAATCCTCCGCTGACAATAAAGGGAAGATGAACTGTGTCAACACTGTGGCAGCACCCTGGGTGATTCTTCCACAGATAAAGGCACATTTTCTGGCTAAGATCAGGTTCAGAACGCGATGATACGAAGCTTATTTCAGTGCAAGGCTCACAGCGGCATTGTGTGATGCTACAGATCTGGTCTTCTATTCATCACCGACAGAGCCAGCATGCGGTTTTTATCTCTTGACATCACGCAGATGGAGTGTCAGTCCTCCGCTGAGGGCCCGGCTGAACTCCTCTATAACGTTCCACTTCTTTTTATAGGGGAATGTTTCACCGGGGTCACAGGACCGCTGGGTAAAAAAAAAATAAAAAAATGCCACCCGTGCAATCAAGAAGCTGCCCTCCTCCTCGTGTCTGCACCTCTTTGGATTGGAACTCGCAAATCCTTTACTTGTCAGCGCTAGCAACAGCTTACCAAGCCTTCATGCCACTTCAAACGCGACTATCTTTTGAAGTTTTGGCATTTTGGAGCTGGAGAGTTAGTTTATCCTGCAGTTGTAAAGCATCACATCGCCGGCGCGAGCCCGTTTGATTAAGCTAACGTCGCTGATTGTGACAACATGTTGATGATTTAGAGGTGGAGGGGGGGCTGATGAAGTGAGTGCCACAAATGAGAGGTGTTTGCTTTTGATTCCAGCAGCACCTCGGTCTTTTAAGGCCTCACGTGGCTCATGTTTAGCCAGCAGTCCCAGGTCGGCTTGTCTGGGCTGGTGTGGAGACAGCAATCGCACCCTTGAAGGCTACAATCGGAAGTAGTGCGCTTTCTCGGCTCAATTTTTTTTTGGATTTGATGATTCACAACACTCTTTCGTGGCCTTGTCAGACCTTTTTGTCTTGACTGCTTCATCTCAATTGAGCCAAATCGGAAGGGAGGGAAAGAATTCATTCAGAATTCATGAGTTTCTCGCTTTAATTCCGCAACCCATAGACGACGGGTGGATGGAAAAGGAAGCAAAGGAGCTCAAAAGTCGGTCAGAACATTAGGTTGCCTTCTGAATCCTGCTGCTCTTTCCAAACCCCATGCAGTATAAATTAGATGGGTGGTAAATGAATGAACGAGGTGACAGAAAACATGTGGGCAAGACTGCAAGTCTCACCTCCCCTCTTGTGACAGCTCTCCGCTCGCTCGCTCTCCCGTGAGCTGTACTCCGCTCTGCTTAGGGCGCGGTGACACACATCCGTACACATGCGAGCGCGCACGTATATCCGCCTGGATCTCCGCTTTGGCTGCACAATCGCAGAGTAGCACACATACAGAGGGGAGTGACGGGCGAAGAGACGGCTCAGGGCCCCAGCAGGAGTCACAGAGGCGGTGTGCCAAGTCATAGCCTCTACTCTGTTCCACCTCAGCAGTATGCCTTGAGAGGGCCTCTGTGACACACAGTATAGACAACATACGAGTAGCTATGTGATACTAGCAAATGAGTACATTATGTTCCTGTCAGCATCTCACAGCTGAGATTCACAGTCATGCCCTTAATAAACATGTGATTAAACTAAGCACAGGTTTAGAACCCCCTCCCACCCCCCATCTATATATGCAACATACCTTCCTACAGGCGTAAGAAACTGAAACACATGCATGCACAAAAAGCACAAGCAGCATCAGCAGCGTGTTGTGCACGTGTAAACCGCCCCTGACGGCCCATGTCATTTCGCTTTAAGAAAAACTCCTCCGCGTCCATGAAAGCAGCCCGACAGTCGGAGTAAAACGCTTGTTTGTCATCGAGCGCGCGCACGGCCTCGTGAGAAGTTTAATATTGATTCCGTCTCTTTGTGTGCTGGAAGTGTTTAGCCGCGCCTAGATATTAAAGTTTCCCGCACGTCTCGAATATTTACGAACAATTTAAGAGGAAATGAATTGAAATTTCCGGTTGTCGCCTCCTGAGTGCAATGAGGTAGATCAGTCCCCAGTAGCAAATCTCGCTTTTAGAGAAAAATGTGTATTTTTGATAGTAATCTTTTATCATGTTAACCTCGAGGCCGAGATGATTGGTGAGCAAAACCTAGGATCTAGCACTAGGATCACATAGCAGAGTGGTTCTGAATAAATAACTTATTAGTAACTTTAGTTGTTAGCTGTTTGGGATAAAGGTGAAATGAATGCGGTCACTGGGCAATTTCATAAATGTTCGAAGGGGCCACATTAAACCCATTGGATTTGTGGTGGAAAGGCGGTTTGGAGTCACTCCTTTGAAAGCTAATTATGCTCCAGCAATGATCTGCAGGGCCACTCAAATCGTTTGGGTGGGCTTTAAGCAATAATGGACAGAAGAGCGATAGTGACACGGTCATACGTGTCAAAAGAGCGCCACTGAGTTAAAATTGTTGGCAACAAAACAGCTCGGATTGGTTGTATGACTGTCTGGATTAAATGAAATAACTATCTGGATAATCAAATCCAAAAGTCTACTCTATTGGATATCAAGTCTTCCTGAAATTCCCATAATGTTGGCCTTTGGATCCACTTTTGATGGCAATATTTTAAGACCAAAGATAAGGCCTTTTGTAGGTTTCCTGAAAGTGTTTAACATGCAAGCTGAGGCCCACACTCTGAACTATGTTTCATCACTGTTTTAAATAGTTAAACCCAGTCCGGAAAACCCCAGCCAATCTCAACATAAAGTCAACAATAGGGTAATAGGAAGGCTGACCCTGCTGGAATGAAATGACCCGCGCTCCAAATGTATCTGTGCAATACCTAATGCTCTATTTTCACCGTTAATGTTGCCTTGGTGCAAAAGCTCAGCCCCATTGTTGAAGTGAGGAGAGGCTTATGGGGAGAGGTTTTTTTTAAAAATACTATGTGACCATTTCAGTAGTCTGAACAGCTCTCAGAGCTTTTGAGAGAACGCATTCCACTTTTAAAGCCTTGAAGATGCAGAAAGGTTTCCAACAACAGTGTTTAAGGTAAATAAGACTGTTTACAGTGAAACCTCCACAGGGTTTCACGTTAACAGTACGAGCTCAAAGTGGCAGGTCTTTGTTATGTTTTAATCCTCCAGACATTTTAATCGGCCATAATTAATCTGCTCCGCTTACAAGGTTTACGCCTTCCACCGTGGCTCTTAGACGAAGCGAGTTGCAATTTCTGACGGTTTTATTTTGGTGAGGTCTCAACATCATATAGTGGAGATGAATTTTTTATTCATTTATTTTTTTAATGCAGACAAAATTGCTGTACTGAGGTGTGTCTTCTTATTCTCAATATATTCAGTGGATGTGTGCGAAATTTTTTTTTAGTTTCACGGTTAACTCGGAAACAACTACCAATATGCTGGCACAGTGAAACTCATCTCAGATGAATGTCAAGAGACAATTACAGCAAGTGAGCTCCAGTGATATTCATTATCATTTAATGTGTTCTTCTTTATCAATTGTTTGGTCTTACTAATGTGTTGGCTGAAGCTTTGGGAAACTGGTTCTGGACATGTTGTTAAAAATTCAGTTTCATATCATATCATACAAAAATCCAAGAAATCTATTCATATTCATATTTAGGGTTTTGCTACAAAAGGATTTTTTGCATTTACCCTGTAAAATGGCTTAAATGGTTACCTCACTTTGAACATTTAAGGAAGCATTCACAACTTCTGAGCCTCTGAAAGCCTTCCAATCAGAGATAAGTGGGCATTTGGAGGGGCGTGTCTTAAAGAGACAGTCGCTATTATTGACAGGGCTTAATGAATTCAGACCAACATTCGCACACAAAAATGCTGTGGGGGGAGGGGGGCAACTTTGAGAACTATGACACATCATTACACCCAGAACTGGCTAAATAAGGATTTCCAGGATAAAAATGTAGGGCTGGAAATCAGCATAATGGGTCCCCTTTAAATGTATTGTTGCTGGGTTAAATTGGATGGGTCAAGGACAACACTGGCATGAGGTTTTGAAAAGATACTAAGCTGGGAACAATGAATAGACACCTGGCTACGTATAATTGTTTGTTTCTTCAATTTTCCCATTGATGACACAAAGACAAACGGGAGTCATTATTGGAAAGCCCGTACCCAAATTCTTGGTCAAAACAATTGTTGTCTCCAAGTCAATACCACCTTCCTATTAAAAGTTTCTTCGTAACCCCTAACCCTAACCCCTAACCTTACACACAGTGTGACTGTGTGTGTGTGTTTGGTATCGGTTGATATACTAGTAAATGGGCCCAGGCCAATCTCAGCATTCTCTATTCCTACTGTATCTTAGAAAGTCACCTAATTTCTTTAAACTCCAGGGCATTTTAAGAGTCACCAGCGAGCAGAACTTCTTGGCATCCTTTAAATACACAGAAGCCAGGTGAAGGTACATTTGTTCTGAGTGGTATTTCTTTATGATCTTAGTGTCTTTTCTGGCAAGGCCGACCTGGAATTTGATAAAAAATAAAATAAAAGGCACACTGGAGGGCGAAAGAAATGTGTTTGCTTATTATCTCTGTTTTATGAGTTATTGGATAGAAATAAGTGAAATCAAAATAGCACTGTGCACACGAGCTACACTGATAGCTGCCTGAAGGACGGCGGGCAAATAATGTATTGGTTTTTAAAGGAATCAAATTAGTCTCCACAGAAGTCTGTTTCAGATTAGGAAGACATTTGTGCTCCTCCTTAGGGAAGTCCTTGCGCTCATTAATCATCAGTGGATCTGATGTTAAAATGTGCCAGTGTTTTAAGAGTGTTGCTTCATCCTTTCCTAGTATCGCTGCCAGCGTTCGGAGCCATTGTCTGGGGGATGTTTTGCCCTTTTCGAAACACTCATCAGGGTCATTTGAGTGAATCTAGCGGCTCTGTTCCATCCATCTGGGTCGCCTCTTTGTCAGAATTTGTATTCCATCTCATCGGCTTGGATTTCAAAGTCTGCTCTTTTGTGCATATTCATCTAATGTGACTAAACTGACTAATACCGGCAGGCTGTTGTTCAAGGGCAATGAGTGTAAAGAAAGGCACATGCATTAATCAGTACTCTTCCTGAAGAGGGGGTAACCATTGTGTTATCTACCTGTTTAATTAGAAAATAAATGGCTGTTCAGGAGACCTCTGATCAAATCTATTAATAAACGCCTAATATAAATACAAAATACCATGAGAGCATCATACATTAGCAGAGTCTCAAGGCAAACTATGGATTACAAGCCAGAAAAAACTATGTGACAAGGCGGGCGATATCGATTTAATCCTTGATTGTGCGACGCACCAGGATCTGTCTGATTCATCTCAGTTGGAGAGATTGCTTTTACTGTGAGCTAGGTCTTTGAATCATCAATCAGAGCAGTTTTGGCACCCTGGAATCATGTAACAAAAAAGTGAATATCATGCCAATTCTTTGTCTAAAGTGGAAAAAAAGGCTGGTAGAAATCCCAACGAATGACCTGCAACCTAGGGTTTGACGGAACGTCAGCTTTGAGGTGCTTTGTGAGGAACTTTTGTAAGTTTCCGATGTATTTCAGCACCCGGGCAGCTTGGGATCATCTCCTAGTCTCATCCTGTAAGCATGCATTTTGCTTTCTTTGGAGTCATATTTCCTTGTTGAACATAGTTACATTTCTGGGGCGGTGCACTTCAGTTACAGCACTAGGGTCTGTGCAGGATCTGCTTTGCACTTCTACTGTAGATCCTGTGTCAACGCCAACCAGCCTGAACGTTTTGTTCACTTCAGCTCCAAGATTTGGTCAGATTTTGTTGTTCATTCCTTTTTCCCAAGCCTAATAAGCAGAACGGCCATTTGAATCACTCCACTATGTATTTATAACACATACTCCTGCACCGGTCTCTAGTTCAGGAGTTTGCTCAGTCCGTTGGCAGTTCAAGGTGTTACGATCCGTTCGATTCCGTACTAAATTATAAAAGCATAATCGTCTCACTTCGTTCTCAGGTTTCTGTGTTCTTAAAAAGAGGAAGGGCAGTTGAGCGGCTAATTCTACCTGTCACAATAATGATTTAAGGCAGTCACTTACACAGTTTGAATTCCAATTTGATTCATGTGTTCAGGATAGAGGACACGCGCTGACATTTATTTCTGAGGAAATCTAAGCTAGTGGTTATTTATTGTTTAAAATATGGAGGCTGCCCTTGCAGTCCACAGCCGGGTACAATCCAAACGCAAATTATTCACTGATGAGTATCACATTTCAATAGTTTAATACTACTATTTAATCTGGTTTATGAAAAAGCAACAAGTTTGTTGTGTAGGGAATTAAATATGTAATAAATGTAAATTTCATCACATCATATAAAAATATAGTGTTACGCAAAACTCAATCTTTCTGGCTATACATGATCACAGCATTGTTCTTGTCTGTTACCATGTTACCTGGACCTACATTCATTGTCTTCCTACAGACACACAGCCATAGGCGGTGTTAAACCCCATACGAAGACGCAGAGATATAAATAACCTTCCTCTTCAAAGGGACTGTGGCTACAGTTTCACTCTTTAAACGCTCACTCCTGGGGAGTCTTAATCAAGAGGATGAAATGGCCCTCGCACCTATAGTGATGTATAGCCCCACGCCTCCGTGCAATCAATAGATTGAGATTCTGCACTTTTGTACTTCTGATTGTGGACAACAACACTAATAAAATCTCTACCCACTCCAATCGATACCGCTTTCGTGTTCCCCAAACCGCTGTGGCAAAATGGAACGTTCCCATAGCTTTGCTGTGAGTTTCCCTCGAAAACCATTTTTTTATTTATTTCTTTTTTTGTTCTTTTTATGTTTCCTCAAGTGAAATCTGTTATTTCCTATTTTGATTTGAACTGTGTGCGAAATTCAAGCTCAACTGACGTCCTCTCACATATCCCTGAAATATATTTTAAATTATTCATGAACCAAGAAACAAGGACAAGACAGAAACTATTTTAAATATATGTTCTGGACAAAACCAGAGCGCCGGTGATATATTTATCCCCGCATTCCTCTCATTATAAAGTAACACCGATCCCGAGTAATCAAGTTCAAGACTTCCTTTTGAAGGCTTTGTTGTCACGAGCATCACTCTGAACGCAATGACATGCGTAGGGTTCTTACTGTATCTGAATGTGTGTTTTTTTTTTTATTATATTCCCACTATCAGCACTTCTCACGCACATTCAGGCTGCCAAGTTAATTTTAAACCCCAGTGTTTACAGTACAACGGGCCCCTTACACACTGATTTCAGCGACAACGGCTTAAGTGTTGTGGTAGTGTGTGGGAGGACTACAAGAGTGGCTAAGCAGTAAATGGGGCACCGGAATAAGCACCAGAGAGATCAGGCTATTGTTTCCCCCTCTAAATATACAGAATTCAGCTTCCTGTGGCTAAACACAGACACCCAGATAGAAAGAGAGAGAGAGAGAATGACATAACCAGCCCTCTGAGAGGTATATTGCTGCTGCCGCTGCTGTCGCAAGCTTTCAATGCCCTCTTCCTGTCAGCGTGTAAACTGCAATTTAAAATGGAGGGCGCTTTGTAGACGTCCTCCCGGCATGTACACGTGACCGTAGGGAAATGTGTTGTTGTTTTGTGGTCGTGGCTTCTGCATGTTTGCGTGCTCGCGTCTTCGTTTTCCACCACCTTTGCAACGGCATTCCTATGGCACAATGCCTGAAATCAAGGGGAGACCTTGCCAATATGAAACTGCATTCTTAATGAAGAACATTTTCTTTGTGGTTGAATGCCTGGTAGAATATTTGTTTGCAAATGAATTTGTACGTGTAATGGTTTTGTATTCCAACACTCAAAAGGTAATTTTGAGAATGTCCTTCCGCCTTTTCTTTCTACCCAGAAAGCTTTCTTCTTTTGATGTTGCATGCACGTGTAATTTGGCTGCACTGAAAATTGAATTGAAGAAGAACACAAGGGGTAAGACTGTGTCAGAAACTGTTAAAAACGCTTCTTATTCTCTTCCACTGCGCCGCACTTGCGATGCCATTTTATTCCAGTCTCTTAAATTCTTAATTTGCATAATGTAGTGCTCTCAGACGCTGCAACAACAGAATAAAATAAAATGTTGCTCCATAACGTGATTGATGCCTTTTTGTCCCTCTCCCACAATGCAATGCTTCAACTTTTGACATGATGACAATCCCAGGTCAGGTGACGGCGTACCTTTTGCAAAGTGTGAGCCTGAAAAAAATATATAATTAAATCGCAAGAATAAGTTTTGTCTTTGAAGATTAAGTTATTAATCATGTTTGGTCGTGGCCGCTTTGACTTACTGCGCCGATGCAAGTTAAAGAAACCAACTGGTGATGTCACATGAGGTTTATCCGTCTTTATTAACAGAAAAGTCGATGTATCCAAGGTAATGATTTCATACATGACTAATTTTCACAGCTTGGGGTCATATATTAAATTGCATAGATGGTTTGTATTGGGACAGGAATTGAGTCAACACATCTGACATTTAGGTTCCCTCAAGGCCTCATAACAACTGAATCATAGCATCAAAACGGAAAAATTGAGGCTGATGCTGCGCACGTGCATGCATCGTCCATGTTTGTATGCCAAATGTGGATAATCCAAGCAAAATGTAATAGCTAGATGGCAAAGAGAGTAAATACTTTTGCGGATAAAGAGACCGATATTGAGGAACTGGTGAAGACCAAAACAGAGCCACAAGGAGAGTGTATGTATATCCTTCATAAATTCGACTTAGAGCTTATAATTGATCAGATTTTAAATATCATTAGGATAAAGAGGTATACTTTCTAATCATCAACAAATTAGCATGCTAACAGCTCGATGTTAGCATTTAGCCTCATAAGTCCCTCATAAGCTGTTGGTTGACGCCTCGTCTTGGTTGACACAGTAACAGACCTGTGATGGTTCCATGTGTTATATTTGCCAGGATGAAACATATCCTGCGGAGAAGAAAACAGACACGTCCCCGTCTGAATAATAACCTCACCCATGACTCATCTTCTGATATCATATATTAAGTTGTGTCGACGGCTTGCGTCTGGATAGACATTAAGTTAATAAAATGGGCATTTTAGCTCCCCGAAGCCCGTGAGAAGTGACTCATGAGCTCGCGTAGCCTGTTCTCAAGAAAAAAATAAATAAATAAACGGACTCAGACGTCACACGCTGTCCCTGCTGATTGCGTGTTAAGTTTGTAATTCATTGCCCGTCAACATGACGTGGTGTCCCTATCACCCGGTGGTACATTTACACTTTGCGCACATGTAGAAGGTTTGGTTTTTGTAGTGATACGCAAACACTCACTGATAATTACCTTGACCTAGATTTTTCCAGCGGCCAAAAATATCCGAGATGTTGCAGGCTGCCGAAAGTCTTCTGGAAATACATTAGACATGAAGCAGAGGATTCACTGGACACTACTGTACTGTATGTAACCAAAGCTTTAAAAATAACTTCCGCTGCCTAAACATGTGTTGCTCAAGGCCGAGGGATTTAATGACTCACCCAAGACGAGGAGCAACAGATAAGATTATGTTTTTTCCTCCCTCTCACCAAAGCATAGGATCATTTACTGCACACTGCGGCGCGGCACCGATGATTTTTCAATTTCCATGTTCCTCCTGGGTTTCCTGGAACATATTGAGACTTCTGCCCTGAGTAATGGCTTTTTTCCGACTGTCAAGGTAGCTTCCAGATACAATTTACAACCTCTGCTATCTTCAGACAGCTCTATGGAGTGCACACGTGTCAATAGCTGTATCAAAATAGTGACAGGGATGGCTGGATCACCAAGCGTGGAGAGGTGCAGCAGTTTATCAAAAGCTAAAGAATCTTGCAGTGAAAGGAAAAAAAAAAAAAAAAAAACGCTTAAGAGATGAGACTGATTAGATCAGTCCCTAGAAGATCCCAAATTTGCCGCCGCTGTGTTTCAAACTGCGCCCCCCAACACTTTGCCCTCTATGTAGCCGTTGGCTTCAATAATATTTTACAGTATAATTTCTTACACAAATGACCTGCGGGGCTCCAGGTGTCATTAGAAACATACTTTCGCGGTATGTGTTTTATTGCCACTGTTAATTTTATGAGGGCCGTTAAGCTAAGTGAAGGTGGATGCTGCCAGCGATCATGCTGCTAGAATCAGCGCTTTATTAACACCCCCAGTCTCAAAAAAGAGACGAAAAAACCGGATGAAGCTGGGTTCGCTACACTCCCCACCACTTTCGCCACGCGAGTATCCCCTATGACAAATCCCGAGGTGGAATTGAAATGCGGCGATCAACGCCCTGTATCAATGTTTGCCGCTAAACTTCCTTCACGGGCTCGGTTTAAAGGGGCAATGAGGGTGATTTACGCCACCCCATAACGCAAAATGACCGTAACACATCATCACTTGGGTTATTGATCAGTGCCAGTGACCCAAAAAATACTTGAGCGGGTGTTTGAAGTATTTTTGGCTTGCAAAACTCACTGTCCAGCACACCCCAGGCAATTTAGCCAGCTTTAACATTGGAGGATACTGGAGAGTAGCAGTGATATAAAAGCCTTGACTTTTTTTTTTTAACCACTAATATCACTCTTATAGGACAAAAAAAGAGAGGAGAGGGAGAACGGTGAATGAGATTTGTGTTGAGTCACCTACAGAAAAAAATAAAGTTATAAAACACTCCCTTTATTTACTTTTTTTTTTTTTTACCAAGAATTGCACCGTAACCTTAGAAAATACACATTTTTTTGTGACCAAGGACAGTACCATCAGCACTGTCCCTGCTACTTTTACTATGTGCAAGTTAAAACATTTAAAATAGAAGAACAAACCATTTTCATTTGGAGAAATAGGCGGTTTAAACTTCTGCGTCAATTTGACGCGGACCCTGCATAAACCCTAGCTGACGTGCACCTCCCCAGAAATGTAGCCACTAGAGTTGCGATTGGTCCACTTGGTAACCGCGTGTTTCCGCTTTACTATTTCCGGCTGCTTCTCCATCTCATTGCAATTTTCCAATTGTTTTTGGTCAATAACGCCGTGGAAAGAGGAGGTTTGGAGATACAGACACCTGTATGACTCATTCGCCATTGTTGAAAGTGAAGCAGGAAGTGGAAAGTGGCGTTTTTACAGAGCGAGCCAGACTGACGATTTTATACTATTAACCGCTTTTAGTAGTGTACAAATCAGCCAACATCTGGTAGTGGAAGTTGACATTTAAGTAACAGTTTGACTTCATTCATGCATTCGACCAGCTGGAGGTTGTCCGGTCTTGATTTTTTTCTGAAATGACCTCACACATGATCAACAAAATAGGTCAATTGCCAATGACTGCCAAACCAACGTGAACGATTTCGTCTGCAACGGTTTCCAAATGTCACGCAGCCTTGGTATATGAAGAGCTCAGCCACAGTGTGTGACGTATGTCAGTAGCAATACTTTTCCTTGTAAATGCCTTTTCTTTATTATTTCTGTTTTGCCTTATGCGTATGGCTAAGCTATGAAGCCACTTGGTCACGATCATTTCACAGTGCTGAAATGTTGGATACAATGTAAACTTATTCCATCTGCAACAGGCTTGTCTGCCATCTTGTTGGCAACTATGACAACAATTCCAATCTCGGGCAATGAGATTATATATACACACTTAATACTGATGACTGCTGCTGTTGTTTTTTTTTTTTTGGATCATTCAGGGTAAAAATATCCTCACATTCTGGTTATTTGTACACATTACTGGCTACCAATCGATACAAGAGTGATTAAAAAAGTACTTGGTCCGGCAAAACAAAGAAAAACATGCACTCTTGTTATCAGAGTTCTTGATTTTTTTCAAATGTGTTCTGTTTTTCACACAGAATTACAGCATACAGCTGTACATTATCTATCCTTTCAGATATATTATTGAAATTTTATTTTAATTTCATATGTAAAGCTGTCCTTTAAGTGTCTAAATCTGCAGTTGCCCCAGTTTAAAATGTCTCTTGAGGCTGGACAACACCTGCAGTCCCACCAGTAAGTGCTCCAGGGCTCCACACGTCACTTTAGATGAAGGTGACATGCAACATTTAACCCCTTCCTCTTGATTGAAGGATTAAACACGCAGATCCTCTGCCTGCAGCACTTTTTCATGGAGTGACTTTGGCCGCCGCCTGCCCTCAAGCACTTGAAAACGCTGAGCATTAACCCCCGCCCCTGGCACATGATCAATAAAGCCGGGGAGACACGCGTGCGCGCACTCACACACGCAGGAGTCATGCCTTCCATCACTGAAACTATTAACACCATGCCAAGATCGATCAGTCACCCTTGGCTCTCCTCCTCCTCCTCCACGCCACCCCCACCCCTCCTCCCTGTCCATCAACAGCGTGCCTGTTTCGCGAGGAAGCTCCACATGCATTTGTGTGCACACGTGCGATCTCATTTGCATATTTGCAAAATATTTGTGTTCCACGGCAGCACCTTGCCTCCTGCTTTCCGTCATTTTATCCATCTCACTTGACAGCTGGATGACTGAGGCAAACTGTTGATAAATGCATGATTAAAAAAAAATATAAGAGTTAACGTCTGAATTGGTCACCTTTTGCAGTGAGGAGGAGGTTTCTGCATCACTCTGATGGCAACGATTCAACTGCAGGCTTGCTGTGTAGTGTAGTGCTCAGCAGCTACCTCCTTCCCAGCGGTGCCATTAATAATGGGAGGCAATCTGCCTCACTGAGATGTGGGAAATGTAGTCATCTGTAGCACAGTGGTGTGACCAGCTAAACGCTGCTAATTGATATGGACAGCAGGAGCCTCTCAGTGTGTGGGATTAGAATGTGGCGGGGCGGAGAGAGCCCGGGTTGTTTTCGGGCTGCGGCAAGCCTCCCCGTTTCCAACCAAAAATTAAATTTCTTTCCCTAATATTTACTTTCTTCCTCACAGACATCTTGCAGACGAGTTAAGAGACACATCTGTATTCAGCCAAGCCTGTCTATTTTTACCCCCCTCCGCCAGTGATTGATGTATCCTTTCAGCATGTACACCCTTGCTATCCACAGGGATGAATAAACCACAGATGAGCAGCGATCTGCAGGGAGTACACACAGAACAAGCACTCATAGCAGGAAATACACACAGATGTCCACATATACACATTATGAGGTAGGGGTGCATAAAGAGGAAAGCATGCACGCGTAGGGAAATACACACTAGAACACAAATAATTCTCTCAAGGTCCGTCTGCACCTCCTGCTCCTTCCCATCATTCACTCTGTTGCGTCTGTCATGGACGCCGGCTTGTTTCAGCAAGCAGCGCTCGCCTCTCCTCCGCTCACCCCGCGACTCGGCACAAGGCAGCCCCCGCGTCTATTCGCCCGACATGCTTTGCGAGACGCAACAGATGCGAGACAGACAACCATGACCGGCAGGAGACGCACGTCTCTTCAAAGACACGTCTCTGACGAGCTAATGGGGCCGGCTTGTGGGCGACACTAGGGCCAGGCCTGGTCCGTTATGACCGAGGGGTGAGTTATGGAGTCGATGTAGCCCCCTCTGCTGTAGGGTGAAGACACAAACGAGATAAATAAATGCAGAGTGGCAAAAGATACAGGGTCGTACTGCTGGATTGCAGTTCATATAGAGTGGCGTGTGGTCTCAATCCGTTTCAGAGTCAATGACAGACATAATTGTGAGCTCTTTTACTCACAGACAGGCAATTTATAGGATATTCACCTTGGGGGAGTATTTATATATGAACAAGCACCAGAGAATAGGCCACTCCAGAGGGCTATGCAGCATGATGGACTTGCTTTGGATAGCCACCAGTGCCCTCTTGTGTCTAAACATCAGCCCAACAGCCTCAAGAAAACTGCTGCCATAAAGTCCATATTTATTTGGGGTTTTACTGAGGAGAGGTGAGCAAATGAAGTGGACTCTTAAGAGCGAGCTTTCGAGTGAATCCGCAAAGTCTAAGGTGATATTAAATGCGGTGAAATCCGTGCCCCGAGTGCTGCGTTGACCCAGGGGAGTCGGCCAGCAAATCCGTCGCCGCTGAAACCCGACTCGGCGGAGCACCCTTCAGATTCGCAGTGTGTCTGTGACATTACTGCGCAGAGTGGGCTTTCGCACAGGGAGGAGGTGCAGTTCAAGCTGGGTTAAAAGGTAAAATTATGGAGCGGTGGCTTCTGGCGACTCAGCAAGGCGACTCGCATTGCCTGCTCGCAAATCCGATCCATCGACCTCCGCCGCACGTCTCCCTCCCTAGCAGTTCATCGGATCATCATCTCCCGACTCATTTAGGTCTTTAGTTCTTTGACAACTCCCGACAATGGTGCCGCGGCCGTGACGCGGCGACGCAGCCCTGCTTTTAGCAAGTTTCTTGGGAGAAAGTGTCTTGCTCGAAGAGAAGCGTTTATTTGAGACGGATCTCCGGAGTAATGTGGAGCAAACGCTGTCATTTCACAGAGAAGAAGAGCAATTATTTCAGCTCAGCCGACTATAATTGGCAGATTTAGTTTGCCTGTTTGGGGAAGTAAGAGTTGAACTGAAGTGAATGCAAATTCAATAGCTTGTTAGAGTGTTTATTGGGTCTCGTCTAGTAACGAAAGTCCTAAATCTAGCCTGGACAAGCCTATGAAACTTCTCATCAACACAGGTCAGCAATCAAAGTGTCACCTTTTGGATAAATAGATAGATATCTCTGCCTGACGATGGTGTCGTGTAGAGGGTGGCGGACATTATGGACCCGATTTTGTTCAAGGTCCTTGCATCTGCCACTGATGTCAGGGACTCCAGCTCTGCCCGCCTTCCGTATCACTTCACCAGCCTTGAGGTGCCCTTCTTCTTAGTGCTGCCTCCCCAGCACACCACGGTGTAGAAGAGGGCACTGGCAACGATAGTCTGGCAGAACATGTCCAGCAGCTTCTGGCAGACATTAAACGACCTTAGACTCGGTATACAAAAATGGTCAGAGCCGTCCACACGAGGCTATGTTAGCCGACAGTCAGTTTGTGATCCAGATGTAGACCCAGGTACTTAAAGGTACCAGGTACCCATCTCCTAGGTTTTAGCTGTACTGATCAGGAGGTGGTTTGTTCCTCACCATGAGACGAAGTTGCCCACCAGATACCTAACCCTGATACACCCCATAAACCAAATAAATTCCTTGTGGCATTCATCTGTGTAGTATCTCAGCAGTTAAGCGAAGTTGGTCAGCAGGCAAAGGTCAATCACCCTTGGCTATCCCTGCACTGCGGTATATCTAGTTTCTTTCCCTGCGTGTAGTATATCTTTGCCTCTGGCTGCAGAAGCAGTCTTGTGAATATAAAGCAGCTATTTATATTATGACACATCTAATAACTCCCATTCCCAGGAAGCAACCAAAGGAACTACGACCCTTTTAAAGGAGTCACATCTTACAGCTTTGTTCCTTTCCGAGAGGCATCAGCTCTTTCTCTTCTTTGGGTGAAAACTGTATGTTGACCCTATGCTGAATTATATTTTTGATCGCACTACGCTTTATTGATACTTTGTAACCCTAACCCTAGCCCTAGCTAGCGTATATGTCTGCGGACCTACCTATGAGGCCTTTGGGGAATATTAGTAAATGGTCTTTGTTGATCCTTCTTACTTTATACTGCATTGTCAGATGTGACCACAACAATGATAATAATACTAAAAATGTTGGCTCAGTCCCTCTTTTCCTTTGGAAAATAATTGGATCATTTGCAAATGTAACATCCCTTCCGGGAAAGGGAACTCGTTTATTTCTTGTATTTAGACAAAACCCTTCATCAATCCCCATTCAGCATTAATGTTTTTATTCCATCCATCAGTCTCAGTCCCTTTCTTCCTCCATCTTCGACCAAACACAGGACCTATTTATCTCTCCAGTAAACTAACTTACACGCTTGTATTTTAATTGTCTTACAAAGACGAACGTTTTAATGAACGGATGCCGAGGTTGCAAGGCAGATAAATGGCGTCCATGTTTAACACACTATGTACGGCGCCTGTTGGAGGAATTTACGGTGGTATAATACCACTGTAAAACATGAAACGGCTCAGGAGCAGCCCTGCCAATTATAATATATTTGTCTCTCCCTCTCTATACAATAATACCCGGAGTCTACCCGCATCCAGTGCTGCTGTTGACAGTCGAAGACTTCATCGCGGCTTAATTAGCTTTGAGGTGGTGGCTGAAAGTAAACAGATAAACTAATACAAAGATACACAGCAGTTATAAAGAGCTCCTCTCTGACTGATCCGGACTGTGGCGGCAGGAGGAAAAGCTGGTTACTCTGACGCCCTTCTCAAACAGAGGTTGTACATTATGTTTTGCTTGCAGGGTAATTAGACGGCAGATTTTTTTTATTATTTTTTATTTCTGTTCAAAGCGTGTGAGCCTGTCTCCGGGTGGGAAGCCTTGTCTTGCGCGTACGTTTGTGCACGTGTTCGGGCTGTCAGCTCGCATGTACCTGCATGCGTGCATTTGCCAGCGTGTGTGTGCGTGTGTGTGTACTTTTTGGGCAAATCACCTTCATTATAAATGTGTCTCATTACAGTAATGAGACGATTTCATTATCACTTAAACGACCTTGTCCCTGGTGCTAAACAAGGCTGGCTGTTACCAGCCCAGTGGGCTTCTTGAGTTGAATCGCAGCAGGGGGCCAAGCAGGAGGGCGGCTCTGCAGGTGCTGCCAGCTGTAACGTGGACGGGGACATCTAATTGGAGAGCGTGTGCATGTAAGCACGCGCAGACTTGACTGTGGACGATATGTTCGGAATTACAGGATGCTAACTTTTAGCTTTAACAGAAAGCAAACCCAATCTGCCACAACATTATGACCAGGAAAAGCAAGTAACGTTGACCATCTTGTGACAATGCTGTGTTCTGCTGGAAAACTTCTGGACCTGGCATTCATTCACGTGGATGTTACTTAGACATGTAGCACCCACCTAGACCAGACCAGGCACCCCCACCCCATAGCAATGACACTCCTTGGTAGCAGCAGACATCCCCAACAGGATGCAGCCTGACACGTATGTGTGCATCATGACAAACACTTTCCCTTCCCTGAGCTCCACCTGCCTGTCAGTAGGATCTGCTCTCATCCTTGGTAAGCACTCAATCTGTTTGGTGAGTGACCTTTAGTTGTTGTAGAGCTTATCTCCTGCTTTTAAAGCACCCTGCACCCCTGAACTAATCCTCAGAGCCAAACACTGCTTCCCTAATCCCCTCTCCCCGAGGCCCCCAATTCACCATTTGCTTCCCCTCTAATTGTCTTCAAGGCACTTCAAGGTTCACACAGGTTTGTTTCCCTGTGTGTGTCTTTTGTGTATCTGTGAATTTACCGACCTGCTGTCTTACGCAGGCACTGTCGCCTCATTCGTATATATATCTATCCCTGGGCTGCGAACAGCTTGGGTCCTGGGCAGCCTGTGTGTATGATGTGTGTGTGTGTGTGTGCTTGCATAAAGCGTTTGACCGGCATGGTCAGGCAGGGACCGGTGACCACGCAGCCATCGGGGTGCATTTAGGAGGATTGCCGCTGTGTAGGAAGGGATCAGGACCCGAGTCAGACTCGAAAGCTGCACAGGCACAAGCCCAGAATCAGTATTCAGCAGGTTAGCGGCGTGTGTGTGTGTGTGTGTACTTGTGTGTGTGTGTGTGTGTGTGTGTGCCGCAACCCCAAGGGTAACAGTTCCTGGTCACAGTCTGTGGATGAAAGTAATTGCCAGTGGAGGGCAACCTGCAGCTGAGGCCCAGAGATGGTGTGTGTGTGTGTGTGTGTGTGTGTGTGAAATTCAGAGCTTTTGTCCATTGAGCCTGCACCCCATAGACACTGAGCATTTCTGCTTCAGCAAAAGCAATGACATGCAATGCTTGAATCAGGCCCGGAGTAGAGTTTCTTACCATTGCACAGTCAATGATTAATATAAACACATGTGAGTGAGTTGAATTCTTCTTTTTGCTTGAACCGTTTAAGCAGAGCTGCCTTTTAAAAGTCCTCTCTTGGTAAATGGTTGGTAAATTCCCATCACGAGCACAACGCTGACACGGAGTCAGGCAGATGGAGTCTGTGCGTCTTCTGGGTCGGAGTGGGTGTGAACGGGTCGACTCACCGTTAAGCCGTTTTCATGGATGGCTTCGTCTCATCCATGGATAACCTTAAAAGTAACCTGAAATTTCTTTACTCATCTTTTGAAGAGGGAAGGCTTTTTTTATTTTTTTATTTTTTTTAGTTTTGACACATTTTTAGGGCAGAAGAAATACCCTGGAAGCTGGGGAAAATGCTCTCCCAGAAATCGTTTAAAGGGAGAAAGCTGGTCTGGAATCTCTCCGTTGGGAACTGATTACGCTCCTGCAAATATTTACAACAAAATGACACTGACTGGAGATGCAGATTTTACTTTTGAATAAATGCATTTACGTTTTTGAACACTTTATAAGTCTGCCATGTTTTTCAGCACCAATAATCACATGTTAAACAACTACGAAACAGTCAGCCACCTCTTTCACTTGATCAGTTAACGTATAACTGTTTATATTCATTATTGGCTTTACAGGGTTAACAAACTCTACACAGGTTAATGGGCCTAATCCAATCCATGCATTGCACTGAAAAAGATGCCAGAGATATTGCTTTTCTCATCAGGATAATTGATTTTGTGGAGCCGTGTGCGGATTTGATCCCGCACAAACTCCTTCTTTGCACCCCTGCAACGCTGCCTATTGTTGAATGCAGAGAATAACTTCCTTGTATGTGTACATTTAGATTTATTTTTTTTAAATATCATGCATGTTTACCCTCCTCCTATCCTTCAAACAGAAAGAGTCTTTATTTAGGCACCTTATTGATTTAATGCATTTAGTTTACTTTTTGAGTGCAATGCCGTTAAATCGCCAGCAGAGGGCAACATAAGCTAACAATAGGCACCACACGTCCCCCTCCAGACTGCAATTCAATTGAAATTGAATGTGGGGTTTGGGGCAGCGGTTGAAATGACATTTACTTGCTCGGATCTGTTATGGATCTCAAGACAAAAGAATGCACTTGCTAATTTGTGCCAACAAATTAAACTCTTCCTGGTTTGGCCTCTTAGGTTCAAATGGATTAAACAAAAGATATCCCGCTGGCAAATACCATGTTAGAGCGACAGATTTGCAGATATATGAGAGGCTTAACATGCAGCATGTATATGCATGTGGGTAATAACGTTTATTTCTGCCCACTGCTGAGTCTGCTGAACCCAAATGGCCACCAATTACACAGTGACCCAAACAGCTTGCACGTTCCACTGTCTGCTTCTGCTGCTGTCCTGGATTTTAGCCTATATTTCGCAGAGAAAGCAAGGGCAGACATGCAGAGTGACAAGCGCCGCGAGCGAAATAAAAAGCAAAAATCAGCGAGCAATGGACCGAGGGACCATGTGGCAGAGGGCTGGCGCCCCAAGGCCCTTCTGATTCCCTTCTCAGAGCCGCAAAGCAAGCTGTCCGCTTTCACCAGACTCTGCGTCAGCCGCGCTGAAGGGTCGGGCCGGGTTCATCATTTTCCACGGAGGTGGCTCGTAGATCACCGGTCAATGAAAGAAATGTGAAGAGGTCTCGACACAAAAGCAGAGGTGGCTTCTGGCCTGATTACAATAGCAACGGGCTCCTTTTGTTGAAAACACAAAAGCGGCGTCGGGTTTTAATTAAAAACTCGTCCCAGGTGAACAATAAACAGGATATTGCTCAGGCACTCATCTTTTTTCTTTTTTGCTTTGGTTTGTGGAGGGGGTGTGGCGCAGGACACGGGGTCTCACATGATGACTGCAGCGGTGTCAGATGAACCTCTCTGGAGAGCAAACAGGTGCTCGCATAATAGAAAGTAACAGCGTTATCAGTATCTTTCTTATAGCACTTATGACTCACACAGGTAAAAGAGGCAACGATGAGAAGGGCGCTGGAAGACAAATGGGACCGGATTGCTAATAAGATTTTGGCTCAATAATAGATCAATGGGCTTCAGGCGGCATGAGAAATCAGGTGCGAGGCCTCGTCTTTGACTCAAGGACGGAAACGCTTCCCGTGCACGGCTTATTTAGACGGTTTACTTTATTTGATATCCTTTTAACTGGCTGAACGGGCCTAATGGCGCTACGTCAGGGTGTGTTGATATCACTGAGAGGCTCGCATTAATCTTTAACGCCTGAAGGTTAAAGAGATGTTTATTGAAAAATACACCAGGTTTGGAGCCTTTTCCTCACAAAGGCGCATGTGGGGAAAATAATTTGTGCTGCTTTAATTGAAAAGTTCCACTCATTCCCCCTGCATATAAAATCCTGCGCTCCCCGTGCGCCTCCTTGGGTGACACGGCGTCAGCGTCTCCCACGCGGCGGACTCTTGCTGCTAGGGGTGACACCGAGACACTTCTCCGGCTCCGTGGAGTTTTTTTTCTTTTTCCCCGCGACCACACAAGGGAAGCCGTAGCCTCGCTCTGTTCTTCAAGCTCATGCGGGAAATAATGCAACACTCCTCTTGCACTCTGTCCTTTCCTGTCATATCTCAGCCAGGCAGCCACTGACACCCCGCTTTCTTACACTCTGTCATACACTTGAAGTGTGTTGCCCTGAGGGGAAGGGGACCAAATCCGACACCTGTCACGCCCCCTCCCTTTTCCTTCCTTTGCATCTGGCCGCCGGACGCTCTCACCTTTGCCCTCTTGCGTCTAATGCGCAAATAATACCACATTCGCGCAGAAAATAACCCGATGAAACCTCTAGGCAAGCCTAAGAAGCACATTTAAGCCTTTATCAGTCCCCCTGTGCTTACCTTTGAATTTTGCATGCAAGGATACGATGCAACAGGAGCAGATGTCAACAATGAGGGTGAAAATTAAAGCAAGTGGTTAATTCCTTGTATGCGCAAAGCAGTTTGGGTTAAATGGCCTGCAGCGCTGCTCTATTGTCTTTGAAATCCTCTGCTGCACGCCGTTTGGGTAACCACCGAAAGAAAAGTGTCTCATTACGAACTGTAAATCGTTGCTAAATACAGGGACGGCAAGAAGGTGGAGAGAAAAAAACAGCAAACCTCTGAACGTGTTACGAAAGGCACGTCGCAGCCTGATGTATGTTTTCATGCTAAAGTATAGGTTGTAAGACATCATTTTTCTTGTCTTGACACGTTTTAAATGAGAGTGAGTCACTGTTGGTACGAAAAAGCATTTAACTGCACTGTGTTTGAAGCCTTTTTTCCCGTGTAACTTTGGATTAAATGCTAGTTCTGTACCTGAAACTATCAACATGCAACATGCGCCGCTCAAAAACATTGTGCAGTTCTTCATTGCGCAACACCTCAAGGACAGGTTGGACTGCCGGAGAGAAGCGACACAATATCCTGCAAGCTTGGGCCTGAGTCAAAAAGGAAAAAAACAACTTCATTCTCTTCTCGTGACGCGACACGACCTCTTATGTGTTTGTCAAAAAGGCAGGGTTTGGGTAGAGGAAGTCGTCGGCGTCGTGACACCGCTAAGTCGCTGTGCTAACAAAAGGCGAAAGCAGCTGACCCCGCGTCTCCAGTCGAGGTGGCGAAAGGTGCTGTCAGCACACGTTGTGAGCATTAGCCTGTGTAAATATCAGCTCGAGCTGTGCAGGAGTTGGAGCTCGCATTTTTATGCTTCCATTTTGAGTGACAGCTGTAGCGAATGTAAATGTCATCTACACTGTTTACACCCAAAGAGAGGCACATGGAACCTTGATATATGACCCCCCCTCTGTTCCTGTCCTTACTTTCTTCATCCTACAGCCACATATGAACCTGGACCGGAAATGTCTCTGTGGTTAGAGAACCATGAAAGGATATCTTTTAATACTCAAAATAAATTTAAAGGACAAGTGATAAGAGCCTGGAAATGGAAATCATTCATGCATCCCGAGGTGATAAGACACTTGATGCTCTTTGCTTTATGCTAACAAAAGCTGAGTGATAACAGACAACCAGCATTATCAAAATGATCTAGACTGACCTTCTTTAAGTGATTCAAACTCTGGGGAGCATATGGCCTGTGCTCATGTGGTGTTAGGAAACATAATAAATGTATCCCAATTTAAAGAACTTTGACATAACTTCAGCACTTGGCCTTGAGATGGCAAGTTCCGGAAGCAATCTGACAACAAGGAGGAGCTAAGGTCAACCTTTTTAAAAATAAACAGAGATTGAGATGAACTCTGAAGTTTGCTGGTCTTCTGCGCAAGTTGGCTATTGAGCTCGTCTTGTACAATTAAAAATCCTAATAGCAACTTAATGTTGCTGCAGCAAAGCGAATGCCAAGTGGGCATCGTAAGCTAGCTACGGCCGTCGCCAGCTTGACGTCACCAAATTCACAAATACTTCAAAAATGCCGATCCACCTGACACTCAAGGTGGCCAATCTTTAAAAAAAATAAAATAATAAAAAATAATATATATTGACTCAGTTTAGGCGCCAGCCTCAAGTGGCCGTTCAAGGTAGTGCACCTTTTGGCACTTTCACTCTGAATTTTTTTTCTATTTTTTTTTTTTAATCTCAAAGGCATCCACCTGGTTTCCTTTGCCAGTCATTAAAGACAATAATAAGAGCATGCCACTTCATGCTTTGCATTTTAACCTAGCGTGTGATTTTATGACTTAATGGGAAGATTCAGGACTGAGTGCGTTATGAGCAACGTGCAACATGACTCAGTCCCAAAGAATGAAGGAACAGCATCAATCACTGATAGGGCATGGCACTTCACAGTGATTAAAAGAATGTAAACACATCTATTGTGGTAAATTTAATTACACCGTGTAATGGTACCATACATGACATCCATCCGGTCTTGCAGTGGTACTATCAATGGGTGAAACGTGAAGCCGTACTATAAATAAAAACCTTGTTTATCATGTGTGAGTTGGACAATCACCTACTCTGTGCCTTGACACTGATTTAATTCTTAGAGCTGTATAACTAACGAATTCTTAGTGATGTGTACAAGGACTGAAATAGTCAAACCCAACACATATTATGCTACAGTTTCTGCGATGTTTTTTCCAAATGTATGATAAAAAAACTGGAAGAAATGTATGTTGTAATCGATGCAGAAGACTCTAAATTCTCAAAATTACTGCCACTTGGTGTATTTTTAAAGATTTGGACATAGATATTTTGAACTCCAACACCATGCAGTGTTTATTGACCCTAATCCCACACAGTTATAGCCTGTAGACTTTCTCTGACATGACCGTTTTTGCTGAGCTTGAGGTGATTGGTGCGAAGGACTCGATGGGATTCTGAAGTTTTAGTCGGTAGGCCTGTTTCTTGCGGGTCTCTCCTTTTGACAGAAAAAATAGCGAGAGGAGTGAGACTAAATTTACCCAGTCTGCCTGGGTCCTGGCTTTTCTTTCCTTTTTTTTTCATAAGAATCCCTGATGCAGAGCATGTGAGACATCTCATACTGCAGCACAGAAATTGTACAGAGTAGGACTGTGGGTGGGCCAGCTCCTTGGGCCAAGACAAAAAAAGAAAACACACACACACAGATGCAAGAAGATCTTCCATTATTTGAGAAGAGATTCTCGCTGCAGATAGGCAAAAGTTGCCCTGTCTCTCGGATCTCATCGCGCAGTAGGCAGGGCTTTTACTCTCGGCTCCCTGGTTAGCTCGCTACTTCCATGAAGATGACTGATAGTGACATCAAAAGTTGTAAAAGTAAGGGAGGATGTGGCTCTGAGTGGGTGCTGCATGCCTTCAGGTCCAAGCAAAGCCTAGAACACGTCTTCCAGTTGGCTTTTCCTTCACGAAAATGTAGCAGTAAACATGCCCTTGATAGAAGAAAAACAACTGATGATGATGATGATGAACACGGGTACAGAGCCATTATGCAAAATATGCTATATAAAATCTGCTGTTCAGCAAAGGGACATTCTTCAGATGACACTCAACCTTCCAAAAAAATACAAGAGTTGACTCGGAAAGCTGCAATTTAGGAGCTCCCACATTACATCTATAAGAGCTACTGTGGCTACCAACAGCAGATAACAACTGACTCTCCATCGCATTATTGCAAATGGAACATAAACCACATAATTCCATCTTTTCAACCCACGTCCAACAGGAGAATAGTCAGATGAAGTCTCGCTGTTGCAGTTGGCTAATGCCATCCTGCCCTCCGATGTCTCCAGGCTCTCTTTCAGCTCATATACTCCTATCTGCTGCTTTATCAGATGAGTGGGAGGCATGTAATTGTGTTGGTACAATGTTTGCTGTGTCCCTATAGAGGTAACAAAGAGGTAGCATCACACTCATTACTGATGGAGCACTGGGAGAAAGCGAGAACTTGAGTTTTTTTTTTTATTATTATTTTTATTTTTAATGCCGTTAAGTGCATCACGATCACGATGAAATTAGGACAGCTGCGTTTGAACGGTCGCCAACAGATAGTGCCTTTGTGAGTGTCACCCTACTTTAGAGTTGTCTTTTATTTTTAATGATGCATCTCAGTATACTAAATGTCAAACCGGGATGCATGCATGTACTGGAGCCTAAAGCACTTGGCTCAGCCTCTTAAAGCGTACAGCGGGGAAATCATTGGGGGTCTCAAGGAAAAAGAGAAACAAACATTAAAAGAAAACCCGACACCGGGAAAAAAAAAAAAAACTTCATCAGCATCCATGGATTTAGCTTTAGAGGAAAAGATGCAGTTGAACTAACCTGTTCCATCCATCCACCCACTCGCTATCTACAGCCACCCTAGCAGTGAGAGCAGTGGTGGCCAAACTATGACCGGTGGACCACATACAGGCTGTTCAATCTGGCTCGTTGAACATTTATACAATTGTCTGCATTAATTTTGCCTTTATCCCACAATATTGCGCGTTTCAGTGGATTCCACTAGATGGCGCACTCCAGTCTGAGTCTATCGTCTCATAACTTATATGACTTATCCCCCAATCTGCTACTGGCCCGGCCCATCTGTCGAACTTTAAAACCCAGTTGCGGCCCTTGAGTCAAACATTCGCTCACCCATCGGGTTGCAGAAGCCTGGCACCCATCCCGACTGTCATTGGGTGAGAGTAGGTCAACATCCTGGACTGGTTGCCAGTCTATCGCAGGGCCAACAAACTGTTAAAATGGATGTGCTTAGACTGCAGGAGCATGTATCTGGAGAAAAGCCATGCAGGCAACCCAGAAGATTCAAACCTTCTTGTTGGCGACAATGCTAATCACTAATCCATTCCAATTTGGTAGATTTGGACGCTTAGATTTAATTCTATGTACATGCTACAGTCAGCAAAGTTATTAAAACAGCCAAGCATAGTCATCTATATTGTCGCAGTGACGCAGTTGAAGTGTTGCTTACATTTTTGTAGAAATTACATCATCATCTGCGTAAAAATTTACTTTTCGTACTTGGGATTACCAATTTCCATTCATTTATCATCTAAGGCAATTTTAAATGGTTAAAAAGCACTGGGGACTGGCTAATGATGGCCAACATGATGTTTTTCTTCAATAACAGTTTTGGAAAATTTGAGGAAGTGGAAGTCTTGTAGCAAACACGCGATCGCTTCACGCTTCAAGGTTATCTTATTTTGTCCACCCTCTGTTCTTTGTCCCGGTCAAGCCCTTACACCTAAATAAGACATTATGTTGTAGAGGAAGTGCTCTGCAATTGAGTTACAACGTGCGACACAAGCGTGAGGTGATGTTTGGTTTCAAAACACCATTATGAATATGAGATTTGAATAAAGTTGTTCACGCTCTCTCCTTTGGCGTCTGAGCCGTATTTCAGTGGAAGTTGGGTGGAACTTGCACAAAGACTTTTCATGCCACGATCCGCCATCAGATCAGTGGAAAACAAGTCAATTATTAAACATGCATACACATGCGATATCAGCACCCGGTCTGATAAAGCATCCTTCCAAGAAAAACAAACACTAAACAACACAGATATGCATCTCATTGTCTAGATTTTATTATTTTTTAATGCCTGTGTGACAGAGCACCTGCTTAGAAACGGCAGCATAAAGAAGTTGCTGACAAAGGCACTTAATGGCTTTGTGGATTTCATTATCACAAACGCACTGTGGGAAGTAGTTAAAGAGCAACAAGAAGCCACTGAAAGTGTGTTTAATCTCAAAGAGAATGAGGCATTCGTTTGGGGAATTATTTGAAGAGTGACTTTGCATAAATTTTAAAAACTCCTCACCGTTGTTAGATATTGATTTGAAATGACTTGCAAAGTTCACTTTTAGATAACAGCTTAGTTTGATTCGGCAACAACTCAGAGGACGTGGTTTCAGAACTCCATTATAAGCCCTCATTGTACTTTCAAGGCTTTAACTTTCTCACTTTCACCCCCAGCTTCTGCTTCCTCCATCCTCCTTTGAGGAGATCTATGTGGTTCGGGTCACCGGTGAGGTCAAGCGTTAGATTTGCACCACACTGTGAAGTTCCATATGGGAGTAAATTTACACTAATCCTGTGACAAACCCACTTGGATTTAAGCGTCTGACATGCAAAAAAAAAGTGAGGCAGACATTCCCCGGCCCCATCTGAAAGTGATCAGTCAGACGGCTGTGGAGAATTACAAGCAGGGTGTAGTTGCAGATGAATCGGTTGCCGTCCCAAGGTTACTTACAGTGGTTTGACGTTTCAAACTGTTTTGGCTTTCAAGTCGTCGCGCAAGAGCATGAGCGGAATAACGGTGGTATCCATAGCTTCCGCACCGCAGGGAGGTCAGAGGTGATTCATAACTCAGCTGGAACTAGTAGCGCTTCAGATTCAGGTTCAAGGACACGGATCAGCTTGAACCCTGCTTTGCTGCATGATGGAAGGTGTGCCACTGTGCTGATATCCCCCCACTCACATACTATTTTCTCTCACATAGGCACGGATTCTGTTGTGTAACGTGAATCCTAAGCCTTTTTTTATTTGGACTCAATTACTAATATTCACATTGCGTAGTACCCATCCTTTGGGGCTTGTGCTGCAGGCAGGCTATTTAAAGGCCATCAATGCAAGATAGTTTTTTGCTATGGTATTGTAGGAATATCCAAGAGGAGGAGCTCTGTAAAACTGCTTCACAGCTTCCACAGCAACTATTGCAGATATAGACATGGAAATACCGGAAGTTGTATTTTTTCCCTTAAAAATAAAATTGGAGTTCTGATTTTTGGTGGAAAATAGTTGCGAGGCGCAGCTCAAACGTGTGTTTTTGCAAGCTATTAATTATAATTAATTTATGATCGGTGTTTGATGTGGGGTTTCTCTAAAACAAGACGAATCAACAAAATATGTTAACGGGTTAACTGTATGCTTTTATTCTGAAAGTCTTCACCGGAACTGGCGCTGTGAAATGTGGATTGCTTGACGACGCTCTTCTTCTCTGTAGTCCACCTCTACAGCATGCAAATTACCGAGCAACTCCAATATATCGCAGATTGGTTAACTACACAGAGCGCGCGGCGCTGCGCGAGAGCAGGACACGGTGCGCGCTTTCGTTCTTTTAAGTGGATTGTAAAAGCAAAAAGAGGGAAGATTTCTTTTTTTTTATTTGAACGATGTTTGGTCCCCCCCTCCTCTCGCCTCGAACCTGCAACTCCAATCATAATTAATTCGAGCGAGGCTGAAGGAAGGAGGAAAGGAAGGGAGGAAAGAAGCAAGGGGGGCTGCTGTCATCATCCCGGGACCGGAGTGAAACCGCACCGCGAGACCCCTTGGAATAATTGTGATTGACAGCTGACCGAGACTTAAGAAAGACTTTCTCTATTTTTTCATTTTTCTTATTTTATTTTTTTATTTTTATGTTTGTAAAAAGGAGCTCTAAGGAGTGAAGTGGTACTCCCTCTCCAATGCGTCGGTTCCCCGCATGTACAGATGGACTGAGTACGGTTAAATTTGGACTATAGCCTTCCCTATTTTTTGTATTTATTATTTTTTTTCCCCATCAGATTTAGCCGGTAAGTCACGAAGCAGAGTCACTAATAGCGTGTGTATGTGCTTTTAAATATATGTATTCATTTAGAATTATGTCTTTTCCAGCGTGTCCATTACGCTGTGTGGCAGGTTCCAACTCGCTCAAGTGTTAGAGTGTAGCTTATTATTATTATTAATAATAATAATACTTTGAAGCTATTTCGTGTAAGGCGCAGTGTTTGTAGTAAAACACACGTTGTTCAATTAGTAGCAGATTTAATGGCTGGTAAAAATAATAAATAAATAAATAAAAAGGCACGTAAAAAGTGCCTGGACTTGACAGCGAAGGAAGAGAGAAGGACCGGTGAGTTTTCCTGAGGGGGCTCCATTATACCTCGAGCACACCTGGCTGCCTGCCACACGCAGTTACTGTATCCTACGGCGCTGTGCTGCCTTATGGTAATGCAGACCGGTGTGCCTATACACTGCTTCTCATTACATAGAAGGAAAAAAAATAACTTTTGCTAGGTATTTCCCCCCATAACTCTGCATTGAGACAGCTCACAATTCCCCGGTCCTTCTGTTCTGCTTCTGTTCCGCCATTGCTAACTATATACATTATGCATAATTACCGTTCCTGGTCACAGGTGTGCTTTAATGAACTGCGTCACGACTTCTACCAGCCAATCAGTAGCCACCGTTCTCCCAACCAGTTAATCTCATTATGTCATTATTACTGGCCAAAGAGTGCATCACAAAATAAATCTTCCGCTGCATTTACGCTTCATTGAATCACACTTTTTTTCCTGCAGGGTTGCACTTTTTTCCCCAATTAGAAGATAAGGTGATAGCTCTATTTAATGAGGAAATAATTAGCTTTAAACTGTGAATTGCATAATTGAGTTCAGAACTCAATTTTGTGCTTGGATGAATCGGGGAAGGTATGGGCAGACTTAAGATTAATTATTGATTGGTTGCTTTTGTGGGCCAATTTAACTTGTTGCTAAAATGAAACGACTTGAGTTATGCAGGGTTTTACATCTATTGTCTAAAGACATGCATAGCATTTTGGGGATATATTGGGCTTTAAAGCTGCAGGAAATTGTTGGGCAAAAAACAATTATGTTTTCTCGTAGATATGAGCTGGTGCAGAGGGATGTAGTCCCACTGTTGGCTATGAAGGGAAAGGTGTGTTTGGATTGTTGTAATGTGTGAGTAGCCAAGGGAAATTGGCCTGAGAGGTGTGAGAGCTCCAGGCCACATGGAGGCAACTTTATTAGCACACACTATTTTCAGTTAGTGAAATCCTGCACATATATTGACGAGCCTCTGCTTTTCTGAGATACACAGAAAGCAGGCAGCCCACATAATATTGAATCAGTCAAATAATAAAAAAAAAAGGGCTGGAACAAGGGGCAAGGGAGTTGAACTATCTCTTGCTTCTTGAGTGGGCGGATGTCATAATTATCATTTCTTCAGGATTGCAGTGGAGGGCTGCAGGCGCTGGCAGAATATCTGCAGATATGTGGGTGTAGCGGTGGTGTCGACCCTGTAGGGCAAGCCACATCACTTCCAATACAGAGGAAAAAGGGACAAGTCCCGCTGTAATTGGTGCCTGGGAACACTGCAGGGCGCTCGGGGAAGTTTGATAGGCGGTCAGAGCGAGCGCACGCGCGTAAACAAGGCTCGGGAAGCACAAGTGCACAAGCACACGTGCACGCCAAAGCAATAGAGTGCAGGGGGCTCTAATCTGCTATCCCATGTCAGGTTGAAATGAAATAACCCCTAGCTGGACGCAACAAGTCTCACTATCTCGCATTCTCATTTTGCTTTAGCCCGCGAGCAAAAGCGACGTTGCAGGAAGTTTTAGTGGATGCCCGCAACTGTTGGTTGGTGACTACCAAGTGTAAAAAAAAAACAAGACATCTTTCCTCTGCTGTAAACTGTTTTACACTTCATAAGCAACTGTAAGGCAATGCAAGCAAATTAATTAGAAGGTGGAATTGTGAAAGGCACGCTGTGTGAAAGGCTTTCTGTATAATTGTCAGTCATTCTGGATCATTAAAAGTAGCAGGTTGTTGCATTGCTGTTGTCCAGGAGGCTGTAATCTCAGACACCTGGAAGAAAATATCCCCTTTCACTGAGAGCGCTTCTTAGCTCTCTGTCAAGGGGAATATAGAAGGTCGGTGCTCCAGGCCAGTGGATCTCTTATTGGAGTTTGGTGAGTCAATAGAGACCTTGCAGGCGTTTTTTACTCTAAAAGCACTTGTGCTTCTTGCTTAAAATTTTAGGAGGCCCAATCCAAATGCAGGAATCAGTGTTTTGTTTTTTTTTAAAACACATTTATGACAGGTGTATGCTTTCTTTCTATCTGTCTTGCTTATGAATATTAGAAAACCTGCTGCTGGGAAAGTAGCGCATGCAATGCAATGGGCTCCGGTGAGCGCTCTGATGAAATGCTCAGTGAGCAGATTATTTAGGACAATAAACACTCCACTGCCTTCGTTTGAAATGCAACACTCCCTTCTCTTGCAGCAGCGTCACGTGTCATATGCACACACTCCTTATGTCAGACGTGCAGTGTTGTCTGTAAATGCATTTAATCTTCAGTTTCTGTTATGGTCCCAAGCATTTTAAGGCCATTAGCAGTAATCCATGTCAAAAACAAATATGGAATTATGGACGGTTATTTGACTTTGAAGCTTTTGCTCTGGTAACAGGTTTCAGCAGGAGTTTACAGTGCTGTCCTGGGTCTTTAACTGCCCGCTGTGGCATTCCTGCTTAATTGGTCTTGAAAGGCCTTGTTCAGTTGGAGGCTGCAGGTCGGCTCAAGTCTCTGTAGTTGTTAAGTCATCAGACACTCAATTAACTCAGCCACAGTACCTGATCTGGAAAAAAAAAGAAACTGCACAGGCAGAAAACAAGATAACCTGAACTAAAGCTGCTTTAAAGTTGTCGAGACAAGGCTTTAATGTGGAAATATACCATTTCTATCAGCCTTTTGAGAAGCATCACCCTTTCTAAGTCTTTTGTCCTCTAAGTCAAGTGAGACTTGACTATTTTATAAACATCATATAACTTTTTCTACTCGTTGATGGTAAAATATTTGAAGTCCATGACCATAACTCCAACAATATACGCATTTGCATACATCTATCATTCCTTTCATGTCGTATTTTCTATGAATATATATATATTTTTTTTTTCAATTTATCCAGAAGCTCAGACTCTATCAGCTGTTAAAGTCTGCTGTGTGTGATACTGGCTCCTCCAATAAGCCTTGTTATTTCCATTGGCTGTAGACTGGATTTCCTTCAGGCAGATTTGCATCAGCGCCGGCTCACGTTGTCACTTGGGTGGAGATTTAGTTCTACTGGCTCTGCATCATAAAACAACTTATACTGATCCCACTATGACACGGGGATGAATTATGGAAGTGTCTAGTGAATAAATAGGGAGAGGTCAGAGCAGAGAATCAGAAAAGGAGGAATACATGAGGCCAGCAGTGACTTTCTGTCAGGTAAAACTTGCCAGTGCACGTTTCCCAAACAGCAAGCGAGTCGGTGTCTTTGTCATAATCTTCTGTCCTGTCATTGCTTTTTTTTTCTTTCACACGGGGGGTGAGAGAGATAGGTTTCTGCTAGGTTAGCTGAAAGTTAATCCACAGGGCTTAAACGTTTGGCATCATTGTTTAGTTTATTTATTTTTCATTCCTCCCATGAACATGTGACTAGCTTCTTGCGAAGCTGTGCAGCCGTGTAGAACAGTACTAGTCTTAGATGTTGACGTAGAAAGCTTATCAGCATGCAATCACATATACCAAAACGTGTGTTGTTGTTTTTTGGTCACTAGATCAGATACCATTCAGGTATTACTAATAACAAGCAGATGTGGGCCTCAAAAGAGTTTCTGATTTTATAATGGTCTGTCCAATTAGTAACGAAGCAGGGTTCTGTTGAAGAAACATATACTAGAGTTTTATTAACATCTGCCACAGAAAACTAATACATACATGAAGCTTTAAGCAGTCACAAACCTAGAAGTCCTAGAGTCTGAAGGATGATGAGATGATTAACAATAAATACATGGGTTTTAGCTATGTTGATACAGAATTTGCAGACCTTATAATTAAGCCTCTTAGTTCCGTTACGCTGACACTGACGCTACTAAACATACTCTGTAGTGCCCTTTCTTTTGTTTGTCTACCTATAATCTGTGGCTCCTTGGAGACTGCAGTTTTTTTTTATTAGACAGAAGAATTACGCTTGTTTATGAACTGAATCATAAGACTGTCATTACCATTACCCTGTGGCCTTTTTACTGAGGGTGGGGACAGCGTTTAAAGGGGCAATTGAAACGGATGAGAAAAGATAAAGAATGAAAAGTGTTATTATCTCAATTTAAGGGGAGATGTTTTCCAACCAACTCTTCTGTACTGAATTAAAATATTATTGATCAACAATCATGATCAAAACTTTACTAGACCCATATATTTCCAGTTTCCGTCCTCTGGATTCAGCGTTCTGAACAAACGTATCTACAGTCTGCCAGTCTTGCTGGCTGGTGAGTCACTGCCGAATAGAAAGTGTCCCTTTTTTTTAAAGGGACAGCGATGTACACAGAAACATACATCTGTTTAGTGCAGATGGGTTTTGGAACAAAACATATACCTTGATGCCACTGTACACTGGTGTGATATGCCTGCTCACTGCACACAAACTAATTACTGTGCATTAGTTAAACAGACCATTTGAAATGCAAGCCTGCTAGATCACGCTTGCCAGGGGAGACGAGACACCCCCCTCACACACAGACACACACTCCGCCTGTGTGCTTCTATTATTAGTTGTATCTTGCATATGTTCTCTATCAGAAATTAAGGCTCACCAGCAGAGAACCGTAAGCGAGGAGGCTACACAGTAGATGAAACTCCCGAGCTGTATTGGTCACATAGATGGGTGGATATTCTATCTACAGAAGACTGCAGTATATCAGGGCTCACTGCATCTATCTTGCTGTATGATCAGACGGCAGCTGTTAGAACCCACTGCATGAAATGAGTTGCACACAGTAAATAACAGGCCACTGATGATATTTCTAAAGATGCAATACTTGTAGAATCTAGCAGAGCACAAATGCAGTGTGTATGACAACACAGCCAAAAATATTACAGCATCGTGGAGCAGTTGATGCAGGATGTATTGCCGGAGCTGTACAACACCTATCCAGAACATTGTGTGGATGTAATAGCTGAAGGCAGAAAGGTCTGGTCCAGTTGTTCAGTTTGAACCTTGTTTTGTTGGTACGTATTAGCTTGTATGCATGTATAAGATGCACAGCTATACTAAACATTATTTATATGGTTCTGTCAGGAAACCTCAGACCTCAGTGAATCACAATTTACTCTTTCAACCTCCCTGTTGGCGGGATCCATTAATCACCTTGACTGCAGGTAGCTCACCAATGAGGAGGAGTAAGGTCAGAAAATGCAAAGAACTGAGGTGACTGAAGCTTTTGAGAGCATTTTAATATATCTCAAATATATCCACCCGATGAGTTTAAAACAAAAATACAGAGTGACTTTTATCAGTTTTGACTGAGTTTCAGGAGGATGGCTTTATCTGCTGGGTGCCACTAGGGATAACAAGCCTTTTATACTTGAACATCAAGTTGTCTCACGCTACAGAAACATGAATTAGGTTTCTGCCTTATAGGCTATTTGCGGCTTGAGCGTGCTTTACTTACTTTGACAGTGATGAGGACGGAACATGACTATAGCTGCGTTCATATTATCTAAAAATAATATTCTAATCTGTCAGCTGGGTAGTGTGCATGCAGTTCAGTACAGTTCAAATCCAGGTTCGTGTAGCTGTCACATACTGTAGCTGCACTGTTTGTTCGTCAATCCACTGCAACGTATGACAAATGTATTACTGATACACATAAGCAGCACTACAGTGCTCTGCCGTCCACTGCATGAAGTGTGCAAAATCAGTGGCAAGGGCATGTGCTCTTCAGTAAAGATAGCATGCCCAATGTGAACCTCTGCTTTATGAATGTAAAGGAGTGTGTCAAAGTCAAACTGTCAAAGTCCAATTCCTTTTGAAGACAGACTAAGGAAAGCTGTCAGAGGCAAGATATGGTGCATGTGGCTCAGTTTCTCTTTCACACCGCACAGAAAAGTCTTGCCATTTAATCTAATGAATCAAGCCTAATTATGCCAGTTGGTGGTGCACTGGTAGGCAGCCAAGAAAAAATAAATAAAATGAAATCAAGTAGAAAATAGCACGAGGTGATTTTAGTCATGAAGTATGGTGCAGCAGCTTGGGGCCACAGTTGGGAGCCCAACTCCCAGTCTTAATGTTTGCAGCTTTACTGGAGCGTCCACGAGCAAAACACTGAATTATTGACATCTGCAGGACTTGACTGTCTCATAGCTGAATCTGACCTCTTGGAGGTCTTGTCCAAAAGTTGAATTTTAACAGCATTGTGTCTTGTGACCTTCTGTCACTCATCCAGTTGGCTGTTAATGTCGGGAAAATCATTTCGGCCTTGAGTAAGAACAGTTTAGTGTGTACAGTCAGCCAATATAGAATAATAATGAATATGAAAAGGCAGCAGTTCTTCACAGCAGTATTCTGTGTGCCATCTGAACATACGTATTCCTGAACTCGTGATGGGTGCTGCGAGTTATTAACAATCGCTTCACTGCACTGGAACAACACAGTTTATAGTTGGCTTAAACAAAGTGTGAACATGCTATTTGTGGGTTTATATGTGGACAAAGAGTATGCTGTACTAGGGCTCTGTGTGTGATAAACATTTCATCAGCAGATTTTCCCCGTTCTTCCTCTCCTGTCTTGCACTCTTCAGCTCTGCAGTACTTTTTCCCCCCCTCATCTCATCTGATGTTGGACAATGAGTTGGCTTCACTCACATGCATGAGGAGAGATTTCATAGGGCTTCACTAGCTCTCTAATTGAATTGTCTGAACAGCAAGAGATGCACATTTGAATGTGTAAAAGAGAGTGCAGCGGAAGACTGGCACCGGAAGAGTGTTTCATCTCCTGCGCCCGTCACGCTGCGTCCCATGCAACATTGATTGCCTGAAAAATGGATCAGTTAGAGAAGTCTGTTTGAAATATAGAGTGCATCTGTATCGCCTTCCCTCATCTGCCCTCAGCCCCGTTATCATGAAGTATGCGATAACATCTTTAATAGTCTCGTTTTTCATTTCATACTGTCCTGAAAGCCATCAGGGTCATAAAGGTGAGCACCTTTGCTACCTTGGCCTCCACTGGACTCCAGAAAAGAAAATGAACAACAATGAAAAGAAAATGACCAAAGATGTTTTTGCCCAAGATGTTTTTGGGCCCCAGGTTTTGGAGCCGTTGTCTGAATGCTATCACAAACAATACATATTTAATAGGTCCAGCAAATTAGATTTTTGTATATCATTATGTTTTAGCTTTGATAAAATAGCTGGAGCTCACACACAGGTACGCCATCCTGTTTGTAGCATATTATTGGTTTATGAAAATCATTTTCAAACACCTACATGTCTCTAAATATTATTGGATACCGGACTACACTGTTGCTTACCATGTATTTCTTCTATTTTGCCTCACTATTTGTGAAATACCTCACTAATGGAAGCAAATGGAAGCTTTAGAAATGATTTATAATGAGTTACTTGTCATTGTGACAGATTTTTGAATGGTGGGACTAAGAGCACCAGAAATCCCTGGCGGCAGGAACATGCGATTAATTATTCTGGTGTATTCTGTCTGATGTGGTGGTGATTCCCTGTAGAAATTACTAAGGGAGGGATTGTGAGATTAATGATGCATGCAGTTTGAACTTTCACTTGGCTCTGGGTAGATTATCAATGATATTTACAGTGATTTATTCATTTTCCTATGAGTAAGAGTGTATCAATGATTATTTTGCTCTCTGCGTTTGATGTAGTGATTATGGTTTCATACAATGTAGAATTCTCTGTAATACCTCAGTGTTAGGTGTGTGCAGATCAAGGCATGTACACAGGGGTGTAGAGCAGCTGGCGGCTGGAATGTTTAGAACAACCTTAGGGTACATGCTAACTGAAAGATGTTGGAGATAGTCTTAACTTGGTTTTGATCAATAAGTTTGACCTTAACCAACAGCACAAAAATGTTTCTGAGGCATGATGGAACAAGGAAAGAGGTGAAAGAGAAGGATGGGTAAATAGATGAGGTAATAACTACAGAGGCTTTCAAATGTATGTTTTGGATTTGAACCCTAGATCTTCTCTCTGCTGAGATGTTTGATTGTCTCCTTGGGTAACATGAATTTTAACTTCACTGCTTTTCTCTTATTTTAGTCAGGTTCTAGAAAGGATTTAAATTATGCATATTGCTGTACCGTATATGGGTTTTGTACGTGTTTAATCTCTACTTGTCAAAAGTGGGTTTGGCTTTAGGCTATAAGGAACTGCAGTACTCATTGAAATGAGCCTCATGTCTCATTGACTCTCAATAGTGGGAAGAATTTCTGGAACTCATGTCAAAACAGGGTAGAGTACCGCTTATAGATGGGTCATGAGTCAGAGGTTTCAGTTTCTGACACACACAGGCTGGAGTGGCTGAACTGGGCTTGCTCAGTCTTGCTAGAATGACTCTTTCCAGATGCTAATCGGATTCATTAGCAGAACAGCTGTCATCTTTCCCCGCCTCAGCTCTGAAGGTTTCTCTCAGTTAACAGTGAATATGTAGCCGATCTGGTCCTTGATCTTGGGAGGATGTCTACACTTCTCCAGTCCTCTGAGAGGATCTAGCCTTTGATCCATCGTGATTTTAGTCAACTTAATGGATTTAGATGTGGTGCCGAGGCTGCTCATCATTAAAATCACATTGCAACGTTTCCCTTGTCACTCAACATAAATCCTGCTCAGAGTGAAGTTGGAATTTTCCTTGTAACAGCTTGGTTGAACTGCTGTCAGTGGATAGTGATGTCTGTTAAGGGGTAATGGTGATTATTTTATTTTTTTTCATTCATAGCAAGAGAAGACTCCAACCAGCTTTAAAAACTGCACAAAGTAATACTGTCTTTCTCTCTTCTTATCAAGACTAAGGACATAGACATCTCATTTTAGAGAAATTGTTGAATTATTGCAACTAAGCAGAGAAGGCACAAATTCAGATTAAGTCTCAGCATATACTGTGAATTAAAGTTTCCAACCAGCTTTCAAGCTGATGGATAGAACGTGGTGGACTGCCAAAGATGTTACTGTTGGCACTTGTTCTTAAATTAAATTTTTTGGAGTATGCCTACATAAACTGATAAATGGTAAACATTTGTGTGCGCCCTTTCCAGTTCCTTGGTTCACCCACTCTGTTCTACAGGCAATGAACAAACTCATTGATCTAAGGTTAGCTTTGCGATTAGTTCACTGTCAGTCCTCAGTCTTGCGTCTTTGCAACAATTCACTTCCATTCTTTATGTGGAATACTTGTTAGAAATGTCGCTTTGACATAGACTGAAGTGACTTTTGCATTTGCATGACTCACGCTGAGTAAGTCTTTGTGCAGATGAGTCTGCACATAAAAGCCTAGAGAAATCAGTCAAATGAGGAGGTCCTTTTTTAAATGTACCATTATCCCACTGTGAGTCACTGGAAAGAAATGTTGTCTTATGCTCACTGCTCACTCTGTGAAATGTATTTGCTCCTTGGTAAAATACAATGTACAGACAGATACTAAAGGATTCCCATTAGCTCCAAACAGGACACAATACTACACACTAACACAGACATTACACAAGTCCACAAAAAAAGCATACAAAAAGAAAATACATGACACTCATAAGTTTGTATATACAGTAAAAAAGAAGTATTCCTTAATGGTATAAAGAGACGTGACAGACATGCAAGCACTATATTTTCCAAGGTTTTGCACAATATGAAATCAATGCTAGTCAACATCAATGCTTAGATGAGTGTCTTATGTCTTTTTACACCATTATCCTTTGACACATAGCAACCAAGGTTCATTCACATTAAACTGGTATGACACTTGGATCAATGGGACTGAATAGAACTGATTTCTAAAAAAACAAGTAAACCTAATGCTGTTTTTTTTCCTCCCCCACCCCTCCTGTCCATGCTTGTATTCTTTCTTCACAGATATCTCAGACCGAAATGCTGCCCTGTATCATTTTCATCGGCTTGTTTCTCACCGCGGCCCGATCTCAAGATATCCATCCCTCACAGGCATCATCCTCTATTAGCGAATCCTGTGAGTCCCTGTGCACCTGCGAGGTGAAAGACGGCATCCTTCATCTTAACTGCGAGCAGAGAAACATCAGCAAAATCTCCCAAATCAAAGTCCCGTCAGGTGTGCCCTTCCACCTGAACCTTTACAAAAATGACTTGGTTGAGCTCCGTGCCGAGGAAATGGAAGGGCTTAAGAATGCCCTTTCACTGCACATCGGGGGTAATAGCATACAAGAGCTGGAGCCAGGGGTCTTTAGCACTCTCAGTTCCCTGAAAAAACTCCACATAAATAGCAATTTCCTCGTCACTCTGAAAGAGGACACTTTCCAAGGCCTGGTGAATTTGGAGTTTCTCCAAGCTGACACAAATTTCATACGGGTCATCGAACCTGGGGCCTTCAACAAACTAATCCGCCTCAAGGTTCTCATCCTCAATGATAACTCCATTGAGTTTTTACCCAGCAACATTTTTCGGTTTGTGCCCCTCACCCACCTGGACTTACGTGGCAACAAGCTGCAGACACTGCCTTACGTGGGCTTTTTGGAGCACATCGGACGAATAATGGAACTTCTGCTGGAGGACAACGACTGGGTCTGTGACTGTGATATTTTACATTTAAAAAGCTGGATGGAGAACATGAGGGCCCAGTCAGCAATCGGAGACGTGGTCTGCAGCACCCCACATCACCTTAAGGGGACCATTCTGGCTAAAGTCAAGCGGGACGTTCTCTGCCCGTCCCATGCAGATATTAACCTGGAGGAGCCGTCAAAGTCACTGGATATGGTTGTTACTCCTTCATCTAAAGTGTCTCCGGTTCCCAAGTTGATTAACGCTAAAGATGACGCCAGAGTACCAACACCGTCTCACATTCCCGACAGTCCTTGTGTGGAGCACTGCTCGTGTCACAATCACCCCCTGACTGGCTTTTTGATGCATTGTCAGGACCGAGGAATTCAAAAGGTGTCAGATATCGGAATACTTCAGCAAAGCCCCACTAAACTTGTCATGACAGGAAATATGATTCAGAAGCTCTTGAAATATGATTTTGTCACATATGATAGCTTAGAGCTGCTCAACCTGGCAAATAACAGAATTGATTACATCGATAATGAAACTTTCCTGAGCCTGAGCAGTTTGAAAAAACTGCACCTGAATGGAAACAGGATTGAAAAACTGTTCTCCACGATGTTTGTGGGACTCCACAACCTTGAATACCTGTATCTGGAATACAACCTTATCAAAGAGATTGCTCCAGGCACATTTAATCCCCTGCCAAACCTGAAGCTGTTGTTATTAAATAACAACCTGCTCAGCTCCCTTCCTGCGCAGATATTTCGCAATGTGCCCCTCACCAAATTAAACCTGAGGAAAAATCTGCTTATGCACCTGCCAGTGAGCAATGTGCTTGATCAACTTGACTCACTGGAGCAGATTTATTTAGAGGACAACCCCTGGGACTGCAGCTGTGACTTACTCAGCCTCAAACAATGGGTTGAGAAACTCCGAAAGGACACTGTGGTGGGCTCCATTTTGTGTCACACCCCAAAGAAAGTGATGCAGACAGAGCTCAGAAGCCTTCATCATGATATCCTTTGTCCCGGTTTAGGGACCTACCACCCAGGAGCCCCAGATGGAGAGGAGAGTGTGACAGCAACAATAGGGCCTGAAAAAGGCGAGAGGAATCTGTTCATCGCCCTCACGGACACTATCCCCCTCTCTGTGCTCATCCTAAGCCTTCTTATTTTTGTCCTAATGATTATATTCTGCTCAGCCGGATTGGTGGTGTTTGTGGTGCACCGGCGGAGGCGAAGGGCAAAGAAAAAAGCAGCAGAGGAGCAGCCTCGAGAAAACACCAGCAGCAGTTCACCCATTCACTTACATTACAGCATGTACGGGCAGAAAACAACACACCACACTCTGACACAAAGAACGGGGTCTGCCACTCTGTATGAGGAGAGATCGCACAGTCCTATTGTGCAGATCTGTCGCAACCCCACCTACTGCTCTCAGCACAAGGAGCATGACGCAGATTTGGATTACAGCCTCGACGATCCCAGCACCAAGCATCACGTCTGCCGGAGTATCATGGAGAAGGAGAACACTTCTCCTCTCACAGGAAACCCCAGCTCAAAGTTCAGACCTATGACTGGAGAGTGTCCCGCAGAGTTCGTCACTCTCGGGAATCCCAACTCCTTGTACAGGAATATTCTGGAGAGGGAGAAGGAGCTGCAGCAGCTTGGAATTTCAGAGTACCTTAGGAAAAACATGCCCCAGCTTCAGTCAGCTGTGGACATGCAGGTCCCGGGGCACCAGGAGGAGTTGAAGTTAATGGAGACAATAATGTACTCAAGACCACGCAAGGTCATGCTTGAGCAAACCAAGAATGAGTACTTTGAACTTAAAGCTAACCTGCATACTGAGCCAGACTACTTGGAAGTTCTGGAGCATCAAACTGCATTTAACTGAACAGAAAAGACAACTATGTTTATTATAGGTTTAAACCAAGTGCCTTGTCCTGTTTGCCCTCTTGTACTTTCCACAGTGTGAAAAAAATATATATATAAAGAGAGAGATAAACATATATATATATATATATATATATATATATCATGGGCACATCTCTTTGAGTTTAATTGTAGCACAGAATGTAACTGATTTCTTCTTTTGTGTTACCTTTCATCTGTTGACAGCCGTGTTATGTAGCTGCTGAAAGCTGTCATATTTTTGGCCAAATGTAATTTCAAGAAGCAATCGCAGTCTGTTGAGCAGGCCTGAGTTAAAATTCACTCAATCAGCTTTTCACAATTGATTAAATTTCCACGGCGTTAATGCAACCAAATGAATCGATCCACGCGGCCCACCCCGCACCCCCCTCGACATCCTGTCTGGATAAAGCAGATGTTTAGGAAGAAGTGAGTGAATTTCAATCACCACTTGACCCAGAATTGCTGTTTAATCAGTCTACCCTGACTGTGGGTATGACCTGATTACACCCTCTGTCAACATAAGCCAGCTGGAATGCTGTAACCAGAATGCTCATTGTGCCGTAGAGTCATGAAATTGCCAACTGTATACTGAAAAATAGTGAGTGCGCTATCCCCAATACACTGCACAGTTGCAGGAGTTTATTTATTTTTATACAAGATAATGATATTCACAGAAAGTGTTTTTTTTTTTCTCAATCAGTAAATAGAGCACTTCAAGTACAGTATACATAACTGTTATGTTGTAAAAATGCATTGCACTAATCAAATGCCATAAGATGGTGCATGACAATCAACAGAGTCCTGCTGAAACCTTTGTTTAGTTTTATTTTTAAGAAGAAATGAGACGCTAATGTGTATGTTCATTTATTGTGCGTGTGGTGTGTATGAGATTATTTGATGCCACTGTTTTATGGCTGACAACACATGAAGCTGCAACGTTCAGGAACATGGCTCCGTCCTCAAGCTGTCGTCGCCCGGCTTTTGAACTGATTAAAAGTGGGCTCTGGTTAGCACATGAATGGTGACTGACGAGCAGCAAAAACTGAAGCTCCTGATTTCCTCGCAGACAACCCGACACCTTTTCAGTTTTTCAGCTCATATTTAAAGCAATGGACAGCCGACAACTGACATTTGCACCGCGGACATTGTCATCGTTCAGGATTTATACCGTACACTCTGGAAAACTCATTCAAACAATTCATGTAAGCACACACTCTGTAGCTTTTCTACTTAACTAGATTTAATTATTTATTCTGTATATTTTGTATATACCTACGTTCCATTATATCTTTGGTTTTTGTGTGCCTTCAGTGCTGTACAGAATATAAACGGAAGCTGTAACTGAAACAGGAAATAAAGAATTGCAATATTACAGAATGATGTAATGTAATCGATGGCTAATTCATGTACATATATTATTATATATATATTATACCTCTTGGAGAAGGAGTACTTCAGTGCCGGTCTCTCCACTAATTGACGCACCAGGAAGTCAGACTAAAAAGAATGACATTTTCTATCAGTGTGTTATCAGCCCTTTGCAGTACATGTGTATATGTGCATGATGCACTTGTGTAAACAACATTTGGTTCTTTTCCCGCTGTGTGAATAATTTAACCCCCCACGACGGCTCAATACTAGTCCTTAGTCACACAACAGCGGCTGCAGGGGTTTTTCACCATCCACGCTTTTCTTCATGACTTTCATTTTCCCCTTCTCTCTGGGGAAACAGCGGACCCTCTCTAATTCGCCCATTTTCCATCATAATTGATGTATCTGAAGTTGCTCTTCGAGAACACACATGCGGTTTCAAATACCCGGGGCTGGCGTGCAGCATCCAGATACAGCCACCACACTAACATGAATAAATTTATAGATTTATATCCGAACACATCATTTAAGGTATGCAAACTCGCAGAGGCCAACAGACCGGTACGCACAGCAGGGAAGACAAATTATCTTCTCTGGCGTGATCCTGTGAGGCTCATAAGCAATACGCTTCTGCAAAGGTGAGGCATTAGAAAAGTGCAATGCTGCATTCAGAGAAATCCTTTACTTCAGGGACCGACTTCAAATAAATGTATTCTCTTATTAACTGAACCTCGCCACAGTACCCATCCCGCAGCAGCACATTGAAGTCGGTAAACAAGCAAAAAAAAAAAAAAAAAAAAAACAGTTTCCACATTACAATCTCAAACGTTAAATCAGACTCAACTTTACAATGAAGTATCACCACTGAAATTCCAAGCCATAAAAGTAGCTGCAGTCTGTTTTATATAAACTAATAAAGCTGGTTCAGTTCATATTTAAATAGATGAGTTTTTTTTTATACAACCATCTACACACACCAAACCAACGTCACAAGCAAGAAATAGTTGCACTTGAACACACCACAAAGACTACAGCCAATAACCAGTTACATTTACATTCCGCGTGGAAGGAAATACATCCATACCAGCAGGGGGCAGTAGTCCCAAGAATTACTAATAGCTGGGAGGCCAGGAAGCTAGGACAAACCATTCATGCTGATCATTTAGTCTACAATTTACTCATTCTAGTTGATTATTTTGTACCAAACTACGACCACAAGCACTCGCCGACAGCCTACGGCCGACCTTCGGCCCGGTGTCATCTTTTGGTAGCTCATTATGATGAAGTGTAAAAGATGCTAACAAACCTACGCTACATTGCTCTGTAAATACCAACAAAAAATAAATAAATAAAAATCTTATTCATATTCATTTGAGTGTCAGGACAAACCAGCCTCTAAATCGCATGTTAAGCACATTGCACCTCTTTAGTGATTCAATTTAGCGCTGAGAATTATTTATTATTTGCAGAAAAGAAATTCAGTCCAACGTTTTTTACATTGATACTGCATTGCAAATTCTGTTGTGTAAGAATGATATTAGGTAAATATTCATCACACCTCCTATGCTGTATGTGATGAATATTTAAGTCTCACTTTGCTGCATGAATTTGCACAACATGATGGGAATGTTGGCGCATTCGAGCTAACAAGTCCTAATGACTTGCTCACGTTCAGATGAAGCTAACACTGTCGTCCTTGCGCTGGAGTGCAATCGCATGTAACGCAATTACATGGAAATGTGAACAATGGTGCCAGCTGCAGAATGCACACTGAGCCTCCAAGTAGGGTAATGGGCACCTTGTGGTGAAAGTTGAAAGGCCGCGTTTGTGCACTCACACGCACACAATGCACACACGAGCCCGACTCGCGACGACAAACAAACTCAGACCTGGCCTCAAACAATACACCAGAAACCAGCTGTGAATATTTACAATTCATTTTGAACACGGCCTGTGTTTGTTCTGCACCGCAGCCAGAAAAGAATCTCATCTTGTGATCTCAAATGCAATTACACAGACTCGGCACTTGGTCCTTTCACACTGAAAAATAGCAGAAAAGGGCACAAATAAGCCTTTTGACGCACCAAATAACGCCGCATATTAGTGCAATCTTAGTGTTTGGTAGACTTACTGGAGTGTCCCGTGTCTCATCTGTACAGCAGATGATATATTAGCTTTATTAGGAGAACTGCTCTAAAGAGAGCTTTCAAAAATCTATATCATCTCACCCAGTTATTATTTATAAAATGGTCTATCTGTTACAACGCTCCTCCCGGCCGCAAGCCATTAATATTCATATCTGAGAGCACAACAACAGAACATCTCTTCTGGGCAACAATATTGATCGCTCTGTTGCGTCCAGAGAGATTCACTGGGTCCTCTGAAGTAAGCAGCAGTCAATTAATAAACACTGAGTGGCAGAAATATACAACAGTTGTATTTAAGTATTTAAACTTTACCTAAGAGCTGAAGACTGATGACGCTACACGGTTTGAATGTTTAGCAGTTGTAGTGGCACATTTCCTGGTAACTTTGCGCTAATGGTGTTGTTAGCTTAAGAAGGCAGCTGTTGCAGGAAAACCTGAGTGAAGACGAAATCGGGCGCCTCCTGTCCATGAATTCCAAGCAGCGGCAATGCTAGGCTCTAGGGGGACCCAGCCAAAGCTGTACATGTGCTATCCCCTCAATCCATACAATCAAAGTCTGTCACAAGGTAGACAGAAGGAGGATCCTGTTGATGTTTTGGATTATTGACGATATTGCACTGAAGGGCCTTCATAGATTTATGGTTGTCATTGCAAAATATGCCAAAAGGTTCCAAACAATTTCTCAGTTTGCACGTCCTGTGGGTTCTGAAAAGCTTGCAGCATCCGACACCTTGTAGTGTGTGTTGAAAAGTTTACAAGCGGTCACCCGTAAGATCCTGGTATTTATTATGCGGAGGAGCAGCTTTGCAAAGGCTCGCCGCTGCAGAACTCCCAAGGGTTGTGATATTGTATTTTGTATCCTCCAACATCCAACATGAAAACTAGGCTTCCCTCTGGGCGTAGCTAAGCTCGGGATGAACTCCCAGAAGAACACCGGCAGCTTCCTCTGGAGATGTCCAATGGACATTGAGTTGCAGTCGCCATTGGAGATATTACAAAAAAAGTAGACGCAAATAATTCTGCAAGTATGTCCTCGTACTTCCGCCCAAGAGGAACAACTGTGACAAACAAACTTAGCTAGCTGAGAGCGTCTCCCAACGGAAGAAGAAGAGCTTAACCTTTACTGGCGCTTATAAAATGTACACCCAACCACCAATTAAGGTGAAATATATCTGCAGAAATTCTGTGAATTCTGTTTATCCAGGGAAAGCTCTCTGCAGATTTCCCAGATTTTTTTACATGAAGGTTTGTTTTCATCTGCAGTCCGTTTGGCGTCATAGTGAATCAACAGCAAGCATAACCACGTGTGCTGTAATGCACAAGAGGCCTGTTTTTGGAGAGCTGTGTGTCAGATCCAGTCGGATTTAGCCTTTATTCCCATTCACTTTCGGAGTAATTAGCTGTAGTTACGTGTTAGGGGTTTTTCTAATGCTTGGATACACCACAATGTCTTAGAAGAGTTTGGCTCAGAGCACTCACAGCAGGAACACCACCAGTTTCCAGAGGTAAGCTGCATTCCCGCAGTCCTGCTGTCTTTCCGCCTCAGCCTGCACCTCGTCTCGCATTTGATTCATCTCCTCATCAGCGAGCTCCATTTCGGAAAAAAATATGGCCGGGCCATCAAACTGAAACGTCCTATTATTGTCCTCATAATGCTCCACGGGGTAATCTGCCAAATTTAACTACCGAGTTTCCTCAGAAGACAGACCACAGTGTAAGTCAGCCTCACACATGTGGACAAATACAAACAAAGGCACGCAAGGACGGATGCGCGAGTGATTAGGTCAGGCGGCAAGCACCGCCACATGGAGATTGCTAATGCAGTTAGCAAAAAAAAAAAAAAAAAACTCCAGTGTGACGGAAAGCAAACATTTTAAATGATTTACACAAAGATCTGCCCTTTGGAACGCTGCAAGGAGCTCGCCATAGTAGTGCCCCGGCGAATGCAGTTCGCCCGATGTTTTCTGCAACTCCTCATTTCACCCGAATCTAAACGACTGAGGTGAAGAGTTCAGAGTTTGCACAACCCACTGGGCAATAATATTTACATAACTGGGAAATATGCCAAGCTAAAATGAGCCTGAGTGCATTAAAATTCTCCCCAGAACTTATTTTAGTCATTTGTCCGCATGTCACTTTAATTGATGGCCCGCGATTTAGAATGAAGCGCACGTCCATCGATCCCTCCCAGCATCCATTTTTCTTTACCCGCTTTTTGCGATTCGGGGTCATGACTCGGGGCTGGAGCCCGTCCCAGCATGCGCCGAGGCAGTTGCAAGCAAGCGTGTGTAAAATGCACGTGTTTCTGGGAAATTGATAGAGAATGAGCATACTGGAGCGGAGCGGTTCGCCCATTAAAATCCAAAGTGATGCTGTAATCACTGGCAGGTGATGCATTAGATGTTTCTAATGTATTGAACAGGCACAGGTGAAGTGGCTGCTTAAATATAAAGTGCATAAAAGCAACACAAATGGGATGCATTACACACACTCAAGCGACATTAGCGCGTATTAGGAGTCCACATCCGTGCAGTGCAACCGCGAAAGAAGCTGCGTTAGAAGGGATGACTTTGTTTTTCCCACTTCCTGACTGAACCGTAGTCTGTTGCAGAGCTTTACCCTGGGGGCCATCTTATGATGCCGTCTGCCAAGCGGAGCAGCTTGCTACGAAGCCATGGACGCTGAACCCCTATCCTGTTGTTTCGCTTGGCACACGGTTTGAAACACCAAGCTGGTGACCCAATTTTGCGACACAAGTATTTAGTCGCGAATGCACCGGGCTCAGCCTTTTGTTTTCTGAGCAGCCTCTCAGGTACGGCGGATAAATCCCTCATACCAAACGCTGAAACTGTCTGCACACAATGCTTTTTTTTTTTTTTTTGTATTATCTGGGTCTGTTATGTGTGTTTTTTCATTGCAGACAATGTTGCACTGTCGCTCTCCACAAAACACAATGGCTACTTGGACGCTAGTGTTCTGCTAATAATCAGAATAATAGCCCAATCAGAACAAAAACACCTCAAGCCGCGTTGAATGGGGTGGTGTACACCGTTGATGATCTGTTAAGGTGAAAAATATTAGTGCAGAATAACAACGTTAATACTTGAGTGCATCAATACTCTCTGATTGGATTAAATAGTTTCTAAGGGTAGCCAACATGTGTAATGTTTCTGAAAGTCACAGAAACATGGCGGCAAGCTGCTCAAACAACGGTTTGAAAGTATGAATGAAGCCCTCTTCTGTTGCCAGTGCTATCAATCAACCTTCTTCTATCGTTATATTTCCGGTAGATTTGAAACACGACAGTGGCCAGAGCCACGTTGCGCCTTAACCCTGTTAAGTCCTGAGTTATGTTTAGAGGCATGCAGACACACGTATCATCAGACACAGCAGTTTAAACACTAAATAACATTAACTTCAATTGAAATCATTTCTGTCAGGTTGAAGAAATATGGTCCGTGGAAGCGTAGCTAATGAGCTTCAAGTGAGTTTCCTTTAATTTCTCAACAAGCGGAGGCCACTCTCTCGACATGAAACCAACAAGCGAGTGGAAGTGAGAGCACGGAGAAAAAAGCAAACCGCAGCGCTCCCGGAATGTGTTGCATGCCCCAGAGTGATGACATTTAAGAGTAAAGGGAGAATTTCTGCTCTTAATGGAATTGGCGGAGCACTTTCTCTTTTCTTTCAGGTATCACATACAGGGAAAACCATTTTTTTTTTTTTTTTGGTCCTAAATCAATTGTGAAACTTGTTCATGAAGTACACTACATTCAAAGCAAAAGGCATTACCTCTTATTGATTAACCTTATTACGTCCTAACAAGTCACGAAAAAAAGGAGGGTTATAATAGATTGAAGCACATTGCATTAGGCAGATTCCTAAGCCACTAAAAATACCCTTTAATTTAATAGAGAATCAGGTTTGGAGTCAACATTCATAAGCGACGCAGAATGGGCAAATAAACACATGAACATATGGAGCATAATAATGACTGGTAAATTCAATTTGTTAGATAAGTCAAAAAACATGATGTATTGGATTTCTACACACTGGCAATGTGGTGCTGCTTGATTGTGTTATATCATGCTTCTAAAACATACCTCTTATTCCCCTTTCATGTTAAATATCCAGGACTAAATAAACACAATGGAAGCTGCTGATTTATTGGGATTCCATTATAGATGGATCCTGTCATCAAAGAGATGCCATTCTTTAAATTACTCAGAAGATTGTCTTTAAATATCATTGTGAACGAGGCCCTTTAATTATTACATGGGACTGGTCACCACTGCACTGTAAAATGATGATGTAGATACGTACTATCTTTAAAGACACACTGGCAATCGCAGGCAAAGGCTGGCCACAAGTGCAAATGAGTTCAGTCCATAAAATGGAGTTCAGCTTCAGGAATAAATCTACACATTTGGCAACATTAGGTGTCAGGGGTTTTCCTTTCAGTTAGATTGTTAGTGTGCTGCTGTTGCTCTCTGTCTTGTTTTATATAACCCTATTCTGCCGCCACACACCAGCGCCAAGCACCAGGAGCAACTCAGCATTCAGTGTCCAGCTCAGCAACAGTTCAGCATGTGGTCCATATACCTTGGATCGAAACCGCTAACCCTCTGTTTTGTGGACCACTCCTTCTCCATGTTGTATTTGGCGTGTTTTCTTTTTTTAAGTTTTGCTCACTTTAAACTACTTGACATTGCCAGATCTGAGGTGAAGCAAAGATGTGCTGCTGAAAGGGGAATGGAAGGGATCTATTCTACAAAATTCTACCAAAGTGTTTGGCTAGCTGGCAGTGACAGTCATGTGTGCCTCTGAATATTGTCCAATCACTTTAATGCTGTTTTACATGAAGGACGTTTGACCCGCCCCTTTCGGGTTATTTCAATATGTCTGCAAATGCCCACATCGTTCTCATGGACAAAGTTCGATGGTGTCCCTCCCCCCCAAATTGCAGTATGCAGGCAGTAAGCTAGCAGGCAGTTAGCTAACACGTCACAAGCTAGCAATACATTAATCCAAAATGTAACGGGTCAGGAACATCTGGACTGACTGGCCACACTTTCCGATGCAAAATGCAGTCGCCTAGTAGTTCCTAACCGCATTGCTCTCTGATTTGAACAAAACAAATCGTTGCGCGATTGTTCAATCACGCAACGTGACAGTGCCTTGTTATTCTGCTGCTAATGTACCCATGCAACGGGTCACCTTAGCCATCACGGCATTGCAATTATCCTTCCCCCCCGGAGAGATTTGGCCACCTCTGCAACTGAGAATGAGATGTACATAACTAGAACTGACAGATAATTTTGTGGACCAAATAAGGCGTAGCAAGAATCGGATAAGGAAGCACTGTAAGTATCACTTTGGAATTATCTCCCTTCCGTTTACCCTTAGGCGGCCTGGTAGAACTTATGCCTGACTACTCTGTGCATCTATTTGTGCAGGCCATTGAACAACAGCTCTTTAGTATTTAGACATATGTGGGGTTTTGTACTCCCATGTGAGTGCATCAGTTGCAGAGGGTGAATGTTTATGCTAGCTTTTCCAGGGTGAATGGCGGTGGCAGGGACTTCACATACAGTGATTTCACAAGCCTATCAGGGATACCTACTGTTTTAAAATGCAATGTTTGCTATGAATTCAGACATACCCTAATGCTTCATAACCACATTGTATACTTCATTGTTCATTCGGTGCATTTGTTGAGATTGTGTGCAGCTCCTGACACAGATGTAACTACATATAACCTCGCCTTTGTTCATAAACAGCTCTATCTATGCAGAACCATGACAACAAACAAAGCTCAGTGAACCTCATACCAGAAGTGGCCCGTTCCCTTTCTATGTATACATTATGGGCAAGAAGAAGCAAATTCATGCAGCTGTAATATGTATGCAGCACGTATGCATGTCCCATAGGAAAATGTTTGTTACGTCTTGGAAACACAGTGCGAGCTTTTCGAGCATGAAGTGAGGTCGGGTGTGACGCCGCCGTCTGCGTCCAAGGAGGAGGCGAGCAGCACCCTCCCAAGACGGAGTCACAAGTCGCACTTGTGCTCCCGACATCAGAACAAATTTCCTCATGTGATCACGCCGCAGAAATATGAGATGGTAGCCCAAAGTGTTTCTAATAATATTACAAGCTAATGACCCATTTTGAAAAGTGCCTCGCCCCGGCCCACTTGGAACATTGAACATGATCACTGATGGGCTTTCACGGCTTGAGAGGACGCGCAGGCCGAGCAGCGCGAGTCATCGGTTCCTTCCTTCCACTGAATGATGGTGTAATTAAATGTTTCATAGTGTGCCAACATCAGTGTTACCGCGGCAGTGGCTCCCAGCTATCTTGTTCTTCTTCCTCAAAGAGCTGTCATGCACGGAGCACAAAGAGATGAGATGTAAGCCAATTTCTTATTTCTCCCTTTTCCACTTCCCTCTCTTTACCTCATTTTAACTTTTTTCCTTTTCTCTCCTTTGTCTCTGCAGGCTGGAAGCACATTTAAGTCATATCAATTAGAGGAGTAAACTTTAAACCTTTGCTGTAAAAATGATCCATAAGGTGTGCAAGCAAAAACCTGCTTCAGTGAGGGACAAAAGGCCCATTATGATTACAGAAATACAGAATCATTTTTTTTTCTAAGACGTAGTCATCATCTCTTCAGGAAAGAGTTAATGGATACAACAAATACAATACAATCAAATAGAAGAATTTATTGGGACAACATAATAGCGCTGACAACCGCAGTTCTTTGAATGGCCACTTGAGGGTGGTTACGAAAGCAAGTCATTCCCCATAGGGTGTGCCTGCTTTGGGTGACCACCACCTGGAAGCATTAGCTCCACTCATGCTTAGCTCCTCCTCATTGCCCATTTTTAGTCAGGAGTTATGCGAAACCAGGCCCTGCCAAGATGGCTTTTCCCGGTGCAGCCTCACTGAGCTTCACAACCGCTCTCCATCTGAGACATCCCAAAGGGTGTGTCTATCTTTAAATACAGCCAGTGTGTTACATGATCATCAAACACATTTCCTTAAACTGTTAAATATCACAAAGCCATGCAGTGCTGAGAAAGTCTTGACTCACCGTTTCATTGCAGATCTTAAATAAAGCCCTCACTGCTTTTGAACTCTAAAAGGCTGAGCATGCCCTTGTTGCTATCTGTGTGATGTATTGTTTATGACAAGATGCTTTTAGGGCTATACGCTGCAGCCATGTTTCTATTGTGTTCATATGCAGTGTCATCAGTTACAGATTAGCGGTATTTTGACAGTAAGTAATCAAGTTTAGAAACTGGTGTGATGTTCACCCCGTGGCAGTATGCCTAGAAAACAAGATGTTCATTCGGAGGAGAGATTAGACAAGGATTACAAGATGTTGTGCAGCATGAAATGAGAAGTAGGTCGATGTGGATGGATATGGAGGTCAAAAAGGTTTTGTCTCAAACTGATGAAGCCTCTTCTCAGAATGTAGCAAATGTAAAATAAAGGCTTTCTGCAGAATTCCAGACATAATAACTGAAAGGTGTTGGACAGGATATTTGGTCAGACGGCCAACAGATGCTAAGACTTTGCTGTAGGATGACAACTGGCAGCTTTTAAAAGGAGCGCCGAACATCTGGACGGCTGATTCCTTTGTTTTAAGGGACATCCAACTCGTGGGCAAGCTAAGTCTATGCTTTGGGCACTAAGGGCCACAGAAGGGTTCCCAAAACATGAATAGCAAGTGCATGTCACTTTCTGTTTTGTCTTGTTTACCTGCTTTATTTAAGTCGGGGGCTATTGGAAGGCTCCAAATGATTTAGGCAGCCTCTGGTTTGGTATGCAGACCTGGTTCAGCTTTGGCGTTTCACCTTTCATTATTGATGTCTACAGCTGTTTCTGAGCAACATCTGGCACAAAGATCTCCCACGGGATTAAAAAAAGGTCCTCTTATCTTATCCTGTAGCTATGCCTGGCTTTCTATTACACACCTGCAGTAGGTTCATATTTCATAGATCTTAAAAGATGCTGGATCCTCTTTTTGTGTGTCTACACCACAAGAGCAATGAATGATCGTAGCTCACAGAAGTCAGTTTGTAGGATCGTACTTCATAAACATTAAATGACAATTGAACTATATGGTCATTGGTCTTGAACATAGACCGTAGTTCTCGAAGCTCAGGTTTTAGGATATTGATTGGGCTCATTGGTTAGAAAAAGATCTGTAATGAATGTGAGATAGTTTATTGTACAGGATCATTGGAAGAAGTACTTACTCTTTTTGAAAGACGGTCAATACGTGTGTTAAATGAAACTCAACTGATTTGGTGGAACAAAGCTCCTGCGTGTCATTGTTATCCATTAAATCAGTCAATAAGCTGCTGTCTTTTTGCTCTAAATCCGCCTTCTTGTTAAAGCGCACGCTAATGTTCAAGGTTTTAGGGTTTCAAATCAACACATCTGTCCCCCCGAAAGAAAGCCGATCCGGCTTGTGCACCAGATGTGACTCGAGGCTTGCATCCCCCAACTCCCCCAACACTTTATGCCTCCACTGTCTGTTGTGGGGCTTAAGACCATCCCGTGCTATAATCATTTAGTCCCCGAAGTCACTTATGTGGATTTTTGTGGAATTAATGCCAGTCCTTAATCTTGCGGATTTAAGAGAAGCGGATTGCTCTCGAAGTAAACTGAAAACAGAAACATTAATTTCATTGAAACTGACACTTAAAAAAGTGAATATGTTATGGGCTATTCATTTAATAGGTACATCTTGTACCTATTAGGTTAATGTTACTACTTCTTTCAATGTCAGCTGTAATGTACTCCCTGATATCTGCGAGAACAGCCTGCCCCGGCTTTCACCTGCCATATTTCAACTACTTTCATCCCTCCGCTCATGGATGAGTGCAAACCTAGCATGCATTTACAATAAATTGCAGAATTCTTCTTCTTCTTCTTTTACTTACATCCATACAAATCCATACCAGAGTGTTTGAGCAGCCTTGGCTTTAGGCTCCCCGTGTTCCTGCTGTTGTAATCTTGACGTTAGAAGTCAAAACAATTAAGTCATTCCTCACCCATGGGCCAGCGCGGTATACGGTTGGGCCGATTTAAAACAGATATTTCTCCACGCGAAACGGGCGCACTTTTTAAGACGTTCTCTTTCTTGCTCCTCTCGCAAAGATCTAGGACATATTAAATATTTATTCCTACTGTGGTTTTAGAATCCACGTAGAGTTGGTTATAAAAGAAAAAAAAAAAACTAATTAGTGGTAGTTTTAAGCCGTGATATGCATAATATAATCGTGCAAGTTTGTTTGACAAGAACACACAGATTTCCTTCTTTCATTTTCAGTCCCCCGGAAGGTTTCAGGATGTAATCAAGGATGGTTTTATATAGCGCCGTGATTGTTGTTCCTACACCTGTAATAAATGTCAGCTCTGTGAATAGTGGCAGCTCAGGATGGGACACACACACACAAACATGCACACACAGGAGAGAGGTCATCGGTTTGGTTTATGCTGCTGCTTCTCAGCTGAAACTCGGACGCTGCACATTGTGATTTTTGCATACCACACATATGAAACCACGCGCGCGAGTCTCAGCTTGCTTGGGAATGATTGCTAGGACTTGACGCTACATGGCTCAGAGCACATGACTGCATGTAGTGGGATGCACGCATTGGTGTGTGTTTTTCCGGTTTCCATCAATGCTCGCCGAAACCAGTGTGTGCTTTCCGATACCACCCACTGCACGTCTCGCAGCACGGGTTAATTTGTTCCTGATGCCTACGTCATGCTCTCCCACGAGCAAAAACACATGTCATTTGTGGTGTTTTGAGTGTGAATCGGGACCTCTAATCAGGAGATAAATCCTCAGTCAAATTTCACCATCTCGGCTGCCTCAGATCAATAATTGGTGGGAGTCCGAAGCTCCTGCCTCCACGAGCGATCCGCTGGGCACGTGAACTTTGCACACGTTGCGTGCAGACCCTTCCCAGCGGTGCAGAAGTCCAACTGACATGGTGAATCATGCCAAAATCCCTTGGAGCGCCTTTTATTTTTTATTTTTAGTGGGATATATGATGAGTTCAAGGGGTAAACAGGACACTGCTCAGGCTTTTTGACACTGCACTGTCATCCAGACTGGTACTAGCTAGCGGGTTCCGGCTCCAGACATACCCACCGTGAGCTAGGTCACAGGCTTCGGCAGGGGTCCTCCAAACTCTCTCTCACACACACACGCAATCATATCCAAAGGTGCATAAGCATACGGGGATTTGTGTAACAGGATACACACAGTTCTTCTCGGCAGGAGCTCAAGCCTGCTGTCAGTTTGGAGAAAAGAGGCTGCGAGCCCCTGGAGTTTGGCCTCTTCTTCTCCCCAATTCTCCTCACCTCTCTCTCCGGCTTTCACAAACACACTCTGCTCCTTCCATCACTGCATCCCCATCTCCTTCTCCACTCCCACACAGCTCTCCCCCCTCTCCATTCGCTTTCCATCTTAGCACAAAATGCAGCGACACGCCACTATCTGTCCCGTGCTCTCGGAGTAACAAGCAACCTCTTTTGCTCCATCACCCTCTGGGCTATTTTTAGCCGCCTTGCTGCACCTACACAAATGAGCCAGAGCCTCCTACGTCTTAACGGGAATCTTATTATGCGGCGTGCATCACCCCTTTGGAAACTTAGACGAGAGGAGTAAATCTCCAAAGATCAGATCTCTTTCTCATTCAGCAGGCTTACGTAGCAGAGCAGGTCCCCAAACCTTCAAGGAGATAATGCAGATGCGACTGCAGCACTCCCGTCTGTGTTCCCCAGCTCCTCTTGTTTGGTTACAGCTTGTTTTTCCCCGTGCATCGAGACACCAGAATGACTCGGGCATTTAAACTATGTCCTCCTAGCTCTTTGCTGTCAATCACAGTTTGAAAGAACATTTGTAAAGCCAGAGGGCACTCTCTAGAATTCTTTTCCAAAACACCCCCTTTCTTTGTCGCCGTGCCATTTTTAACTTTCGTCACAGGGGTGCGAGGACCCGGGCAAGTAAACGAGACAATGACCTTTGGTCGGGTCCTCACCCTAACCCTTATTTTAAAGTTGCCCAAGCTCCTCTGCGTCCTCGTGTATTTTTGGATGCTCTTGCCTTGTTTGCCTCAGAAGATTACAAGGAAGGGGACGTGCGCACTTTCATTTGTGTGGGCTGACTTCGCTGGTGGAATCTGACCTAGAATCACAAACAAGAGCAACAAAACAAAGAAGGGAAACAAAAAATACATCAAATTAATGTTCTGTTCATTCCATTCTGGACGAAGAAATACGAAAGATACTCCAAGCATTTTGTCTGAGACCACCCGACAGAGTACGATCGGCTTTGTTTCTGAGTGATGTAAAAGGCATCAGCTGCGACGAGGGGGTTAATGTTTCACAGGTGTTCTTTAGACAACAATGGCAGCTGCCATTTTAGTGTAAATCAAAGACAGTTACCCTGAAGGGAATCCCTGTACAGCAAATGGTTACCCACTAGTGGAGAGAGGAATGTACCTGGTTCAAATGTCAGCATAGTACTTGATGTCTTGAGAAGTAACCTACTTTAAACTGTTTGTTCTACCTCACAATAAAATGAAAATTATCAAATGTAATGCTAACAGAAGGTTAACTGCTAGCAAAGCGATAGCAATGCTTGCTTTTACAGCCATCATGATATGGTTCTGTTTTTTTTCTGTTTCACGTTCTGTTTCGTGTCCTGTTTCCTGTTTTACTTTGTTAAGTTTTCGATTTCCTGTGTTTCCTCTCCTTGTGTTTCGTGTTAATTAGTTCATTAGTGTCACCTGGTCTTGATTTCTGTCACCTGTGTCTCGTCACCCCTTGGTTCCTCGTGTCTGTATATATGGCCCTGGCTTCCCCTTTGTTCCTGTCGTGTCATTCCTTACCAATGGTCGGTTTCCCTGCGTGTTTCTAAGCATTTCCAGTTTTTTTGTTCCTCTGTTGTCTTCCAGCGTCTTGTGTTTTTTGCCTTCAGTTTTTGTTGTTGCCCCTTTGGTTTTTCCTGCAGTTGAGCAGCGCCTTTTGTTCCCTTTTGATTTCATTAAACATTCATTTCACCTCCACCTGCCTCCTCTTCTATTGGTCCTGTGTTTGGGTCCTACCTCACCCCGGACTGACCATGACACATCGTGCTGAGACTGTGCTAGCTCGGTTTGGATTCAGATGCCATGCCTGAAGTTGAGGAAACAAGTTGGACGCTACGAAAAGATGTTTCAATTTACTTTTAGAAAAAACTTTGTCCAAGCGTTTTGCATTGTTGGCAGTTTACAGCATCTGCAAGTACCACTGAAAGTGATGCACGTTGTCAGGAAAGTTTATGATTTTGCTCAAAAGGTATACGTGATAAGACTTTAGTGCGCCATGCCCAAAATAATTGCCGGCTTGTCAAATTGTTGTTCAAATTTGGGGCACACTGGTGTTTTAATCTAATTTTCCAACTCTGTGGCACAGTAAAAGCGCACTGGCATACTCCTCGGATGGCATCAGTTCATAAGTTTGGAAGTCATGTATTAACACTTATAAATGTTACAGCCCAGAGTATTTCTGCGTGTATGTTCAGTCCCTTTTGAGTTGTCTTGGCTCGACAACTTCAACTCCTGGTTCCTCCCTGCTTCACCTCCATGTCCAGCCATTCCACCAATCTGAAGACTGTCACCATCAGGCGAATCGTTTAAAAGCATCGTTATGCTGATACTCGAGGCAGCTGTGTAGAGAGTGTAACAGCTTGCCTCTGTGTCTGTTCCTTAGAGAAATGTTGATAGGTGTGCATGTTTACTAGACCTTTTGAATTATTATTCTGATGTTACAAAGATAACAAAGATGCATGTCTTTTGTTGGAGCAGGGACACGATTTTAGGTTTGTTTGTTTGTGATATCCCTTTTACTTCAATGAACTGTCTAGAAACATTAGGTTTAGGGGTACTAGTTTATTGAGTCTTTATTTATTCAGACTGCATTGACGATAAATTGAAACTTCAAGTTGAGCCAAGTGAAGGGTAGGGGAAAAATGAAACAATTTGAGGTTCTAAGCCAGCACGGCTAACCCCAAAATGATAAAAACAAATCTATAGCTCCCGAGGAAAAATTTAGTGATGATCTTATAAAAAATGGCCAATGTAATGCTCCGATAACCACGATATTGCCTAGGAAGAAATACATTTTTAGGTAATGGCTTGAGAAATGGTAGATTCACCCTTGATGGTTGTTTTCAAGCACAGTTCAGAACATGTAAAAATGAGCTTAGTTACAAAACACTTTCCACCCCCTTTGTTCAGAATGAGAAAGTCCTTGAGGAACATGACAAAGGCACGCAGAGGATTACATAAATTTTAAGTTTATTATACATAACATGGGCTACAGGTGGGGAGCAGTCACTTTGACTTCAGGAAGGCTTTGTGCTAAATCATGGATAAAATATGGAATACAGTGACAAGCCCCATTCCCTTTTGTGTCAAGATAATGAGGCACAGCAAGGTTATGCATAGGATTACTTTAATAACACTGACGGAGTTTTCATATTTTCCGGGGCTGAACAGAAAGCTGCAAAATCCATACAAAGGCCGTCTTAAGGTGACTCTCTCGTTTGTCTTTCAAGGCTACGAAACTTTTGTGGCGGCGCAGGAAAATGTCACCTGTCAATTACGGGCGAATGAATGAAATATCGCTGGGTTTCCTCACTGTGCACTCAATATGCAGTTAGGCGCTGAGATGAGGGGAGAGGAATGCCAGCTGCAGTGTAATATACAATTAAGAGCCTCTATGTTCAGTGCCAAAATATGAAATGAAAGATTTAATGTAATTTCAAAGCGCGAGAGCCTCTGTGTCCTGAGCGTGGACCGCACTGCTCAGGCTGAGGTTATTCTACAACTCAGCTGTTGTCACCCAATAGAACAGACTAGCTGCTATTTTAATTAAAGAAAATGTGTTTGAACTGGCTGTGCGTAGGCTTGAGTAACAGCTCTGTCACATGTGCTACTGTCTATTTTTATTTTTTTTTCTTAAGTCTCCCAAAATAAGTGCAAAGAGGCCTACTTATTGTGCTTTTTAACAGTCTCCCTACAAGAATGCAGTTGAAACGATGTATAATTTCCTGTTTGTGAGTATATACATACAGGTCTATAGGCAATCCTCAAACGAGTTGGGGTGAGATTATGAATTAAATTACTGATATGTATGCATGGACATATCTGTGGCCTATTCAGGGACCCTTCACGGGAAATTCTTTGTATTTGGCTCAAATCATAATTCACACTCAAGGACAGGCTTTCTAGATGTCTGTGGTCAAACGTCAGTATGACTGTGAACCCCGGAAAAACACGCTGTTGGTCATAGCTCAACTCACAAATGCAAAAGTTTGTCAGTGTCTTGAAGGAATTCCATTAAATGTGGCAGAAAAGTTTACTTGGACTTTCTACATTCCAGTGGTCAAAGGTCAAGATTACTCACAGATCACTTTTTCAATAATTCATACAGTAATTCTGAAAAAAATACAACACAAATGCCTGCCTGAATGTAATGCTGACACTTTATATCCCAAAGGTCAAAGAGCAACTTCACTTTGACCCCACAGATATGAAAAAAACAAAAGAAAAACACTTGTATTAAAGCAGCATCTCAAATCTGTGTTGTGTTCTCTTTGGCGGCACCTGTGGCCATTTGTGGCAATTGCATGCATATTTTGAACACTTATCAAAGATCCATACAGCTGAACACTGTACCTGTCAGAAAGATAAATGCTGGGGGTTTGCATATATTAAAACGTGGCCAAACAAAACTACTGTGCAATGCATTCCACGTTTAATTAGCATTTTTACTCATTATTTAAAAGATATAATGTTCTTCCTTTCCCTCATTTGGAAAATATGGATGTGACAAAGTTGGCATGTTTTGGTGGGTTATTTTTTCTTTCTATCCATGCCTTCCTGTTTGTGTCAGGTGATTGACAGTAAGCAGACCGTAAGGTAACGCGGCGCTGATACGAAGACACTCAACTGTGGCACAATGAAATAACGATTAAACACATTCTGACAAAACCCAAATGAAGGCGCCGTGTTTACTATGATGAATTACCTAGCCGGAGCTATGGCAATTTCCAAGTTGTTTCAAGTATAGACTTGAGTGGCAGCAAAATAGCTTATTCTTAAGGGATGAAAACAAGCCCCAATATCTGCTGGAAAAAAACAAAAAAAATCCTTTAAGCCTGCAAATTTAATGATTGATTTTTTTTTTTTATTCCATGCTTTGTGCCCCACAGAGGCTTCGTCCTACAGTCACAGGGTAACGATTTTGATTCAGAAAAGTAACATTTTAAAAGTAAAACACAGCTTTATGTATTGATTCAAGCCATCACTCATCCATGAAGCCCTCAAAGAATAGCCTAAGAGAGATTAAAGTGATGATTACTCTCCGTATATATTCAACATCCTTTCTGCCATGAGGAGGCTTGTTGTACTGATTTATTTGAAGGACGTGAAGAACCCAGCAAGGGTTTTCTGAGGACATAATTCCCCCCTTCGCTTCCCCCACTTATCAACTGCCAGATAATCTGGCTCCAAGCCTGAGTGGTCTGAGTGACTCTCGGAGGGGGTTCTTGATTTGATCTGCTGATATCGGCTATACATGGATATAATAAACCACAGGGGCGCGTTCAGGTGATGAATATTCACGGCGCCCTGAGTGATCAACATTGTCTTTACAGGTGACGGTTCAGGGTCGCAGAGCTCATTCCAGTCTTACACCAAATTATGCTAAGCTTTGATAGACACAAACATTAAAATCACTTCCTATGAGAGAGAGTGACTTTATTTTTTTATTTTTTTTATTTTGTTGTCTAAAAAAAACACAAAACCAGACAGAAGTTTAGTTCCAAATGGCTGAAAACTCCAGCTGAAGTAAACATTTCGATATTGATCAGCTCTCAGAGCTCAGTGCTCACTGGTTTCCCATATGCCTTAATGGCTAAGGACCTCTTGCCAGCTGCTTTAACAGGTTTTCAGGTTCTGGTTCAGTGGTAAACAAAAAGTAAAGGTCTGTTTATTAGGAGAAAATGGACAAATAATTAAAAAAAACTTACTACTGAAGAGTATTAGTGTGCCAAGTATTTTAACCCAACCTGCTTTTCTAACTACAGCAACCCACAGCAATATATATACATGTAGGCCCTTAGGCAAGGTCCTCCAAGACACCATCTGCCTATCTCATTACTAATAAAGATAAGGGCAACAAGCACCAGTCATACTGACTTGGACGTCACTCAGGTCAGCATGGTCAACAGGAGCCAGGACAAGAGGAAGCTTCTCACAATGCCTGCAGGGTTTCACAAGTAAATCCGGAAGAGGATCCCCTCTGATGAAATGTTTAGCAAATTCCTAAGGCAGCAGAAACCCATAGAAATAGTCATAGTGGCCAGATCAAGAAATCCTGCCAGCAGAGTGTAAGATGATACCAGGCTGGGTGGACTTCTGGAACATCTGTGCAGAGTACACACTGGATGTCCCAAGGTCAAAATGCGAGACATCTCTGAAGGTAGTGAAGAATATCTGAGCCAAGTGGTGATAACTAACCAACTGGATACAGATGTAGCGATCCCGTGGGGCATTACCATCAAGAAGACAAACCTGAGGAGATCAAGAAATATCAAGGGCTGAAAAAGAACTAGAAATGATGTTGAAGGCAACGGTATTCACCGTGGTAAATGGAACATTTGGGGCAGTGACCCTGAAAATGCGAGCGTGGCTCTAGCAGATTCCAGGACCAACATCTGAGACCTCTGTTTAGAAGAATGAAGTCATAGGAACAGCTAATATACTGCACCTTGACCCGAGCTGGAAAGGGAAAAGACCAATGATTTTGAAGAGATATGGAGCTTATAAACATACCCACAAGGATATTTCAGAACATTCTTTTCCTGAAATGGTCACTTACTTAGGAATTAGTAGAATTAGATGATTATCTGCGTTTTTTTTACTTTTTTCTTGCTAGACACTGTCCTCCTTGTTCACGACAAACTGCTATAGGCTCTGAAGCACTAAAATGAAACCATAAAAAAATTATGGGTACTTTATTTTATGGAGCAGAACAGTTAAAGCTGAAAACCTGGGACTGTTTCGCAAGCAGCCCAATAACTGTGACGTCAACAGTTCAATCCAAGTGCCACGTACAGGCAAAAAGTTTGGCGCTAACTTAGTGTCAGTTCCTAACAGGCATCTTCAGGCATGCTCGCCATCAATGGGATGAAGACAGAAGTGTGAATTGCGCCGACTCATGCCGTGGACTGCTAACATGTGATTCACACAATCTGCTGCAGAAGCTGAGAGTAGTTCAGCCTCGGGGGTTGAAGGGAAGGCATGTGGGCGATCAGGGCTGAGAAGGTTCACAGATTAAAATACTCAATACATTCTGCAGCTAAATGGCATTCTTAAAATCTTGCATCATTCATCTGTGTTCCATGAGCATAAACAAGGTGCTCTTTGGGCAAGATTCTCAATGCAGCACTGATGATCAGATGCAGACAACCAAAGAGGTTGTTGTGGTTTTACTGCCAATTAGTGCTGATGGGATTTCTGTTCCACGCATCAACAATCCCCGCAAGTTTTTTACTTCCCTCCTTTATCGACATCTTGCAAAAGCGTCTTGTCGACCCAGTGCAAACAGTCATAATGCACAACTTAGTTTGGCTTTGCATAATAGCGGCAAGAAAATTAAAGAAACGGGGCACAAGTATAGCTCTGTTCATTTCCTTGGCTTCCTCTTCTCTTAAGCACATAAGACTGGAGGAAAAAAGACTCTTCTGTCAGCTCTTTTATCTAAATCAAAATTATCCGGCTGAACTGCATTGAATTATCGTCAGGGGCGAGGCGCTAATGACTCAGGATCCCAAGCTTTCGCAAAAAGACCAAATAACACTCTAAAAAGAGCTCATTACTATCCGGCAGTCCGCTCTCCTTCTACTGTACGCCCAAGCTATCATTATTAGGCCCGTGTTTTGCGGTATAATGACCTTGTGTTGTTACATGGCTGTCATGGGTTATATCAGTAATGGTCCTCAAGCCACTGTCTCTCACTGTTGCTAAAAAGTGACACAAGTCGAGGACACACATGTACACAAACACACACACACAGCGTTGGTGACAGCATTTTTCCCCGGCCATCCCTGAAGGACCAGAGAGCCATTGGCCAAGTAGCAGTGTCTCGACACCTTGTCACAACCCTTGGTTTGAGTGGTTTGAATTGTGTTTGAGCACATATATATGTGTGTATGTGTGTGTGTGTGTGTCGTCTCCTCAGACATACCGAGTGGTGTTGATGTGACACGGGCAAAGTACAAAGCGGGTGTTTCGCTAACGGGATCTTTGACAGCGGCGAGCGTGCCCGTCAAGAAGGTCATTTACATCAAGTTGCGCTTGATGTAAATTGGAGCACTTTCAATTGGCTATTAGATAACTCTGTTGCATCACCGTTTTCCGTGGGATCCATTTCCCGCTCCACTGATCAAGAGGAACGAAGAAGAGCACAAAGTAAAGGAGTCGAGGGGGGAAAAAAATGTACCTCCTTTACAGCTTTTGAACTGTTTCGACACAGATCGTTTTCCACCAGTGATGCTGAGGTTTAATTTTCTAACTTCATCACTTGAAATTAGGGTGAGTTCCAATGTTACAGTACTGGACCATAAAATAGCAAGCAAGAGGGAAAAAAAAGTAGCATTTCAGTAGCCCTCTGTATTTCCTTTGATGTGGCCGCTTGATCATGCAAGCGAGCAGCAACCAACTGTAATGTAAAAATACATTCCGGGTGACACATCCGTTTTGCCTCCTAAATGTGCCTCGGATCAAAGAAAGTACATAATTTTGTTTTTCCACTCAAACTTTAACCGCTCCCAGGTCCACTGTGCATAATCCATTTTAAGACTTATTCACACTGTGTACCTTTCGGCTGAACGGCGGGCTGCGGAGGCGGGAGGGAGCGTTTGTCTTCTTCCGCCGCCCCCCCCTCCAGTTTAGTCGCAATTTCTCGGGAAGGCCAGCGAACGCTCCTGTCATCTCTCATAACTCTGGAAACAAAAGCAGGAAAGCATTGAATATTTCAGGACGGTGTCCTCCTTCGCAATCTCTTGGTACCTCAGGTGGAGGTGGTGTGTAGATGCGCACATTGCCTCACTGCATCTGGCAGGTTCCGGGAGTTTGAATTATTAATGCCCGACATGAAAGTAGCTTGTATAAGTTGTAAAGTAAATTGTTCCATTCCCTGTTGAGTCCCTTTTACAATTTTGAATAATCAAACAGGAAGACTGGTGTCTAATTAGTATGATAAACTTTTTAAAACCCTCTATCATCTTTTGAATGGACGAGCAATGATAATATATTGCGCTCTCCTTTTGCCCTCCATGAATTGCAGATTCTATCACTATGTATAAATCTGATATAATCTTAGCAATTTAATATGTAAAGATAAGATGGGAAGTAATTGATTGATTAATTTATTTTTTAAATCCTTCTTTCTTGATTCTGCATGCATTTGTGTGAATCTCTTTCATTTGACTTTCCAGGGTAGGCCATTACTTTCCTCAGGGACATGCTACCCTGCTGCACCAGCGCCATCGCCGCCTCTTGCTGCGGGGATCTCTAAAATAGTTTTCCAAAAAGTGCACACCCTTATGTGTGCATGAGTTCAAAAAAGAAAAAAAAAAGAACAAAGAAAAACACTGCACCGACGCAAATGCCCCAAGACGGAGAAGTATTAAGAGCGTCATTAGCATCACGGGCTGCAAGTTCTAGTGGAGCTTTGTGGTGTTAAATATTTTACAAATGTGTCTTCTCTAAAAGACCTTTGTGGTATTTTTAAAAGTTCCAGAAGTATATTCCAAATACTCTCTGACATGCGTTTACAGATAGAAAGATTAGCTTGGGAGTACTGGGAGGAAGGCACTGCACTCACTAAGCACTGATGGGTCCCCGAGCTCTGAATCCTGCACGTCTGGAAGCTGTCGCTGTGATGTCCACTAATTCAAAGAGAGATGGTTTAAAATGGCACTCAGCAGAAGAAATGTCAGGGGGAGAGTGAGGAGCAAAAATGATTAGACTGTTAAGTTAGACTAGAGTAGCCGTTAAGTTAGACTAGTTCTTATCGGAATATGAGTCTGATAACACAACGTTGGGATTTCAACATCCAAAGACTTTTATTTAGCAAGTTTGTACAGATTTATGACCCGACATCCAGGGTGTGGCTGCGTCCGTGTTCTATATACTACGTTGGAGTAGATGGAACCAAGCAGCTGCAGAAGTTGGTATCACGATCTACTAAGAAACAAAAAACCACAGCTGTTAACATGAGTTCCTCTCTGTCTCTGTCTCTCTCCCATTCCCTTGTTTAGTTTGTAGGTCTTGATTGCATAATTGGTTTCCACCTGTGGGGTCTGGTGGTGATTGCTGATTGGTTGGTTCAACCAATCACTGCCCAGGTTCTACATGAAAAGGGACCCACCCAGGGGAACCTCTTTTTACTCTGTTTCTTGTACTGCTGTGAACTTTGGTTACTGTTTCTCCTGCCTTGTGATATATTGCCAGATATTGAGATGTGTAGACCTATGCACAACATTTATGTTGCTAGATTTTACTACGATTAGACTGCTTTTTGGCAGGGACGCTTGATTGGCCTTTTGTTTGTGGGTTTCAACACATATGTCTGCCAGTCCAGTCTTGTTTTGTTATATTTCTTTAGTTTGTTGGGCACGACAATGTGGTCCAATCCTTCCTAAATTCCCCAAGATCCACCTAGGGACGTAACACACAGTATTATGACATCAGAAATGGTGAAGAACCAGTTCCCCTACCAGGAATGGTCTTGAATCCCAATACCAAACTTTGTACATCTTGTTAATACATTTCAAAATTAATGTTGAACTTTTGAACAAGCAAGATGTGAACTGAATGTGTCTGACGCTGAGGCAAACTTGCCATTGGTAGTCAAAGTGAACATTTTTACCGACTTGAAATGTGTTATGGTGTAGGAGCGTTGTGTCATGCATAACCTCGGCTTTATAAACTAAAAATAGGACTGTTGTGGTGGTGGCTCGGGCCATGCGGGTCAACGCCGTTGCAGCTTTGTATGCCTGAGCAATCAAATATGCCCCTCGCTTAAACACTCTCAAGTGTTTTGCAGCTATGGCTGTATATGGCCTGGTGGTTTATGGGCATGGGTGGTGAAGATGTCAAACATTTATAAAAAGTAAAAAGAAAATGTCAATGTGTGGATTTACAGAATCGTCAATTATTGATTTTCTTGTATTGTTTAATGCATGTATCATGTGTACAACATGCGTTGCATAAGATGCTCTTGTTTTTGTCAATTGTGACATTTAAATAATTGGACATCTCTTGAGCATGTGTACAAAACGTGGATCTAGGTCAGTAAGTTATTTCTGGTTCCTGGTAAGGGTTTACCAAGAAAATATAATAGGTATATTTTGTATTTACAGCTAAAGGGAGCCAAAAAAAAAAAAAAAAAAAATCCAAGGACATGTTTTTTCTATAGCCATGGGTTAACCTAAAGTGATGCACAGATACACGGGGGCCACTTAGCCAGGATACACTAGATAACTCAATAACCTGTCTCAGTACTTCTCTCAGACATATGGCACTCTTAAGGCAACATGCTATCCCTGATTGCCTGGGAGGCTAAATGCATATCTAACTGCCTGACAGACTGCCCCTGTATGGCTTTACTTTCTGTTGGGCATCTGGTATTGCCTGGCAGCAACCTATTCTAGCTTAGCTTTCCGGGAGGCTTAACGTGGCATTGTGCGCCAAACAGACTGCTTGTATGTTCCGTAGCCTGTAGCTCGTACAGCCTTTATGCCTTTAAGGCATTAATTTAAAAAATAAAAAAAGGCATGTCTGGAAGGGACCCTTCTAGATTTCCTTGCCAAGAGCTTTGGCAGAATATTTCTGAAGTGTACATTCTTAGTATTTTAGCGACTGGTGCCACACTGACTCTGAGGATGAATGTCTCTAGTATCCAAGAAGAGCTATTTTAGAACTATTATATAAAGTGTTAAATAAGCAAGGGCAGATGTACTGGATTCTAGTTTTATGTGGAGAGGTTGAAATAATAAAATGCAAACTACCCCCAACACCAAAGCAGCTGCACCACCCACTACTTCCTTGACAAAACATATGATGGAGAAGCTGAGGCTTCCCTCAGTCACTGTGACCTTTACATGCTGTGTTAGCAATCACTGCGGTAATTGGTCTGCCCTTGATTATAATTTTAATTGGGACTACAGGTAGCAGTCCAGCTAATAGTGCTCATCACTTAGGTTTGGCTAATTGCAAATAGAATGTGCCAGAATGTGCCAGCTAGGCACCTCAAGCAAAGCTCCATTGGCGTTGTTACGCTAACTACAACCGAACAATCTATTATACAAACGTATCGCACGGTTTCAAAAGGTGTTCTGCCAGCCAAGTTTCAACATCACTTCCCAAAGGCACACATGGACTGGCAGACTTGAAAGTACGTCAGATTATCCTGCTGTACGTGCGTCACGTGAGTAAGCGTATTACGTCATTTCCTGCTTCTGCATCGTGTGGTATTGCTGTTTACGGACTGTTAGCTTTGCTCTAATTTCATAAAACTTTCGGTTTATAGTGAGAACTTTTCACGTTCCTTCAATCACCACTGCTACTTTTTTGAACCACACATAATCCCTCGTCTTACTAAACTTTGCCAACTTCAGCGACTATGGCTTCTCCCTCTGCTTCCCCTTCTCTGTCCTGTGTCTCTTGCCACATGTTTAGCTACTCCTCTGCCTCCTTTAGTGGTAATGGTATGTGTAAAAAATGTAGTTTATTCGTAGCATTGGAGGCGAGGCTTTCTGAATTGGAAGCACGGCTCCGCACCGTTGAAAAACAACCAGCAGCTAGCCAGGGCCCTGTAGCCGGTGCGGACCGACCTAGAGTAGCTCCTGTTAGCGTAGCTCCAGTTAGCTGTCCCCCGACAGCTCCCGAGCAGCCGGGAAACCAGGGCGGCTGGGTGACGGTACGAAGGAGGCATAGTACCACTCGGCCCGTGGATCACCACCAAACCCTTCGCGTCTCCAACAGATTTTCCCCACTCAGCGACACACCCGCTGAGAAACCAACTCTGGTGATTGGCGACTCTATTTTACGGAACGTGAAGATAGAGAATCCAGCGGCCATTGTTAAATGCATTCCAGGGGCCAGAGCGGGCGACACTAAATCTTATCTCAAACTGCTGGCTAAGACTAAGGTTAAATACGGTAAAATTGTTATTCACGTCGGCAGTAACGACACCCGGTTACGCCAATCGGAGGTCACAAAGCTTAATGTTGAATCGGTGTGTAAGTTTGCTAAAACCATGTCGGACTCCGTAGTTTTCTCTGGTCCCCTGCCCAATCTGACCAATGATGACATGTTTAGTCGCACGTCATCATTCCATCGCTGGTTATCTAGGTGGTGTCCAGAAAACAACGTGGCCTTCATAGATAATTGGCACACTTTCTGGGGAAAACCTGGTCTGATTAGGCGAGATGGCATCCACCCCACTTTAGCGGGTGCTGCACTCATCTCTAGGAATATGGCTAATTTTATTAACCCCCCGAAACCATGACAACCCAGAGTTCAGACCAGGAGGCAGAGTTGTAGTCTTACACACTTCTCTGCCGCTTCTCTAGCACCGTCGCACAACCAAAATTCTATAAACTCTATAGATGTTCTGTCTGCTCCTAGATTATTTAAACCAAAAAACAACAACAGAGGAGTTACTCATTGGAACCTGGTACAAATCAGAACAACGTCATTGACAGAACAGAAGAATAGGAAAATTAAATGTGGTCTTTTAAATATCAGATCTCTCTCATCCAAATCTCTTTTAGTGAATGATCTGATAACTGACCATCAGATTGATCTATTTAGTTTGACTGAAACGTGGCTGCAGGATGATGAATATGTTAGTTTAAATGAGTCTACGCCACCCAGTCATAGTAATTATCACATTCCTAGAAGCACAGGTAGAGGAGGAGGAGTGGCAGCAATCTTCCACTCTGATTTATCTATTAATCCTAGACCTAAGGAGAGCTTTAATTCATTTGAAAGTCTTACCCTTAGTCTTGCTCATCCAGACCGGAAGACACAAAAACCAATTCTTTTTGTTGTGGTATATCGCCCACCTGCTCCTTATTCTGAGTTTTTAGCTGAATTCTCGGAGTTTTTATGTGATTTAGTTCTTAGAACAGATAAAGTCATTATAGTAGGTGACTTTAACATCCATGTTGATGTTGTCAGTGACAGCCTTAGCTCGTCATTTACATCATTACTAGATTCAATTGGCTTTTCTCAGAATGTAAACGGATCAACTCACAGTTTTAATCACACCTTAGATCTGGTATTAACATACGGCATAGAAACTGAAGGTCTAACTATATTTAGCCATAACCCTCTTTTATCTGACCACTTTCTAATAACCTTTGAATTTACTATAATGGATTACGCAGGACCTGAAAAGACATATCATTACAGTAGATGTCTATCTGATGATGCTGTAACTAGATATAAAGAATTAATTCCTTCTTTATTCATCCCAGTGCCATGTGTCAGAGATGTGGACGACAGCAACCACAATTTAACTCCTGCACTATTAGATGATTTTGTCGACGGCACTGCAGCATCGCTTAGTTCAGCTCTAAACGTAGTTGCTCCTCTGAAAAAGAAGGTAAAAAATCGGAGGAGGCTAGCTCCCTGGTATAATTCGCAGTTACGCTGTTTAAAACAGGCAGCCCGAAAGCTAGAAAGAATTTGGCACTCCACTATTTCTGAAGAAGCTCACATAGCCTGGAAAGATAGTTTAACGACTTATAAAAAAAGCTCTCCGTAGTATTAGAACAGCGTACTATTCATCATTAATAGAAGAAAACAAGAACAACCCTCGATTTCTTTTCAGCACTGTAGCCAGGCTGACAAAGAGCCACAGCTCTGTTGAGCCATCTATTCCTTCAGCCCTCAGCAGTAATGACTTCATCAGCTTCTTTACCAATAAAATTGTTGACATCAGGGAAAACATTCAAGGCATCGTTCCGACGACTGTCAAAGATGTAAGTACAGTGACTTTAGAAATTTCTGTTAGACCTTATCAACATCTGGAATCCTTCTCCCCAGTAGATCTTCTCGAGCTATCTTCAACAATTAAAGCATCTAAACCATCAACTTGTCTTCTAGATCCAATCCCAACTAAATTGCTCAAAGAAGTTCTTCCTTTAATCAACACCTCCATATTGAACCAGATAAATTTATCTTTATTAACAGGATATGTGCCTCAGTCTTTTAAGATTGCTGTAATTAAGCCCCTACTTAAGAAAGCCACTCTAGATCCAAATGTTTTAGCCAACTATAGACCAATCTCCAACCTTCCTTTTATTTCCAAAATTCTAGAAAAAGTTGTTGCTAATCAGTTGTGTGACCACTTAAACAGGAATGGTCTGTTTGAAGAGTTTCAGTCAGGTTTTAGAGTTCATCATAGTACAGAAACAGCTCTGGTTAAAGTTACCAATGATCTCCTCATGGCTTCAGATAGTGGACTTGTCTCTATACTGGTTCTGCTAGATCTCAGTGCTGCATTTGACACTATTGATCATAATATTTTACTACAGAGACTTGAAAGTGAGATCCAGATTAAAGGAACTGCATTAGATTGGTTTGAATCCTATCTGTCTGACAGATTCCAGTTTGTTCATATCAACCATGATTCCTCTACTTATACTAAAGTAAGCTATGGAGTGCCTCAGGGTTCTGTGCTGGGACCAATACTCTTCACATTATACATGTTGCCATTAGGGAAGATTATTAGAAAACATGGCATAAACTTCCATTGTTACGCAGATGACACCCAGCTATATTTATCTATGAAACCAGATGAAACTAATCAGCTGGTTAAACTCCAAGCATGCCTTAAAGACATAAAGGCTTGGATGACCTGTAATTTCTTACTCTTGAACTCAGACAAAACAGAAGTTATTGTATTTGGTCCTAAGCATCTCAGAGATTCATTATCTAATCACATGGTTTCTTTGGATGGCATTACCTTGGCCTCCAGTACTACTGTGAAAAACCTTGGTGTTATATTTGACGAGGATATGTCCTTTAAATGTCACATTAAGCAAGTAACCAGGACTGCCTTCTTTCATCTACGTAATATCATCAAAATTAGGAACATCCTGTCTCAGAGTGATGCTGAGAAACTAGTTCATGCATTTGTGTCTTCCAGACTGGATTATTGTAATTCATTACTGTCTGGCTGTCCAAATAACTCTTTAAAAAGCCTCCAACTGATTCAAAATGCTGCAGCAAGAGCATTGACAGGAATTAGCAAGAGAGATCATATTACTCCAGTTTTAGCTTCTCTTCACTGGCTCCCCTTAAAGTCTAGAATAGAATTTAAAATCCTCCTCCTTACATACAAGGCCCTTAAAGGCCTAGCTCCATCATATCTTAAAGACCTCATTGTACCATATTATCCCAACAGATCACTTCGGTCTGAAAGTGCAGGCCTACTTGTGGTTCCTAGAATTTTAAAAAGTAGAATGGGAGGTAGAGCTTTCAGCTATCAGGCTCCTCTCCTGTGGAACCAGCTCCCAGTTTGGGTTCGGGAAGCAGACACTCTCTCTATTTTTAAGGTCAGGCTTAAGACTTTCCTTTTTGATCAAGCTTATAGTTAGGGCTGGACTAAACCATCCCTTAGTTATGCTGCTATAGGCTTAGGCTGCTGGGGGACAATGCACCAAACACATGTTCTCCTTCTTTCTTCTCTCTCCTCTCTCGTGTCCTCCACTTTCTTTTCTCTGGCACAGAGCTCCTCCCTCTAAATTCCTATCTGTTACTAGTCATGACATTCTGTGCTATTACTATGTAGAATGTTTACTGCTGCTCTCCCTTTTTCCGAGTATCTCTGGCCTGGAGTTGAGAGTTTCCTGTGGAGCTCCATACTACATCTGTTGTCGTGGTCTCATCATTCTGCCCAGTCTCCATGGAATCCTGCTGTTATCCACTCCTACCAGAATGAACGATTCTCCAACCTGCTGATGATTCCCCTTACATTTTCTAACCGTCATTAACATCATTAGTTTGTACCATAGCATCCCACCTGTATGCTTTAGTCAGATGTGTGTATCTATGACAGATGTATGTTTATCTTGCTGTTCTCTTTCTCTGTCTGTACCCGGCTGGCCTTAGGCAGAAGGGTCCCTCCATATGAGCTGGGTTCTGCTCAAGGTTTCTTCCTGTTAAAAGGGAGTTTTTCCTTGCCACCGTCGCCTGCGGGCTTGCTCTGGGGGTTTTAGGCCGGGTCTTGTAAAGCGTCTTGAGACGATTTGTATTGTTTTTGACGCTATATAAATAAAGCTGAATTGAATTGAATTGAATTGAATTGAATTGAAAGGGAGGAGGATTTGGAATAGAAGGAGCTGCAGTCTGGCTCCTCAAGGTGGACTGCGGGCATCAGTGCGCATTTTCCGGCGGTTGAAAACATGGCAACGGCATCAAACGGCGCACCGCGTCTTGAACCAAATCCCAATTCACCTGAGCCCGCAGACAAAAGCGATGCCAGGAGGAAAGGGAACTTTTTCATTTACACAGCTGACAGAAATGGAGGTCCAAGCAACATATCAAAACCGAGGGTTACGATTCAGCCGGTGGATGTAGTGAAATTACTGTTTGTCTGATGTTTTTCTTTGTTTTCTGTACTGTGCAGTAGTTTGTAATGTCATTTCAACTTATTAAATCAAGAGTTTGTCTTAAAGTTAAACCTTTAAAAGAAACTTTTAGAATTAGAAGTTAAAGGAAATTCGAGCCAACTCCCGTAAGACTCCCCTTCATTTGGTGGATTCCATCAGAGGGGAAACCTGAATGATTTAAATTAACCCAGGTTACACGCTTTAAGCAATGCATCCAATGGGATTATGTGGAGCCCTTTAGATGGATTTGTGTGAGCGCACGCCTGTGTGTGAAAGAAAACCGAGCTCTCGGCAGCCAGATGTCTGCAGAGCAATCCCTCTGCACAATTACCTCCGGACATCTGGGACCTATAAACACAGCGAGCAAGCTCCAGCTCTCGTTTTCTTTAGTTCGTTATTGTCTCTTCATCATTGTCCTCTCTCCTAAGTCTTTTTCCTTTCTCTTCCTCCCTTTTTTGTCTGTGCATTGTCTTTTGCACAGTCTTGTTTTTGCCCTTCTCTCTGTTTTCACCACCCTCTGCATGCATATATTAATTTCTCTATTCCTTCCTGTACAGCTCCCATGCCTGGAAACATGCATTTCACCCGCTTCCTCCTGTTGTACCACCCCTGCATCTGCACATATATACATATATATATATATATATATATATATATATATATATATATACAGTTTTTTTTTCTCCCCTCTCTCTCCCAGCTGGCGGCCACCTTGTTTTCACTCCCCTTACCCTCTGTGTCGTCTTCTTCTCAGGCCTTGTCAGTCCTTTTGACTCTTGTCAAAACACCACCTCCTCCCCGAGCACCAACAACAGCAACATAGCCTATTTGCTATTCAAATAATATTATCTTCGCCAGAAGTTTGTCAGCTGGCGCACACACACGTTGCGATTTGCACTCCATACTATATGCAGCACAAATCGTCATGCAAATCATTGCACGTATGCCGTGTGTTTAAAATCTATTTACTAAACTTGCGCAATAAAAGAGCAAAGTGTCCTAAGGTCACACCTGTCTAACTAAGTTAGCAACATGCATAATGAGACAACTCATGTGTTGCTATTATGGACTGTACTGTAGAACTTGCAAATGTAAACTATATGTAATTTGCAAGTGACAATAAACTGTGAAAGCGTAGTTGTAAGATCACAAATCTTTAGGCTGCAGGCGGGATTTAGCCTAATTCTCTAAATGTATATATTTGGAAATATACGTTCATGCAGTTTTGCAAAGTAAAAAGGTAAATTTACTCAAGCGCATATGTCCAGCTCTAAATGTATTTGAACTTGTGCTTGAGTATTTACATTTGTGTCGCTTTCATAGGGAAAATGGGAAAATGTGTTGTTGCATTTGTCTGGCAGATGTAGCTTAGTGTTTAATGATAATAACTGATACAAAGGTCAGTGAACCGTTAAAGCATGCCACGCAATTGTATATAAAATGTGGATAATCAGATTTTCTTTTGGTTTGTTTTTTTGCAGATGATACCTGCATATATTTTTCTGTAAGTATGGTTTGGAATGTAGGATTTTTACATGTAACCACATATTTTTACACTGTGATATTGATGAAATATGGTTTTAATGTTTGTAGTGAAGCGCAATACTGCCATTGTGCAGAACCACACCGTTGAGTTCATTTGTTTTTATGTATACATTACAGAATTTATGATATATAAATCTGAGATTAGGCAAATGAGATTTAATCTTATTTTATTTTCATGTGAAAGTCTAGACTAATCCATACATCATGCATTACCGATTATGTACAAGCCTTCACAAGCTGTAAGAACAGGTGCTGTTCCCTTATAAGTACCCTTTAAGATGCTTAAAAAAATAGGCTGTAAAGGCCTATTATGACGACAATTCTATTTTCATATCTTTTACATTGTGGTTATCCAGGAGCATTTCAACTATAAATGCCTTTAGACTGGAGGGCTGCAAAAAAAAAAAAAAAAAACCTCAATAAATTTATAAAACAGCAATAGTAAAGGCTGTTCATTATCTTTATGAATAATGAACCATGCGCAAGTAAGTGCTGTAAATTCTTACTCATGCATAACACAGTAAGAGTACTATCATGTAAGATGTCAAAAATATTTATAAATGTCCATCCATCCATTAACTATTACCAGACTGGAGACTACCAAAGCAAGCAGAAATGTTCTCATGCTGTCACCTGTCTTGTAAAAACTTGTAATTAACCATTTTTTGCAAATATTTTACTCGTGCCCACTCTTGAGGGAAATTAAATATCGATGGTTCACATGTATGAATACCTGGGTGTCTTGATTGATGACTACCTCACCTTCAAGTCGCTGAGGATAAAATTGGGTTTTATATTTTCGTTTAATAATAATAAAAAAGCCTTGTTGCTGCGACTTTTCTTTTTATATCCATCCGTGTTCGATTACGGAGATCTCCTGTACGTGAACGCTTCTGCTCACTGTCTCCGAATAGCTGACACTGTTTACCATGCTTCTCTGGGGTGCATTACTAATTGTAAAGTGTTGACACACCACTGCAACTGTTGTACTCCCGGGTGGGATGTCCTGCTCTGGCCACCCGATGGATCATTCATATATATAAGGCAATGCTCAGGCTGCTGCCCTCCCACATTTGTACATTTACATCAAGCAACTCCAAACTAAGAGCTCTTGAGGCTGACTTAACAATTGTATTTGTCTTTTGGCTTGTGTTTTAACTGTGTAATTGTGCAACTGTATTTTGCAACTGTGTTTTGCTTGGCCCTCGAAAAAGAGGCTCTTAATCTCAGTGGGATCTTCCTGGGTAAATTAACTTTGAATTCCAAAAATGATATTAAAACATCTTATTCTGTTGTAATCTGTTGAAACATGTTTGAAATTTGGAACAATGCGTTGATGCGGCACATTTGCGAAATAGAAATCATAGCTTTGCTCTCAGGCAAATAAATATGCCACAATAACAATGCAGAATGAAAGCCCTCCTCTCAAAATGCTGTGACATAAATGCACAAAGACGAGATTCAAAGGGAAAGACTGGAGGAAAATGACAGATTCTGAGATCAGGTAGAAACTGAGCTGAACGGGTGTGTGTGAGCGCGTTTGTGTGTGTACTGCGGTTTTCCACAAACAGTGGAAGGCTAATATTTACTTCTTGCTTTCTGTCTGAACTTATTTTAAGAAGTGCATTTGTAATTTATATGGAATTTGTTTATGCATATCTGGCCCTTTTTAGCTCTCTTCTAGTTTCCCCAAACTAAACATATCACTGAGCCGATGCCACCCCCCTCCTCGCTAATGCCAGTGACAGACTTGGATGTGTAACTGTTGCCATTTTGTCGCCTTTAAGTATAATGACTCTGCGAAAGTGTTTGTCAAAAATAATGTTTATACTTGGGTTTTATTATAGGTGGATAGTGTACAGTAATTGCCTTTCTACTGTTTTAAACTCCCGTTTGCAGGGACATTTTGTCCAATCATGCTGATTGTGTTGAAACAAAACCCAATCTTAAAGCCTGAGGAAAAAAAGAAAAAAAAAACCTGTTCCGAGCGCGTGTTATAATTTCATTACTGTATCTAGCAGTCATGCAACAAACACTGTAATGAGATGAAAACAAGCATGCCTCTGATGGCGCAGAATCTAAATGTGCTTTATTTGCAACGCCTAAAATGTAGGCTCAAAGCGAGTATGTCCTGTTTGTGCCCCAGCCGAGGGGAGGATAAATAATTTCTCCGAAGCAGGAGGCTGCAGCGTCTTGTGATGATTATTGGAGCCAGAGGAGTAAACGGCGGCCCGCGATAGTTTACCATGGCCCAGATAGCTCAGGTAGGCTGTCACGGCAATCTAAATATGACCGGCGAGGAAAAAGTCAGTGTGAGGTAAGTGTTTTTGTCCGGAGGATAAACAGTTGTGCACAGGAGGTTGATTTAAGGGGAAAGAAGGTGGGTGGCTGCTTGTAGTTAACACAACAATCCTTCCCTTTGGTATTGTAAGGAAGAATTAGATTCTCAGAGTTTCGGTGCGTCTAATATTCCAGTGTTTTTAAAAGCAGATGGCTCCCGTTTTAGAAACCAGAGATTTTCTAATTGTATTACATAGAAGCAAACCTCTTAGAGGCAGTTTAACATTATTAAATCCATAAGCGAAACAGGATTTCTTAGTTTGTGCATGCAAAGAGACCACTTCCCCATCAAACTGGACCGTTCCGCTTTCAATCTTCCGGCATGAGTGAGAACACGGCTTTCCGTATGCCTGTCCTTCCTCTCAGAGTTTATATTTATATCACTTGGCAGGGGGGTGCAAAGAGCATCCGAGGACCAGAAGATGACAAATAAAGTCATAACACGAGAGAAAACGCAAAAAAGATTTGGCACACAGTCAATGACTCTCTTCATTTATCAGTGAAAACATGAAAGGCCTCATTGTCTCCAAACTGAGCAGCCCCCCTCCCCACCACACTCTCAGTGTCATTGACCTCATCATTCCCCGATGGCTTTCTGAATATGGGACAAGGCGTTTCATTTATCCTCGAATGCAGTTGAGAGTCCTTGAACTAGTTGTCCCCGTCATTTGCAGTTTCAGGTGGGACTGTTGACCTTGTGGAGCAACTCGAACGAGGCTCTTGGTGCATGCAGATTCCCCACTTTGGGCCCTCTTGTCGCAAATCTTCTCGCAGAGACACTTATCTTGGATCGCTGGCAGAGTAACGCCAATAAACTCTAAGTGAATCAGGTATGCAGTGGAGGGGGAGCTCGGCTTCGTATCTTGCCTGGGCAGACAAAGTTTTCCAAACTGTCAAATACGGTACTACTTTCTGTAATGCCTGTCCTAGGTGATTTAGTTGACTCCAGGGCAGAAACATCTATAAGATAACTCCGTCCCTGTAGAACCACATGTTAAAATTCCCAACTTCACAGGTTAGTTCAGTCATGACAACTGTATACAATTCATTTCCATTAGTATGTTTACCGACAATTAAATTGCAGCTATGTTTAAAGTTATGCACATGGCTGCTTTCAGTGGCAATTGGGTGCCTTTGCAGTGTTCTCCCTAAACGCTAGTGCTATTCCCGGTTGAGTCTGGAGTAACCTGTTGTCATTATCCACGGTCTGTAGATTGACCTACAGGTCTTCTGAACTGGATGTTGTTATCTCTGAGCCGTGCACGGTTGGCTTATTTACCTGTAAGTTGCTTCTGCTAGTTTTTTGCAACGTGGCTAAATATTCTTCTGATTCTGAGGTTGTTGACGAACCATAGCAGTATTCAAATATTAGTGAAATGAACGAGTTTTGTGGCAGATATTGTCAGTCTCACTTTATGGATATACGCAGATCTAAATATCTCCCGATTGACTGCAAATTACACATACGTTACTGTAACTTATGTGTAATACTTAAACTGTATTTTATGGCAAAAAATAAGGTCCAGGTTGTACAAAAGAGTACACACACACACAGTAGCAACACACTGTTCCTATATAGTTTAGAGAGGGTGAACAGTACCAGTGGGGCTCCTATGGGATACAAGTAAAAGCATACTTTGCTCTACCAATAAATAGAACTGTATAGTAGGAGTGTGGAAAATAATTCAAGGGGTTTGTGTATTTATGTCTAGTGAGGTCAATGTGTTATGTCAGTGCACGGGAGGAAATTGGTGAAGCAAAGGTTGATGGCATCAGCATTATGTGCATGACCTCGGATTTGTTAACAGAAAATGACTGGCACTAGGTAAAACAAACTAGTGATAATACAAAATCAACAGCATGATGACAAAGCTAACGTTAAAATAGCTTCACTGAAAAAAAAACACAGTGGACATACTTTGGTTGACAAAGATAGCCCAATTCAGAGCAAAGCAAAGAACATGACAAAATCCATCACCTATTTCAGATACAAAGACATTCATCCTTGATCAGTGATCAGTGCAAAACATGGGCTTTTGTTTCATGCTTAAGACACAGAAACCCAGGTATGTAACTCTGCTGTGATGTCTTATCCACAGAGCAGCTGTACATTCAGATTTTGCAGGATTTGCCAAATTTGCTGTTAAACAAAAAAGCACCTCTGGCATTTCCATCCCCACTGTAGCTAGTGATTGCTCACTGTAGATACACTAAGTGTATATTGTAAAGGAAATAATGACCATGAACTGAATGTTATTTCATAAACATCTTCTATTATATGTCATTTCAAATTTGGCAGCTCCTCTTTGAATAGATTAGATGTTGATTCATCCTGTTACATCTATAGACAAAAAAATGACTACTTTATGATGGAGTGATGGATACGTCCCACACACAGCAATTCTGTTACAAATATCTTATACATATTTAACACCCTTTGGAATTCAAACACAGTTAGCCAACTTCAAACGGCAAATGATTGGCGAGTGGCTACAGTGATGGATTTCAGCTCGCATCTTGGCTCCTGACAAGCCGATTGACTTGAAAGCGGGAGGGTTGCTGGGGAGCGCGTATTCAAGGATGGCCACAGGGACATGGCCCAGGTATCTCATTGCTGAAATGGGAGAGTGAGGCTGTCAAGGCGTGACATATGAGCTAAGGACCTTTGGCCTTGGCAATGCATTAGAGTGGGGGGGTTTGAAAGGTAAAGCTCCACGCCACTGGCTTTGAATGCCATTCAGAAGGCATGGAAAAGACTGTTACAGAACATTTAACTAAAAGCAGATATTTTAAATTTGTGTAACATTCCTCAGAAGTGCCTCATTCTTGAGGAAATCCGACTCGATTGAGACTCAAACGGAGCTTCATCTTGACCAGATATTTTTATTTTCTGCCCATGTTTGTAATGTGTCGCGCTTCTTTTCTTCCTATTATCCTGCCGCACACTTAAGATTTGAGGCATTAAGAAGACAATTGTTTGTGGAATACTTTGCCATAATCCCATGACCCACTTTTTGGTCCCCTCATTGAATTCCTTTATATGGCTTTATCACTGGCCACCCTCAAGAATAAATTTCCATCGTTTAATGTAAATGTGAACTCCTGAAAGCTTTAAAGGGATGATTCCGAAGCAGCCGTTCAGCGCAGCGATGACTCGCCTGGTGGGTGAGCGAAGCACGAAGCAGACCTAACCCCGGTTTATTTCTACAAATGTGAATGCAGACTCTTTTTGATGCCAGGGATTGTTTGTGAGGTTCATTTCCAGGGCTTCCACCGCTTTCGTAAACAGTAAAGTGATGATATTGCAGGTGTTCCGTAAGGACATAGGCATTTGGATTGGATTACCGTAAGACGTTCTTGTGTGAATGGTAGTGTTAGTCGGGTGATGTGGCCTAAAGACCTTCCTGATGTGACAGATCTGACATCTTGACACTGTGATCCTGTTCAGACACAAAACCTTGGCTCAGAGTCAAAATAACAGATGCCTTAGAATGAGGAAGATAAGCTCAAAGGTTTGTTCTCAATTTTCACTAAATTCAAGCTAAGGGATACTTAACCGGAAAAAACAAATGTGGCTGTTTAGTTTGGCTGAGTGAGTTTATACTCTACAAGTGAGTTTATTTCCTCCCCAAGATCAGACAGGTTGAACATTTAAACTTTCAGCAAACAAAGAAGGCCAGACATGTTGCAATTTCAGAACGGCACAAAAATAACACAGTATCACGGATTGTACTATCACAAGCTGGATGGAAAGACAGAAAACAGGCAAACAATGAACTTCCTAGTCATGTAAACCTCTTCCAGCCGAGGTCGTTTGTCATGCTTCAGGAAGGAAACCAAAGTGGTTTAGTTATCGGTCAGTCTGTTTATGCAATGAAGTACAAAAAGGAGAGCAGAGCTGCTCAAACACCTGTTTTTAGCCCAGATTTCAAGTGAACTTACGTATTTTAAGTTACCTCTGAACTTTTGTTTATCATATTTCAGGATGCATCCATTAACGTGTCGGTGCTAATCTGAACTTCTTCCACTAGAGCATAATGATACATCCATGCTAAAATATTTTAACACCTTTAAGCTTGATAACTGCACGTTTTACCTTTTTCATTTACCTCATCATCACTTGTATTTTGGCAGATTCGATATCCATGTCCCTGCCTTCCAGTGCGATGGGGCCTGATATTAATAAGCAGAGTAAATACTGTGATTATGTAGTTAAGGCTTAGTTTGTCATCATCTCATCCGTCTGTGCATCCGGAAGCTGTGTCACCCCTACAAATGAAGCGGTACAAAATCAAGAGGGTGTGCATGCCTATTAGATTTTTTGATATGTCTTCAAATGTAATATTAAAATGATGAAGGTAAATGGTGATGTGAATGTGAGGACTGATGTTTTTGCACTTTATTCTTTTACGCCTATCACAGACAGGCAACTTGTCAAGGGTGTACCCTTCCTCGTGCTCTTTGATAGTCGTGATAGGCTCCAGTGACATAAAATAATGAATGTAAATGGTGTGCTTTTTACCAGTAGAGATATGTTTCACTGTAAAAAAGATGAAAAAAATCACGTAGGCTGAGGATGTAAATAAACACACCTTACTATAGAAAAATAGTGGAGGTAAATGTTAATGATTGTAAAGGTCTGGTTCATTGTAAATGAAAAAAGAAAAGAAAAGAAAAAAATGTTATAAGGATGAAAGTTTCCCATTTCTGCACAAATGAATAGATGTAAATGGTGATGTATGTTAAATTGTTAAAGGGTTTATATCACCATCTAAAATAATGTAAGTTAGTGGTGATTTTATAATGGTTTGTCATAGTGTCTAAAATAATGGAGGTAAATGGTAATACTTATGCCAGAAGATATATGGTCCATAGTGCATGTATTGAGTGAAAAGTTTACTTTTTCTTTTCTTTTTTTTTACAGAGAATGCAAGCTAATGGTAACGTTAATGGTGGGAGAGCAGTGGTTAGAATTCCTAGAATGTGTCAGATGTGTGATTTATTTTTTTTTAACCACAGAAACATGACATTTTGTTATACACCTTGTACACGGTGGACATGGTGGATATGAGCACATCAGTGGGATACTAGTCGAAATTTTTCCTCGAGAAAATTACACCACCTGAGTTCCATTTTCCTCGCTGCCAAGAACTACAGCAGGTAAATAGACTCCATGTGGCAACTTGTGAAATGCACTTCCCAGTGATACCACTGTACTTCCTTGATCTTGAATGGCTGCCAAAGTAGACCATCGGTCATGTTCCAGGGGAAAAGTGAAAGCAGACAGGACTCGTAAGAGTCTGACTGAAAACAGACCTGACCGGGCCGTATGGTCCCGTAGAGAACACGGCCCCGCACTGTAAACACATCCCATTTTTAGGACGCTTAAGAGCCGACACTGAGCAGACGGTGGCCTGCGCAGCGCAGAGCTGCGGCGGGTAGAACTGACTACGGCACGCATAAATCAGAGATGTCGATCTGAAGAGGTATACCCCTTCTGTTTCCTTCTATCTCTGTGACTTTTACACACACGCACAAAGAAGAACAGGGCAAACCTCTTCTCATCTGTGTGTCATCTTTGAGTTACATCTCAGCCTGCTAAGAATGAGGATGATCTTTGAAGTGATGCTTAATGTACTTTTCTCAGAGGTGTTAAAGATTCTGCAGACATTCGCATAAGCAAAAAGCATCTTGGGCTAATGATAGAGTCTAGAAGATGCATGTAAAAAAAAACCACTCTGACCTATACTTAAGAACACAACCTTCCTACAAATTCGCCACAATTCTACAGTGAAACTGGGGTAATGAGGCCACAAACAACTGCCAAACTACTACACTTGGCTGTTTCTCTCCCAAAAAAAAAAAAAACCACATGCTCTGATCTCCCTTCATTACTTTATTGCTCATTACACAACGCACTAAAAATGCTGTGATCAAATGTGCGGAATTTTCTTGATGACCAAAATATCCAAATAAATGTGAGTGATGTCAGTATGACTATGGCATCGCCAGATATTTTTTTTTGTGGATTACACAAAGGCTTGAAACCATCCCTGGTTGGTATTTCCTGCGAAGACTGTGCTCCCATTCATAACCCAATCACTTTGATACCAGCTATCCTCTGTTGTCTGGATGACCTCACTCGAGAGTTCCCCCAAATCACTCCAGATCAAAGAATGTGATGTCTGATCCTCTGATAATAGTGCAAAGCCTTGGGAGCCTCGGATCAGACTTCCCGCCCGCTTCCTCCGCCTTTTGAAAATTGCCATCCCAAATAAAAATTTGAAAAATTTGAAAAAAAAAAAAAGCATTTTTAAAAGTACAACGGTAACGGCACAGAAAGTCAAAAGGGGGTGAGCACTTAGTGGAGTATTGATGCCAGTTAGCATCGCCGGTCTCCCAGTTTGTGTGACCTAGATAGGGGATGACACAGGCAGACTGTGTCGACTGGATCCGCTTCCATTTGCTGCAGCACTGCCGGAGCATTTCTGCTGAGAGACGGGACGTCAAGCGCAATATGCAAATTTCTGTATTTTTTACTAAACATCTGACGTTTGGCATCATATTTAAGGATGCGCTTCAGCGGCGGGGAAAAGTTTTGCGAATGGAAAATAAAAGTTGCAGGATATTTCTGCGGGGCTCGCTCTTTTGTGCGCGTGTGTTTATTATTGGATGCTAAATCTTCAAATGAGGAACTCCATGTGATTGCGGCGCAGAGATGTTCCGACAAGGACACACTCTTCAGACTCCTTCAAGTGGCCGTCCTCATCTCCCCGTTTACATATTCATGAGGAGCGGCTGATATTTCGGTCTATGGGACCTTCATCAGCGAGAAGACATATTGAGACGATGACAAATTGGCACGCTAGCGTGCACAAAGAGAGAGCACACACTCCCGTTACTATGCTGGAGTCCACTGAAGGGGACGATCCAAGGGCATCTGCTGGTCCCAGACGCTCCGGAGTCTGACAAATTCTGCCTCACTCGGCACTTTCTGCATAATTCCCTCCGCTACGGGCCTAAATGATCTGCGTGATCGCCATGAATATCAATGTCACGCGTGTCGCCCCGCGTCAATTCGGCTTGGTTTGATGCATGTCGCCGCCTCTGCTGTTGAAACTCTCAGCTGGAGCAGGGGGAGGAGAGGGGAGGAGGTGGATGCACATGCTGGATATTGCTAGCTGAGGCATTTATGTCACCTTTCAAATGCGCGCATACCTCACTTTGAGGAATGCAACAGAAATCAGAGGCCCTTTCCGCTGCCGGAGAGCTCCTTTTACAATCTTAATCAAGTTTGTCACCGGCACTTCCTGGAAAAAATAGTCATCATTTTGACGTCCTGTGCAATCAGAACAGGAATGATGGCTCAGATGTGTCACCTGTGACTTTCACAAACAAGCCGAAATGAGAGATTACAGTTTGACAGCTCAGTTGAATGCCCTTCATAGCTGCAGATATGTAAAAGGTGGATCCCTAAACTGATTTTCATTCAGGCTTCTAGTCATTCCCGCCGGAAACTACAGGTGGCGCCAAATAAAACGGGACTGAAATCTTTAAGTAAACCCTAAATGAGGGTCCTAGCTGTATTTAACAACACTCAGTACTTGGAAGCCTGCATGACAGCAGATTATCAGACTAAACGTCCCTTTTATTATTTTGACTATGTGAGATTACTGTACGCCACAGCTCACTCCTCATTGTCGCTCCTTGTCAGTTTCTCTAATGCGACGAAGGCCACCGCTGGTACTCAGCCAGGACAAGTGCCCTTCAAATAAAATACCCCTCTGCCAGATTTCAACATGCAGAGCCATGAGGCTCAGTTGCTACAGCATCTGACCTCTCAAACTGGCCGCTCTCCACCGCACATTACGCTCGTATAATGAGGACTGAAAAGGAAAGGCGGCTCAAGTTTTAAAGGTTACATTTAGAGTCGATCGACATTGGCTTTAAGTATATTTATGACAGAATCAATGCCATGTCTGTGTCTTTATTAAGTCTGATTAAAATCTTTTGCAAAATGCTCCAGGAGTGTGTTTTTTTCATTTTTCATTATTTATTTTTTTAATAGATTGTTTCTGCTCACGTGTGCGACGAGTACAATAATCAATGGAACATCCCCGAAACCATTTCCGCCTGACATTTGGAGGCAGACGAGAGCAAACACGTAATTATTTGACTCAAATAAGGAAGAGAAAATAAATGTGAAAAAGATGAAAATATCCACAGCCAGAAGAAACCCTTCTATAATTTTCTCTTGACTTCAGTATCAAACGGACCCTTCAGCTGTCTCCGAATATCAGGCCAGACGTTCACACGGCACGCGCCTGCATTCGTTCATTTTACCTTTAAGAGAAACGTCACCATATCAAAGGAGAGGCCTTCAAGTGCTCGTTCGGTGTGCCCACTTTAGGCCAGCCTGGGCAGCTGCGTGCGGAGTGTTGCTGCGCTTTAAAAATAATTGCATGGACAATATGCCTCGAGTAAATCTGGACCTGTGCCTTTTGATATATGATTTATTTATTTTTTTCCCCCTATTCACTCTTATGTCACTTTTCAGGATGTCAAATTCGGCGAGGGAACTTCATTGCGGTGATAAGCGCTACCGTTTGCTACAAATGCTTCCCTTTGTGCTAATAATCGAGCAGACAGCCGGATGAAGCTGATGTTTCCTGATGTCTGGCTCAGAGCGGGCCAACTTAGATTTGAAGTAGTGCAGAAATGCCTACTGTGAGATAAACTGCAACACTTTTGAAGTGCCAAAAAAACCCATAATATATATTAATATATATATATATATAAATGCTGCGCACTAGTCTGTGTCTTACTGTGTGCTGCAAATTTGAGCTTTTTCTTTTTTTTTTTTTTTCTGCTGCAACCTTGATCACACATTTCTCCAGCACCAGAAAGATAGAGCCATCAATAATTGAACAAAATATGCGTGCTCTTCAGGAGGTGGCTCGTGTCTGCTGTGTTTTATTAGACATCTGAAGACGAGAAAAGCACAGTCTCGAGCGCCAGCGCTTCCCGCCGCCTCCCCTGCCTTTAAAGTCAAAAGAATAATGCGGGTACACAAGTCCTGGCGCAGTGGTTCGTCTTGTAAAAATGCTTGCGAAGCATTGATTGGGATTCACAAAACAACCCTTCCTATTAAATTTATTCACAGAACTTGTGGTTCAGGAGATACAGTAAGGTCCGTCTATATTCACAGCTGTAATTATACAAGCTGGAGAAGCTTGGACACGTAAACCTGTTAAATATATTTGCTTTAAATCCTTTCTAGGCCTTGGCTGCCCAACATTACCACCAAAACTTTAGCTATCTCCAGTTGTTTATCCGTTGGTCTTTCTGCCTTTAGATAAATCTTCAACAACTAAAATGTATATTTCAATGGGTTCAGATCAGGTTACCGACTCAGCTTCTTGACTTTAATAAACAGCCACATTAAAGATCCATCCGATATTGATTCATAAAATGTTCAGATTGATTTTACATGCCACATTAAAGATCCATCCGATATTGATTCATAAAATGTTCAGATTGATTTTACATGCCATTTCTGGCGTCCTTTTTCCGGAAGTTTTCCAAGACTGCCCAGCGAGCGTGAAGGAGATCCAAAACACGACCAAAGCTCCAACATCAGTCTGAAAAGCTTATTGGATTTAAAAGGTACGACGACAGAGAAGAGCTGCACGACAGCAAAGCCATATGCAAGACGTGCCAGGCAGAGGTAAAATAAATAAATGCAATTCCCACAAGTCTTTGGAACAAATGACCACATTAGTTTTGCTTTTAAGTAAAATCGTTATAAAACTGAAACTTCTAAATGGGTTGGCCCAGCTAAACGAAAGGTCAATGTTTATATTTGACATTAAGGTGAAGAGGCATCCATTACTCGTGCCAATACTCGTGGGAGCCGCGTTCCATAAAATGTCCAATGATGAATCGGACCAGCTTCTCCTGGGGGGGAACATGCATTCTACATCATTCATGTGCATAAAGTGGATCTTAAGTCGAGAAGCGGACTTGGTGGCGGGCGTGAAGGAAATGATACATGGCAGCACATGACTGCAGCTTGCAGTCCTAGAGCGCTAGAGCTCGTCGATGGAGGACAAAGTGACTACTGTAGGATAAATATGCAAACAGACTTTAAAAGGCCAGAAGGTGTTTAAACAGAAAGAGGGGAAAGGAACGAGGAAGTGGGGTTAAACCCGTCTGGAATCTCCTCTTATTATTAGACATGATGAAGAGTGAACGTCCCCACTCATTACTGTAAAAGCGGGATTACGAGGGGTGCACGCGCAACGACTTGGACCTTTATTAACTTAGCATCACTCCAGCGTCTCCTCCCTTTTTTTTCTTGGACGTCGGATGCCTCGTTGTGCTGCAGATGAAATGAAGCGTACTTGAAAAGATCTCATATCACTTAGCATTGCCAGAAGCACCTCCGCAGGGGGTTCAACGTGAAGAGGAAGAAAGCGATTGTTAAATATATACTCCTAAAAGGCTTTAGAATGTTTTTAGAAACGTCTATAACACGCCTATTTAAAGATGCAACTTTTCTTTTTTCCCATCACATTCTGCAGAGCAAGTCTCTATAAATATAATCACAGGCAGAGAATCCGTGTTTTTACATCGAGAAGGGAGTTGTCAGAGTCAAACTGACACATGAGCCCAATCGCAGCGGCTCCGTTAATTAAAGCAGACCAGGGTTAGATGATAATAAGATGGGATTAGATGAAACTCATTGTCCTCTGAGGACTTTCCCTGCAGCTCAATTAACTCCTCAAATAGCCCGAATTAAACATGAGGATATTGCAATATTAATTTTCTGCATGGGAAAGGGATACCGGATGAATTATACATGTTATGTTTACAATGTGAGGATGTGGTCCGCGATGAAATGAAGCAGCGTTCCCGTGGTAGTGACCTGGGGGGGGGGGGGGGGTTGGCTTGCCCCTTTTGTTTCTCCCTCTCTGGCAGAGCAGAGCTCCTTTCACCTTTCCTGTCTGGAGCTCAAATGAGAAATTTAGTGGTTCACCCTGGGAACGGGGCTCATTAAAACATATTGGGCTTCAACTTTTTAGTATCCAGGCCATGAATATGCATTATTCAGGGATGGGACATAATCCGCCTCTGTGTGCTCCCAAGGAACGCCAGCCTTTTAACCCAAGGGGCATAAAAAAAGAAGGAAAAAAAGAAACATATTTTTTTCCACAATGTTATTATCGTATGTTAAGGCTTTTTGTATTGCTAATTTATCAAAATATCTTGAACTGTGGTTAAAAAGTTTTACTGTTCTTTGGCTGCAAGGTTGTGCCACATGAAAGCGAAGATCCAACTTTTTTTTTTCTTTTTCGCTTTAACTCTCAGATGTTATCGGACTTTTATTATCAGAGAGAAACCTCATGCTCGGGATGTTAATTATATAATCTTATATAAGCCGCTTGTTGTCCCTCATTCTCTCGCGTCACGGCAACAAGGAGCCCGGAGGGGAGATGAAGTCTGATGCAACTGTCTTAAAAGAAACCGCCAGCTGCTTTCAGAGAATATCACACTCGGCTCCTGTGACAATATGCATCAGCTGCGCTTGTTCTGTTCATTTCGTCTTGTTCTGGCGAATTACCGCGCATGATTTATCCCGCCGGAGAATTGATTGCATGGCTGTCAGATGTCTGGAAACTTCCAGCTCCCGTCTATCTTAAGCACCGCGCAAAGTTCGACGCCACCGGTCAAATATTTTCTCAAAGTTTGTGCGCTCCCTTGCTTCAAACCTGCGCGCCGGGAGGTCAGCAAGAAAGAAAAAACAAAAGTTCCTGTCTCCGTGGCTCATTTGCCACCTTGATGATAATCTATGGCAGCCAGGTTGCCAGCTTGTGTGGGCCGCGGCGGCTTCGGGAACCTCGCTCCAGTCGCCCTGCGCTTTTTGGCAAAACCATTCCAGACGGCAAACAAGATAAAGAGACTTTTGATTGGGGCGATATGTATGCAGATGCAGATTTCTATCTGATGACATTGCTCTTACTAAGCGAGTTCTGCGTCATTATGTTCGCCCGCCCGCAGAGAGCCAGCTTCGGCGCGGTGCCACAAATATTGACCGTCGGTTGTGCTTGTGATTCGATTACTAAAATCTGTCTTCCGATTTGCCTACAAGCCTCCGCGGCTTGTTTGTTGATTTGACCAAGTGATGATATTAGGGAGCATATTTAGAGAAGATGAAGGAAAGGAAAAGACGAGAGGCAGAACTAAGTGCCCTAAAATGTAGGTGTTAAATGGAGTGGTGTTTGGATAAAACCCAGCCTTGTTTTCCTCGTGTTTCTTGCTCTGCCAGACTCAGGGTATCAGCCCAGCATCCAGGGGACCTCCGCCGATTTTCCACATCAAAGTGTGTTTACAGGTCTTGGGGAGTACTACTGCACATGTGAAACAAGTTACATAAAGTTTTTCTTGCTCTGCGGGGAGCCGTGTGAAGTCTGATGAACAGGCTGGGGCTGAAGTCCAAAACTAAAAAAAAAAGGCTCACCAGTCCTCTGTAGTAGTTTGAGGCTGCACATGAATCTTTGCGGGTAACGCAGTAGCAAGGTTCCGACAAGAAAAACGCGTCCAGACAGTGCAAAATAAATGGTGTGGAGATGTGGGTGGTGGATGGGCGTGTAACACATCTGGCCATTTCTCATCCTCTGGCACGTCAGAATGTTTGGCGTGACGTGACAGTCGGCCTCGGTCCGGATCAAACGTGGCCAAGTTTGAGTACGAAAGCATTTCTTTGGACACATCAGACACTTGGACCAATTACAGGACTTTAAGGCTGGCTATTATCACAGCTGGAAACAGGGAAACATGATCTATGGCAGAGCATAGAGGAGAGGATTTGTTAAATGAAATATGGAGAGGCAGTGTTATAAAACATCAGCTGAGATAAACTGCAAAAAGAAATACTTTTGAGGTATATTAGATTAGATTAAACTGCATTGCCATCGCCTATAGCGCGGGTAAAAACACAATGAAATGCAGTTTGGCATCGAACCAGGAATGCAAATAGAAGCAAAATTTACCCAATAACAAGGTGCAGCCTAGGCGAAGTGTATTAATATGAGGTGATAGAATTCACTTGAAGAAAACACCATCCGCCAGAAGGGTACAAATGTGTGCGGCTAATAAAAAGGAAGATTTTTTTTTTTACGACGACCGGGATTGTGTTCTGGGCACCCGCCCAACAGACTTGCTGTAATGCAACAAACATGTTCACTCCTTTCTCTCTTTTTTTTTTTTTTTTTAACCCACTGCAACTTCAGAGGGGCCCAGATGTGCACTCAACTACACATCAGCGACGCCTCGCCCCGGCGATGACAAAAGGCAGTAGGCATGTCACGTTGAGCGTTGGGTTAGTTCAGGCACGGCACTCACAAATCCTTATATTTAATCTGTAAGCCGGCCCGCATCGTGCATTCATTGGCAACCCTCATTCAGGGCCTCTTATTTAAGCCTGCCTACCTTTGTAGTTCTCTCTGCAAGGCTATTTGCAGTCCACCTCCACCTCTAACTAATGTTGTTTCTGTAGCCGAGGGGAATGGGGGAGCCCTTTGCTGCTGAGCAGCCTTAGGCCTTCCATCTAGGTAAATTGAAGGGCATGAGCGTGTTCTCTCCCTGCCTTAGGATGATGGAAAGGTCAGGTAGGTCCCAGAATGGAGAGTAAAAAATTAGTAACTCCAACTGCAAAAGTTGCCCAACTCTCTTTGCGTTGAAAGGAATTTTAGAGAACAGCAATAGCAATGCAAACTTTTTTTTTTTTTTGGTGCAGTCAAATCCATTCATCCAACTGTTGTATTTACAGGACCAATCCAACACATGCTGCGCAGGCATTGTTCGGCCCCAGACAGTAAATTCTAGTGGAGGAGCAAAAGACGTGCCGAGCTTTTTCACCGTCACATCTCATCTCATCTCAGGACGTCTTCCTCGCAGACCTCCGCTGCCATACCCGCCTCGCCCGCTCTCATTTCTCATACAGGCCATGTGTGTTTTTGCTCCCACGTCATCTCGGCCCCTGATTGCTTCTTCGATATTTTTTATCCGCTTCCTGCCGGTCTGACGCGTGATTATTTCCCTGATTGTCGATAAATCATCTGTTCTCATCTGCCCTATCGAGTCCATGCGGAAATCACCCTGGGATTTTTTTCAGCATATCTCTTAATATAAACATACATCTCCAACGCAGAGCTCATACATAATGCATTTTATCCCGAAAGAGTGCAGAGGGAGGACATAAAGCGACCTCAAAGCCGGCATGTCTATTTAGCTCTGTAATAATCGGCGGGAGCTGAACGCACCTTCGTTTGATAGCTTTGCTGTGCGTCGCCGAAAGTCCTCGCAGCAATTAAGTGCCAAGTACAAAAGGTAACTTGTCAGTCACGCAGCCCTCACTTCATCTACATATTTGATTTTTTATTGAAGCCTGAGTAGGAGTCTCTCTTTTCTTTTCTTTGTTCTTAGTTGTCGTGCCTTCTCATGCTAATTGCCGTCCCCGCCGCTGATAGCAGAAAATGGAAAACATGCCAAAGGATACCGAGGATTGCAAACAATGGCAGCCTGTGCTGGTGGCTGTAGTCAAATATAAGCAAATGTGAAACTCCACAGAGAAAGCAGAGTGCAAAAATATTTCCTAATTTGTTTGCTGTTTATATATAGTCTATGGTAATGCGTTTTATTTGACTGCAGCCTCCAGCTATTGCAGATAATTCAGCAGATTAGTTCTCGCCCCTTTTATTACACGAATCCTAAAGGATGTGGCTTTGAGACTTGTTTTCTGCTCTTTCTCCTCTCCGCTGCCCCTCCCCCGCGGCAGGCCATGTGGCGTCCCGCCAGTCTTCGAGGATGCGAGCTTTTGTCGAAAATAGGTGGACGTAAACAACTCAATAGGCTGACAAGTACCCAGCCTCCTGCAATAACGGTGTTCCGTTCCCCCCTCGGCTCTATTTGCTTTCATGCTTGTATCTTAAGAGTACGGTTTGAAAAAGAAAAAAGAAAAAAGAAAGACGAGGGAATTTGCTTCCAGCGCTGGGCCTACAGTTTCCCCAAACTTCAAAGGGCGGTAAGGGAAATGTTCCATATATCTCGGTGCAGTGCTCACCTTTGTGCCGCAATCAGGAAGGCTCCCATCTATTTCTTTCTTCAACGACTCACTGATACAGACCTAGAATACAAAAGGATTTTAGATGTCAGGTAAAGTTTTCCCTCGTGCATGTGCCTCCACGTGCCTTGATCGCGGCTACACCTGCGGTAACAAATGTCTGACATGTGACATTTGGAAATCTCGTCCGCCGCGCCGTTGCTTTAGATTTGAGAGTGTCTCAAGTGCCGGTTGTGTGAGGGGCCGGGGAGGGGGTCATCGCCCACGGGCCAATCCGACCGGATCGACTAATCAGAATGTACGGACGGGCCGGCGAGTGATGAAACGAGACAATCGAGACGTCGTCGGCCCCCGCTCCGGCGTATTTGCATATTTCCATTTAAGCCTCACTCCCAGAGACACTGCCGCCTCGTCTCGAGCACGCCGCGGCCTCTCGGAAATGTAGTTCATCCTAACAGTGATGTATGATTAGCTGTGCCAGCTACAGTCCTAATTGAAATGGGTTTCAGCTGTGTGGCGGGGGGAATCGGGGCAGAGATGCACAGCTGTGCCTGTTTCAATTGGTCAGAATCAGTTGTTCGTCCCATTTCACTCAGCGACTAATGATTTTCTTGCAGCGGTTGGAATTGTTGAAGGGGTCGTATGAGGGGAAGGATTGAAAAGTGAAATTAACATAAAGGATGCTTAGGGTTGCTACAGAGGAACTGTGTTTAGTTCAGAGGCGAAACAGGATTCATCTGCAGCTAATGTGGCATTTGGAGCTGAATGGAGATCTGAAAGCAGCTCCAAACTCGAAGCGCAGCCCCGTGACAGTTGGGAATGTAGCAGTGTCACATTCTGTGTACTATCCAGAGTGCTGTAGCTTTTTCTGGTAATGACAAAGTGTGTGAAAGTCCCCAAAGCGTCTCCCTCTCACCTTTCGGAGTTGCGGCACGAGGCGGCCATGCTTTCCAGTAACAAGAGATTTTGTTCCTCCTCCTGTCTCGACACAAGTGCTTGTTTGGTCGCTTCGGGTCTTGTTATTTGGAGAGCGCTCATGCATGGCTACAGCAAAGAAGCGAATTTTCGAATTTCAAGGAGCGCGGCGGGGTATCGGCTAATAATATAAAGAGATAAAGCATTATTGGAGCCCGAGGTGTACACTTGTTGCAGGAGTAATGACGAACGCGCGGCACTGACACCCATTTAAATCTGATTTGCAAATTATTATTTTTGTTGTTTGCGCCCGCCGCCGGCTAATTATTATTCACAGTGGGGACAACAATGTGTCATCTCCTATTTGCAGGGGGATTAGGGTGATACAGCTTGAAATGCACATGCTCCTCATCAGGAGGGGAGAGGCGCCGAGGGCCCAAACACTACACACTGGCACTTCATTTTGACGGCGCCTCATTTTGATTGCTTTAGAATGAGCGAACCTCGAGGCATCATCAGCGTAAGACCTTCTGTATAATTGAAATTTAGTGCAATACTGTATATCCATTCAGCTCTAAAGCTCGGCATTGTTATCAACCCGCTTGTCTCTATTTGATCTTTTCTGCTGCTTTTGCCATTTCTTACTATGAAAGGAAACACTTTGATTGGCTTTGTGCTTTCAATTGATCCCCATTGTTTTTTGTTCTCACTTCCACAATGGTAAATTACAGAGAAAGCAACAGAATCACACACAAAATAATGTTTTTTACTTGTGCGTGCCGCAAAAAGCAAATAGGATTCATTTCACGTCATCGGCGGAGCATCAAAGTCCAGCCTATAGCTGCTTCTGCAAAGAGCATAAGACATAACAGCGTATTTTTGGTCACGTACAGATCAGAGTGTAAAACTATTTTATTACACTGCACAGTAACCATAAATCATAAGTCAAGGAGCACATTTGGTATTATTTAGAATATCCCAGCGAGCCTCACTTGAAGTGGCGGGTATTTACTGTTCTTTGCAAAACAACAAAGAAGTCTCGGATTCTGATCTCCGCCGGGAGCTCGTTCCACCATCGGGGTACAAGAACAGAGGCTCGATGCGTGTTTTCTAAAGACCCCTCCGAGGTGCGGAGGCTCCAGGCGAGCAACTGGGGAGATCCGGCAACAGAAGACTGCTCTTCGGTGTCGCCTCGAGGTAGACAGGTGGCAGACCCATTGTTGGCTCCGTGTTCACGTCAGGGTCTTGATGCGGGAGGTGTCAGCCGCCTTGGGACGCGAGTGTTTGGACAAGTTGGAGAGCACATGGGTTGAGGGGCTGTGGCTTAGTTGGAAGGGTACCTGCATGGTTAGCCAAAAAGGCTCTATTGGGGACGAATCCGATGTTGGCTAATCTCATCCATAAACAAGGTTTCTCATGGAAGATGACACTTTTGTCTCCACCCAATGGGGAAGAATCAAGAGATTCTACATTAACGCTCCCATCTTCAGGAGAGCTAATCCAGGTTATGGCATTGGCAATGTTGCAATGTCTGATCACAGGAGAGTATCACAGAGGGTTGATTTTTAGATTTGCTGCAGGCATTATCAGGAAGTTGATAAAAAAAAAAAAAAAAACTGGCATGAACAAAGTTGGCTCTCCTCTCCCCTCCTTCGACTAGCCGAGCCAATTGCAATTAGCTTGCAGTTTGTTGACAACGCCGGTAATGCTTTCATGCTCTGATGCACGAGTTACAGTTTTAATTTGAGGGCAAACGGCCGACCAGTGGCACCAAGCATATTGCTTCGGATGCAAACTTGTTGGCATGGTGCCTACAAAGCATGAGGTTTAACACTTCACAAACCACAGCTTTAAATGTTACTGCTGAAGCTCTTCCAGACTGAACTGCTGTCAGTGTGGGCGTATGGAGAGCATATGAGTCAAAACAGGTATCCCTTTTCTCAGAGCTGCTGAGAAAACATCATGTTTCACAGCTTCTGGAAGATCTGGTTTCCTAGTTGGATGTTTGCCACGTAACACCTGAAGCAGAGCTGGCAGTGACTGCAGATGTGACAGCCTAGCCATCATTATCATTTTTTTTAAGAGAATACCTTTAAATATCTTCCGTAACTGGCGTTTCTTCCACATGTCTTAACAAGTCCATGGTGTACACACTAATTCTCTGTTCTGTTGGCAAAAGTGACTTCATAGGCCCCATGGGCATCAGCAGTAGTCCCTTGTTTTCTGTCATGGGTTTGCTAGCTCAATATAAGCACCAGTCACAGTTCCAGCTTGGCCCTGCTCAGAGTAGTATGTACAGTATGTATCTTACTCCATAGCCACTTTTGCTTTGAAGTCAGGACTGAAGTGACTGTTGTTCAGTTTGACTGCTGTCTTTTTCTCCTGTCTTTGATTTATCACTCTAAACATCTTGCCAGGATGCCCCATACATGAGAGCAGCATTCTTGTTTTCTGGTAGTGGGTAATTATAGTCAATTATGATTTTCATTTGAGTAATGCTGGTTATGCAAACGTCTACTGGCAAAGGAAGGTATCAGGGGTGGCAGTCAATTCCGTCAGACCTACTCGCAGTTTCTGTGGCTCCAGTGGCGCAATCGGTCAGCGCGCGGTACTTATAAGACAGTACAATCTGCTGAGCAATGCCGAGGTTGTGAGTTCGAGCCTCACCTGGAGCAAACATTTGTTCTTTTAGGCCCCTTCTTGCATGGCTGGGGTGCCTCGAGGAAGCACGTAATCCCATAAGTGGCCACGGCTCTGCGTGTACACATTACTGTTTGCGTAAATGCATGCCTGTTAGGTTAATTGGTGATTCTATATTAGCCGTAGGGGGGGCCACACAATCAGTGTGTGACTGGATTTTTGACCTTCTCTTTATTTTAATATATACTACAATCGCGGAAATATATCAGTTTAAACAGACGTATCAGTACAGGGGTGAAAAAAAAACTAGTAAAGTAAATAAGTAAGTTTGTGAGTGTTTTGGGGCCACACACAAAATCTTGCTTAGGGCCACCAAAATCCTAGGGCCGGCCCTGGCCGTAGGTGTAAGTGTAAATGGTTGTTTGTCACTCTGTGTTTGCCCTGCGATAGACTGGAGACCTGTGCGGGGTGTACCCCGCCTCTCGCCCAATGACAGCTTGGATAGGCTCCAGCCCGCCCCCCTCAGCGACCCTCCAGAGGACATCCGTTGCAGAAAAAGAATGAATGAACGAGTAAACCGCATTACAAACTGCTGAGAGGTTCCCATGCAAAATCCCAAGCCAAGCCTAGTTAGCGACGCATGTTCTAACAACCATCAGTCATCGTAATGCCAAGGAGTATTAGTTTGAGCTAAAGTCAACTGACATCATCTGGCTCTCCACGGGCTGAGGCGCACCAAGCCAACAACAATTGGCTGTTTGTGGGTGCCATTGTTGAGCATCTGTTGCCCTGATTTTGGTGGCATTCTCCATGCTGTTGGCAGTGGTCGGACCCTGGTTGGCAACATTTCAGCGGATTCGGCATTTTGAATCCACGGTGGCACATTACCCTGATCAATAGTAGTTTAGTGAATCAAATGTCAACTAAAGTCAACAAAACAACGTTAAATAAATTGCTGCCAAGCTTATTTTTATGGCCAAGTTAGGATTGCAACTTTCTGTCATAGTTACTGCCTTTTGAACATTTTGTGTGATCCTGTTTGGTTTTCTTTGCCTGTGCTCTACCTCTGATTACATGATTGGTTTCTCCTCCTGTGTTCCTCCCTCATTAGTTCCACCTGTGTCTCAATTACCAACCAGTGTATATATAGTCCTGCCTTTCCCTTTGCTGAGCCATTTGTTGAATTTCCTCTGTTGCATTATCTGCTTGATTTGTTCGCTCATCTGTTTTCTTTTTCTGGTTTTCCTGTTCATGTTCTGTCCTGTTTCTTGGTGTTTCAGTTGAGTTTTTTCTCGTTTTGTTTTTCTTTCTTTTTGGTCCTACCTTCTTGCTTTCATTGGCATATTTCATTTTGTGGTGTTTATATTTTAGATTAGGTTTAAACACACCAAACCAGAACCAAATAAGTTCTATTTAATCTTCTGGATCTGGTAAAACAGAGGAAATGAAACGCTCAACACTTGACTTCTAATATCCTCCCTCTTGATTTGTTTCTCCTCTTTCTTCCCTGAGACTGGCATGCATGTAAAGTGTCATCTAATTGCAAGATTACTATTAATAGACAGATGTTGCATTGAAAATCACTTCTCCATAGTAACAAAATACCCAGTGTTTTTATGAAAGTGATACATATTCATAACAGCCACCTACAATATCATATTTTGCATGGGTTTATGCAAATGTATGTTAAAATTATCAGCCTCCGCTTAGTTCCTGTCTCTTTCACTCTCCCCCATGAAGTCTTTCTTCTAAATGATTCTGTTTCTGCTGCTTAACCACTGTTGTCACATATACAATGAATCAGTGTTGTCATGCAAGAGTTAAGCAAAACCTTCTGAGCCTTGGCTTTTTAGTTCAAGAATTACGTTGCTCATGCTATGTGTCATCTGTAATTAATAACAGCAAGAAAAATTGAGAGGGAATGACGAGGACTTTGTAAATAACAAATAAATCTTTTTTTTTTTTTTTTGTCATGAGAATAAAAGCTTTCTATTATGACTGGTTCTCTCTCTAGCTCCACCTAAATTTATATATATTTTTTTTCAACTTTTATCTATTGTCAGAAGCAGGAGAGTCATTACTCCACTACATCCTCATTGCCAGCAATTCCACCACAGGTCCAAGCACCCAATACAGTCCTCTGTGTACTCCTTCCTTCCTGTAGACAGAACAACAGCGACTCTGGGCCTGTTCTTTACCTCCACATCCACACATACCTCTAATTGCCAGTGCCTGTCCTTTTTACTGAGTCATTAGTACTGTAATGCACTGTGACATCTATCTGTGGGCCAGAATGCTGCGCTCAGCTCACTGCGGTCAGTCGTGCCAAGAAGGAGCACAAGCAGGAGTCTGTAATATTAAGGAGAAAATATAAAATCTAGCCACACGTGGCCTCTTTTCTCAAGGGATGCCTTAAGAAAGGTTCAGCATCATTTTGAAATGGAAGGAGTTCTAGTTAGACGAACAAATTAGCTGTCAAGTTGGAATTATGATATATGTTTCAAAGAGAAAACAAAGTGATTCTTTTGGACAGACGCGGCGGTCATTACCAAGAAGCACTTTAGCTATCATCAGGATGGTTGTGAAGCAGGAAGTGGCAGTCGATTTTCGTTAAAAAGGCCTAGTGAAACACTCCAGTCGGTGTTAACGGGATATTAGTGGAAGTTTGGGGTGGCATCTGACTTTACAGAATTTTAAATCTTATGTTGAATGTAGGTTGCGCACCATTTGGAAGGGCTATGTGCCAAAAACGTTTGCCTGGTTCTAGTTACTAGCTAAGTTGCACAAGCTAAGCTAAGATTTTTCTAGCGTCCCCTCTGGGGTACCAATATGAATTGTAAAACAAACCAAAAAAAAAAGACAAACTTTTTTTTCCTAAAATGTATGTTTTAGTAATTAAATCATTTGAATCGCAAATTAAAAGTAAATTAAATACAAACAAAACAAAATGTAGATGTCATGTTGGCTTTGATTGCAGCAATAAACTGCACATCATAACTATTCATTTAGCTTAATGATCCACTTCATCCATTCTGTAACAGAACGCTGTGCAAAGTACTGTAGGGTTTTATGGCTAGAAAACTTATTTCATAGACCATCTGCTATGCTGCCTTACTGTAGCTGACCCTGGCAGTGAATGAGTTCCAACAAAACCCATTGTTTGCTCTTTTATAGATGTACACATCCCAGAACTCAAATCCCGGGGTAATAGCGCTGGAAGTCAGGTCACAGCATTTTCTGCAGCGCCGGCACAAACGGCCAAAGTCTTGCGACGACACACACTCTCAATAGCCCTTGACATCACCTAAGGCCCTTCATTTTCAGCAGATTCGAGTTGGAGCTGATCTGTTGTTAAGTAACATTGTTAAGCGCAGACGTGTGAGTGTATACGGAGAGGTCTAAAGGTGATACCGGCAAACTTTTATTTGGAGGCATGTTTTAGAGGAGTGGGATGCCTTGCAACAGTTTGGGGCATTTTGTTAATCTGCACAAACAGTTCACTCGCCAAAAATAAAATAAAACCCTGCTGGTGATTATTTTGCAGATTTCCAGAACTTGGTAGCACAATACTTGGAAATGTTTGGTTTAAAGTGTTCTCGTTCCCGCAGGATCTAGAAGCAATACAGCTCGGTCAATTGTTTATCTCTTACAGCTAGGTCAGTGTTTTCCTTTCTTTCCCAGAACAGCCCAAGTACTCAACCGTTTTTTTCCTGACCTCACCCAAGGCTTTTGTCTGCTGCTGCACGTTCTAGTTTGAGTTGATACTTTGCTCCATAACCCCAGGCTTATGGAACTTGACAGGAAAACAGCACGTCGTGTCACCTCATTCTGAATCGAATCGTCTTCCTACTTTTGTGCTTTTTTCGGGACGTGCTGAAAAGAACTGCCACACGTCGGATTTTTAAAAAAGTAATGAGAGCTGATTGTTAGCAGAAACACTTGTTACTGTAGAAAGCCTTGATCAGAAAGTACTGTTAGATGAAGATAAAGGTCCAGAAATGACTAGACTTTCTATCAAATGATTAACAGGAGGAAGAAGAGACACTGTACAATAACCGCCTTAATTATGGGTCTAATTGGACTCCGTTTTTACAGATGCTGTAATAATAACCCAGGAAAAAAAGAACGGCATCGCATCCGTGTTCTAATATTTGTGAAATTAAAAGTGTCTATGGATTCTTACATTGACACATTAGAGTGGCGCACAAGATGTTCATTTCCCGTTTAAACATAATCACAATTATAGCTTCTGGGTATGACCAAGATGCACATACCATCACTTACCAAAGCCCTCACAATCACAATTACATTCTGCAACGAACATATTTGTAGCCAAATTAGAAAAGGTATGATAATGTTGGTGGATGGTCAGTGTGTCTGCCCACAGCTGAATGAATTTAATTTTTTATAGAATCGTGGTCCTTAGAGGATATATCCTTGTTATGGGAATTGGTTCAACTATTCAAGCTCACCAGAGGATGAATCACAGTGACTTTTGTAATCCGGTGATGATTTCTTCATTGGTATATCTTGATCATTGTTGTATCGATCGTTATGGGATTTGGTTCAACTATTCAAGATCTCCAGCGGATGAGTCACAATGACTTTTGTAATCCAGTGACGATTTCTCTTGGTGTTCTAGCTAGCTATTCAAAACTTAATCAGTGAAATAACTTTAATTAGCACAAATGTTATGCCACATTTCCATTCATTGATGTCCAGATGATGTGAGTTTGATCCCTTATCTTTTTCTTAGCGTCATCACATTTGATACTTCTGGTTCCCGGTGAGATATGTCCGCAGCTACTGGGTTAGATAAGCACAAATTTTATAACAGCTACCTGCGTTCCCGCGGGATGACTTCTAATATCTTCGGTGATCTGCTCACTCCTCAGTTTGAACACGGCAAAGTTTCAAATTGCTTTCCCAGCATTTAATAACCTCCAGTACAACCGTCTCCCAGAAGCGGGAATGATCTAAGAAAAAGCAAAAGAAAGCAGAAATCAAAGGATCACAACTTTCAAAACATTTGTAGAGGTCTGTAAAGTCTGCTCGAATTAACTTCTCCCTTTTTGTTTACAGAGCGGGACTCCTGCTAGCAATTTTCCAGTTCTTTCGTAGATGGTAATGGAAACGTAATCAGTGTTGTTCTGATCTAAACCCCTTGCAGATTGAGATATTAGATTGTAAAATTGAGAAAAGAATCCCATTTTCTCTTCAGCTAATGCATCTCTGAGCAGCTCTTTGAAACTCCTCTGTGTGGGTTATTTGAATATCAATAAGCCGAGAGACGGGTGCGTGTGATCAAAAAAGGCCTCTTGAGTCAAAAGTTTCCCGGCGAGCGCGGATGACCCAGACAGATGGCAGTTCTCAATCCCTGGACAGTGGAAATGAGACTCAAGGCAAAACTTGAGAGGGATGAAATTTGAGTAAGAGAGTTGAGTTTCTGTCAGAGAGAGGGAGAGGATGGTGGTGGGGGAAGAATAGTGGTGCCTCTGTCTGGGGTAGATTAAAGGCAGGTATTTATGGAAGAGGTTTGTAGTTTTAGATTCTTACTTTACAGCTGCGCTTCATGAGACCTTGCAAGGTCAACTTGCCACAGTAAAAGGAGACGCCCCTTGAGAAACCCAATTTGCTTTTCAACTGGCCTGCACGGTGCAGAGGGTAATATTTAATTCTCGGAGCTTGGAGCTCGAGGGCGGCGAGCCAGAATTGCGCTCCGCGATGGCACATTGATGTACACAGCTTGAAATACGCGGTTAGATGGGTAACACAATTTGTCTCCCTGAGCATACACACTAAAATGAACTTCATAAACTATTGATATCAGTCCCAAACCAGAATCCTTTGCACCTACAGGGTGAATATTGTGGATTAAAATACCATGCAAAAATACATTAAAAATTCTGTAACACAAACAATAATGTTTTAAGCCGTAGGGATATAAAGCATGATGCAATTAATTCCCCTTGACAATTAAAAAAACTAAACCCAGGGCCCTCTTATAAGTTTTGTAATATTAAAAATAAACCATTGTTTACTAGTATATACAAGACCTCTCAAGGCCATTAAACTTGAATGCTTGAAAGAAAGTATGGCACAATAAAATGTCTAAATCCAGTCCCCATGATTCGTGACCACGGAGATTCATCATCGACAGCGCACACCCGAGATGCCCGCTCGACAGACTGATGGCACCATCACGAGCTGACAAGTGCGACGCCGGTAAAATGCTAGGACGCTGACAGCTCGCTTCAATTTGCATAATTAGCTTCAACAGCCACAATTAGGACGTCAGGAATCTCTCATCGGAGGAAACAACGTCCCCGTGGCTGGAATGGTGAAAGGATAAGTGAGGGTATCAGACCAGCACTGAATAAAAATGTTCAACGCAACAATGTTGGGACAAAGGTTTAATCAAACTTTTAAGTCGATACGGGAAACCTGTTGGTAAACATTTACACATCCAGCAGTTAAATATTTGCTTTTTAGCTCTATTTTAGTCTCAACCAGCTCCTGAGGGAAATGTCTGGCTGTTGAACAGCTAAATGTTCCATTATTTTCAGCTTCTAGTGTCTGTCTATGTCTTAATTGTAGTCTGCAGTGGGTTTGTATTGCATTCCATTTGAACCAGGATGTTTTTAGTGGCGTAATACCCAAATTCACAGATGTTTCTCTAACCAAAATACTGCAACATACTTGTTGCTGATTACATGACAAGGAAGAAGCTGTATCTCAGTGAAACTTAAGATGTTTTAGATGTTTGACCTCAATAGATACTTCAGGTCAATAGATACTTATCCGACAAAAAACTGTTTGATTTTCTTTTTTTCTATTTTTTCTCTAAAGTCATCCTGTCCGAAATAAACACACTGAGGGGCCATGAAACTCGCCGTAATATGAATGTGCTGTGAATGTTTGTGTCTTTGAAAGAGTATGCTGACTGTGTACATTAAAACCACTCACAGGAGAAATAAATATCACTGACCATCTTGACCATCTTGTGACGGTTCTTCTGGGAAGCGATTGGACCTGGCATTCGTGTGGACGTTACTTAGACATGTACCACCCTACTTGGCCAGACCAGGCACTCCCACCGCATAGCAATGACACTCCTTGATGGCGCAATTTAGGAACAACTCAAAAAACACAAAGAACAGCACAAGGTGTTGACCTGGCCTCCAAATTCCCTAGATTCCAAAATGATCAAATATCTGTGAGATAGCTGGTACAGGCCTGATCACAGGGGCCCTGTGATGTGTATTTGCAATCTCATCTCATGTGTACGATGACAATAAAGACTTTTAATTTCATATCGAAAGAACAGGAGTGGCCCGAGAAGAGAACCCTGAGGAACTAATTAAATCAGGTTAGCTAAAGAATCTTAAATTGCACTTCCAGTTTCTAAAACTCACAACGTGTCAAAGATTATTTGACTGTTGATAATCCGTGCAAACATCAGGCTAAATGATTTACCAAACAGAAAGTGCAAGGTGAGATTTACTGCATGAGCAATCACTGGAATTACTGAATTAGGATTATATAGACTGACTAAGAATAAACTCACCTGTGTGTTTTAAACAAGTCTAAAATTCTATTATCTCCACATGTCTGCCTTCAATGTAGACCTCAAAGTAGTAATTATCTTTTTCCTGTGGGGAGACAAAAAAGAAAAAAAAAAACAAACAGCCTGCTTCCAACTAATACTAGTTAACAATATACGGCCAGTTGGCAAGAGCTACAGTGTTCCTCTGATCGAAACTCCTCTGTGTTCTATTTAGCTTGGAATAAAAATAAAACAGGGTGATTATGTGAGCAGATGCATGATGGAAAATTGTTCTTAAAGTGCAAAAAAAAACAAAAAAAAAAAAAACACTGTGCACACCTCTTATCTGTAGGAAGCACAAAGCACAGAACTAAAATACCAAAATGGCATGCATCCTGGTAATGTGCTTTTTGAGTCGCATTGACATCTGTGAACATAAAAGACAGATAAAAAGGTCCCTTTAAGTGCATACGACTAATCAGATTGATATGAAGAAGGGAAGATTTTGATTAGTTTCCACTCACGTCTTATTTACCCTACTATGATTTACTGTAAAGCGTCCTTTTCAGACTTGAAAAATTCTTTTTTTAGTGCAAGCATCTTCACAAAGATGTACAATCATGATCAGGTTGTGTGACAGCAGGAATTATAAATAGATGCAGCTAATTTGTGTCTCTTTGTGGGCCTTCGTAGTTGTTTGTAGTGTAGTGTCTGTGTGGTCATTTTATGTCTCTTTTGGCATATCTTAATTATTTGCATCTTTTTGTGTTACTTTCCTCCTCATTTCAGTCATTTGTACGTCTCTCTGCCGTTGTTTTGCATTTCTCTCGTGCCACTTTGCATCTCTGTGGTTGTTTTGCGTCACTGCGGTTGTAATGCATATCTTCTGAGGCTGTAAATTTGCATCTCCCTTGGGCCATTTTGTACCACTTTCTGGTTATTTGACATCTCTCCTGTATACTTGCAACACTGTGGTCAGTTTGTGCCCAGCTGTTTGTCCTCTCTGTGGTCATTTCACATTGGTAATTTTGCAAGCTGCCATTTTGCATCTGCATACATGTTGTGGCTGTGAACCTGCACCTCTCTGTGGTCATTTTGTATCTCGTCTGGTTTGTGGTCATTTGTGTTTTTCAACTTGTTGTGGCCATTTTGCATTTCTCTGTGGTTGCGTTGCATACCTTCTGTGGCTGTTTTTGTCATTTTGCAGCCATGTATTTGCAACGTGGCAGTTTCTGTGCGTTTCTGTGTAATAACTTTTCATCCCTTTGTACTTGTGACTAAGGAATTCCGAAAAGAAATGTTAACAATCTCTTCAAACAGAAGGCTCGCTCAATAATCCATCTCGTTGGTATTAAATGTAAACACAGTATTTCTGCTGCTTATGAATCTTTAATCAGATCCTGCTCTTCATTTAAAAGATTCAAACCCCATTCCGATCAATAAAGCAGCGCCCAACGGTTGGCTGCTTCCAAAAATTTTCACTCCTTGCTATTCAAAGTGGCCTTCGCGTTTCGCCGCTGAAAATCCCAGCATCACGTTGTATCCTTAACAAGCTACAGTACAACCTGTTAAAGTCTTCTAGTTCACGTTCCACTGACTCTGCAGAATCATAATTTAATGCATACCACCTCCAAAAGGAGAAAAGGAAAAAAAAAAGCAGTGGATATTGATCTAAAAGAGAACACAGCTGGTGCTGGCGGAATGAATAATTTAAAGCCAGGTCAGAATTGTGGGGAGCTGCATCATCACAGGTAAAGGTGAACAAAAACTCCTCCTCGGGGCTGCCTCTGGTCAGCGAGCTGACTCTCACGTATGCCCGAGGAAACTGTCTGCGTACTGCGTTTGCGCCGCAAGGGAATTAGCCTCCTGTTTCCTCCCGTGCATCCTGTTCCATCCTTTCTCTGAAGGGGGTAAAATGGAAAAAAAATAAATAAATACAAGCTAAACCGGACTGCTCATTTTCCGCTCACAACCTATTCAAGCCTGGAACACTAAACCCATTTCCTCCTTGGTGCCGCTTTGAGCGAAGGATGTTTGTTTGACATTACCCCTCTGCAGAGACTCTTATTCAAATAAATTTCCATACTGGAAGTTGTGGTTGAAGCTTTTTTTTTTTTTTTTTTTCATCTGGCTGGCTTCCACTCCAAGGTTACACTCTGATGTACTCCGGTGGAGAATTATTTCTTTTTTCTGTGATTGATTAAACTGGCTCAGTGGTACCAATTTAATTCCCCCAGACGCACAGACAGCATCGCTCCTTTTCTGGCGATTGACAAGACAGAGCTGAACAAATGCTTTAAAGCCACTTCTGACAGTTTCAAACCCTTTTTTTGTGTGTGTGTGTGTGTCACCACTTGGTTTTCTCTCCCTTGCTAATTACAATTTAAAGTTTTTTAAAAGGAGCATATTTAAAGTTCACTTGCATCTATTTAACTCCCATTTAAAGCAGATTCCACTCCATGCAGATCAAGGGAGCTTCTCCGTGGCCAAGGTTCAAACACATTCAGCACTTGCAATGGCCACGCTGGCCTAAAATTAGCAAGCCTGCAGCTAGCTTTTCATTTTTTCAATTCTTTCTTTGTTGCAGCTTAAATGTAGCTGTTCAGAAATCGGCATATTAACGCTAAGGGGTGGTTTTCTTGTCCTGGGCAGTGTTGGTTTGATGCTGTTTCATTTGTTTTTCGGAGGTATTTTTAGCCACGTAATTATTTGCTCTGTAGAACGCTTACAAATGTGTGTGTGTGTGTGTGAACAAGTCTGCATCTTCCCGGCACATTTGTCCTAATTATGAGAGGAGCGGCGCGGCGGTGAGAGTGTTATCCCTCTATCGCCGCTCAACTGCTGTGAACCCTCCGCAAATACAAAGACGAGACGACTCCTCCACTCGTTTGAAGTGTGAGGAGAAGGATCTGTTTAGCTTTTCACATTTGTCTCTGTTAAAATAAAATGTTTGTTTGTTCGGCCGGCTAATGACGCACATTTTCAGCAACGACTAAGGGACAGGCTGCAGGGCCTCGGCGTTAACAAAGGCCCCCACTTTGTGGATGAATTCAGCATTTCCTCGGTATTTCCCTCAGCCACGCCCAGTCACAGCCGATAAAAGTTGTCAGCAGTGAAAAGTTTGTGTGTGTGTGTGTGTTTTCAGCGGGAATGTACAGATGGTCGACAAACAAACTGAAAACGAACAGCTCTTTTGGCACGAGTATCAAAGTCTCCACTGGAGAGATTGAAACCATTCCTCCAGCAGACATTCTCCCATTTGGTGTTTTTGATGTTTCAGTGAGGATATGGTGGAGAGAGGTGTCCTATCATGTTGGCCCAAAATGCTTCGTAGGCGCTCATTCGGTTTTATTGTCACACCGCTTTTGGAAAAAAAAAAGTAAATGAATAAATCATGTGACGATTGTGAACAAAGGAGAGCCGTGCTGTCACTGTCTGGACATAATTATCCATCTTGGATTGATTTGACTTTCCTTTGAGTGCGTCTGCTTCACTGACACATACAACATGCATAAACTCTAGATTATACATAAAAGAGAGCATAGAACTGAAGTTAATAAAGCTCAGAGTGCAATACCGCCAGTGGCCACTTGGCGTCCATGCTAGTTCTCGTTCAAAAATTTGCACAGCATGTCTGGTTTGAAACCACGTTTCCACACAAATTAGTCTTCTTGGGTCTTTATATTGCACATGGGTTGGACAGCCAATGGTATGACAGAAGTTCCTTGAAACAAAGTTCCTGGTAATTAAGAGTTTTGGGTCCTGATTGAAAATGCATCTAAAGACTGTTCCTCCCCAGCTCATCCAAATCTGTAAATGTCTACAAATAAAATGTATGGAGCAAATAGAATAAATAGGAGACACTTCCTTGTCTAACCTTTGTCCACAAAGACACCAATCCCCTCAACATGTTTCAAAGAAGAAAGAAAAGCCAGCGACCCCTCAGATTTTTCCCATGTCCCATTATGGTGTTACGACCCCCATGTTGGAACCACCAGTGCAGAATATGATTCACAGCACCTTCATGCTCCACAGCCATAAACATGCCGCGTGTCGCTTAAATCACTCCACCCAATGAATTGGGTGCTGCTACAGAGAATGTAAAACAATGTCATACGCGGAAGGCCGGAGGATGAGTGAACACAAACAAGAATGACAAAGTTTTTAAAAGTTTTAAAGCTAACGCGTAACCTTTTACGAGGACACAGCGGGCGACGTTTATCTCTGAGGTTTGTGCGCACAGAGATCTCCATTCACGGGGGCCGCGACGTGCTCAAACTTGACACAAATGAATATGCAAATTTTCTTTTTTTATGATCAGACTAAAATAACAACCTTAAAGTGAGGGCAAGGTCAACTGGTAATACAGGAATACTTTATAACTCCACATGTAAACATCATCATAATAGCTTCAATTAAAAAGAACCTTGTGGTATGAACAGCGTTATCTTGACTCACTCAGTGAAACAATATCTATGTAAATTTGGGGGTCAATGAAAACACTCTTTCTGTAAAAGCTCCTCTGTCAAGGCAGATGTAGCCTTAAATATAAGTTTTTAAGGCATTTCTTAGACCAGCGTTGGCCAGTCTTTTGTCTGGGACTTCTTTTAGAGTCTTACTGCTCGAGCAAAAAGTGAGGAATCCGAGTACTGATTTTGCTCGGCTCAATACGACAGCAGTGAAACATTCAAAGTAACGACCCCATCATTTTTAACACGCGCTCCCTGCTGCCGATGATGGACTGCGAGGGCGCGCGTAAAATACAATAATTACTCATTGATCGCCGCCCGCACCTATAAAACTCTGCTTCTTTCCGCTGCAAATGAGCAAAATGATGCAAAATACGCCCTTTTTCTTTCCACCGAAGCCTGCACTTCTCTGTTCACCTGCGATTCCTCAATTAATGCAAACTCTCAGGTGTGATAAGTGTTTGTGAGTAGAGGGGCTTGTCACTCGTCCCTGGGATCGTGAGATGCTTTAAGTGGAAATGAGTGCATTAAAAGAGCTGGAATCAAATGCTTCAAAAGTCCCGTATGCATCTCCCCGAACGCATACAGACTTGTCACAGCCCTTGAACATTTGTGTTTGCCTTTGTTTGGAAATGAAAAAAGCGGGGAGGGGGAGGAGGGGAAGGTTTCTAGGGATGTTAGAAAAACAGATCCATTTCACAATTGACGATCACACAGTGCAATAGGTGCTTAATGGGTTTTTTGAGCCTCAGGGTGGAAATGCACTCTAAGTTTCTATACAAGAGAAATAAACAATAAAGAAAAAAAAAGTTTAAAACTGGACCTATTGCCTGAGTCTGGGACGTAATTCGTGTAAATGTTCGCTGTTAATTGCTTGCCTTATCCGTCCTGCTACCCTACACCTAGAGACGGCCTGCGTTGGAGGCCATAGCTGGCCCGTGTTTGCCAGGTGTGGGCTGCACCAATAAAGGGAAGGGGATAGCATGACGGCTCCCCTTCAAGTTCCAATAACAGAGAGACGCCTGCCAGGCACCTTTGGGCTCTTAACGAATCATGTTTACGCAGACCGCCGCAATTTATGGCCGCTGTCCCTGACTGTTTGACAAGCTGCCTGCACAATGTAAAAAGATTCCTGCACACCGGAGAGAGGTGCAGAGTGAGGGGCGTCCACTTCCCAGCCTCGTTCCTCTACGTATATACCGCATATGTGCGTGCATAAGGATGGGAAGGGGGGGCAATGACTCTGAGGGCCTGTGAGGAGACACTGCAGTTGCTTCAAGCCTTCAAAAGTAGCTGCCGGAGCATTTGAAATGGAATGCTGACCCACTTAGCTCTCTTGTTAAGCATGAGGGGTCTGTGGGAACAAGAACACTTTCCGGGGGGGAAGCACGCACAGACACCTTTTGAAAGAAAAAAAAAAAGACAAAGCAATCCTCTTGCAGATAAACAAGTTCTTGCGAAACAGCGAGAGTAACTTTGATGTATTCAGGGCTTTGATGTGCTGCTCTTTTCTTTTTTTTTTTGGCGCTGACGCCGCGCGCTCGTTCACCTGAACGCCCTCGCGCGTTGTGTCCACATCCCTCGAGGTATGCGTGGGTACCTTGGGAAGCCGGACTTGCCTGCCTCCGAGCCAGTGTCGCTGTCTGATTCTTCTATCCTATCTTTTTACCCCCTGGTGTTCTCCTGACAGGGACACTGTGTGGTCAGCAGCTTACATTAAAAAAAAAAAAACTCATTCATACACCCTCCCCCCTCTGCTAACCCTTCAAACAGCAGTTTCATGTTTCATCTCCTAAACACATACACCAATAAACTCTTATTTAGCGCGTCCTCTCGGTGCAGTGCTGCGAAACAAATATTTCACAGTATTGGTTATTTCTTGGGGGGGTAGAAAGCAATAAAATGAGCTGTTGTACAGAACCATTCAGTGCGGCCTGATCCCTCAGCGATGGGATGCTGTTTATATTATTTGTTTTTTTTTTAATCTCCACGTTCTCCTCGCAAAGATTCATCTGAGCCCATTTAGAAAAATTCGCCTCGTAGATCTCCACATTCTGTAGCTGGAGGGGAAAACTGCTAGGTGCCCCCAGGCTGAAATGAATACCTCTGAACTGTGCACAGGTACTGTCAAATCGAACTGAACTATGTAGCTGTTAACGATAACCAAAGCTTGACAAAGAACTGAATTAGTCAAAGCGCTGGATTTAAGGTAGGAAACGCAGTCAGGTGTCTTGGAAGAAAAGTAATTGGCTTCATATGGAGAAACTGTAACAACACCAATATGCAATATGTCTTATCTGCATGTGCCGCAAGAATTCTTTTTAAGTTCTGGAAGAAAACCTCCAACAACAGAACAGCCCAGGTGGAAAAACATCAGTATCTTTCGGGGGAAACGCAGTGCAAAAATACCACAGCAATTCGAGCCCCCGAAGATGCTGGATGTTCTTGAACTTTAAATAAGATCACGGCGAGAGCCATACATCTTCCCCACCACTTATACACTGCTTTAGCACCAGAGCGAACCCTGCAGCCTTCTTCGTTTCAAATTAAAAGACCCAAATAAACGCCTAAAACAAGAGGTAGACTGAGAAAAAAGAAAAGAAAAAAATATCAAGTGGGCATTGCGGTATTCTGGAGAGAAGAGAGTCCCTGAGTTTATTTCTAAGCACATTATATACCTTCTGACACATGAGAGACTTCTAAATTCACTTTTAAAAATTGAGAATGCTCTCTGCTTGACAGGGTCATTTCTTTAAGGAGCAGGAAGTAAATAACCGCGGCAATCCGTGCATGAAATCTGCACTGAAAAGACCCAAGATCAGCTCAGGTGGCACCCTTTTAATGTGTTTTTTTCTTTCTGAATTGATGCCATCTACAGAAATGGAAGCACCACTCCTTTATATAAAGAAATCCATTTGCAAACACTCAATATATGTTGTACCCCAAAGAAGTGATCCACCAACTTCTGGGCCTTGGAGCTGACAACCCCTTCAACGTCATTCCCCGCTGTCCTGACATGATGGTTAAACTAGCTAGCGAGCTAGCAGCTAAATATGGGCATAGACTTCTTCCAATGGGAAAATCTACAAATTGCAACTGATATATGGCTTTCTTCCAACACTTATGTATGTGAAATGCAGTGCCAAGCTGTCTAACGGTGAAAGGAAGACCTCAAAAGTTGGCCACCAATGCCGCTTGGCTGAGAAAGTTATACTTTAGCTTTAGCAACATGGCTAACCACCTACCAGTGAAGAAGCAAGGTAGCAAGACCGGCACAGGCTCCTCGATGGGATTGTGCTGCAGAGGGAAGAAGCCCAGCGATCTCTGTGAGCTGCTGTGTTTTAAAAATGCACTGTGCCAACTAATAAACTAACTTAATAACACCCCGCTGCCTTGTTTGCAGGAACATTCTCAACAATTTACCGCGGCTGAAATGGTCGGCATCCCCAGCTCTAGCTAGACTAACTTTTAACTCTGTTAAGAAGTGCTGACCGGGTCTTTGTGAACTAATAAGCCATTTGAGCATTAATCATATGAAGAATTAACAGCTGCAAAGCTGAACAAAAAATACACTTTTTGCTGCTCTTAAGGATAAAAAATTGGCTATTCTTGAGACAATATGCATGCATTTGATTTACATCTGCACTCTTTAGTATCTCACAACCTCAGAAAACGGTCTTGTTTTAAACAACCAATGCTTTAAGTTTTAGCTTTAGAGTTTCACATCCCATTGCAAAGAGATCAGCACTACACCGCTGTACAAACTGTAACTCTTAAGGTGAATGTCTGCAGGGGAAACGAATGCCTGCTGTGTGTCAAATGTACCATTCAGCGCGGGGCTTATATAGTTACACATCATCCCTTGCACGATGCCTTCGAGGCTTGTCACGTCGCTTATAATATATCCTCAAATGTGCAGTTACACCCGTAGAAAGGTGATGTTTGATGAGATAAAACTGTAGCGATGCAAAATTGCTGGTTTCGGCGTTGCTGTGTACTGGCAACACATCAGAAAGCCCACGTGACGGACGGCTGATTGCTTAATCTGATTATTTCTGTCATAATCCTCCACCGTTGTGCCAAAGAAAATACATGTGTGAATGTTCCCACCTGTTCTAAAAGGAGGATTCAACTGTGCATCGTCTTGAAAGCGTAGAGGTGATAAATAAAGTGGTTCATTTTGAAAAAAAAAAACTGAGCACATCGTCGCCCGAAGCGTTGATTGTCGAGCTATCACTGTGAATGTTGTATGTTCCGAGAATCTTGGAATTTGTTCACCTTATCATGGACGTGCAGTCTCCCCTGGCATCTGGGTGCTCCACAGTATTCCTGCCCCTGCACGTAACACCTTACGCTGCAGCCCAGTCAGCAAGTCGCCACTCTCTGCAGTCTGGCCCGGCTAATTGATGAGCTGAACAGTCATCAAAGGCAGCACCGTGGGGAGCAATATCCCAGTGTTCGGAGAGTCTAATTCGCCGCTGTTCCGAGTGCTCCATCGAGATAAGGAAATTAAAATAAAGGCAAGGTGATTGCGGGGATGTGAGGGGAAATGTCTTTGGCAATTCAAGATTTGAAAATTTGTGTGAAATCCAAAGTCCAAAGTCCAAAGTCATGTCAAGGTTGCTTTAATGTTAATAATTCTGGAAAGTTTTAGGGGATATTAACACAATCTTGACGCCTTTAACCTTCTGATTGGGCTGGTGCGTTAAAGATTTTGTCTCTAAATTGCAAAATGGTCCACCCTAAGTCAAGCTTAGCCGGATGTTCTACATGGAAGATTTGTTCCCGTGTGTTTTGTCTCCAGTCTCTTTGTCACTTCTGCTTTCCCACGCTGTCAAAAACATTTCATTCTCAATTTCAGTGTCGCTGCTCTTGTAAAGTGATCTGTTTGCCTGCATTCTCCAATCAGAGTCCCAGGTTTTTGGATTCTGGCGGTCTGTCATGCATCACTCATCCTCGCTGTCTAAGGCGCCTCAACCGTCTAGACTCTAGACTCCCTGATATGTGTGGTCCCTGTCCACTTTTACAAATATTAAGTCTCACAAGCTGCCGTTAACTCAGTTTTGCTCTTTACTCTTATGGGATTATAATTTAAATGCCTACACAGGTTTGTTTTCCATGTTTGTTTGGTAGCTCATTAATCACTTAGATCACAAGATACCACCAATGACGCACAGAAGTTATAGAGGTGCATCTGATGTTAACCCACCGTGACAACGTGAGACAGCAAGAACAAGTGCTGCAGAGTCACATTCAGGAATATTTTTAGTTTGAAACAGCTGCTCTTTTGTTTTCACTTTCACCTTTCTCTGGGTTTCAGACGGTGGTTGGTTAGGGTTTATGCAACAACAGCAACTCGGTGAGACTGGGTTTATGCAATAAACAACAGGCGACTAGATTAAGGCAACACAACACTTGATTGGGTTTATGCAAAAAAACAAACAAAAAACAGTCAACTAGATTTAGGCAACATAAAACACTTGACCAAATTTTTGGCAATTAAAAAGATTTGGTTTATGCAACAAAAAACAGTCGACTAGATTTAGGCAACAAAAAAAAATTGTTGACTAGATTCTGGCAAAAAAAAACAGGCAACTAAATTTGGTAACAAAAACACCTGGTCAAGTATATGCAACAAACAAACTGTTGAGAAGGTTTAGGCAACAATAAAACAGTTAACTAGCTTCAGGCAACTAAAAGACTTGTTTAGGTGTATGCAACAAAAATTCATGGTTTGATTTGTTCAACAAAAATACAAGGCTAGATTCATGCAACAACAATACTTGTTATGTTTATGCAAAGAAAAACAGTCGACTACGTTCTGGCAACAAAAAACAGGCAACTAGATTTAGTAACAAAAACACCTGGTCAGGTATACGTAACAAAAACTGTTGACTAGGTTTGGGCAACAAAAACACTGTAGTTTAGGCAACAAAAAAAAACAGTTGACTAGATTCTGGCAACAAAAAACAGGCAACTAGATTTAGTAATAAAAACACTTGGTCAGGTATATGTAACAAAAAACTGTCGAGAAGGTTTAGGCAACAATAAAACAGTTGACTAGCTTCAGGAAACTAAAAGACTTGTTTAGGTTTATTTAACAAAAATGCATGGTTTGATTTATCCAACAAAAATACTTGATATGTTTATGCAATGAAAAACAGTCGACTAGATTCTGGCAACAAAAAACAACAAAACAACAACAAAAAAAAAAAAAAAAATCAAAAAAACGGCTAGATTTAGGCAACAGAAAGCTCTCGGAAATTATCGCGGTGTCATGGAAGTGTATTGTGTTTTGTTGCAGTTTTATTTTATTTTAAATCTTTACTTCCTACTCTTGTCTTTTCCCTCCACTGTGATTACGCTCACCTTGCGTCTTTAGTCTGCATGCTCCCCCCTCATTGGTTTTACCTGTGTCTCATTAACTCGTCAGCCCATGTGTGCATATATAGCCCTCGTCACTTCAGCTGTTGCCTTCCTTGTGTCTTCTTACTGTGCACAGTTATGTTTTCCTAGTTGTTCTTACTCGCTCAGTTTGTTTTAGGGTTTGTTCTGAATCCCCTTCTGTTGCATTGCTACTTTTTTTGGACTTCCTGCTTTTCATGGTGTTGCTTTATGTCACTAGTTTGAGTAAATTTTTCATGAACTGAGCTTCATTGTTTCATCGTGTGCATGTCCTCCCGCCTTGCTGCACATCTTGACACATGGTTTGGTTAAAATACAGGGTGCAGGGCAGAGAGGCTACTGCTAATTCAAAGTTGTGCTTTGTGCCACGAAATAATAAATGAAATCAAACTGCTACCTAACGAGACAAATTGTCTAGATTGTGTTTTGTGACTGGGTTGGACCTGGAAGAAGCAGAAAATTGATGATCCCTAATTGTGGATCTGGTTGAGTGTGTTTTTAGATTAATTACCATTAACGCTCTCTCGCAAACTTAGCTGTCTGCTACGGTAATCAACCTCATGAATGAATTATGTCTTTCTAAGCGACAAAAAATGCATTGCATAACTTCCCTCCGCACGCCACAGTTTCTACTTCACCTACATCCAAAAACATCCTGTTTACCAGGACATCGTGTCAACACAAGTTCCAGTAGGTGAGCGTTGCCTGCGTGCAGCAACTACAATTTATGTAATAACCGTGCAGAGAGGGAATACAGGAATCCCCCGGGGGGCAAGGTGCATCAAGTGAGAGGCGCTACCAAAACCGGTATGACGATCATGAGACAATTTAAGCCGTTTTACGTATAAACCAGTGAGACTAACAAAGTCCCCGAGCTATTACTCCTCTCCCAGACACTGAACTCTTATCAAGCTGTGTGATGTTTTCGCCAGGAATGCATGCGCTCTCTGATTGATCATGAGACCCGCTCGCCTATCATGAGTGTGGCTTTCTTTAAACGGAGCTTTATTCTGGGTAAAAAAAGAAAAAGAAACTGCTTCTCTTTTGGGCACTGAAGATTTATTATCTCATAATCAAAGAATTTCAATTTTTAATCGCCGATGAGTCACCGGACCGCTTTTTCACACCTGGCACAAATAGATGTAAACAGACTCAAATATGTTCAGACACGCTCCCAAATTAAATATATTCTGAAACCGTGTGGCAGAGATAGCTGTGAGCTTGTGGCTAACCACGCTCTTAGGCACAAATGTTTTTTTTTTTTTTTTTCCACAAGCACCACTTTGAGGAAAGCCATCTCATGAATCCACTTGCGACCATCAAAAGACACATTAAGTTTTTTTTTTTTTTTTTTTATGAGGATTCATGTTGATGAAAATTGAGCTCGTTCCTCGCCGAGTCTGGATCGGGATGCATATTTTATCAGCGGAGGGATTCAAACACCACATCTCAATTTCCCCTTCACTTAAAGATTTGATGCAACGTGCTCCTGTTCCACGTTTGTAGAAACACAAGCGGAGTGTCTGTTGTCTTGGAGATGACAGGGAATACACTAAACCGGGCTGGTGATCTCACAGTGGGCAAATGTAAACGTAGAAGCTCTTTGTGCTTCTAATCCTCTTCAAAGATCTGCTTACGCAACAGACGGGATTTCACCTCGGGTCCTCCATGTGGGAAACCAAAGATTTACAAGTCAGTGAAATGGCGAATGGATCCTTCCTGGCTGAGGGAGCTATTGCGCTGGTAGGGTTTCAGGGAGAGCTGCTTCACTAACGTCTTCTGTCATTTTTTCTATAGCCCTGAGGAGGGTTGAGTGTGACCCTCATAGGTCGAAGGTCACCTGTTTCACACCTGAGCCCACCCAGTGACAGGTGTTCCAAGTGACCAGCTATGACCTCGGGGCAGACCAATATTTAAGGAGCCCACATAGACCTCACAGGGGGGTTATTATATGGGCAATATGTGACTAACCTCTATCAGCAGGGTTCACAAATGTATGAGATTTATTATCAGTTTGCACCCCATTTACCACATGAAGTATAGAAACCACATGTAGTCTGTTTTTCTTCTACTGGATCCGTGTGCTGAGATGCAAGCAGCCAAGTGAAACTACACATGAACATAGCCATAGGTAACCGAGCAAGTCGCAAAGTTTGCAAAAAAAAGAATAAGAACGCCCGCTTGTCTGCTGCTGAGCCACAGATGTGCAGTGTTGTTTTTAATAATCAAGGACCATAGGGGCTGGAGTCACTGGAGCGAGGGTCTGGGGAACGTATCAACATCCAGTAGCCACAAGTAACAGGAGAAGCCATCGGGATGAGTGGAGCTTCTCAGGTGCACGGGGCATGTTAATATGCTCAATGTGGGATTTGTATCCGCAGAGGAAGAGTACCTACTGCAACCTCGCTGTGCTCAAGTGCCCTGCAGAGATGTAATATTAGATCAGTGTGTAGCGTTGTGCATCATGCTCGCAATATATTAAATTGATGTCCCTTCCTCATAATTGGTGCATCTCTCTTGTCCCATTTGTGACTGCTGGTGCTCTTCTGGGACCAGGCTGCATTCATTACAGGCATATGTTCAGGAGCGGAGCCTCTGAGATAAATCGGGCTATGCTAAAGATGTGTTTGTGACAGCCACAAGTGACAGCAGATGTTTGAAAAACTGCTGTGCTACACTATGGGGTCGAAGGGGAAAAAGTAAAAGAATTAAAAAATAAAAAACAATGAGCATATGTTCTGCTAGTCTCAGTTTCAAAGTTGCAATCTTTCTGGTCTTCCAACCAGGATCCTCAAAGGACCACATGTAGTGTAGTGATAAATTGGTTCTTTGTCCACATCGGTGATTCCTGGAGCCATAATCATTGTCAAACCCCTAGTGTACACTAAGATTTGTGAATTGTTACCAACACAATCCCAGAAATGAGTGCTGGTGCTGAGGTTGACCAAATCGGTCTACAGTGTCTACAGAAATGAAAACGGCTGCTGGTTGCTTGATTTTAGAAATGCTAGCATAGCTGTAGAGTTGCTGATCGACAGTATGAGAAGTTAACTGTAAGTCGAAAATGATTGGTAATGGGGTGTAAGTTTCTGCATGTTTAAATGTTGCAGTAAAAACACAAAACTACTCTAACTGGCTTAGCTCCATTCACATTAACAAGTGCTCCAGTTCCACACCAGGTCGCAGGTGCTTCTTCAAGTCCACACGAATTACTGCCCATTTTATGAAATACTGCCCTTCATAAAATGGGCGGAGCAAACGCTTTTAACTGGAAAATTACACAAGTCCACAAGGCGAGAACAGATCTTGCTAAAAGCCCCATCTTATGCTAGTAGCTGGACAAATTAATGTTTTGAGCAGATAATGACAATCACAACAGATGATAGTATGAGTGCTTTCAACCAAATTTTGATTTGCTAACTGTCGAGTTTCTAGAGGAAAAGTCAGGGGATGACTGCAGATACGTCATTTAGCAACCACACGTGTACATTTGTTTGCTCCACTTCTTGTATTGGATGTTGGATAAGGTTAACCTACTACAAATAGCAAAATCAGGGGAAAGTTATTACCATTTTATCTACATGCTGAGGGCAAATTGACAAACAGACAAGCACTGTCATCTCACAGCTAATGAAACAAAATTGTGTTTCTTTTTTTCTTTTTTTTACAGTGGGAGTTGATGTCAGACTTTTAAAAATGCATCAAGCGCACAGGATGTTATCACGGGCCAAGTAATTACAGGGCTAGAAGGCACTACAAGTGCTCTGTTTTTCCAGTTCTTGACTGTGGAATTCCAGGTCAAGCTTGTGAATTGCCACGTTGTTTGCCGCGCTGGCCCCATTTTACGAGCGCTACTCCAGGCACCGAGTCACATTTTCAAGAGCAATTGTATTTATTTTAGGTTGAGCAAAGAGATTGACAGAAGGCCATGGCGAATTACACCACAGTTTGTTCCCGTTTTATATTTGCAGCGTCTTGACAATTGTTATTTGATTATCTGTGCAGACTGGCATCAATAACGAACGCGTGATTTCCACGTGCGCCACTCCAGTGACATCCTAATTAAATTTCCAGTCATTAGCACGACTGGGGTGACTTAAATCGACATGATAATCAGTCCAACTGTGAATTTATAAGCCTGCAGTAATTATTGAGGTGCAGATTTAAACAACAACAAAAAATGACATACTAAATATGCCATCTGTAATACACTCAAGATTGCATTTAGCCGAGCTGGAGCTCACTGAAACAGTCGAGTTTGCATCATTAATCAAATTTCTATTTACTAATCAAAATTACATTTTATCTGGTAACTAGAACGACCGGATTTATTGCTCATAGCTATATGCACATAAAGTTGAAGCAAACGAGGAAGTCAGAGGAAGGAGGGGGGGAGGGGGAAGCAAACGCCTAATAACTCAATTTCATGCACCCTTTGCTTCCTTGTCGGACTTAAATCAGATAAATATTGCACAACTGCGAGCAGGGGACCACACAAATATTGCTGAAAGCCGGGAGTGTAACAGCTTCCACCCAAATGCTCCCACCAGACGTGGCGTTCACACCGGTGCATATCCGTTACTTCCCTCCGTGGTTTGACAGCTCATGCAAAACTGTTGCATGAGAGTTTTTAAGACTAGGGTGATGTCTGAGCTAACCTTGTCAGCAGTACATTGGCATAATAGTTTGAATAAACTCCTTTTTCCTTTCCCTGCGCGCTGCCTATAATTGGAACAAAAGGAAATGACATGGCAGCAAATCCATACCAATTTCTCAACCAGTGTAGTTAGAGAAGGAGCGGGCGAGGTGTTCTTGTCAAAATACGATCAGACTGAATCACAAGATGAAGCTGCAATAAGGACTTTGTCGTCTTCCATGGCTGAATGTCATGATTTGTTCTTGCAAAATGGAGTAAAAGGGTCAATCTGGCAGCAGCGAGAAAGTCTCAGGAAGTATATTCAAAAGTCACATAGTCATGATAAATATGCAGAAAATCGTAGTCCTCAGAGGATAAAGCTTCCTAACTTTGAACACTAACCTTTTTCTTTATCATCAATATGAGACTGACTTTTATTTTCATCGTGAAACATATGTTGGACAACTATTGTCATGATTGTCATGAAATTTTATTCAGATGTTCTTGGTACCCAGAGGATAAATCTTACAGAATTTGCTCATAACTAGCAACGACCGGTCCAAATTACTAAAATACTGAAACAAATGCCGGATGACTTTATGTACCGTAAAACCTGACCTGATGAATGCGCTAAACACTTTGGCTTTTGAGACGGACAACGTTGCTGTTGGCTGGAGGGACAGCAGCGAGCGATGCTGTGTACATGAAGGACCTGAGTAGACTCCACTTCCTGAAGAAGCTCAGGTCTTTCAATGTATGCAGGATGTGGCTGGAGACCTTCTACCAGTCTTTTGTTGTGAGCACCCTGGACTTTACTGTGGTTTGTTGGGGGAGCAGCACCAGCAAAAAGTACATACGGGTCGAGAAATTGATCCGAAAGACTGGTCACGTTCTTGGCAGTGAGTTGGAGACATCACTCCTTTCATACCTTCCTCAATCCAGCTGTGCAACAACTCACCTTTCTGCAACAGATAACTCCATGTTACTTGCGTCAATAGTGTTTTGTTTTGTTTTGTTTTGTTTTTAAGTGTAACTAAGCTACTGTGACTGAGCAATATCCCTTGTGGATGACTGAAGCCTAAGTCTAATTATTGTCCAGATTGTTAAATATTAGCACGCCAGCCTACGCATGTAAGGCGGTAAACAGTGTATATGCTCTGCTGAACATCAACATAATACTGTAACATAAGAGCGTTTTAGCATGTTGGCTTGTTCATGTGGCTTAAATCATAGCTGTAGGCCAAAAGATTGCCTTTAAAAAGAACGTTTCATCTGCCATCTTAATCAGCAGTTGCCTTGCAGCTCTCCTGTTCTGCATATGCAGAGTTGCCGTATCAAAGGCAGTGTAATAGTGATACAGCCAATCATTTCTTGCAAACAAATGTTTTGCCGGCTATTTCGGTTTAAACAGATATCTTAAAACATGAAAAACTGAAGCTAACTAGACACTTAGGCTGTTGACCTAACCAGAAAATGCTGTCCGACCTATCGCACGGACTTGCCAGTTCATTAGGCAGGCTAATGAAAATGCATGCATTCTAAAATAACAGTGCTGCACTAAACCTTAGCTTAATGAAGATTATGGTATTCAGCATTGGTGCTGATTCAACTGCTCCACTCTGGAGGCTGTGGTTTTGTAATATTATCATCTTGTAATGTGTTGTACCGGTGTGTTGTTATTTATTTAATAGGCTAGGCTAAATAACAAACACTTCTGGGATCAATTCAATACCGTGAGCATAAGGAAGGGCTGATGTTTTCACTAATGTACCTAATGCGCTGGCAAGTGAGTGTAGTTAACTGTGGAGTGACGGTTCAAATCTGTAATTGCACTTCCGATTCTTCTGATTGGCAAGATACATTCATCAACTCAACCGGTTTTGACACCGATGTGGAGAGTCCTCGTTTCACCCGTTTTCTGTTGTCACACAGCGCTGACATTTGCGACGCTCGTAAGCGATGTTAATTAAGCCAATTTTCACTTTTGACTGAGAGTGTGAGTCCCTGTTACCATGCATGTATTAAAAAAAAAAGATAAAAGCGTATAAAATGAGAGATACAAGTTTGTTTGTTGGCATTAAGATATTTTTGTGTAATTTGTATTCCTTCGGGAGATATTTAGATATTTAGCGCTAGCGTACGATAACAAAATATTGGTGAATTGAACAAGTTATACACTGATCTAAATATCTCCCGAAGGAATACAAATTACACAGTTCTATGGATGAGTATTTTATGACAGAATTAAGGTCCAGGTTGTAAAAAACAGTAGTTCCCCTTTAAACAAAATGCTTGGCAGTTGAGAAAATAATCTCCAATCTCTGTCCGTTGTTTTTGCAGTTGCTTCAAAAATCCAACATATAACTTCTTTTTTTTTTCTCTCTGCATATTTTCTGCATTCAGCTTGGAGATTGGAGATTGCTGCAGGCCAACTTCAAATTTAAAATGTGCTTTAAAACAATTACGGTATTACTAGAGTACGTCATTCGCGTAAGTCATATGCTCGTAATTCAATCACTCCGCATTCAGAAACCAATATGAGATCTAGTTCTTAGTAAATTGCCTGTGATATGATAATATAATATAAAAGTGTAACTCTTAGCCTGTGTTGTTTATATATACACGGCCAATTATGTATTAATGTCTTCCCAAGTTGAGGCTAAAGACAGTTTATTGTTGGGCAAGCTATGAAAAAGTGAAACGTTGAGTGGTTTAACCTTCCTGTTTGAGTGCAGCATTAAATGTATCTGGGATGACTAAAAGCTCATTTAAAAAAGGCAGACTCCAGTGTGTTTTTACTTACTTTTTCTTTTTTTTTTATTGGTTTACGCACAGTATCACTTTAGCTAATAAAATCTGCGGCACCTGGTTGACAACGCAAACAGCGTTTTTGGCCGGCAAACACTATGAGCTCAGGAGTTGGCAGACTGAACAGGCGACAATCCGAAACAACGGGTTCAAATGAAATGGCTTGTTTTTCTTGGCAGGGAGTCCAAATGGCAAACCCACCCCCCACCCCTATGTAAGGGTGCAGTTTCAAATCCTACATGTGATGTTCAATCTTCAGTTATGATGAGTCAATTTACCAACAAGCTGGTTGCTGTTTATCATGGATTACGTTTCCTCCTGTGGTACATGACTGCGTGAGGCGTATTATCCTTACACGTGTCTGCTTTGCATCTCCATTTACCTGCCCTAATCTGTTCAGGCTTTTAAATTAAGGACCATATGGAGATGTTTATTCCCACACACTTTTGTGTAATGGCCCACACAAGACTGGTTGTATAAGAAAAATTGATCACGTCAGGCTGAAGTATCGCAGTCGCAATTTTGATTTATGTATTGCATCCATTCGCCAAAATATCACGATGAAATCTATTAAACCCAACAACAAATAAGTCCTCAACTGAAACATAATCAGAACGAATAAGCAGCCGAGTAACCAGCAAATGAATTACATTCATTTTAATAAGCTAATTTATCATAGTCTGCAATTAATCTGGCTCCAGCGCCATGTGCCACTCACGACATCTCATAAATGTGTTTGTTTTCCTTGTGACAAAATGTGCCGAGCGTCAGTCAAATTCTCTCACCCACCGACGAAAGCTGTCAACAACTGAGTGGACTATAAAGGTCCTAACAATTCCAGACATGGAGCACTTTGACACTGAAAGCTTGTATTTTGTATTAGTCACAGAACGTTTGGCTCTGTTCACACCTTTTTGTTAGCCTGGGTCTTGGGGGATCCGAACACAACTAGACAGCTTTAAATGCATTTCACATCTGGCTCTTATATGTGTCTTAATTGTCTCAGTTATTCGCTTCATAAACAAATAACACCTACATTATTCAGGGCGCAGTAGTATGTTGTACAGCAACTTAATTCAGCTCGGCTTCTTCACATTTTTTCAAAGTATGGGAATTACATTGAAGTTGTACTGTAAGTTTCCTCTCAGACAGTGGATATCAACAGTTCATGACCCAGGATGTATTGTGTGAATGTGGTCACATACAGTTCAAACCACATTAAAGTCAGATCTCAGTGACTACTTAGTGTGTCCTGGGTGTGTTCACACCTGTGCTTAGAACTGAACTTGTCACCACATCACATCCACGCCTGTAAATACCAGGTCTGAACTTGACCTTTACCCCAAAGTAACCTTCCTGGTGGATTTTAAATGCTGTTTTTAGCAGCGTCATCTGTCTTCGTTTGTGTATTCGAAACTCTTGACTGGAGATTAGCGAGCGTGTTGAGTCGGATGCAGGTGCTTTTACCTGTCTGCACTGCGTTCAGGACATTTCTCTTCTTCCACCACCTCGGCAGCCGGTTTAGCCTCTATTTCAGAAGCAGTTCCACAGGAATCTTTTTAATCAGCTGTAGAGCTTGCTGCGACGCGTCGACTTCGGCGTATTTTTAGACACATGGAAATGTTTTGCTTCGTCCTTTGTTTACTCTCATCACATCCAGACTGCTGCTGTCTGTGATTAGGAAATCTTAAGATCATTTGACACGGACAGTTAGGGAACTTAAAGGCAATGATTTCTAGGGCTATTATGGCGTAAATTATCATTATTAGAAGATTTAATTTGCGAAGCTGGTGGCATTTGAGACGCCTGAATGTATAATCGGATAATTTTTACAGGATTTTAATAGTTTATGAAAGTTACTTTTTTTTTTTTTGGATATGTGCCCCTGAATATGACTGCTGGGAAATAATAGCGATTTGGACGGGAGCCTTCCCTCGATGCTCTGCTGCTGCCTCTTTCATTTTGGCTGTATTTCTTAAAGCTCTTAAACCCCAGGCATATCCAAGCGCTCATTTGAATCAATCAAACCGATTCTCTTTCAGTGTGTTCCTCCTTTCCCTATTCTTCTGATCAGATGCTTCTAAAATGAATAAATAAATAAATAAATAAATAAATGCCATTTTCAGCAGGTGCTAGCTCTGGGGAAAATGGAAAAAAAACTAAACAAAACCAAACTTACATAATGAGAGAAGTATTGTCAGTGTTTCCGTGGTGGTTTTCTTTTTCCTGACATGGCGGTGAAGAAAAAATAATTAGGCTCTTGTTGACAAGAGTCGGAGTGGCGGAATTGTACTGGCTGCGGATCAAAACGATCCATTCATTAATTTAATTGGCCGCTATGAGATGGGATGGGTGTTTCTATGACTGCGTGAACAGTGATACTGGAAATTAGATATGGCCATTCTTTTTTGACTGAAGAACTGAAGAAAAAAAGGGAGAGGGGGGGACCGTAATCTGCCTCAGAGATCTGCACAGCCCCTGACATATAGAATACGCCTGGCGAAATGTGTGGGAGAATGACTCTGAATGAACCCTGGCTATTATAGTGCCTGGATGTGCATTAGTGTGCAGGCTAGCAAACCATGCTAATGCGCTCCTCTCGCTGCCCTCCTTTTTCTTTTTTTTTAACCGCCGCACAGACACACACATGTACGCACAAAAGCCCCCTGTGTTTGCCAGAGCACAGAGGGGGCTCACATCTCACTTTACCGAAGTGGACGCATATCAGGAGGCAATTCCAGACTGTGTCTCGGCGCGCAGACAATAGCCACGTCTGATCAAAGTGCAGGAGATGCATGACACCTGAATTGAATTCGAGTTCATGTGCTGTCTGCAACATCGTGTACGTAAAGGAGGAATGAGGTAGTGTTACAGGGGAAAATGACTGAAGGCAGAGAGTTAGGAATGAGGAGAAAGAGGCTCAGGAATTCAGAGAAGAAAAAAAAAACCTTTCAAAAGAGAAAAGATGAGATCTGAAAGGGAGGCAGCAGGAGTTGCAGATTCTGCAGTGACAGAGCGACAGTAAGCAAAGGGAGCGGCATACATAAAGGCATGCCTCTTGAGTGACACATATGCCATCCAAGTCAAAGAGGCCTCCTGTCTATCCAGTTGCGTGACAGATAGCGTCTCAAGATAGCTGATAAGCATTCTCTGCAAGTGACCGACCGTGACCTCTTTCAGATTCCTGCTTTGCCTGCTCTAGACGGGCAGTTTCTAATATTTACCATCCTAAAACTCGCCGGGTCTGTTACAACCTCCAATTACCCTCTCGCGATGTAACATATCCCCCCCCTACTTTCTCCATATTGTTGTCCGCTCGCCCCCCCGGTCCTCTTACCGCCGCCGTACAAAAGAGATCAGATGCACAACAGGCGCCGCTCTGGGATTTCGTGAAAAAGGAGATTCGGTGACTTTTTACATGGTCGACGGCGATGAATAGATTCGAAGAGAGGCCGAGCTTTGTTTCATGCTAGGCTTTTTGAGTCTGGAACTGTGGCCGGGGAAATGAATGGCTCTGGAAGACTCGGTGAAAGTGCTCGTTGAAGTGGTAAGCCTCGAGAATGCCGCGCGTTTCCTCTCTGGCGGCGGATGTTCGTTGTTGTGGTGGTTCTGCACCACACTCCCAGTCAAACAGTGTGTGCAGTGCTGACACTCATTTGTTAAGGAATTCTTTTTCAGCTCCCTTGTTTGTTCTTCCATGGTGGCCATCGGCGCTACCTACAAACTGTTTTTCAGTTGTGCTTCGAGCAAAACTGGAATATAGGAGAGGCGAAGGAGAGGGGTTGTGCAGCCCTTGCTACATGGCCATTCAAACACTACTAGGTCTCAAGGGATTGTTGCCTAATGAGGCCCTAGTGCAGGGTACCTGAATTCAAGATCACCTTAACAGTTGCAGTTTTGTCAATGAAGATGAGACTCCAGCTGGAATACTCTTTGGAACTCTTTGATTTCTATCTAAAAATGGAGTCTTTCTACCTTAGGCCATGAACTTATCATTCCCCCATATTGCTCCATATAAATGTCCTGAGCTTCACATTCATTTTCAGTCTTCTTCCAGCATGCTGCATACAAATATGGTATCACACAACAAACCGTAAATCTGTGTAGCTTCAGCTGCCCGCAGACTTGGTCAATCGACTTGCGGCATACCTCAGGAGCTGCACACACAAGTTGTGCTGTCTCTACCCACGGGGAGAGTTCAATCACCAAAAATTCAGTTTTTTCGGGGAGAAAAGAAATGCATGCTCTGAGGCAAAATGCCTTTCTGACAGTGAACTTAACCCCGAAGAACAGGTGCTGCGACTCTTTGGAAAACAAATCCGGCGATGCATCTGGGCAGAGAGTTGCTAAGTAAGGGCTTTACGATGCGAACCACTGCCTGAGGATTGGGGACAAAAGGAAAGGAGGAGGGAAGAAGTGGAAAGGGAAGAAACAAAAGGAAGGGAACATAAACATGAAAAGAAAGCCAAGGGGAATTTAAGTAAATAGAATGAGCCAATATGAATCCGACAAATAGTCCTGTATAAAAAAAACAACCTATTGTTTTTATGTGTCTCCTAAGGCTATGTTGAGCCAGCGTTGGCTGATGTCATGCTTGGTGCAGTGTACAGATGTCCCCACGCTGAAGTCCCACAAAACAAGATGCAGATCAGGAAGCAGCTGAGTCTCGGGCCAGGGACTCGACAACAGTATTATGAGCAGCAGAATGAGATCATCCTGTCCCATGACAATGTGACTGCATGTACTTAGTCCGCAAAGCAAACTACTGTTGTCGAAAGATAAACAGAATGTAATTACGAACACTGTGACGAAAGCACAAAGAAACAAATATAAGACGTATTGTCAGTTTGCTTGTAGTCCAGTTGCAGGCCCCCAAACACCGGTCTGAGGACCAGCATCGGGTCACATTGCCTCAGCTATCGGTCGCGGAGTCTGTCTTTCCTGACCACAAGGGGGTGCTTATGTCCAGGCTTTTAGAGCCGCCGCAGCATTTCATTTCATAAAATTAGTCACCAGTAGCAGCAAAATACGAAGTGAACTGCAAAATGTGATAATTGTTTATCTGTCTCGGTAGCCAAACTGAAACTAGCAACTGGACTGGAGCATATTTGTTCCCTACCTTAGCTGGTATTAGCATTTCGGCAAAAGTTATGATGCTCGTCGCCAAATATTAATACATAAAAACATTCAAAATATTAAACTGAGGTATGGTGCAGAAAAAGTTTGCTTATCTCAGAGCTTTTGCCTTTCATTTTGAAAAGGATTCATGAGTAAACCTGCTTCTGTAAAAGTCATTTTATGCTGGTATAATTTCCAAGTAGGAAAACATGACCCAAAATCTGACCCTGAAATGATTATTTCCTTGACTCAAAATATGACTCATGCTGCTGCATATAATAAATCATAACACAAACACATGCTGTTCTGGTGCTGTGGTTGTGAGGAGATTAGTTACAATAATACAATAATTTCCTGCAGCAGTTATAAGGCTTGTGTTTTTCTTCAGCCTTCTATTTATTCTACAGAGAATGCTCTTGTTCTGATCATTTGTGCCCCAAAACCCAGTGTGCACTGCAGCCGGGCAACATTTTAACCCCAACTCCTTCCAATTCACAGCTTTTAACATCCCTACATTGTTATAATTTCATATTTTCAGTATGGGTGGCCTCCAGTTGGAAACAACTCCTGATCTGTGCATGAAAATACAAGGCCATCACACAGACTAACCATCACAACCCACTGTTCTCTTTCTGTTCGGATGAGAGAGAATGTCACATCAAACTGCATGCTGAAGCTGGGCGGCTTAATGCTGCCTGGCTTCCCGACACCCATACATACATTGCAGATCAAAACGCTTTTTAAAAACTGATTCGCCGGTTGGGCTTTATTTCCAACTTCTGCCAAAAGTCACTGCGCGAGACAGTCGAGAAGAGTTGACAGGTGGAACTTTGCTTCAAGTACAGTTCACTTGAATGTATGCTCAAATGAGGAAACGTTACATAAAGTGTCTCCAGTCGTGTTTTTTTGCAGCGTATAAATGTCTGCCAGCTAATGAGGTGGCATTAAACCAACAAAAATCAGTGTTCACTTCGGCAAGATTGTCTCTAGATCACACACGAGGAAGAACTTGAAAGTCTAAAGAGAGCCTTTTAAATGACTTCTGTGTTTACAACGACTCTTCTGCAGTTTAATTTCCAAAATTATGATGGTTGGATTACAGCAGTTTGTAAAGGCGCCAACATAAGCTAATGGTGCTCACCAGAATCAAATATCTCTTGCAGTCCTGCCATTTTACAATAAACAGATTTAGACTCATGCTAAATCAACTGCACAAACACCGTTTTATTCCATTTTCAGTGTTATTATATCTCCATAGATGTTGTTTTATATTGCTGCAATGTGAAAAACCATTACGTCAATCCATTGACAGATGAGTTCACACATTGCTAATAAAGCTAATCAGCAGCAAATAAATATCTCTGTATTTCACACTTCATCATAATTTATAATCTGGTGTCAGTGGCAACATTCTGCTGCTGGCCCACCAGACAACACTGTTTGTGTAATTACTCTTACTGCCAGTAGGGGGAGATAGATGTTCTGCACTGCAGCTTTAATGAGAAACTTTAAATAAGCCTATTTAATGGTTTTGTGAAATAATTACAAAAGACTAATTAAACTTGATCTTCTGTGTCTTAAACAGCCTGTTTGAGCTCTTTAATGTCAAATGACAATAAATACCAAGATTCAAACGCTTTCACAAGTGAATGTCACACATCAATACAGCTAGATTTTGTGGGAAGAGTTATGCTTGAGGGTATGGAGAGTTTTCACTTATTTAATCAACGCTTGAATGAATGAACAACTCAGTGCCTCATGTTAAGGTAAAAAACAAACATATAATGTATTCTTTTTTGCTATAAAAAGAGCTGAAATACACGATGACATGACACGGTTTCCAAGGCTACCAAGAAAAAGCGTATGATAGATGCTCTAGCTCGCGCAGAACTGCATTTCCTCAGTGATGTTATGCTGCGGGGGTCTGAAGCGATTGGACTTTTGAAATGGGAGTGCACAGTGTCAGAAATCCGTCTTCATTTGACGAAATGAAAGCGCAGCTCCGGTAGCAAAAGTGCCACCATGTGTCACCACCTGCAACTGCCGGATGTGGGCCATTCATCAATGATTCAGGGGTAAAATTACAGCTTCAGGAACACATGTCATTCCTCTCTCCCCTTTTTTTTATTTCATCTTCACAATGAAATAATCAAAAACAGGAGGGACAATATCGCTGTGGGGAGCAGTCAAGCAGAAACATGCCTGAAGGTGATGTGTCAGTTACTGAGAGCGCCATAGTCATATTTCTGTCGCATAGAACAGGAAGCCTCATAAACACATAAGTCATGCATTTGTGCTTGTTTGTTTACGTGTGTTTAATAGTTTAGCAGAACATTTCTAAGTTAATTTTGAGTTAATTATCTGCTATTGGCACTCAGCGGAGAGATATCTGACTTTGGAGAATGATGTTGTTATTTCTGGCACCGAGGCCCCGATGCATCATTTCCCACCACGACAGATGAAACGGCACATGTGAAGATTAGGAATTCAATCTGGAGACAGAAAAAACACACACATACGCAGGCTCATTGGTCTAAGACCCTGGGAATAAGACGCACAAACTTGATGTTATGAGATGTACTCATGATTTATGAACGTAACTACTCCATCAGCTGGAGTGCAGTCGTGTTTTTGTCACTCCCAGATAGTGGCCTGGCTTTTTGGCACTCCAAATGTAGAGACCAGGGCCAAAATAAAGCGGCACTCAATAACATCCTGCATGTCTGGATGGGATATTTAAATATTCAACTTGCGTTAAGCCGTTTACTGTGAATGAGTCCCTTACTCAACCTCCGGATGGCTTGCAGTGGCGCCAAAAAGCACTCATGCCGTGTTTAAGAAGATCGAAATGGAAGGAGTAAAACAAAGACACGAGGCTTTTTAACGTCAGCATTTCTTTGCTTGGCAAGGATGCACCCCCAGGTCAGGACCTTGTTTTCCTGCTCTGAGTGAGACTCTGGGAGTGTGTAAAAAAAAAAAAATTCCAAAGTTCTGCACTTGGGTAACTTCATGTGTGCATGTAGTTTACAATATAAAGTCCTACACTGTATAGAATGTAGTATGGTGTGTTCAGGGTCTGTTAACACATGTGACATTCGGTGCAAGATTTGTATTTTTGTCCTGTGGAGGTTGAACCACAGCCATTCTTCATGTCTGCTGCAGTTTTGTTTAAACTGAAACGTAGTTTGGGGCTCCCCGATAGCTAACCTGGTTGACTGGCTGCAGCATAAACTGAAAATATAAACCCAACAGCAGCGGCACAAGTTTGCTTTGCATGTCATCGCCCACGGTCACCCTATTGCTTCCTGCCTCTCTCCATTAACACACAAGGGATACTACTGTCACAAGGCATTGCAAAAAAGGCCCCAAAGCAGAACAGAGATCCAGAGGTTTTGCAGTGAAAAGCGATGATATTTTAATCCTGGCAGGTTGCCGATTGTTGCGGGCTGGGGTGAAGGCGGGTAAGATGCGAGCTGAACTGGCTGGCCGTAGGTACGTAGGTGGAGTGGCGCTGAGCTGATAAGTAGTGATCCTGGAACATGTACACAGGCTACAAAATTCAAGCATGAATACAAGAACAAAAAATAAATGAATCTAGTTCTTAGACAACCAGGGTCAGTGAGTTACCACAATGATCTGGCAAGGGGTGGATGAGACGCCAGGTAGATAGACTTCAGTTGTGCAGGCTGATTGCAGAACAGGAAATGATTGGACTGCCACTCTTAGAGACACACCCAATCACAATGAGAGGCAAAGCGGGGATGAGAGACACGAGCAAGCCAAAGAGAACACGTCAGAGCCATGGCAGCTGCTGGACATTAAGACAAACTCACAGTACGACTCAAAGCAAAAGCACGGGATTTAAACCCGTTCCTATGGACCAAAAAGTGTTTGCCCGAGAGGCCCTCACCAGTAACAAATGTGTGTTTGTGCTGTGTGTATGCTTGAGTAAGCGTCAGTGTGCACCTGGAAGATAAATGCAGCACAAAGAGCTACAAAAGAAATCAATAGGATGGAGAAATCAGGCAGTTGGTCATTCCCCACCACCACCTTTCTTCCCCGTTTCCCTCTGCTTCATCACTGCTTCCCTTCATCCTTCACCCGTGATTACCACTCCAAAGAAATCCCCCCCTTTTTTTCTTTTCTTGCTTGTTCAGTCCGTCCATAAAATCCTGTTATTAAAATGAAGACTCCTCCACAGAAGCTCCCATATACAGGGCTGTTTTTGATGATCTAGTCGGGGGGGCTGCATAGTTAAAACGAGGTGATTATATGAAATGTCATTTGCCCACATGCTGTTTGTCCTCTCTGTACTCTTTGAATTTAAAGAAATCCACCTGAGAGATGAGCAGTGCCCACCATTCCCTTTTGATTGCCTGTGCAGACTAGCGTGCGTGAACGCGCGAGTGTGTGGGTGACGCACGTGTGTGAGCGCCCGTGCACGGGTGGGCGAGCGCATGCATCTGTTTTCTCCGTCTGTTGTTTCGGTGGGCGGTGTTAGCGGCCGCTAATGCGCCGCGCACAAGCTTCGCTCCACGGCTTCGTGCGTGCGTGCGGGTGGGTGGGATGATCTTTGTTGCAGACTGGGTTTTTCAGAACAGAACGGGAAGGAATAAATCAGCCAATTTTTCAAAGGTGCCAAACAATTGAAGTGAAAAGCCTTTTTCCACAAATCTTTAGCAGGAAGTTTTTAAAAGAGCACAGTTCCCTAGCCTTGAAATAATAGACTTCTTCTTTGTGGGAATATTCAACCATTGCACCATCGCCTTTCTTTTAGCGTGCTAATTAAGACCCCTCTCAAAGTGAGCACCTAAAACAACTTTGCTGGCATTTCAGTCATTTTCTCCAGAATGGCTTCCAAGGCCTGCAGGCTTTCTTTTAAAGGTGCGTGCCCTTGAACTCTGAGATATCTCAGCTTTTGTGCTGTAGGACAATTCCACTGACACCAACAGGCAATGCAATTTGAAAAAAAACATAATCCCCATTTTGACAAGATTGGTTTTTCCTGGGAATGTGCTATAATGCAATTTGTTTGCATTATGGCCTTCAATCTAGCCACTGATTAAAGATAAAGGATGACTGTGATTTCCCTCACATGTACGATGTGAAAAGAAATCATCCGCTGTTTATATCTGCAAGCCGCCAAAAAAGCATAGGGGGTGTTGCATTATGGAGATCAATTCGTTTGCCATTAGCTAATGAGTTTGTGGAGAAAATCACAAGAACCTCTACTTAAAGGGATTCAAACATGGCAGATTAATCCTGAATTAAAGGTACAGGTACACACTAAAGATGAAAGTTAAGAGTGTTTCATTTAATGGTGTACTCAAGGGTCTCCACAATGCTGGTCCCTGGTCTGGTGCCGGACCACAAAGCAATCGGACTAGTAGCAGCATGCGCTAGCGTGACCTGGTGGATTCAGCAAGAAAACCCAAGTAGTAACATGTTTAACCATGGGCTACTCCTGTGGTAAACCCACTGAATATAGCACAGTCACTGTGCAGCTGCAGCTGCACTCACTACATGGCTATCATTTCTGAGACAGAGGTTTCATCCAGAGGAAAAGTCACTGTTAGTATCACACTATGGAAGGTTACCACTGCCAAGTACGCTAGATTGGGACTACGATATCGTCGTATGATAATTTGGAGAAACAGAATGCATTTTAGGATACCTGGCTGCCCAAAGTCCACACAAGTTACCTCTCAACGGGCGGTGCAAACCCACGGGCTTGGACAGATGCGTACCCTCAACTGGACAGCTGACAAGTGCAACAAGAACAGAAGTACTGATAAGAAAGTGCATTAAGAAACAAACAAAAAAACAAAAAGAAAAGGTAATCGTCAACTTGCTCAATGGAGACTTTGTCCTTCAAAGTGGAACTGTGTGCTTGGAGAGTACACACAGTTGTTCCCAACATTAGCTGGTATTTAGGAAGAGAAAATTAATAATTAATATTAAACTAGCTGTGCCTTAGAGCACAATTCTGGTGTAAAAGTCAGTGGAGTATTAATTAAAAAGGTCATCAAAGGGTGGAGTATCCATGATGACTTTTGGGAGATCACACTCGCTCATAACCTTTAAGAACCTTTCTTGCTCTGGTACAAGTGTGCAGTCATTAATCTCCACTGTCTCTCCGGTACTTGCTATTCCCTCGCAAGCCTGCAGGAGTCCTCAGTGTTTACCAAGCTCTCTGCATCACCTGACTTGCCCATTCCCCTGCACACATACTCCCAGTGATCTTCTCCTCAATGTGTACTGTAAATACTACACCGGCCCATTGGCTTTAGCATCTTTTTTGCCCTTTCCTGCAATACCATTCCACCTTTTTGTCTTGTTTTTTCTCCACGCAATCTTTTTTTTTTTTTTTGCCCTTACATGCCTTTTTGCACAACTCAGACCTCTCTGACCTTACTACTTTTTGCCCCTGAGTCAAGCATTTCGGTTCAGCCCTCCGAGCCCTTGCAGACACTGCTGAAATAGGAGAAAGCTCGCCACAGTGACTTGTATTCGTTTGCATTATCAGACTGCTACTTAATTTTAGTGGCACTTTTGTAAACCATGGTCTGTTGAATGTAAACAGTCACATGTACAGGGTTTGTACGTTTAGCTGGTCTTAAAAAAGTTATATAAAGACACTTCCTGCGTTTATATGGCCACTGGTGTTCCACTAATGACAAGAGTAATAGCCCAATCAGAACAAAACTGCCTCTTGGAACCACCTTAGTAGAAACAGATGCTAGTCATAATTGTACTTGGGCCTTCTGAGGGTGTCTTGTGATATCTGGCAAAAGAATGTTGTTAGTTGTTCACCTTCTCAAAGGCATGTTTCAAAAAAACTCTTTCCTCAACCTACGGGACCCAAAGCTGGAATTGATGGTGGGCACCGCCAATGAAGACATGGGTCCATCTTGGTCCTTTCATTGTACTGAATGATTTCCATTGGGCTGAAGAAATATTGCCTATGTGTGACCATGGAGTACTGTACCATGTGGGCAAATCCGATTTCACGTCAGAAAACTCCACTCTCCCAAAACCCGGATTGTTCAGATCTGTTTTCTCCAACAGCAAGAGAAGCTTTTCGGAGCTACTTTATGATGGGCTGTAGGCAGTTCTCGGCTCCGAGACAAATGGAGGTGAAAACTGTCATCGAGAAATATACACACTGTAATCTCAACAACGTCAACAACACACACACACAAAAAAACTGCCTCAGAAATATGACGCAGCTCCTGAAACTTGAGAAAACCAGACATTATTTATGATGCTCGGGTGGAATAAAACAGACAATTGGCGTCCTCAGACTTTTAATATGACACCTTTCCTACATAAGCCTGTATAGTGCATTTATCACGTGGATCTCTCACTTAATATTCAGTGCTAGAATGTCGACAAGCTGCTTCTTGTTTGATCCTTTGGTGAGGATGAGTTTTACCTACAGCTTGGTCTTTATCTGAACTGTCTGTAACCGGAGAAGTGATTATCTGATGAAACCTGCCGCAAACTAACTGACACCTGAATCTATCTGTTATTTGGCTCTCTTCATCCATGTTGGCCTTTATATTGATTTTGCTCCATCTTACTGCCTTCTTTGTCTCCACTGAAATATTTTGGGCATTTTCGAGTCAAATGGCCGCCGGTCATGTCTACCCTTTGAAGGAGAGTGATTGTAACTGATGGGGGAAATGTAAGTTACAACAGTGAACACTATTTCATGTGGACTGACGGATAGTGGAGCCATTTTCCAATCTTAACTGGAAATTGTGCAAGTGGAAGTCAGATAAAAGTGCATGGCCTTTGAATTAGCAATATCACAGAGCTGAAGATATCTGTCACCGGTAAACCTTCATCTGAAGGTTCAGTGTTTGCATTGTAATGCATGTGTACGTTAACCAAGAACACTGAAAGCAGTTTGGGATTTTGATGCATGGTGCTCTGCGGGCGTACTGTAAGTGAATAAGTATTCCTTCCAGATGGACCCGTGACGTACCTTCCAGAAGGCAACAAAAAAAAAAAACACTTAACTGCTAAATGCTCCAGTGAAGCTGCTCAGTGGCCAGAAGTGGAGGGCTGCGGCTGTGCTGAGCAGCTCCCAGCTGTGAATGTGTCTAAATGTATAAATGTGAAGCAGGCCATTGACAGGGAAAGCACCCATGCTGAGCAAATCATTCTTGGATGACTGAAGACTGGGAAAGAAAAGACCTATTACCTCTTAAGCGTTTTATACGGAAGCCCACAGGGGATACATTATAATAATGAAAATGTAATGTAAACTTAAAACTTAATTAGAAAAAATGCTCTGTAGTCTTGTACACATAAATATGTGTTAAAAAGCAAATACAAATTTTGCAAATACAAATTTTGCGTTTTCTTTGACGTTGTTATTTTAAAACTGTCATAAGATGCCATACAAATATGTGACAGTCAGTCATTTTCTATACCCGTTTAGTCCTGTTAGGGGTCACAGGGGGTCTGCTGGAGCCTATCCCAGCTGTCATCGGGCGAGAGGCAGGGGTACACCCTGGACAGGTCGCCAGTCCATCACAGGGCCAACATTCACACCCGCATGCACACCTACGGGCAATTTAGAATCACCAATAAACCTAACGAGCATGTCTTTGGATGGTGGGAGGAAGCCGGAATACCCGGAGAGAACCCACGCAGACACAGGGAGAACATGCAAACACACAGAAAGACCAGCCGGCCCATGGATTCGAACCGGTGACCTTCTGGCTGTCATGTCATGTCTTCCGTCATGTCTTGTCTTTCGTCTTTCATGTCTTGTCTTTCGTCTTTTTTGTCTTTTTTTTCACAGTCTGTTAGTTTTGTCATGGTTTAGTTTCTTGTGTTTATGCTGTATCTTAAGTTCTCAGTTTTTTTCATAGTCATGGGTTCTGTTTCCTGTTTTATTTTGTTAAGTTCTTGACTTCCTGTTTGTCATGTCTGTGTGTTCCCTTTTGATTAGATTATTGGTTTCACCTGTGTCTCGTTTCTTGATTTGCTTCACCTGTGTCTTGTCACTCTGTTCCTCGTTTTTGGTTATTTTGAGTTTTGCTTTTTATTAAAGAAAGTCCTTTTGCCAACTCCTGCCTGTGCCTCCTTTTCAAGTCCTGCATTTGGGTCCGAAAATCCCTTTCCCCGCTGCCCGTTGTGACACTTGCTGTGAGGCATCAGTGCTAACCACCTCGCCCAAAATAACAACGTGAAAAGCTGATTAATTTACACAAACATATTGCTTGCCCATTGTAAATGGAGCATATTTCATATTGATTATCAATTTTGAATTAACATTTTAATTTTTCCACAGTAAAGCAGAGGACTGCTCTAAATATGACATGTCCCATTGCTTTTACATTTTTATTTTAATATAATAGCGATAACCATAAGTTAACCATTTGATTATTGCATTTTTACTTAAGCTTTTACTCAAATAACACTAATGCGGAGAAAACCTAATGCTTGTCCTGGAATTACATTTTTTATTTTGAGGTTAATTATCACTTTGATATGCATCCATAGATTTTGCTCATACTTAAATTCTCTTAAAATATTAGTTCATGATATCAATCATTATACAGCCTAATATAATTTGACTGATCAGTGGCCTCCACAGGCGATAAGAAATAATAAGTGCTAAAAACGATGGATGAATCGAATCTGCAGCACTTACACTATTGTCCCTGTGCAGATATTACAAACACAGCATGGCACCACACCGCTTTCCTTCTGTCTGTGGTGCTTCATTAAGAATAATTGGCCAAATGACAAGCCTCCATGTTGCACAGCCATTTCATCAGCAGTAGTCTCTGTAATTGGGAAGAGACTCTGCAGCTAGAAGAAGCTTACACTCCCTAATAGGGAAGGAAGTTGACTTCAAGCTCCACTCCCAAATATAAATATATAATCTAAATGCCTTTAGAATGAGCAGAAGCGCTGAAATGCACGTTTTGGAGAACACAAACACACCTACGTTCATCGGCCAAGATGGAGGTGTGCCACTTGAAGACGTCAATAATGAGCCCAACTTGGTGCTAAGGCTACACAAACAATGTTTTGATGGCACTGGCAAGCTCGTATTCTGCTAATGCGGGGAAATGAAAGGAGAGGAGACTTGTCCTTGAATACAAAAGAAAAGAAGGGACTGAAAAGGGTTTGCAGGATGACTGCACTGCAAATGCAATAATGAGTTCAGCTGATTAGCTTTGGTGTTTGAAAAGAAATATCGCAAAAAAAACAAAAAAAACACACAAAGTATCTCAGTCAAAGTGGAAGGTCCTGTTTTATTGTGTCATTCTTATAATTAGAACAGTTGTGTGCACAACTACATCGATCACCTTTTTGTAATCATGGGGTTCGTCTGCCTCACAAGCACCCATTTTGTACCAGGTGCACAGACTCAAGCGTGCAGCAGTGCAATTTCTCACTCACAGCGGAACGGGTTGTACTGCAGAGGTCAGTGACTTGGCACTGTCAGGGGATGCCATCTGTCCATTATGTCAGGCTGGCAAATTCCTGCCAGCGTCAGTTGTAAGTGTCGTTTTTAAGTGGAAGCGTCGACGGACCACACACGGCGAGGCGCACAATAAGCACATAAAACTTGGTAGTAAATATTTCAAACTTGGTTCCAGAAACATCAGGTTAAGAATTATGCATCAGGAGCTTAGTAGCGTGGGTTTGTACGAGGCTGCATCGATCCACAAACATGACTTGGCAGTCTTAGGGTTGCCAAGTGTAATGCACACACTCGGCATTTAAGAGGCGACATGAAGGGGAAGTGAGGACAGTCAGATCCAATCTGAGTAGCCTCAGGGTAATTGTATCTGAACCAAAAGGTGGTTGACTCTCAGTGATCCCAGGCGTAAGAAACCGCCAATAACAGCGGAGACACAGCAATATGATGAGATCACACAGGTGTTGGACATATTGACGACCCAAGACACTTGACAGGTCAAACCTACCTCATCTTACGGACTTGGGTTTAGCTCAGATTCAGATCTTGCTTACTCGCTTGCTTACTACATGAGCGTACCGTGGCCTAAGAACACTTAAATGCGAGTATGCATAAATAAATGGCCTTCCCATGTAGGAGTTGTGGGAATTCTAGCTGAGTTCCGTCTATTACAAAAGGTCTTGCACCACCACAGTGTCAGTTTTGACCAATGTGCTGCAGCCCCTCCGGCTACGATTAACTAGTGTAAATTTCTTTTGCTGACATCAGACACTTCCAAGGAACAACATCACATATAGTCTTTTACATATAATACATATACATTTAACTTATTGCACTTCTTTTTTGGCCCTTTGCACAATGCAGTTGTGGGTAAATCCCCATTATAGGATTATTAACGCTCATAATTAAAAAGTGAGATAAGCTTTGGGCCCCAATATACTTTGTAGACAGACTGACTAACACCAACACAAAACCAATGTTATCCATGGCTGGGTGCTATCTGAATCATCTGCACAGCTTTACTGCAGCAGTTTTTCAATGATCCGTCTGTGGCGGAACTACACAGATGCAGTATGATGCAAATATAAAGCAGCTGTGCTTTATATGCTCAGATGTCTCGCTCAAAAGATTTTCACAATCCGAACTGCTCGGTTTGGAAAACAACAAAACCAAAAAAAAAACCAAAAAAAACAGGACAAACTGTTTATTTCATTAAAAGGCAATGCTCTCTACATCGGGCACAGACTCCAACCCCGGTAACACATTCTGCACTAATTCAAAACAGTAAGCCAAAATAATGGAGGCTTGGACCTCAGCCTGTTAACCAGATCAGGCAGCGTGCCTTGAAACACACTCAAACAGCTATTTCCAGGCTCCAGAATATCAATGCCATATGTATGAAAGGATGGATGACAGAAGGAGAAAGAGTAGTCTCGGGAGCCGTTGAGATGACCCGATGAGTGAATGTGGCACCTAAAAATAACAACTAAAACGAGTCCAGGTTTAGGTGCCATTTTTAAACATAAATCAGCAGGTTTTTTTGTTTGTTTTTTTAGAAAAAGTTCCACCTTTCAGACACTAATGACTACGATTAAGGCCTGTGCTGTGGGAGTTAGTTTAGCTTTGCTGCATTTGCTGGCAACTTGAATAATTTTCTATGTGGGCAGGAAACTTTTAGAATTCATAATCCTATTTTCATGAAAAATGTATGGGGGTGGGTAAAAGCTTGAAGCTGGAGTTCAATTACGATGCATTATGAGCTGTAACAGTTGAAAGACTCTATAGATGATATACAGCGTTTTATTTTGTCTGATTTCGGTGGGCTCGGAGGAGTTCCAGAGTTGCGGCTAAGCTATAAACTTTATGGCAGCTCCACTCATTATTTCCACGTGGCTCAAGTCTCATGCAGGTTATGCAATGTGGCATGACTCCCAGAAAGTACGGTGACACTTTATTTAACTTTATTTTTCTCCTTGTTTTCACCCCCACCCCTTCGGAGGCATTGAGCTCATGCTGATATGTAAAATAAGGAAGTAAACAAGAAAGACGGATAAGCACTAGTGCAGATATTTATTTTTTTCTGCGTCTCGCTCGAGCATCTGAGAACGAGCCATTTCTTTTCCTTCCCAGGCAATACTTTAAAAAAGAATTTTAACTAATGCTGCCACATAAATAAATACGGCGCTGCTCTAAAACATCGTAATATCATTTCCCTTTCAGAGGAAGTTGAAGAAGGGGTGGGGGAGAAGCGGGAGGAGGTTATTTTGTTGGATTATTGTGCGCAAGGTAATGTGAGGTGACAACCTGCTGAATGCAGCCCGAGTTCTTTGTTTCCTCTGCCGCCTCAAGGTTCAGGAGTTGTCTCGGAGTGTGTATCTTTGTGTCTATTAGCAGAAAAGCTTGTCAGATTATTAAAAATGCTTCATTAGATTCTATTAAGCCGGAGCTCGCACACACACACAAGGCTACCCTTGCAGAGTATCTGTGTACATCAGTCAGAACAAACCGGCAAAAAAAAAAAAAAAAAACCTTGAAGAGTGACTGGCTGCCACTGGGGAAAGGTGTATGCAAGATGACAGAAGAAATAAGGACGGTGAGTTGTCAGATAGGTGAGGAGTGTCTGGATACGCATGCCTGTTACAGGAGTCAGTTTTGTTGTGTGCATGTCACCAGTGGAGGTGGTACATTTTGATGTGAGCATGAATGCAAACACCTGCTGGAAGTCATTCCAAGCCCACATCTGTTTTCCTGGAAAGCTGTCAGGTTTGACAGAAAAATACAGAATTTAATGCTGAGACGAAATTATAGTTGAAGCAGCACTTAATGCTATTTTTGTATGAACAATGAATCAAACTGGGGGTGGTATGACGTTCCTTTTTTAGATTTTTACAAAATGAAATGAAACAACCTGACTGAATTGCTAACACTATGACACAGTTGGACCTGATTTTTTGGATTGTTTTCTTGTCAGGATTAATAACGTGGCCACTGTTGTGAGCCTGATTGCTGTACAAATCAAGAAACAATTGTAAGAATCCCAAACTGACCAAAAAGGCCTAAATCTACACTCCCAGAACCTGTGGTTACAATATGTAACCAATGTTTGATTACACAGTGATCTACTTGGACGCATGCCTCCTGATTATCTATTTTTAATCACCGCTGAGTGAAAGCTTGTCAGATTCCAACAGTTTCTCCTGGGTTCCTGTCACTCTGCCTTCCTGACAACGTGGATCTCTTTCTGTGCAGTTGTTTTTTCCACCATCTGTCATTTCAGCCTCATGGGAAAAGACACCGATAGCAACCAAAAGTGCTATCCCTTTTTCTGCTACTCACTTTCTTGTTCTTGGGCCTCCACTTTCCCAGGAGATTTCATACCTGGTGGCAGATAGATTTGCCTATTCAAAGCAGGTCTCGAAAGAATCTGTCAAAACACGATGTTGTTGTTACAGTATATCCATTACACTGTGAGAGCAACATTTACCCCATAATAACACATTAAAGCAAAAAAACGTTGCTTTAAAAACAGTGAAACATTTGTCAACTAATAGCCTAAATATGGCCCAAAACACATTAGTAGTTTTCTGTAAATGTTGTGCCTCAGGATTCTCTTCGCTGCCCCAAGTGGCCAAAAAAATCAATGCTGCAGCTTTAATTTCACACACAATATCTTCAAGAAGATCAATTAGCAGGATACTAAATTGAATACAGCCATGAATCCCTTCACTAATATATAAAGCCAGCTTTGAGATAAAAAGCGTGGGAAGGAATGGTAACCACATGTAGCGTCGATAGGAGCCAAAACCAGGAAGTTATTAAAAAGCTAATTATTGCCATGACCCTGAAAAGGATTAAGGGGTTGAAAAAAAAATGTAATGCATGAGTGCTTTAGATGTTTTATTCTCTTACGAAAAATGTGTTTGTGTTCGACATGAAAGAGATGCCAAATGTTCAAATCCGTGTCCGGTGATGAGCACGAAAGATAGCTGCGCTAGGTATGAAAGCCTGCACGCAACGTTGCGATATTTAGATCAAAGCCCTGCTCGGAAATCCGAAGAAGCGCTATCAGGATTTTAGTTACTGTAATCATTTCGGGCATGGTTCAAGTCGCTGGGCAGTCTGCAAACGTGTAGGAGCAAGCTGCTCGATATCTGGAGATGTTGCTCAGATGGAAATCAAGTCAATCCAACATTATGAAAGGCCAGTCAACCAAACTACAGACTAAAAACGGCAGAAAATATATCAAATGGTTATGGTGCACGTCTCCTGGCTGTTGCATAACACATTTGTACGGCAACCTTTACCCTTGCCATGCATGTCAGCGAAACACCTTGCCAATACAAAACACTCCAGTGCATTTGTAGAACTTGGCAGAAATCCATCTCTCTGTTAAATTCTGGCTGCTCATCCAGGTCCAGGTCGCCAAGGGCAACAGACATAGCAGGGGCTGCTCCAGCCGCGTCCTCCCGCGATCCTCCTAGGGGATTCCAGCAGGTTCTGGGCCTGCCACAGGGCGTCCTGCCCACACAGACCTGCTTGTAGCACCTCCACTGGGAGGAGTCTGGCTCAGATGCTGCAATCACCTCAGCTGTTTTCCCCTCAATGTGAAGGAGAAGCTGTTCCTCTCTGAGCTTCACCCGGACGATCAAGACAAATCCATCAATAAAATGAACACGAATTGTCCTTGGGATTTTTTCTTTTTTCTTTTTAGGTCATGCTTGATTTAAGATGTGCAAAATCAATTTCTAATATATTCATAGCCATCTGGTTGGTAGAAAAATTACTAAACAAAGCTAAATATAAGTAAATTAATTAAACATACTGTTGACTAATTAAAAGACAGGTTATGAATAACAGAAATTAAAAGTAGTTAAGTGGCCAACTTCAGGATCTCTGTTGGGTTCTTTTTAGTGCATAAGTGTTTTGCAGGTGTGTCTTCAAAAACCACCTTTTAGAGATCCAAACATAACTTCTCTGGTTGAAAGATAACTACTGGTTCATTTAAAGTGCACGGCTTGCAGTTTCTGCCAACTTCGTATGGACTGTCATTGAACTTGTGCTGTCTAATTTACCGCTACAATTAAAATCTTTTTGGACACAGTGGTAAGTGCTTTTACGTGTTTTTTCTCATTGTCAGCGGAAAGACTCAACCGGCCAGCCGTCTGTGTTTTTGCTTACCTGCCACGTACTTGGCGCTCAGCCTCAAGCGCAGTGGCTCCCACTGAAGTTTTCAATTCTTAAAAATGGTTCACGGGTATAAATAAATAAACAGGGCGTCTCTCATGTTCACACTTGCAGTGAGAGAGCGACAAGCTAAGACACAGTTCCAATGAAACTGTGTCCGATACTTGACAGGCGAGACAGTAACATAAAAGTTGAGCTGACTTAAGCTTTTTTGTTGCTCATCAGACCCAATCATATGCGTTTGCTTCACCCGTTAGTGCGCCATATAAACAGTAAATGTCTCTAGTGAAGACGCCACAGAGAGCACCAATGGCGCCAATGTCATTGGCAACGTTGACCAAGTCGTAGACTTTGTTGCTCACAGTCTAAATGCACATTAGAGACTATTATTAGCTGCGAACTGATATAAACTGGTGAACTTATAACAGTATATCAGTGATGCAGGAAAACACTGGGAGAAGCAGAATGGATTCCTGAATCCCTTAAGTCAACAACAAGGCAGTGAAAAGATTTTTGTTACGACGGAGTCTGTGCACTCAACTTTTGAATGAAGCGATGACGGACGTCTGACACCAAGTAACAACACACTGCGTGTTGTTTGTACAGCACCATTCTCTGGCAGAGAACATTCACCAAAGCACTTTGCCAACACTTAACCGGCTTGCTGTCAGGCTGTACATGTGTATGTAACTGCACCCATGTATTCACTGCGCCATTTATTCCTTGCAATTTCTTTGTAAGCTCATGTTAGAACTTTTTTGAATCTTAAAGGAAATCCGCCTCTTTAATTAGACGAAATGAAACTTTAATTATCCCTTTGGGGGGTCTGAGTTATTGCCACAGCAGGGAATAGGCATGGATAAGAATAGATCAAATATGGTGGATTTGGGTTAATGCTACAAAGAGATTCAGCTAAATAACATATTGAGTATTAGTTAACAAATACAAAGATACAGACAATGATGCAGTACTGCTATCAACTAAAGACCGCCTCTGTTTTAACATAGCTTGGCTCATGTTTCCTTTGCTATTCCTGTTGTTTTAAACATGGCCAGAAGTGTATTACCATGTACGAATTCACCCGGTCAACACATGCTAATGCCAGGGTAGCCCAACAGAGTCCGCGTGATGTCCCCAATCGCATGCATGCATGCTGAAAGCGATACGTCCATTTAATTCATCAAGGTGAACAAGTTTCTCTCCAGTGACAAGTGATCCAGCCTTAAGGCCACGCGTGGCGACTGAACGGAGTCCCAGATAATGTTGTGAATAATTTATGAAACATTGTCAGTGCTTCTTCATAATGACTTCAAATGGACATCAGCCAAGCGTTAAATGACAGGGATTAATCTACTTTAGAAATAATAGTCCTAATGGAATATTGAATCCTCCGGGACGCAGGCCGACTTGAGAGCCAACTGTGACACATTGCCTCTGGCTTCAGTGCGCACTGACCCCAAAACACACTATTAAAAGTTCAGAGTGATCAAATGAAGTTCACTGCTTTTGTGAAGGCAGCATTTTTTCAAGCGTGACCCCAAAATTGCCTGGGGATTTCTTCTAAAAGTGAAGACCAAAGGCAGAATCAAGGTAAAGGGGTCAATTAATCTCTTTGAGTAAATAAGTGCAAGTAAAGTTGACGGTAAAGGTGTAGTGGCACATGGATAATTAACTGAGGGCCCTACAAATGCTACGGTGGACCCTTGTAGTAAGCACTGAAATACAGTTTCATGAGACTCTCCATGGCAGCTGATAGCAGTCAATCACCAAAAAAACATATTTTTTACTCATATTTTTTGAAGAAAAATCACTGCTTCCATTTACAATGACTGTTTGAAGTCTTAATGCTAAGCTTGGCTAAGCTAAGCTAACAATCTCCTAGCTCCAGCTGTGCATTCAGTATAACCACATGCATTGGGCTTGTCAAAGAAAGCAAATAAGTGATTAAACCTAAATAACTGAGTCGCACAGATATTTGAACAATTGATTTGTGCACATTCATCTCAGAGACTGAGATTCAAATCCAATGTGGAGTCATTGTTTTTTTCACTTACTGTTTGCTTTTGTTCTTTGTTGCTGCTTGGATGGGTTATGGAAAAGGTCATGGTTTGGATTATAACACGGCCTTCAGATGTGTAGTGCAGGTACAACAGTTGCCGTCGACACCACTATGTCTAGGGACACAAGTTAGATTTTGCAACTGTTTCATGAACTCTCATTATAGTGGGCTTATATGTGCCTATGGATTCTACAGAGAGTTTCTTTATGACTCGTTGCATGCAGGATGTGAGGGACCTCTTCTAAAGTGGGCCATTGCCTCTTTGCTTGCAGACTTTTAATGTGGTGGCACAGCTCCATGGTGTTACTGCATAACCTTATCGGAAATGTACGGAGAATACGGAATTGATTCATTTGGAACTTTGCTGGTAAAAACTTAACTAATTTTGGTATATTTAGTGTCAAATGAAAGGACTGCATGCTAAAAAGAACCCCCTGAAGCACACTTTTTAGCCAGCATGCATTACGGTTATATCGCCTTCTTTTGCCATTTTAAATTATATATGATCCTTATAAATATTTTAACTGAGGCACAGTGAAGATCAGACCCAATCATGACCGCATAAATAAATTGCATTTCAGTTACCTGAAACATTTCTTTGACTTTTCTATTTAATGGCCATATTTATCTGCCATGTCATAATGAAACCATTCCAATATCTATACCTGAGTATTTTTTATTTTTTTTTTCCATCTGCCGGCTTAGCCTGGAGTTGATCCAATAGAATAATTGAATTGCATGAGCCCCACATGTGATTGAAATTATACGGTGAGCCTGGAGTAGAATTTCATCAGGAGCTGCAGCTCATTCATCCAAAATCTTGCTCAGTGATGCAAATACTCTATCATTTAAACTCATTTATCCTAGCTTTAGGGTTTGCTATAGAGACAAATGTGATAGCTCTCCGCCTCCCATGCAAATCTTAACGCGAGACACGAAAAAAAGCAGGAAAGAAGAGGAATCCAGGAGAACGCATGCATTCATTACTCAAATAGACTTGTTGCTTTTAGCAATGCGAAACTGGTGACATTTCATTTTACAGCTCCCAAGCACTTTCTCCTCTCCCAGGTCTCGCTCATTCATCCTTCATGCCATGAATTCACACGTAAATGTTCCAAATGATGAAAAACTGTGATCCCGACTTCAAGCGGGCACATTCAACAGGGCAGCTGCCAGCCTGGAACAAAATGGTGAAATACGAGCTTCTGTTTCATAAATGATGATTACTGCATCATCGCTCTATTCTTCCCTTTTCACGCTTCCTTCCTTTTGGGGTAGCTTGTGGCTCGGAGAGATCTTAACTCAAGCTTGCGCCTTTGATCTCTGGATGATCAAATTTTGGGAGGGATAATTATAAGTTTTATCTTCCTTCAAAAAATTCAAGTCCAATAATTGATCTAAGGTTTGCCAAAAATAGCTACTTCCGTGTCAGAGCAGGTCCTAGTTTACAAAATGCCTCTTCTGATCTTCCTTTACTCTTCTATTAAATAAGTATGTATAAAAGATTCAAAGAGGCACTGGCTTGTCTGGGCTGACAGGTGGTTGGAAAGTAGCTGCAAGTAATTAAGTCTAAAGGAATATATGTATAGTATATCTTGTTTCTTGCTTTGGCAAGACTGAAAACTGAGACCACTCATGTCTGTGCATTAACAATGGAGCTATAGCTTAGGGTTGATTAACTTGGACACACCATACAAAACTTTGGTCTGGCCCAGGAGGGAACCTATGAATGCCTCAGTCTGTCTATCACTGCATAAAGCCCACCCTAACAATTTGATTGGCCCATCAGATCTTTGATGGTGCATGATCAGCTCCCAACAGAGGGGTTCCAGAGCAACTTTCCGCCACAAAGTTGGTCTAGCCTCAAGGCTAGTCCTTATCAGTTATCTTTGTCAATCATATTCAAGAAAATAAATGAGGAATGTCACAGTTTCCAAGATAAATTGCTATTTTAGGTTGAAGAAAAATGCAAGCCAGCATGCCTACTCTGAGGGAATGTGCCTGCAGTGATTAAAATAGACAATTCTCTTCAAGCATGCTGATCTGGATGAGTTTCAAAGACGATTGCACTTGGATTAAGTCAGCAATATTCGGTTGAGTTTTTTTTTTTAAAGTAGCAACTCATATAATGACAAAGAGACGGTCTTGAAATGTCATTCGTGAGTAGACTTTGTGAATAAATGCCTTCCCGCTGGGACTGAACAATGTAAAATTGTTACCAAATGTCAGTTTGTCTAGGAAAGAGAACAGACAGATTGTCTTACAAAAGAGGATCTGATGGAGCCATCTTATTTTTTATTTTTTTAGTCATTGTGAAAAACAGTACATGCAAATCATACGCTCCCATCCCTAGGATAAAGGTCATCTAAGGCCACTTCTAAACTCAAAGACTGCCTACCACAACCTTAAAGAGTTACTCCCGTGATGAATCTTGTACATGAAGCTTTTGGGGAAAAAATGCTTCCGCAGAAACTCATGATCTTCTGCATTAGACAGTGTTTGTTTTAATATGTCAGACATAATTAAGCAGCATTTACCACCTCACTCTGTGTAAACATTAATTAAAAAACTCAAAACTCTTCCTGCCTTCTCAGTCATGAAACATCATTACATATTGAGTTTTTTGTCGTTAATAACTATAAATGATTTCTGCATATTTAGATTTAATAAGAGGATTTGACAAAAATGCTGTAGAACTACTCCACTCATTTAACTTCGGAGTACATCAAATAGTGTCTTTGGAACTACCTTTACCAAGAAAATTTGCTTAGCAGCTGTCGGACACCACGCCTTGCGGTTCAAGGAATAGATTAGATTGTGAGCGACCAGACAAACATACACCTAACAGGAGAAGCTGCTCTTGTTGCTGTAAGAACTTGAACAATGGGATTTCATGGAAGTTTTGGGTGTCAAACAATAGCAACAATGGGGAAACACCTGCCTGCATGCATATTGTTGGAAGATGAATCAGAGACAAAATATTCAATACTGGGAAGTAGAGCATTTAGTTACTTAGAATTAAATGAAACTGAATTACAGTTACTGATCAGTATTGCATGTGATTAGAAAGGGGGTTCATCCAGATATATTCTTTTTAGTAAAAATGTTATATACTGACATCAGATCTTAAAGGGAGGGATCTTAAGGAGTGGTCACAGGTTAGTAGGTCAGTCTACAGACTCCGGATGATGATAACAGGTAACTCTGGACTCAACAGGGAATGGCACTAGCGTATCATAACAAAATATTGGTGAAATTTTGCAGCAGATAATGCGTTATTTAGAGGCTGCGTTCCGGTGCCCCAATCACTCCCACTATATAGATATGCGCAGTGCTCCACTCGATCTAAAGATCTTCCAAACGACTTCAAATGACACCAAAGTTACGTATATGGGTGAGTAAAAATCGTATTTTATGCTAGAAATAAGGTACAGGTTGTAAAAAATGGCAACTCCCCTTTAAATGACTTGGAGAGTCTACCTTAAAATTATATATTTATTGCTGCCAAACATTTCTTGGCAGATCAGGTGATTTCATTGGCAGTCAGGCAGTTTTGAATTTCTGTTTGAAAGTAGAGTTGGTTTGGCGAATATAATGGACTGGGTTGGTTGTCCATCTTGGCACTCAAACTCATATTTTTGGTGATTTTGGGGCTGGAAATTGATAGCTGCAGAATTCCTTGATGTGCTCCATGGCCACGTCAAGCCTTTGTCAAACTGCACCCACCTTGGAGGTGTGCATTCTGTCTCGCTCATTTCACATGGGGTGGCTGGTTCTTCCACAAGAGAAGGCAGTTGCAATATTTCTCGACTGAATACCCACACATTTGTGTGTGACTGATTTGCAGAGACACTGATTAAGTTTGTGAGGAATTCTGAATGGTGTTCTACATGCAGATTCGGGTGTCAAATTAAAATAGTGGTTGTGCTAATTCTCTTACGTGGCAAACCTCTTGAGATAAACAAAGACAATGGGGAACATTTGATTAGAGAAGAAAGAATTTAATCTTTTAAGTGTCCCCTTGTTCTTTATCTCCAGATTGGAGCAAAGGCCTGTAGAAACCTGTTCACACCCAACGGCCTTACATTTAGTTACATTGCCATTTGGATGTAACTCTGTGGTTCAGATTTATCACAGCTGGCACAGGTGGCCCTTGTGCAATTTCACATTATCGGATCTGGCTCCCTGTGAAGGACTTTTGGACTCCCCTAGCTTATAAAGGAGGTGTCTCATACATCTATAAAGACTCAGATTCATTTGGCAGCAGACGACACACACATTTTGAGCAGTGATTTATTTAATTTTTTCATTTTTTTCGGCCGGTCCTCTTGTTCGAATATGCCCACCCTCTGATCTCCATCAAATCAACACGCCTCGCTCGGAGCAACGGCAAACCAACCATGCCAAGGCGGGTGATGTTGACAGACGTGAACGCCTTTCACTGCTGGAAACTGAACGAGGTTTTTGAAATCAGAAAATGACTTTACTGTGAAGCCTGTTCTTGCCAGTAGTGAAAATGCTGTCAGCATTGAAATGCCTGCTGTTAAAACCGGAGGAAACGTCTGTAGGTTTAACATGTTTGACAAAAAGAAAAACGTGCTGGTTTAAACGTGCTGTATCTTTGTAAGACTTAATACCCTGATGATTACTGTCACTGATGCACTGCAATGTGCAGGCACGCCCACAATGTAATGGATGTAATGAGGCTGATGAACAACCTCAACAGAACAAAGGCGATGAAACACCCAACAATTTCTACCTGAGTCATGTTTGCTTTTGATTGTGACCGTTCAGGCGAAAACTTTCCTTTACAAAATGATCCGATTTTAAGATTAGCTATCTGTCTTGAAGAAGAAAGAAGTAAAAGAGATTCCTCAAATCAGGGAAGGAGCCTGCATGCGATGTAAAGGCCTCATAACTGAGATCAGTAAGATAGCGAGGAAGAGATATAGCTTGCAGGGTTTTGTTGTTGTTGTGGTGTTATCCAATTCATTTTTCTATTTGGAGTTTTGATTGTTTTTCTTCACCTTCAATGATTTATCAGTCCTTTGTATTTCTTCTTTATCTTACACACTTGGTGTTATTACCTTTTTTGTGTCTTTTAATGTTTGCAGAGAAGATAACAGCATGAATGTCCACCAAACTTCCTGGTTTTAACATGTTTTCCTGTGAATTTGAAGTGCGTGCTTGGCGACTTCCAGGTTTTTGTTTTGTTTTTTTTTTGCTCTGGAAAACACTTGAAGAAAACATCCTTATCTGTATCAGCACATCGGGCAGTCTCCTGTGGGGCATGTCAGACACCCGTCACAAACTGTGACTGTGAATGGCACCTCGGTGACCCCGGTGTTGCCGGCGCTCCAACACACAAAGCAGCCGTTTCCTTCGCCGCGGTTCACGCGTGCACATAAACTCAAACCCACATGACTTTTAACTCGCCTGAACTTCCAAGCCGATCCACGCTGGGCTCCGTGACGTGTGATTTGATCACTATGGAGAGCTGCCAGCAGTGTTTGCGCTTGGAAGTTGCAATTCTGACACCCGCCTCCCACAAAAACACACACACAACACCTTCCCATCCCTTCGTGTACTCTTTAAGCGTTTTGAGCGGTCGCATTCCTGGGAGGGGAGTCACTTGGACAGTGTGTCTGATCCAAGCATGCTGACTGGTGATTACACAGATAAAAGGGCAAGGCGCAGCCGTGGAGGCGACGCCAGAGGCAGGACATAACGCCCGTCACTGTTTTGTGGCGACATCAGCGGCGATGGAGGCCGACAAGGGTGTTAAGTTCCGTCGAGGGAGGTCAAGGTTATCATGGACGTGAAAGAATAAGCCCTTGTTTGGTCTGTTTGACATCATGGAACTGATGTAAATCAGAGGATAGTTTTATGACCATGGGGCGGCCATGCTCTTTGGTTTCACATGTACAATGAACTAAAGGTACAGAATCTATGATCCAGAACGTGACACCTTCCAGAGCAGGCAAAGATAGCGCAGTGAAGTGGCCTCTGCGCTCAAATTGTTGAGTCTCTTGTTGCGTCGGTGAATATCTACAGCTGCAAAATCTTTGTAATCAGTTTTTAAAATAGGGTAATTACAAGTTGTTTGTGTCAGCAAACAAATTTCATCGTAGTCGTTTTGTAATCAGATGTTTTGCAGTGGAAACCTGAACACCGCCTCAGGTCTAATTACAGCTTCGTCTTTAGAGGCAGCCATTACCTCTTTGATTATTTTGTGACATGAAGGTAGTCCTCAACACAAAGCGAAGCTCCCCCGTGGGTGTGCTACTGAAGCACATCAACTGCATTCTTGACTAAAAACATGCGGAGCCAAGTGAAGAGCAAATTCACTTCTTGTCAAGGATATAAACAGCTGAGAGGAGTCCTGAGAGAGAAACGACTAGAGGCAGACATACCTAAGTGGCTGTGCTCATTGTTTAGATTGCCAGTCACCGGCAGATAATGGCATCGTAACTCCTTCTAATTAACATCAACAAATTCCTCTCATACATAGATTCAGTGACAAGGCTGAGACTGAACAAGTCGGATCACAGTTGACGACTTGAGAGGCTATGATCCCAATGAAGTCCAAAGTCATTTTGCTGTATAAATACAGTAAATCCAGTATTTAGCTATAAAACACCATTAAATTATCCTGGCGTATGTTTAAAAGAACGGTACTTCTTTTTTGTCCAGAGTCACTGTGAATGAGATATGACTTCCATCGCCCAAAGGTGACTCGAGGGACTTTGGGAGTTCTCCACTTGTTGGTCCCAAAATCATCACAAACCTTTTAGCTAACAACATATTTGATTATGAACATTTTTAACCTTAAATCTTCTGCACATTTAAACAAGAAAAGCCACAAGAAGCAAGGATAGAATTTAAGACGTACCCCTTACATTCTTAATCAGCCACCTTTGACAACTTCCGAACCTACCTAATGTTGTTTAGTCACGTTATTTAAAGGTGTTTTCCTAATTTTTAGACTCAGAAGATCTCAAAATCACAACAGACACTAGGGTACACCGGTGGCCTAAGGGGAAAAGATCTTGACGATGAACATCCACAGGTTTTGCCTAAAGAAAACCCTAGGGACTTTGCGACAGACCATACTCCATGTCTTTCTCTGCTCAATCTCACAACATTTATGAGTGTTGGCTGTTATTTGGGATTTAATTTCATTGGTTCTGCAACTGTTTGAACTCTGTGGGTTGTAGATGACCACAAGTTTATGTCTCCGTGTCATACAACCAACTGGTCGTCATTCCCACGGTGTATGTCAGTTTTGTCAAAGCTGCTAGCATCACTTTGCTACGCATCGGTTGTCCTTGGCTGTCTTTTCCGTGATGTACCAGGTTTGCAACTGACGCGCTAACCCACCCAGAGCAGTATTACACTGAGCGGACGAGTTCTAGTGATATTTAGGGAGAGCTGACACAGTGAGTCATTAGTACCGGGACAATCATGTCCTGTGTGTGACTGTTTTCTTTCCAAAGAAAACTTCTCATTGCCTGAAAACAGCAGCTGGAACAGCACAACGTTTTTTTTACGTAGGGAGTCGGGTTCAGTTGCAGATCACTGGATTCAACGCTCTTTGCAATAGAGGCTGCTTTGATAAAATGACAATATTTATTGCTCTGGAATGAGAGTCGGCTCATACTTTTCTATATAATGGGTTTTAATAAGGCCAGAAGAGAATGTAAAATATTTCAAGAGGAAAAAAAATGGTTCATTTTGCAATTTCTATGATTTGCACATAGAGCTGTGGGCTAGGTGAGACCTTACATAAGTGAATTAAGTCGGTGTCAAGAAAACACAGCGGTAAACCTTTAATAATGTCGCATTTGTTTGAAATAAATATGGGTAGCCTTGGGTTAACTGGGAAAATAATTACAGGTTAATCACAGGCTTTGCCAATAACGAAGCAACCAGCGCTTTTTCCAAACATTACTTGAGGAACGAATTAAACAGGCACCCTGCTGCTGCTGAAAGGACATGGAGACACAGATCTATTGGTAATAACAACCTGAAATATTACATGTTCCTTCCCTGTATCATAATCTAAATAAATGCCTGTACAGAGGCCAGTTACGATTATGCTAATTTAAAGTCAATGCAGCAGTCGATGTACCTGTACAGTACCTGTGGTGCAGTTATACTGTTTTGTAGATAAGTGGTGAGGGCATGTTTCAAATCGAGAGTAGGGTAAACTTCCTGATGCAGCATTCAGCCCCCGCTGCGCAGACAGAGCATGCTTATCGTTGCGGCTGAGGTGGGAAGCAGCTGCTGGATAAAAAATAACAGAAATCCAAAGGAGAGCTGCCAGTCAAGGCACAAAAGATGTTACACAAGCCGGTGAGATTTAAATGAGAGGAGATGTACTGTCGCTGCCCCGGCTTTCAGATTATGCATGGAAAGCATTAACCTGGCTTTTAGCGTGCAACAATAGGCCCCTTAGCCTGTGTCAACCCACACACAGCTGAGTCCTGACGGCAACCACTGCTCTGCTAACAAAAAAAAAAAAACGCACACACACAACAAGCACACATGCACGCTCAGCCAGACAAGATAATGAATCTGAGACGAGTGATAAAGCCTTTCTGAAAGCATTTTATTTAACTTTAATGGCGTGGATTTGCATATTTTTATTTCGTTTTTCAGTGACATTATAGGGCGTCAAGTAAAAAAGAATGCTATAGATATGCATATACATTCCAGTCTGTAGGGCTGAGATTATTGCATTCGTCAGACGAACACGCGTGACCAACAAAAGTCAGCTTTCCTAATAATTAATTCTAGCATAAAGAAATGGCGAGCTTGCCCCTCAAGGCCTTGATTTGTTCTTACATCAAGCTTGGATGGGCACAATCAGTGGCAAGACGGCTGTGCAGCTGAACTTCTGCAACAGCACCGACTGCGCCAGCTACTACAAAGAAAAGGCTGAACGGTACATATGTGACTGATCAAACTGGAGGCACTTTGGCTATCTTTTGGCGTATTTTGCAGTAGTAACAGTGAACCCTGATGGTGCGTCCACAGTAAAGTATTTAAAGCCTTGGCTGCAAAGTATCTCAACAATTACTGACTGATAGCGATCCACCCTCTGTGTACCATGAATATCTGTGCCAAATTTAAATGTGAATCATTCGGGGACGTTTTCAACCGACTCCTAGTGTCTGACCATTTCAAATTGTTCACTTATATCTCCAACACTATGAGTTAAATCGGACAAAAATTTTGTGCACACACTCAGGATCGTCAGAGGATACACTCTGGCGACAAAAGGAAAAGAAAAAAAACATTACGTGATTGCTAACCCCAACACTTTAACACATGTCCAATAAAAATCGCACTCCTATCACTACTGACTATGGTGCCATTAGCATGCCAAAATACGAAACTAAATAACATGCTTATATGGTAAACATTTGACTAAAACACCTCTGTGCCAGTACAACTTTACTCAGGCAGCTGCTAGCATATCCATAGCATCTCAGTCTTGACTAATGTACCATATAAAGAATCTGACCCAATCTGTGTTGGACCACTAATTCTCTACGGATACCAGGTTGGCCCTTGACTACTAGGAACCGAGTGGTGCTAAAGTGACCTGCACTTGTGTTTGCAATCCCAATGGTGCAAGAAGATATTGCACTCATGACTATATCAGTCAAACTACCATGCTTTTGCCTCCCACGGGACAACATCAGTATTCACAATGGTACCCTTAATTTAATACAATGCCTGCTTTTCCATTCCATCTTCTTTTGCATTAATTATATTGTATACAGTCATTTTGCCAGACTGTCACCTGGCAACTATTATGCATGCGTTGCGAGACTGACATTACATTTTCCAAATAGGGCTTACTGCCCAATCAGTAACCCATAAACACACAATAGCAAATATGTGCACAACATTTATGCTGTAAGGCAAAGGCAGAAAGAGATGCAGGTAATGGCTAATTTACTCCTCATTTAAACTAGGTGATAAATGCATTCACTGCACTCTTCTTCCCAATACCAGTGACTCATTACCCGTGTCACACGTGGGATTAAGTGAGCAGTTTAGCTTAAATTGCTTTATCGATTACCTCCCTTAATAAAGCCCCCTCCCCTCCAGAGACTTCATTACCATATTTAAATGTATGGAGCCCTGCTGAAAGCTGCTAATCTAAGGAGTGATTATCTGTCGCAGTAACAATCGCAATTAAAACGGTATTTGCATGTGCAGCAGGGGAGTCGACGCGGCGATGTGCAGCTGCGGCTGTATCAATTAGGTCCAACCTAATGTTAACCACCGACTTCCTGCCAAGGCACTTTTTTATGAAACCCCTAATTGATGGTGGCGTCACATTTAATGATTAAAACGGCAACATGTTCATCAGGGGCCTTTGTCATTTAGCAAGGTTAGGTTGACTCAGCCCAGCTGTTATTCTAGCTTCACTTAAAAGTGAGATTATTAGATTCTGGAGAGAAGGGCTAATACTCTTATGGTTGAAGTGATGCAACCGTCCTTTAGCCCTTTTTCGCATGCACTGCAGTCCTGACTCAGTGCAAGCAAACTTTGTACCACCATGTGCAAAATCTTTGTCATGTTTGATTGAGCCGTGTGTCAATGGTTGTAGAATTCGGATCAAGCAAGTGGAAATGTTGACAGCTGTGCAGGAGTGTTGCTGCTTCGTACTCCTTGCTGCTTGTCTGTATATTGCTTTCTGCTCTTTCATTAGTAATGACGAGACGTCCAAATGCATGTAGTATTGATGGCGCCATCAACACAGCAGTCATTTTTATGGACAGGTTTCTTCCTTCACTCTGTGCACATAAACCAATGTCAGATGCATTCTCATATACTGGAAATGCCATATCTGCTTGTTTATATAATTGGAAGGTAATGCTGTAAAATAGTATGTCCTTTTGGTCTGTCGGAACCATGTTTTCACTCTACAGGTGATACTTGGTCTTAGCTTGACTGGTTTTTTTAATTCCTATGGTCACACTAGCCAAATGGAGCAACAACCTAGGTGTAAGTCGCCCTTAGAAAGTAGCGCAGGACCAAACAAGTTAGCATTCATCAAATCTGACACAGTTTCTATGATTTGTAATCCTCAGGAATCCCTGCTGGAGGTTTCATGTACAATATTTAACAAGCTGCTTGTTCTCATAGTCGTCATGCACGACACAGCGTAGAGCCTTGATCAGGAGCACACTGGGGTTATTTTTAAGGCAAGAGAGAGAGACTTGAGAAAATCCCAATCCTCAAAAGTACAGTAAGCGCTCCTCAAGTCAAGGGATTCAAACACTTAGTTTTTCAATCAGAAAGTAGCTCCTTAAAGCGTCTGCTTCTCAAGATACTTTTTGGTGCTGATCAAAGATTTAGAATCCTTCTCCCAAAAATTTAACACCACTCTAACCTTGGCCTGCGAAGGGAGCTGTCGGCACTCATATGAAACGCTGCTGTTTCTCTCCCACTTCTTGCTGAACATGGCAACGCCACCAGATCCAGAACAGAGTGCTCATTTGGAGCTGTGGTTTAAAGCCGTAGCCTTGATGTGGGAAGCTGTCAGCCAGCTGTCTTTGCTGCGCTATTTTATACACAGCTTATTTCTCCGCTCGCAAACATACAGTACATACCTTCCACTGTGATGTTCCTAAACACTGCGATGTGCATAATGCGACTGATCAAAGCCAGCAACGGAGGCAGATAATGAAGTAAGAGAAAACTGCTTACGGGACAGGTATGACTTGTCTAGAAGCCAATTCATTTAGAAGTGAAGTGCAGAGCAGGAATTCATTCTCATTTAGATGATAATTCAGCTGCTGCAGAAGTGTTAAGAAGTCACACTGTGTTTGGCTACTGTAAGAGCCAACACCCAGAGTTTTCCGCTAGATAGGCACAAACTCAAGTACAGAAAAGTGCACGCTCACATATAGTCTAAAGGATTAGGGGGGTAATACAGCAACCTCAATTGGACATGCTGTCAACAAGAATAGATTAGCTAAAGGATGGGTTTACTCAAGGAAATGAATCTCAAATTGGGGTCAAGCCACGATAGCTCAAGGTACTTTGCTAAAGGTGATGATAGCGTTGGTGGTCTTTCCTCAAAGCTAATACAATGTCTTCCAGAAGATGCACTGCTTTTACAGCAAATTCTCTAGTGGGCAGTAGTTAGTTACGCTTGATCTTGATGTGGCTGGCGATCTTCCACCAGAATCAGACGTGCTTATAAAGTGTCTGGAACAACAGAGGAATGGCTGTTTGCTAACGAACCGTTGAATGTTTCCTGTGGGCTTGTGGTGGTCCAGAAAAAGTAGAAAACGTTTCAGGATGGTTTGAAAAATTAAGCAAGCCGCTTGGAGACGAAGGTATACGCCAGGCACTTCTTTGCTTTCCATCAGGCTGTATCCATGTCCCTCATAAACTTTTCATGTCAGGAAAAATGCTCCTCTACGTTTCTTTTCTCGTGCATGACGTAGGACATGTTAGGACATCGTTTCAGGACATCATGCTCATTTCACAAAATATCTCCAGACATGGACAGTGAGTTTTTTTTCTTGTTTTTGGTGGTTCAAGGATTCAAACATCATCTTCTGGACCATGTCCTTGCCTCTTCAGCTGTAAGACTTCAATTCTATAAAGCATTTATAAAAATTGTACATGAAATCAGCTGCTTTTATTCTTGGAATATGGAGATCCTCATCTATGTCAAGATGCTTTGTACTTTCATGTTATTTACTTTCCCAAGGTGGTCCTCGTGTATGGGTTTTTGGGGATAAATTGAATCACCTTGAAGCATTGCCACAGGCGTGAAGCCTGCAGGGGCTCTCGTTAGGAGCTATGCTGAAGGATCCACATCACCTGTCTTCTCTGACAAAAGAGGCCTCTCCTGCTGACTCCCATCCTCCTTCCCTCCTCTCTGCCGGGAGACATCCCTGCATGCGAGCAGGATGTGGAGGCAATGTTTTCCCCCATGCACCCATTACGTTCCTCCCAGTGAAGAACCTTTAGTTCTTTCCCTAGTTTTGAAACAGTATGGAGGAGATATGCATTCACCCACTTTTCTAGGAAATAGACAGCCATTAAGGACAAAAAAACTGTTTCAAAAATCATTGTGGAAAGTATTTTTGTCTTGCAGCCAAAAGATTAAAAAAGACAGACAAAAATGACATTTATAATAATGCGGCCTAGCCTGATGTGTAATTTCTTTATTATGCAATTATGTATGGAGAAATCAAACTATTTCCAGCTCAGGAGAAAAAAAAGCTACTGCCAAAGGCACCCGACAGTTTCCGCTCTAATGGATGGAAGTGAAATATGTCCATTTTTTTTCACATGCACTTAAAGAGAGACTTAACATCAGGCTGGAAAGCAATGATTCATTGTCCTATCTGACTGAAAGCTTTAACTGTGGAAGCGCTTAGTGGAGGAAGGGCAGTGACAGAGGTTAATGGCATTAAAATGTTAGTTAAAACGCTGTGTAATCTACCAGAGAGGTACAAAAAAAGGACAAAGCAGTCCCCCAACAATGCTAGTTCATGTGTAAACAGCTTTGTAAATCACGGTGAAATGGGTTACTATACAATGTTGTGATGATTCTAAGGTAAACGGTTGACAAAAGAGTCAAAGTAATTAACTAGGACACATTCATCTGCAAGAGGGACAAACTGAGCGCAAACGCAGATTAGCCGTTAGCAGCAACTATCACACTGAGGACGTAAAGATTCTTATGTTTTGCCTTGTATTTTGTGTGTATTTTTCTGTAATTTCTGCTTTTATTTTGTTAACTGCTTCCTGTTTGTGCTATAGTTAGCTTGTTTTTCCTGTTTGTTCCCACCTTTTTGATTGGCTTCCCTGTCCTGATTGTTTTCACCTGTGCCTAGTTACCCCAGTGTGCATATATTGTCTGTTTCCCTGAGTCCTTTGCCAGTTTGTCTGGTCCAATGCAGTGGAACCAGCTCAGTCTCAAGCCTTGTTTAGAACAGGTTTTGGTATTTTATTCCTCGACCTCTTGAAAAGTGATTTTTAGTTTTGTCCCTCAAGAAATAAAGACTGAATTCATTTGAACACCTTCTACAAGTCGTGCATTTGGGTTCAAACTTTGTACAGTCGTGACAGCAACGGCAATTCGTCACATGAACTCTGTAACAGCCTTTCCACAGATAAAAAGTTGCATGGAACCTTTTGTGCAACTAAATCAACTAGAAAAAAAACAGACTTAACTGTGGCGTATTTCAATAGCCTTGACAGGCATGTGTAGGCATGGGGTGGCCATCTTGGATTTTGAGGTCAGTGAGCTTCGTCTGGCTGCACAACCTCTGAGGGTGTTCCATTTGTCGTGGAACGCACCATTAACCTTCAGAGTCATAATTGGGCAACTTAACATATTTTGTACACCGGTGGCAAGATCGTTTATGGGATCTGGGCAGTTCATGAGCAAAGGGCTAGATTTTTTTGGCAACTTGCAATTTATGCCATCTTCCCTTGGGACAATTCAGGGCAAGACGTCAAGGCTGCCACATCAGCGTTGGGAAATCAGACAGATGCATCTCCATGCAATGCCAAAAAGTCAAAATAAAACATTTGTGCGTGGATCATCCACATAAGCTTTGCGCTGTATTTCAATTTCAGCTTTTAGCGATAAGAGCGCTTGTATAGCAGCAGTATAGGACTACACTTCTTTTCATTTTCATTTTATATTTCAGTATGTTGAGCCCTCTAGCAATGTATCAGCAGTGAAACCCAAAAGCCGGCGCGTTCTCAAAAACAAATGGGAGTTCATGCAACTCCTCAATGCTACTATCCAGACATCGGTGTATGCTTACGCTAGCTGTCTGCCTATTGTTTAAAAATGTGTCAGCATTTAGTGCCGGAGCCTTGTTTATGTCAGTATACATTATTGATATTTGAAAGTGGAGCTTATGTAAACCGTAGCTCACTGTGGTAAAACTACAAGTCCAGAATTATTCTTCGCTTGTAAAGCATCATGGGGAATTTATAGCTCCGTTACCGTTGGCTTAGTAGCGTAAAATACAAGTGAAATTCAACAAGGGGATCTTTCAAAAGGCTGCGGCGCATTCGATTTGTCCGTCTGAACAATCGCCACCTTCTGCAGCAGACGTGAAGTAATAGATAAAATGCGACGCCGCAGAACCCCACTGCATTTTGTTAGACCACGGACACTACAACTGCATCGCTGGTGTAGAGAAGACACGTTTTATCACTCTGTGCTATGGGAAACACCAGACTCCATTACAGACACTTCAGCCATTTTTCTTTTTTTTTCAACCCAGGTCAAGTAAACCTACCAAACAGATTACTCTGCCTCCTATAGGCAAGAGTGAACACACATATTAACACACACACACACACACACACACACAAAACAATGTAAACAGCAAAGCAGGGCAATAGTGTCCATAAAAACACACCCATCCCATAGGTGCTACATGGCTTTCACTTTGGCATACCCAGGTACAAATTATTTTACTTTTCGATTAAATCACTTTTATATTTGATTTTTTACAGGGCGTACCTTCATTTGTCAAGTGTTCATTGCTCTGTCAACAGTTACTAGACGTTACAAGGCCAACCCTGCCAATTCAGTGGGCTGCAATAACTGTGGTTTACAACCTGGACCTTATTTCTGGCACAAAATATGATAGTTCACTCACCCATATAACTTTGGCATCATTTGGAGACGTTCAGAAGATATTTTGATCCAGCGGAGGGCCACTTATATTCATATAGTGGAAGTGACCGGGGCACTGAAACACAGCCTCTAAATAACGCATTATTACTCAACGGGGAATAGCATTGGCATATCGTGACAAAATATTGGTGAAATGAACGAGTTTCGCAGCAGATAATGCGTTATTGAGAGGCTGTGTATCAGTGCCCCAGTCACTCATACTATATGGATATCTGCTAGATCTAAATATCTACTCCAAATGACCCCAAAGTTATATGGGTGAGTAAATGACAGTACTTTATGCCAGAATTAAGGTCCAGGTCGCAAAAAAACAGTAATTCCCCTTTAAGTATTCCAAGGTTTGATAGTATGGATGGATTTCATTGTATCAGCGTTTACGTTTTTGCATAGTTTTTATGTGCACACACTGTATCACTGATAGAACATGTATGCTTAAGGAGTTCACTGTAAATATCACAACAGTGTACAAAGAACAGTGCTACCTTGGCTTGCGGTCACTTGCCTTTGTTCTAAATACGATAACATGAACATGAATGCATCTATTACATTACCATCCGTTCTTTCTTTAAGATTCAGCCTTTATGTGAGTCACTGTCATCTTAAGTTACCTTGCAAGGCAGCTAGAGTGTCGCTAGATTTATGAGATTATGAAATCACAAAACCATCCATCTATCAAGCTGTTAGCTTGTGGTCGATCCTCAGAGGTGTGGACCACATTTGAGGATCATATAATTTAGGTGTGACAATGGTCCTAAGGGTTCAGATAGATTTTTATTACAAAGAGAAGAATTGTCTATAGGGACATGGTGACTGTGCTACATTGACTGCTTGTGAGGTTTCAAAGTTCTCAGACTGCGGCTTGTGTTTAGCCCACAGTGGAGGGTTAAGGACAGACAATGTGTCCAAAGAAATGCCAAGTATATTATACTTGCAGAGGTGTAACCAACCAGCCTGGTGCAGAATATACACAATAACTGCTGACTTTGCTGAACTGGCCTTGAAACCGATTGATACTGATTTCAAGACATAAAAGAGCCCTTCAGCTTTTCACTTCCTGATGATATGATTTGTTCAGTCTGTTTTTTTATTTATTTTTTTCCCGTGCTGAGCCGTTTCAGTTCAGAGAGCTCCGAATGAAATTATTTCCAAACTGAGCCAAAACAATTTGGACCCGTCTTCATCTTCTCGCGAACGCATTTGCGCTGAAGATGAAAACAATGCAAATGGGAAGAGCGATGCATGAAATACACAATGGCTTCTTGTAACAAAGAAGACAACACCTGGCTTCATTTTCCGTCCATTTAATCTATCTCACATAGATTTTATCTGACATCAAAGCCATCCAAATTATCTTTTTTTTTTTTTCTGTAATACAACACTGGCCTCTACCCCTGCTCGTTCTAGTGGAACTAATAAGAAACAATAGGGACTTGCTCTACTTCACAACGGCCTGTACACATCTTTAAAAGAGCTACTTGTTCCTACTGTCTGTGGCTGTTTCAGTACAGAGCAATGAATGTTTCATGCACAGTGTGAGTGACACAAGCCTTGGGAATTGAGATTAAGATGAGTGGATATTCCAGAAGAAAAAGTGTTGTGCACTTTTGAGCAGCTTCTCTTATTCTGGTTCACTGTAGCAGTGGATACAAGGTCAGGCTTCCTAAGTGCCAGTTTCCTTTCCTACCAGCTAGTTAATTGCAGTTAATGGCATCCACCTCAGTCCCATATGTGCCTCATTAGAAGGCTACAGTGAAAGCAATTCAGCTCCCCGAGGCGTTGGTAACCACAGACTGCAAAGTGATATAACAAAGCCTCTGGTAGACGCATCGGAGGTCCGCAGCCTTTGGGCAAGAACAGCTGTGAGTGAGTTTGGGCCAAACAGACTGCAGACACAGCAGCAGCTCGGTGACAGGAATCTATCGGCACACCAGCATCAACACAAAAGTCGTATTTCCCCCCGTGTTTATATTTAGACGCCGTTTGCACACGGCTGGCACCTCCATATTGGCACCCGATGTGTTTTCCTGCAGCCTGCTAAACTTCACTTCTGCTTCATTTTCTGAGTACGCTCTAATCTCTTTTCTGATTCTCCCGTGTCTTTTGGTTTTCGCTCAAACCTTCACCCGGCTCGTGTTTTGCTTGCGCTGCATTCAGTATTTTTACTTATTTATTTTGTTATAAGGAGGAGGGTAATAAACAACCCCAACAACCTTCAGCGCACACATTCTTGTGGTTTAAAACTCGACTGCAGGATCCTTTGACTCTTATCTCCCCAGTATGTGCGACGCCATAAACCAAAAGCTGCATGCGCCAAACGCGTCTGTGTAAGAGAAGTTTAAAACACATAATCTAAAGCAGGATTTTTTTATTTGCCCCTCGAATGACCCCCATTTAGGAGTGGACTCATATTTTACTTTGGTGAAGACGTTTGTAGTTTGTTGGAGAATAGATTTAAGAGGACCCTTAATCACAGTGTGCAAAGCCTTGGGGACCACAAAAAAAAAAAAGATAACGGCACCATGCTGCGACTTTTGGACGTTTTTCAGCTAAATGTTAGAATATGAATCATCCATTTAACAGTCTTTTATTTCCTTTTTGTCCATGACCAGCACATGGAGTGCCCTTCTTTCAGCATTCCTCCCTCCTTCCTTATTTAAAAGGCGTCTTGGTAACTGACTGGCTTATCTCTTACGGTGCTGAATCATACACATACTGTTACTGCCAAAATAGAGGACACACCTCAACAGCTTATAGATATGATTCATGAAAGTAGGCGAAGTGCATTTTTCAACCCCTCTCAGGGGCAAGGTAAGAACGGCCGAATAATGATTGGCTTCCGCCTATAATGTCGTTTTATATATTCTCCCAGACGCAAGTGTTTTCTGGCAGGAAGACAGCGCTGTCAACGGCAGGGTGCGCGTGGCCATTCACTAGCTTGATGAACATGAAAACCATATCAAACAAATGCCACAGCTGTCTAAACTGCCAGATCTGCACCCAACTGAACACTCCAGGGAAGGGATTTGCTAGATGTTGTTGTTTTTTTGTCAGCAGCACCCTGCCTCTTGTGTATCAAACTACTTACAGGCTCACATGGGAGCCGCTCGCTATAACCGGAGCCTCATTTAATCAAAGCAGCTGGGTACCAAATGCTTTTATGAATGGAACTTAGGGAAGGAGCTGGAATGGCTTATTGGCTTTGAGATAGTAGTTCAACTACAACTCAAACCTGGGTCAAATCTGGTCCAGAGCTGCTTTATCATTCAGTTTATGTGGTGTGTCCTATGTGATTGGCACTTGTTGATCCGACCAGTTGATTGAGCAAACTAACTCTAGCCTCTGCATTTTGTGGAAGGGGGTAGTGGAACAAGTTGACCCGGGGGCATGCAACCCTGAAATCTTCAACTGTCATTCATTTCTCTTTGTCAGTAAAGAAGAGAAGCTCTAGGAGGTGATGCTGAGGTCAAGAGTGGAAAAAAACATAAGATCAGTCTCAAAAGAGAGAAAGATTGACAGGTCGCAGATTCATAAAAAAGAAAAGAGGAGGTTGGAAATACTCAGTCGGGGACAGCACAGGGAAAGAGAGTCTTCACAGACTCAACGGTGGCATATAAAAGCAGCAGACAGAGAAAAGAGAGCTTGCAGGCCATGTCAAAAAACTGCCTGACCAGTTCCATGGCCTTACACCAAAATAATTGGAAAGAGAATGGTTTCGCGGATGGGTAGGGTGTGCAAGAGATTGCATTCAGTCCGTCCGCTGGAGCTAAGCGATGTTGACGTACGGCTAAATGCAGGAGGTCCATCTTCGGAGAATGAATTGCATTCTTTTAGCTCGAGTTTGGTTCAAAAACCCGAAGGCCCGCCTCCAGTTCTCCTGCCGTATGCCTGAATTATGTCTTACTAAATCTTCACTGCTAGGCTGCTAGATTAACCCAATAACCACACAGCAACAGTTGTCAATTCAAACTGCAAACCCCAAATCTCTCTCCAGGATGTTACAAAGGCTTCCAGTTCCAAATCTGCCTTTAATCTGGACCATAAAAGCAGGCGGGACAGATGAAAGTATGCTAATTGTTAGCTTCTTACACCCTAACTATGCCAGTCAGTTAATGCATCTCCTGCCCAACAGGTACGACTTGCTGATCACTCATCTGATTCACATGTGCTGAAGCTATAGCGTGCCAGCAAGCGCGGGAATGTATGAGACTCCACAGTGCAACTTTAATTCCTCAGCGAAATAAATGTGCAGCAAATGTAGGTCACGTCACGCCTCCAGACGTTAGCAATCTCCCTCCAGACTCATAGAACAATGCAACGAGTGAACAAGTCAAATCAGTGTGTAAAATAAATCGATAAAGTGTTATTTACACAGCAGCCTAAACACCCCTAAATCCACTCTGACCTTCTTTCTTTGTCAGGACATTGCTGAACTACGGACACCAATTAAAATTTCTGCAAAACATATTTGCTAAAGCACTTTATATGCATTTTGTAGGAGGCTGGTTTGTTCACTGAAGCCTCTAATGCCATCCAGCTCCTGCTCTTGTTACTGCGTTGGAAACCGCAGCACTACGCAAATATCTAAAAAGTTTTGGAACAATGCGAAATCATGATCAATTAGGAAAAAAGTGTTTGATAGGTGAGAAGAGAGGCTTTGCCCTTTTCTCAGGCAGACAATGTGGATTAAAGGTGGGGTGAGGTGAGCTGGGGATTTGTTACCGCATCAGGGGACACTTAATCATAGCGTTCATAATAGGAACCTCGTTTAGTTGCCCCAGGCAATTTCTGGGCTCTGTTGCCTTAGAACAATAATGCGTGAGCAAGGAGCTCTCTTTGAAGGTGACATTTGGAGGAAAAAAAGGTTGCCGCAATGCCACCACAGACTTTGACAAATTATTTTTCATCAGCGAAGAGCACGCTCTGCACCTGTGCCTGGGCCTAATGAAAGAAGAGAGGGCACTTTTGTTCACCAAACCCCGGCGTGCTCGTGTGCCAGTGTCCGTGCGTGTGCGCCCGAGCGAAGCATTGTGCGTTCCGGTATTGTGTAACCCGAGGGGACGTTGTGTTTGTCCTTTTGGCTTTCTACAAATGAGGAGAAGTTATTGAGTCAGCATGGGAAACAAAGGCTAAACATGAAATATGAGAGGAGGAAATAAACAACAAAGTAGATAGCTTTTAATCATGCATTCCTTCGTTTTTAACAAATCCAAATATCCACGCATCTGAAGTAAAAATAGTAAGAGGAATCCACATGGATACACTCAAGTCAAAGCTTTCTCTGTCCTGAAATGTAAGAAAAATCCAACAAGGCAATCACTGTCTCTTGAAAGCTGTCAGCGCTTAAGGCATCTACCCATCAACCAAACTCCTGCTGTGTTGTTTGCTTTTTTTTTTTTTTCTTTCTTGCTGCAGGCGTTTATTTTCTCACAGCTTTTTCTTTTAGTCACGCGGCCCCCTCTTGGAAATGATGTTTGCGCGTCGGCCCGCGTTCCTCGCCGAGGCGTTAAATGACAACCCGGCAGCGCCACGACAGATTTGATCGCGGGTGCTGCGGGGACAGTGCCGGGTGCCTGCAGAATGTGCTGATGCTCAGCTCCTCGCCGTAAAGGTGCTGCGGAACAAAAAGTCGAGGGATGAAGGTTGGCGTGATTGCTGCCTCGGGGTACGAGCTTCTTGGTGGGGATCACATGCAAAGCTCCCCTGTGAGGTGTATTACCCCCACCAGCTGCTGTATGAATGCTGAGTATGGGGTAAATTGTGTGTAGACATAGATAGTGGATTCTTTTTATTGATTTAATTTTTAGCTAAAGCAGTGAATGCATCTTCCTTGCTTACCTAAAGCAGCATTGTTTTTTTTTTTTCTTTAAACCCTTTAACCCTCGGGATGCACAATACAAACACAACAAGCCGTACATAGGTAACATGCTAACATCAGCTACTGCCCACATGTGACCACTTAAAGTAAAATGCTAATAGTCAGTCTCCTTTCACCTTTTGGCCTCCACCTATGTCGAAAAAAATTGACTAGTTCTTTAGGTGCAAAATGTACAGTGCCATTTTGAACACTGGCATAAATGTTAGCATGTTAGCGTCTGGTAGTTAAAGACGCAGAACAAAATTAGCTTAAAATTTCCAGTTGTGTTTGTGTCCACATAAATTAATGTTAATCCATTGTCCATCGCCCTTTCAGCTCTGTTTTACCTTGCACCAACTCCTGAGATAAATATATAGTTTATGAACTAACTTGCTAATATGCTCCATTAACAGTTAGCACCAGCTATGTTTGTCACAATTATCTAGTGTTACTTGTTTCTTTTAAAAGCACCCTTTTTTACTCATGCTCCACCTCTATGGCCGGCTTTTAAAATCTGTACTATTTTAGATGGATGCCCAGAGCTACTACACTGAGCTTCAAAACTGAGAGTTATGGTTTGTCCATGTGAAATTGTGTCCATTGCTAATGGAAAACTATTGATTAGAGCAGAAGAGCAGCTTTACATTTAGCTTGAATCAGCTACTTGTTTCAATTTTATATAAGAAGAATGTTATAGTATGTTTGTACACTTATCATCTACATAATGGTATCTTACTTTATCAAGTTCTATGGCCCAGCATAAAAGATGTCCATGACATTGTCTAGCTGCAATATACCACTGATGGCTGAATCCCTGTGGCTTCTGCCTGGATGTCTGTGGCATGTAATGATAGTAAATAAATGTCTCTGGGAAGCTTTTGAGATGCATATTCAATGTGATGGCCAAATTAGTCCTCTGGTCCCACAGCAAATGAGCACTCCGAGAGGAGCTGTGTGCGGAGTTTCTGGGATGTTGATTCCTTTTGTCCAATCTTCTTACAAGTCCTATACATAACATATTCACTGGATATTTCTTTAAAATATGCATAAGCCGGGTGCTTAAAACAACCAAGGGGCTATTAATTATGTATAATGGGCCCCGTTGTTCCTTCCGGTGTCTCCCAAACAGTTGGCAGCTGCGTCTTGGTATAATAGGGCTGTTATTTTATTTTATATATTTTATTTTTGAGAGCGCCTAAGAGTAAAAGAAGAAAAAAGACTGGATGACAGCTTTCAAGAGCACAATGACATGTGTGTTATTCCCCAATTTGTGTGAAAAACGTCGAACAAATAGGTGAAGAATGCCACTTTGAATCTGAAATCTTGGTGCAGAGACAAAAAGCTTTCCTCAGGCAGCTGTACTGTATATGGAAAAGAGCTGCTTCATATTTCTGATCAAGCCTTAATGTGTGATTGTGCAGTTTTTCACACCAGACTCAAGTGTGACAAAGCATTTCTGCTCAAGGTAATAGAATTTCCTACGTCGGGAAGTCAGTTTTCGACATGTGCTCTTAACTGAGAACGTAGGAACAACAAGGTGGCTACAGGCCACGTGCATACATGTCAAATATATACATGTTAATGATAAAAATGTGTTGCACGATGTTTGCTGTAACATTTGGGCTAGGGATACTTATGGTGCCATGTTTGCGTCAGAAATGCAGCTAAACATTACGGTGGTGAAGACTGCAAGAGCTGCAATTGACCCACTTGGTTGTTGTGTATTTCCGCCTCAGTATTTCCCACTTCTTCTCCATCACCGCAGTTTTCAAATTGATTGTTTTGGATCAATAAAGATCGACTGAGAAGGTTCGAAGGTACAAGCATTGGTGCTACTCCTCTTCGGCAAAAGTTCGGAAACTTTTCACCAACATTTTCAGTTGCCATTGTTGAATGTGAAGCAGGAAGTACAAAGTGAAGCAGGAAGTGGAAACAAAAATTTACCGGACTAGCATTTGGGTGGCATTTTCACAGCGAGCGAGCCAGACTGACGAGCGTACAATAGCTCGCACCAGTGCAGGCTACATGCCTAGGTTACGGCCTCTAGTCCCATAAAGGTATAAATCACCCTTTACTGAGTCACAAAGCTGGAACTAAAAGTAAGGAGACATGTTTGTAGGTTCCATGCTCGTGGCTCCATTCCCCTCAGGCCAATTAATGGGGACGCCTTTAAAAATCAACCGACTCTGGAGACACATTGTAAATTAACATATTTCATGGCAGACATTTTGAATTGCCACACTGTATTAATGATGGCTCTGTTCCATTACGTGTCCCAGTAAACTATGAAACTACGAGAGTGGAATTAATACACCTGTGACGAGTCAAATAAATAAAAGGTCCACAAAGGCAGCACTTTTCTGCTACTGTTTAGCAGAACTAAACAGTACATTTCTTGTTATTTTTAAAATCTAATAGCGACAGAACACTTCATAAACTTCATCTGGCCTTTGACTGCAAAAAAAAAAGACTTTATTTCTCATTTTGGCCCGAGTGCTCATTAAAATATATTACCTCGATGTACTATTTAAAGACCAAATCCATAGTTTGAGATGCCTTGCCCCAGAGGAAATCCTCTTTCTGAAACTGGTGAACCGCGCTCGTTCTTCACTGTCAAACTGCTCTGTGCTGACTGTGATAAAACCCCTGCCTGAGTCTACTGCTGCATGTGTGCGGGGGAAGGGAGAGAGAGTGGAAGTGTTGCAGTCTTACAGTTTCCACGCCGCAATGTATGTGGCAGGAGGGTCATAAAAACGTAGAGGGATGCGATGGAATGGACAGGCAAGAGAGAATGAAAAAGGCAAGGGGTAACGATGGAGGAGAAGACAGCAGCAAGAAGAAAGGAATAATGGATGGATCAATGAGGAGGGGAGGCAGGTGTATTAGGACCCTTCAAGGGAGGGACTACCTCTGCAAAGTCGTGCATTGCTGGAGAACACTTAGTGACAACTTGACCCCAGAGTCGCGTTTATGTGAAAGCTAGTAAAACGGCGCCGGAGTGGTCTGTGCTTGGTCATGTTCATATTCCCCTAGCATTAAACGGCCGCTGAGCCTTGAATGCTTAATTTACTCCGCCCTTATACTTTGCAGAGGAGAGCGGTGCTAATGTAGGCCCTGCCAACGTTTGCATCAAACGCGATTCTTCTTTAAAAATAAATATGCAGAAAAAAACGGATCGCGTCATGGTCAGGCATCTCGGAGTGACTGATCTAATAAGCTATTATTCAACACTCCTTGTGCTAAATATAGTCGTTACTTGTCATGTCCGGGATTTGATTCTAAACCCCTTATGATCAGGACTAGAGCCTGACAAGGAATTTGAATAAAGCCCAGAGAGGCATTTTCAATAATACCCCTTCAAACAGCGGCTGCTATTTGAGGATTCTCTTTTTTTTTTATATTTGTTTGTCTTTCAACCCCCCTCCCCGCCTCGCTGCCGCCGCTGCTGCTGCAGTCGACGAGCTGCCGTGTTCATCATTCCTCATATTTGTGTCATGTCACTCGGAGGTGAGCGGCGTGGATAATCAAGCGAATCGCAACGCTGGAGGAGAGCCATTTTTGGTGGACCGGGGCCGGCGCTACGCTGTGGGTTCTTGTGTCGTTGTTTCTTTTTCCTCCTGTGGGCCATTTCTGGACCGCTAGCGCGCCGCAGGGGGGCAATGAAATTACACACTCTCATGCATGACGTACATGCTGGGATATGGAGACAAAAACACGATTCATCTGTCATCTGCTCTTGTCAGTTTCCCGTTGCTGTTGTACGTCAGTGCCTGCCGAGAGCGTGACTAATGAATAGGTAATGTCCTAAAGTGGGCAATTGCATCATGTTCGTTGTCAGCGTTGCAGCCGCGAGAAAGACTGGGTTGTTGTCGTCTAGGCGGTGGCACTCTCATTACATACAAATATAATTTATAGCCTCTAATTCCTAAGCGGCCCCAAGAGTCACTTGTGACATTGCGGACATTTCCGGCTCTGCTGATGTGAGAGCAAAACAAGAGTAGGGATCAACCTGTAAGTGGCCACTTGGGCTTGTTTAACAAATGCAAGCTACGCAATAAATTGAGGTTTGCTAGATCCCTCCACTGTCCAGTAGTAGCTTAGCAACTGCAACTGGACATAGCAGGCCTGTTAAACTTTGGATTGCCCCATATGCCAAAGTGACCAGGGTAAGGAAGATGCCAAGGATAACCCTTACAACAGGGTAAACCCTGCCTATGGTTAACTATAGTTCTGTGAATACTCACCAATCTTAGAAGACTGTAATCCTTGGGCCAGGGGTAGGCAAACCTTTTGGCTCTAGGGGCGACACTGGGCTTTAACATTTGACAGATGTGCTGGGTCGGAAGCATACTGGGGTGAACCACATAAATTACATGTGAGTAAAGATGATAGACTTTGCAAGGCATTGCAAGATAAAGACAAAATTTATGCGGTCATTAGGAGAATTTTATAGTGGCCCAACAGGCTGTATGTGCCCCCTGGGCCATAGTAGAGGCCATACCTCACCATTGTCCTAGAGCCACAAAATGCCATGCAATATAGTAGCACCCGGAGAGATATGGACACCATCTGGCAGTCTAAGAAAAGCGAAACGCCTTAATAACCTCAAGGCCTTAGGCTCACCTCGAGGCTTTGGGCACAGACTTCCGGTACGTGGGGCATTCACAGTCAAGTGTTCGCCTTCAGCCACTACAGTCTCTTGACGTTGGCCTTATGGCATTCTCAAGATCACTGCACTTAACAGTTTTTTTAGAGGGTGAGTTCTCAGCCATAAACACAAGGAGGCACTTTCCCAGAATCCTATGAATGTATCAACATGTCCAACAGTCCACACCTCCCCCAGTGCCTGATATCCAGTATCAGTGCTGTGACACTACCTACAGCAATGCTTTGCGTTACTTCAAGGTCAAGAAGCAGCCCTGTACTGCGTTATTTTGGGGGGTTACGGCCACGGTTGTGTGGTTTTGCAATTCTTATTCGATACGTGAAAGCAAACAAGGACAAATTACACGGTTTGTTCACCAAGCAAGCCGATTAGCCATCATGCAGCAGCCTTTCCCTCATGATGTGAGCTAAATAAGATTCTCACAATATTCTTTAGGGTGACACTACCCATGCATCATCAACTGTTATACACCACACTGAACCTTAGCTTGTTTTACCTTGTATTTACTTTTTAGATTTTGGGCTACAGCTGATAAACTGGAAATTAGTCACTGTAACTCAGTGTGCACCTGTCTTGCGCACAAAACAACATTGGCAGTTAAATCCTGACTGGTCCTGCCATGGTGTTGGGGATAATTAATAATTAGAAGTAATTACTCACCTCTGTTGTGTCAAGCAACTCACTAATTCAGGAGAAGCAAAGTCTAGAAGCAAGGCCTCCTGCTGTTATATAAAGCTGCAGGTATTTAATTAACATGGTTGTAAGCCTCCTACAAACAGCCGTAAGCAACAAACAGAACTTCAGCTCATATTAACATTCTGTGGGGGGTTTGACGTTGGGGTAGACATTCCAGTTTGCAACAGACATGGAAATGCATAGTGAAGGAGGCAAAACTTGTACGCAAGGTGTCCTTTTGATCCATGTGTGCACAACTCCGGTGACTTTGGATCCAGCGGATGTGGAACAAAGCCAGAGAAAAGCCTGTTTAACCTCAAGAACTGCATGTTTTTCATAGAGGAGAGCCCGGAGGCTTCATCCTGTTTGCCGTAAGATCTGAAAGTGGGTGTTTTGGCAAGAAACTACTTTTTGTCCACTTCTGTCTGAAACCAATAATCCAAGAAAAAATGATGATACATCTTCCACCATGCACTGGTGCAGTCTATAAGAAAAGGCAGTAAATAAAAAAGCAAGAATAATCAGCCCACAATCAATTATTAGTCACTCGTCTGTGTGTCTTCTGCAAGGAAACACTTAAATGATCTTAACGCTCATGTCCCCAATTTAAATCTTGCGCTATGCGACCAAAATTACAGGGTGTGAAACACAGCCTCTGGATCACAAGGTTAATTCTCCGATTAGCTCTTTTGCCCGTTCATTAATCTGTTTATTCATTCCCAGCATGTTTCCTAACGCAGTCCTCGGGTTCCACCTGCCTCGCGTGTTCTCGTGTTGAAAATATGCGCGGCGAAAGTAAATTGCCCTTAATTGGGGTCTGCTGCGAGAAAGCAGGGAAGCTGCCTTGCGAGACCGGCGGAACTTGAGGAGTTGGTTAAGTGGTTTCATCGGGCCTGGAAGAGGGTGAAATGCTGTTTCTGTGGGTTTAATAAAGCCAGCGAAATGGCACAGCTCGGTGTGCTCAAGGCGTGTCCTCGCTATGTTCAAGCTTTTCAGGACGTAAGGATCCTCGTTTTCAGCTTGACTTGACACGTCCCCTTCCTAGGGGAAGGTTTCATAGGAGTGGTAAAAGTTTCTCGACTCACAAAATCATAAAATGTTGTTTAAGTGTAGTTTAAAATCACAGCTAAATAAAAGCCAATTCTTTATCTTCAATAATTTAATACTCAAAACTTAAGTGTAAAATTGCATCACTTCAGAACCTAAATATTGCCATGAGAAAGCAATTACAGCTACAGTCCAACTCCAAGTGCCTCTGATTCTTGAAACTTTGAAGAGCCTGAGCTACAGGAGCTAATAGGGCTTGTAGACACAAATACAGTGCAACCGAGCAGAACGGCCCTCGCTGTCAAAAAGAAATTGGGCAGATAAGTTGCACGGATTTTGAAAACAACCACTCCCAGGCTTAAACCCTTTTTTTTATACCCGCTCAAATACCCTGGCTTCACCCGCTGCACATCCCTTCCCCCGCTGTTTCTTCATTTCACGCAACACTATCCAAAAAGGTGTCGGTGGAGACAAGGTCCAATTTTACACACTCCCTGACCAGACTCTGCTCATGTGATAATCAGTTCTTCCAGGGGATGACCAGAATAAGATAGATGAGAAACACAGGTGCACACACATCTGTGATACCCTTACCAGCACACACAAAAGGGTATTAAGAGGCGCACAGGGGGCTAATGCTTGGGGGCTTCTTCGCTCAGCCTTATTCTTAAGTGGCATGCATCACGCAGTCCATGAATGCTCTTTTCCCTCAGGGCTGAGCGAGCTGTGCCGGAGTGAAAAGTGCTTCCTGTCACCTTCCTTTCAGCCTCAACAAGACCTAAAATGTGTAAGTGCTTAATCCCAATTAATCTGGAGTTTACCGAAATCCTTTATTACTCTCCTGAATTAGCTTAGTGGTCTTAATCCCCGGACAATGAGCAGAGGCGTTGGCGTGCAAACCACATACACATGCATGCATTTGTGCTTGCACACACCTGGTTTTACAGTACATAAAGCAGTGCTTAGGACGGAGCGATGTAGAGAATTAGCATAATCTTATCAGGAAGAAACAAGTTTACCGTTTCTAATTAAAGTGGTCCACTTCTTAAAAAGAACAAATGCATACGAATGATCTAAAGTGGAACATTTAACTATATCAAGTGACAGTTCTCACTAGAAAAACAGCAGCTTTGATCATTTGTCATAACACATAAGCAGCCTTCCGTTAACTCTAATGTTTTTGTCGTTCTACAAATGGTGACATGTTTCATTTAACCTGAAATGGAACTGTACTAAAGAACAATTATGTAAGCGCTGCACATTATGAGTCCACTTGATAGCAATTTTATGCTGCAGTTATTTGCACAAACTATATTATAGAAATGGACAGGTCTCAGTTCGGTTGTCTTTGGCGGCACCTGTGGCGATAAATGGAATTGCAGGAGTGTCTCTTCACGTTGCTTCTGCGGGTCAACATTTTGGAACAAGAAATGTCCCAAAATGTTGCGCAGAGATGTCGCCACAGACACATAGTTTTGAATAAAGTAAATGCATTGACTTCCATTTATTTCAATCAATGGGCCATGAGCTCATTCGTCGTTTTGTAACACACAGTGACTGTAATGAAAGCTCTCTTCATTACCACTTTGTGCAATCATTTTCTTATCTTGTAAGCAGAGACTGGATGTATTTCCGTGCATTAAGAAACACACACAGGTTTTGTAGGTTTTACTATGCCTAGAAGAAAATATTTAATTACTTTCCATGGTGACGTCTCTATAAATCTTTCAGTTAATCAAGTTAACATATACAGGTTGGGTCAATGTTGAGTGAAGATTCTGTCTTGAGGCAGTTATCTCTGCTGTCAGGTCTTCTTTCCCAGGTGTTCAGGCCAAATGAGTCCCCAGCAGGCCTGTTCACATTTGAAAGGTTCCAAGAGACGGCAAGTGTTTGATTTAGCCAGGGGCCAGCATTTGCTTTAAATTCCAAACCAGTCTTGAATGAGATGTAACAACTTTGTATGGGGTAAATGTGCCAATAAAGTATGTAATTAGTTTGATAGTACTTTATTGGTTTGATGGATGTGTCTTCCTGTAAGGTTTGTTAGATGCATCCCTAAAAAGGAAACCAAGTAAAAGTCAAAGTGGTCAACAAATGTGATTGACAAGTTGCAAGCATATGGGTTGTCCTGGTTCTGAGCCCTCAATCTTCTGTAGCTCCACCCTCTTGTCCAAATATGGCCAAAGCTGGTGCCACAAAAAACAAGATGGCAGCAGCAAATATGGCAATATTTAGGCTCTTAAAAATGTAGTCCACAAACTAATGAGTGATGACTTATTTCCTTCAAGCCACGGGAATCCAATTCCACATAATACAAATCAATAGCATAAATCACTGGACCTTAAAATTAGTTTGTAAACCAGCCACAGAGGTGGCAGCAGTCATGAGTCATTTGGGGATGAAACCAGCACAAAAATGAATCTTTATCCATATTTATATTAAAATGGATTTAATATAATGTTAATATACTGGTTTAGAGTGGTGAAGAATTAACCCGAAATAAATACAGCTGACTAAGCTTTGAATCGCATTTAAAAACAAAATAAAAATCAATACATACATTTTCTTCCAGGTTATAAAATAACCTCGTCAGCCCTGGATGGTGCATACACATCCACAAAAGAACACTACTCCAGTATAATTTTCTGCTCCCAAACGATAATTAACAATATTATGTCACGGCTTATAATTGCCGATGAGGGAAATTAATCACATTATCTTAATTTCATAGTGGCTCAGAAACAAAGACGAGCTTCCTTGTGCGACAGAGCACGTCTGTTTAAGTTGGTTTTATAAGAAACTTGGTCTGTATAACAGGAGCACTCATTCAGCCAACTGCCATTAATTTAACCTTGTTTACTGTACGGTCCGTTTGAATAATCGCCAACTTATGTTTCACGCCGCGGACAGTTTGACATTAGCTGAGACATTAAGGATGAATTGATGCCGTTATGGTGGCATTAATTTCCACCCACCTGCCTCGTCCACCCCACCCAACCTGTCCGGATGTTCAAACTGGTGATCAGTCTCTGACTTGATGAAACATGTCCAAAGATGCGAAGAGGATCAGCAGGGTAGGGTTGAAGAGTAACACTTATTTTCTGGGGGCAATAAAACATAACAGCTGATTTAAAGTGAGTTTTAAATCACAATCACCGTTTCCCGTGTTTTTACAGGAAATGAAAATGATATAGTTCACATATGTACATCATCAAGAGTCAACATTTCTTCAACTAGACCCGAGACTTGTCAATGACCTTTACGACAAGCAAAAACCACTCAACTCAGATAATGAGTTGAGTCCCACAGTTAGTGCTTAAAAAAAAAGAAGCCACAAAGAGTCTGCATGTGCACACACGTCCAAACCATGCTCAGGGATGGTCCAGAGTAAAATGACTAATGTTGCATGTGAATGTAGTGGGATCACACCTAAAAAAGGGACTGTCATTTGTCAAAAACTGGATATCAGCCAGTGTATTATTATTGGCTAATAGTGACAGTATACCTCTGTAAAACATAAAGACAACACAACAAGCAGTTTCAACTTCAACAGGTGTTCATGCTTTTGAAAGGTTGATCGGGTCGTCTTTGCAACTTCCGTGGGGGTCCAAATTAACAAGAACATGTACAGGCAAAACAAGCAGTAGGCTGCCAAAACATCACAATTAAAAAGGTAGGAGCTAGTGACAAAAAGACAAAGGCAATGTTGGAGTTTAAAGTCACGAAAAACGTGGGGCCTTATGGCCGAACGTCTCCCATAAGGCTGAAACTACCACCTGGCAATGAGATGCAGTGGAAGCCTGGTAAAGGCTGATTGAACCACTCGGCGCACCACTCCCCACAGCTGACTCAACTCCTGTAATTAAGCACAAGAAAGCATAAAGGAGAGAAGAAGAGGAGCCTCCAGACTAAGAGGCAGAGGGTGTGAAAAGAACACCTCGTGTAGAGGAGGCAGAAGGTTGTGCATTTGTGCTGTTGACTGCTCTGTTGCACGGCTAATGCAGAGTGACAGGCGACAATTTACGCTCTCAAAACAAGCTACGAATCACCAATTAACCCTACACACATGACTGTGGGAGGAAGTCAGAGCATACTATAGCGTTGTGTTCAGTTCTTATACTGTCAATGTTTAGTTTGACAAGGTTGGAAACCATTGCCCTGGTATCCTCTGACAGCATGAGTAAAGTCTTGTTACATGCCGTCCCTAGCTATTGCATGGTTCAATTATTGGCACAAAAAGGTACAAGAAAAGGTTCAAATAAAAGTGGCAAGGTTTTTATCTGCAATTGCGTGATATCACGTGGTGCAGTCTTTGCTTTGCTTAGAGCGGCACCTGTTCCCTCAAACTCCAGTCACCAGGAATTGCAACAAACTTCCCTCTACTGACTCTAAAAACATTAGAGGACAGAAAATTGACAACCTGAATAATACTCCTGTACAAACCAGCCTTTTATCTTCAGTAGCGTATGAGTAACGAGTCATGTTGCCCGCTCTAAGTAGGTATTTTTGTGTTCTTGGTGTGTTATTTCACACCCTGTAATCTTGACGAATGTCGGCCCATTTCCGTCCTTTGCCCAAGGCCTAACCACTTTTCGTGCCATGCTCTTAGGAGCACAAAAGCTGGCACGAAGGCCTCATATCACCGTAGAGGTGAGTAGGGTACTTATTTAGACACACCTACATCCGTTCCTCTTTACCGAGGTTGTCTGGAACTTGTTGTAGTTACTTCCCAAATGGTTGGGGCAGGAGTTAGCTGGTGCTGGAAGCCTCGTGATGAAAAGCTAACGTTGACTGGAGTCTTTACTAGGATTTTGCTGCTGGAAACATTGCCGTTGTCTCCATGACAACTGTCTCCACAACAGCTGTGCAGCCTACGTCCCTCCCAGTATTTGACTTTGGCCTTTATATTTTGAATGCCCACGCATTGGATGATTAGCAAGAACTAGCGAGCTGAAGTCGCCACGGTTGGCGGCACCTAAGCAGAGCTGCACAAACACACGGGACCTGGCAAAAGTTTCCACTCACAATGAAACAGTCACCCTTTTCATCATTCAGGGCTGCAGAATATTAAACTGAGGGTGCTATGCACGGTTGTCCACCCGTCCGGAGCGACTGCAACATTTCATTTTCTCCGCTAAACAGGATTTGGTGTCACATTTTAAAGTAAATCTCCTCAGAGCGGCGAAAGCGTAAAGATAAGGTCATGTGCAGAGTTGGTTCGGCACCTCTCAGCCGGAGCTATTGTGTGTGTGTGTATGTTATGTCTGCTCTGAACACAAATATTCCAGAGGATGGTGAAAATATTAAAAGTCCAAAGATGAAGTGCTAATCTGAAATGTCCAGATGTCTCGGGCTGTGATTTGCTATGGTGGGAAAAAATGCTTTAATGCACTTTGAATAAATTACCTTGGCTCAGTTTTTAGAGATTAAACAATGCACTTACAAGTAGAGAAGTTACTTTTGAGACAATGGTTTAGATATTATAAGTTATGATGGACTAGCCTGCACATTTTCAACGTGCAGAATCATCTGTAATGTGACATCCTCTGTTTTTTTGTTTTTTTTACCAATAACTCAAATGAACCAAATCACATCTGAGTCAAAAAAACAAAGGCCTGCAGGCTTCCTGTTGGCTCAGCTGGCAACCGCACGTGGCATTAGGAGTTTTAAACGCAGCCAGCAACTGGGAAGCCCGTGGTCAGTGCAAACAAACAGGAAAGTAGGACATAATACCGCAGATCTGCAAGCTTTGCACAGCACAACATAAAAGGCTCGAAAATGGTGGTGCTGTCTCCGGCGTTCTATTAAGGCTTTTCCGAAAACGGAGCTTTTTGCACTGGGATTAACGTGCAATTGGGTTGTTGTTGTTTTTTGTTTTTTTTTTTTTTTTTTCTCATTTCATAACCGGATATGGCTGCAGCTCTGAAGTCAAACAGATAATGACTACATAATCACAGCTTGGTGAGCGCCAGGAAAACAACAACAACAACAAAAAAAGTTGATTCATCTCTGGAACACGCCCCTCATTACCCGAGCAACCCGCAAACACGTCTTTAGAGCGAGAGGGAGCGCGCCATGTTATCTGTTTTGTCGTTTCTGAGAAATAATAGGAGAGGTGTTTCTTTTTTCTTCTTCTTCATTTTACTGCAAAAGGGCACAATTTTTTCTTCAAGTCAAGGTCGGCCCTCATTAACTGATTAAGGTTTTCTTTTTACCGCCCACGCTTTTCTTCAAGGGCGCCAAACAGCTGCTAATTTGCAAATCAACTAACAAATTGGCAGTGATGGAAATAAAATACAACAATTAGCATATTTGCAAAGTGAAATACTTATGGTCTGCTAGAATACTTACAACTGACTGCATTTTTTCCGTAGACAATATTTTAACATACAAAATAACTGCTACTAGAAATGATATTAATAATAATAATAAATATAGAAAAAATATCCAAAATAATATGCAAAAAATATATAAAATATATAAAAATGTTAAACATTAAAAATAATATAAATTATAATAATGCATTGCTCTAATTTATCTGAACATTTACATCAGAGTTGTCGATACTATAAAAAATATGTTCTACCTAAAAATGAAAATAAAAAACATAAATTAAACATTTTATTTTTTATGTTTTTGCTTCAGTCAAAGCACTTTTGACTACTCAGATCCACCGTACCTGCAAAAGAGGGCTTCTCCTAAACTGTGCATCCGGGCCTTAGACCTACTGCCAGATGGTTTTCATGCAAACTGGTGGTCTTGTCTTAATTTGTGGTTCCAGTATTCGCAGCAGTGTATCAAACTCGACTAATTGGGACAATTGTGCAGGTGAAACTGTCCTTGCTAAGAGGGTCCTTTTAGGATTAGACAGAATTTAGTCTCTTCATTTATTCTTGCATTGACAACTTCTGTGCTCTCATTCATTCAAAAACTGGTCACATTAATTTTTAAAAGATGGGATATTGACTGCAGATGACAAAGAGAAGTGTAAAACTTTTTACAGATGAGTTGGACTGAAGTCGGCTGAAAGGCTGTAATTTAGACTTGATGCGTTATCAACTGTCAGCTCAGACCAGGAGGAGGAAAAGTCTTAGGAGGCCAGTACGAAGGCTCATAATTCAGCATTCATGAGAAGGTTCTGTGCTCTCAGTGAATGTGGGTCCCTATTCACATCATATTGCATTGCGATGATTTTCTACCCTTACTGTATGGTTTGACATTCAAAATCCAGACATAGCCGTGACTCTAATGCCCCCTCGCACAAAAAAATATCTGGCACAATCACAGGCTCTGCTCTACACAGCGAATACACAAATAGCTCTTTTGTTTGGCGCGGGAACACGCAGTACTAGAAGCAATTACAATACTATTTGGAGCGGTTACAAGATTATTTATAACTCTCATTACGTCCATTGGGAGGCGTCCATAGGCTGGTCTGCGTTGCTTGTCAGCCGTGAATGAGGCACAGAGATATCCAAATCACGGCGTGCTGCACAGAGCTGGCGAGGAAGCAGCGGTTCAAGGCTGGGAGCAGCTTATTGAGCATCCTCCAGGTGCCGCGGCCCTAATTCAGCGTGATGTGTGTTTGCTGTGGCCATCTGCTATGGGAGGCGCGAGTGCCTTCACGGAATCCATTAGAAAAAGCACAGGTACTCCAAGCATGCTCTCGCTGGTTTCTGATTCCATGATGGGTTTTTATTCAGTTTAGTTGTAATTTAAAGGAGATGGTGAAATGAAGACTTGATGGCAAGTAGATGATTAACAAGGGTCTGACCTGGCTCTCCCCTTTGTGTTTAGTTAAAGTCATCACAGAACAGGGATTAAACCCAGTTTACTGCTTTAGTAACTGTCACGGTGTTTACAGCTGAAGCTTTCACTGCACTCTCCTCTTAATCCTCTCTCCTCCTCTCTGCAAAGAGCATACAGAGCGTTGTCAGTCTCGAGCAATAAAAGTGACCCAACTTTCACTTTGATGTTAAAAAAATAAAATAAAAAAAATAAAATAAAAAAGCAAGGATCTCCCGTCTCTCATAACCCCTAGAGATTCGGGTGCAGTTGGCTTGGCGCTATAATAACTCATCAGTGATGTTTATGGCTTGTAAAAAGCTCTGTCTGGGCTGGAATCTGAAAAACAGCCCGCATATAAACCTCATTACGGAGCCATTCGGAGGGAATTTAGAAGGTGATTTTTGACACAGGTTCGTTTTCAGGTTGACAGAAATCTGCTTTGGGGATATTATTTGGCTGGATGTGTTGTGTAACCATAGCACAACATGAAAAGCGTCTGTAAATACGAGTTTAACGTCATTTCCGAGATTAGCTGACATCACAAGTCACTGGCAATACCAGACCATATATACAGTATATGACAATGTATATACAAGTATATGTGTCAAGATTGAATATTTTCAGGGTACGGTTAGGTTCATATATGTTCAGACACTGATACATGTGTTACTGTTACAAGTAACAGTCCACAGTCACCTTTTTTTCAGGGGCTTGGTCAAGTGATTGGACACTTGACCGAAAAGCTTTCTCCGTGGACAGGTGCCGGGTATTCTTGGCAAATGTGAGCACGCCTCGAGTTGATTGCAAGTGTGGTATTTTCATTTGCTGTGAAACCACAACAGGCGCTTGAAAGACCTTTTCGATGCAAGCGAAACAGTGGTGTCCTTAGGCTACGGAAACAAAACAAATCTGTCAGAGATTGCATAAACATTACGGGGTGGTCAAAAGACTAAAACCATAAAAGGCCTGGATATCTAAAGAAGACTACAGTGATGTATGATGTCAGCGCCCTTTCTATGGTAAAGAAAAACCCCTTCACAGCATCCATGCAAATGAAAACACTCTACAGGGGGTATGCATATCACTACCCAAGCGACTAGATGAAAGCTCAGATGTCAAAATTAGAAAGTCTACTAGATAAGACAAAACCAAGGACTTCTGCAAGAATTCTGCAATTTTCAACATGATCAAGCATCCATTTGACGTCTTTTAGACAAAACTGAAAGCAGAAATACCCTCGGACAAACAGCAATTGAAGAGTGTAACAGGCCGCCCTTAGGCTACAGGGGAAAAAAATAAATCCGTCGGACAGAATGCAAGAACATTATGAGATGCCAACAAACCAAAATCTTAAAAGGGCCTATATATCCAGGCAACAGTGGTCCATGATCTCGAGATCCTTTCACACCGAAGAAAAGCCATGCAAACGAAAATCACCCAACGGAAGTTAGGCATACCTTTACCCTAGCCTACCTTTGAGGGAAGTAATCTTCTGGAAGGTGAAGAACTTAGTAGTTTTTACGATTAGGATCACTTGTCCACTTATGTACTGTATTAGCCCCTCAACATAAAGATTTGTGTGTATAAGTAACTGTAATTCCTACGCCTTGGCTATAATTCTCTCAAGGGATAAAATCGGCCCATATTCATTACATATCTGTAACTTCCGTATGCTATGGTAAACTTGAAAACTTGAAAAAAGAGAAGAAGAATGTGGCCACATACGGACTTACCTGTACATGAAACTCTAAGATAATTGTGGAACACAATCAGGTTTTTTAAGACCAGAGGGAAGGCAACTATAAATGCACCTGCACACACAAAGACACAACTAAACACACAGTCAGAGTCGTTTTAATTGCCTCTGAATGCTTCACGCAAAATTAAAACTTAAAGCAATCCTCTCCTCGGATAAGGTTAATTATCTGAATTCCTAAAATGTAGTTCAATGAAAGCTAATTATCTTGAGTGACACTTTTTCCTTTCACTTTTTTTTTTCTCATCTCACCTTTTTTACAAGCCCAACTCTGCTGGAGGAGCCTCGGCGCCGGCAGAAACCGCAGTGGAGCTCTTTCTCCATCTTGTGGCGTCGCCCTATCATCGCGCCGGCGATCGTACTGACCTCAAAATAAAAAAAAATCCTCATCTATTTCATGCATCATTAACGTGCATCAGCTACTGACAATAATGAGGATAATTGGATTTTAAATGAACACAGTTTATAATTTTCTCTGGAGATTGATGAGGATTATTGATGTGTGCAGCTTCCCACCAGCCCAGGGTTCATCTGCCCTCAAAGCTCATCACTGTTTCCTTGTGGCTGTCCTCAAATCAACCTGACACCTGTGTATTTAGCAAAAAAGACAAGTACCGCTTTAAGACTTTGCATTTCTTTTTTAGATGCTAAATGAAATGATCTGTGAGGACATACCTTTGGCTCTACCCAAACCACAATCAGAACAGGACTTTGCTGAGCAGCTTTGTAGATCCTGCTGGCTGTGGTGCATGAACTCTGCTGGCAATATCACAGAAAGTTTGGCTCCAGAACTTCTCCACCAACCCTTGACGAGTCATTGTTTGACTACCGGCATGATTTAGTCCCTGCCCGAAATTTGCCATGTCGCCTGGCATTCGCCCAGGCAGGAGCAGAGAGAAACGATCTGATCAAGTGTTGACGTGGGTATAAAATATATTCACCACCGTTGTTAGTACGCCTTTACGAGAAGGCCGAACAAAGGTGTTCCGGGGATCAGGCTTTAACAAGTTATAGAATTGGGCAAGATATTGTGCACTAACTGATATTACATTAAATTATCATAACTTAAGCTCAGGAACTAGACCACACCCCTCGTTAGCATATAAAGCTGTCACGTAACCCTCTCTGTTCTCCTTCCATTTCTAGAACCAGGGGAACAAGGAGCTGAAGCTTCTTGATATTCACTCCCTTGGGTTCCTCTGTGTCTGAAGATCTGTCTAAACATTCCACCCTTCTCATCCCACCACATGCAAGCTGTGCTCCATATTATGCCAGGGGATAGTAGGCTGTCATTCTGTCTTTCTACAATTTTCCCACACTGTCATAGTCAGTCCATCCCCAACCTGCTACATCCCTGCCCGTCTTCGTCCACCCAATCGTTCCCTTGTCCCTGGGCTTTAAAGTCAGCATCATTCTGTCACTCCGTCTTCATTCTCTTGTTGTACAGCAGTCCTCCACCTCTCCACGATCGACCCAGATGCTCTTCATCAGAGGTCTCTTTCAGCCACCGGCCAGCTTTATCTTCTTCACCACCACCAAGAGCATTATAACTCCAAGATTTAAGATTGAGCTCTTAGGGTCTAACCATCAACTATGACTTTGCAATCATTATGTTAGCTTAGTAAATGTTCATTCTTAACCACTTGATGTTTACTTATTTGAACCTGCAGTATGTGTTGCCAGTTCTAGTGCAACTAGCACAAATGGTAGCATCATATACATATCGTGTGTTGAGTGAAAAGGTATAGGTAATTTTACCAAGAATATGGCTGTGGTGTGAAAGCACATCAGTCAGATCCAAGTCAAATCACTGACTCCTCCTCATCCTCCTACTAGTGATGATATTCAGTCTTGAAAGCATACTGTCTTTATGATTATGATTCCTGTTCTCAATAATAAAAAATTATAGGACAGTGATATAATATTGTGGATTTCTGCTGTAATTAGCAGACCGAGTTTGAAAAAGACCTTGGCCGTTCAGGTCAGAGAAAGCTGCTGGCAATGTTGCTACGAACCGCATACTTGGAGGTAATAAATCAATAATGAAGGAAGAAAATGTTTCTGGAAAATCTCCACACAAATTAGATGGTGAGAGCTCATTTATTTTGTGACATTACCCTGCTACTTATGTTGAAACTACATTTTATGCCTTCTGTTGGGCTGTTTCAGATTTTAACAGACATACAAAATACTGCTGACCTCAGGCCGTTTTCTGCAACCTCGCAGATTAGAGGTGAGCACCTCAACCTCAACCCAGCTCCATGCGTTCACCTGAGGACACATGAGGTGCGCTTTGTTTGGTGCTCGAGGCGTCCGCGTGCATCCCGCAGACCTGCAAACCTTTCAGCAGAAAGCGCTGCACACCATGTTGCATAGTGTCACTCCTGATGCTACTCTGCTGTCACTGCTGTGGCTGATCATAATTACAGAACAAAAAAGGTCTTTCAGGAGAACCAAGCTATGGAGGCCATCAGAACATCAGTGGGTACAAAGGTTCTGGCAAGTGAAGATGAGCCTTGGAAAGAAAACTGTTTGTAAAATGACCTCTGCAAAAACGAGAGTGCATTTCTTGGATTGCAAGATAAAAGCAAAAAAAAATCACCCACAACATGCATCTCCTCACCTACCTGCCGTTTTGCCAGACTTGGAAGCAGCTTCCAAGTCGAAGCAAACGCCACTTTCGTTGACCTCGGCGCCTTAATGGCTCGCTCGCCTCTGCGTGGTGTGCTCAAGATCGAGCCCACGCACATCTTTGAGTAGACGGCGGCGCTTTTTTTTTTTCTTGCTCGAGAAAGTCTTCTCGTGAGTCTCCCACTTCCTATATCTCCAAGGAGATTTGACATTGATACGGATCATTTTAACACCAGAATGATAGACAGATACTGCAACTGCATAACCTCCTTCATATCCATCTCTGATATTAAAAAAAAAAAAGAAAAAAAGGTGTTTTGCAGTGATAGAATGCAGATATAAGGATTCTGCCTGCTGCTGTTTGATAGTGTGGCTCGACAGCCTGCATAATGTAGTGGTTTGAATTGATAAAGTGCAGCAAATAAGAATGAAATTGAGGAGGAAATTCTTTTGCAGAGAAACTCCAGATAAAGCCTGAGAGGGGCTATGTTTCTGCTTTGCTCGAAGGTGACCTCTTGTGGTCAGAGACGATGGAGACGAAAAGAGCAAAGCATGCTGGCTGGTGATAAAGAAAGAAAAATAACATTATTATGATGTTATGTTCCTTTAAAAATCAAGGCATGTAATGTCATGTCAGTTGTGTGTTATAACGTAATACTGCTCCATCTTAGAAAATTGTGTGTAGGATTTTCTGACCACAGATTTCCTCCTAAAATATGAGAAAAACAACAAATTTAAAATTTGTATTTATATTAATTGAAAATGGATTTTTGCTACACTTCAGTGAACTTCAGTATTACTCTTAGTACAGTCGGTAAAATTACACATTATTTTACATTGTATTTTTTAGACGACCCCTCTGACTTGATCTCAATTGCTCTAATGATTAGATTCAATGTAAGTGTCCGCTCTAAAAGAACATCTGGGCCCGACATGTCTGGATCTGCCATTGCTTTATATTCCTCTGAATCAAAGCTGCAGCTCTGACATCAGTTTTTGGCCTACATGCTAATCATAATTCACCCAAGCTCTCAAGACAGAGAAATAAATGACACAATCTATTATGCGAAAATAAAGTCCCATTTGTGTCGGCGCTGTTTTTTTTTCTTCCTCTAACCATACTCCAAATGTCTAATTCCTGATCTGCTAACTGCTGAACAAGACTATAAACTGTAGCTGCTCGCTGTGTGAGCATGTGTGCTGTAAAAGAGATAGAGACAGATGGGGAGTAAAGTTCTCTCAGATCCGAGCTTTCCCACCCACTCCGACGTGTGGGAGGAATGAGAGGAAGAGGAACAGATTGATAATGACTTGCGAGTGCGTCTGCGCGCCATGCAAAGCAGATTTTCCTCGGTCGGGGGAGAGAGGAGGCTGGTTTTAGTCAGGGAGAGAATTTTCACGGGTTACAGGTATTAAGGGGGAGAATCGCGGTCATAATGAGGGGCGCCCGCAAATAAATTTGAAATGGCTTTAGGTGTCGGCAGAAGCTCAGGCTTAAGAAGCAACTTAAAACTAATTTGCCATATCGCAGCACCTCTGTTGGTTTAGATTTATCCTCTCTGTGCTGTAAACAAATACGATTTTCTTGAAACTCTTGGTTGATGCACAGTTTTTTTGAACAAAGCACTCATTTACAAGTCAATATATCGTGGATTCAAGCTTTAAAGCTTGTATTGAAAGAGGCAAAATCATTTAAATGACTACATGCTTCCCTGAAAGATCATGTTTCTCACAACAGGTGTGTAAAAGTGAATGTGTCTGGTCTTGCTTGGATGTTTTCTTATTTTTGTATTTCTCTTACATGCATTCCTGCACAAAGCACGAATGGAAGAGTGCACAGGAGTCAAGAAACACCAGTTATTTACACAATTATGCTTCTGTGCCGGACCTGTATGCTGCTGTTCTGAGCCACATGCCTTAGCCTGATATGCACCTCCCCCAGAAATGTACCTACATGTCCACGCAACCCCGACCCAACAAAGGTCAGACTCTGAGTAGCTGGAAAAATACAGAAAATAACCCCCCTCCTACTGCAGTGATTTGAGTAAAAGCTCTGTGTACAAGGAGAAATTGATCACAGCCGACTGGAAAACAGAGCCGCGCCGTAAACACTAGCAGTGTAGCAGAGCAGCATAGGCTACAGTGTGGTTCCCTGCAAAGATCTGTTCCTGGAGTAAATCTTATCTTGTCTGGATGAGTTGCGTTTGATCTTAAACTGGATGCACGTGCAAGCCATTTGCAATGAGGGTGTGGAGTATTCCATCATACCAACACATACGGGCAGCAGAGTTCAGTTTAGGATGAAAAAAAGAAAAAGAAAATGCCACCTAAGACTACAAACATGACTGTTTCTTCTGCAGAGGTATAAATTCTGCTTAGTTTAGCCGACGTTGGATGCCATCTGGCTTCTTTTAAGTGAAAGATCTGTGGAGTGACGATCCAGTACTCATAGCTGAATATTAAAATGATTTAATACAGCCTCAGATATGCATTTACTTTAACCTTGCCTTGCACGTTACATCTTGCTTGTCAACACCGATTTTCTTTTGGATCTTTCATCCGCCTGTAAATCTGCATTGTTTTTCTCCTCTCTATCTGAACCCGCTGTGCCGCCTTTGTTTTTCCCAGACCGTGATGTAACATTTCAATCTCAGATTGGCTCCAACATCAGAGAGAGAGCTGGACGCCACGCAGGATAAGCTACACTCGAAAACTTTTGGAAGACGAACTTAAATGCAAATGATCTGAACGGTGCGTGGACACGGCGCAGACTTTGATACGGAGAATATTCCGCTGCCTTTTTTCTCTAAAGCAAACAAGCTTCGGCTTGACATAGTGTAGCTTCAAGTAGGATGCATGAGGATTATTCTGTACTGTTTTATTCATGGGATCTTCCCGACTCCCGTTGACATGAGAAGCACTGATCAATCATTATAGACACCATTAATAAGTACAGAACAGCACCGGATTTATATTTAAATATCTGCTTGTTGAGACAGTGCTTCACTAAGTGAACAAGACAAAATAAAACACAGACTTGGAGGATTTCTCATGCCCCCCCACCAGAGGTCCTGGTGGGTGGTATGTCTCTAACGACTGATACATTTAATAAAATAGAAGTGTATCAGCCACGTGAATAAGGTGAGAGAGACAGATATGTAAAAGATTTTCATATATTTTGATTTCACGGAGACTAGCTGTCTTAAACGGATCACAATTTGAAAACTTAATGGAAAAAAGCAAAATAAATGATATTAATATGCTGAATTTCTCATGCAAATATTTAATCCTGCACTGTCACCTTCTAAAAATACTACGCAGACTATTTTATTTGTTCCAAACCTGCAAAAACTGCAGTTCCACAGTTGGCCAATAGGGGCTCAAAAGTGTTTGGTGTCTTTAGCTAATTGCTAAATCCATAATAATTACAATAATTAAATTAAAGATTTTAGTGTTGCAGATTTCTTATACAGATGCTGTTTAAACTGTATCAGAGCTTAAAGTTTTTCATTATTTAGGCCGTGGCTACAATTTGAGTAAATAACTGGCTGTCCGTCTAGGCGTCGCCAACAAGCTTCGCCTCTTTGCCCATTTTTGAATTAGTGAGGATGTGTTTTTTTTTTGTCTCTGCCAATGGAGACAAAAAAAAATCATCAAAATAATGACATTGAATGAAAATGGATGAAGCGGTTAAAAGGTGCAGTTATAAGTATGACTATAACTGCATCCACCTGCACCAGAAGGGCGCTAAAGTTTAAGACTGAACAGAAGAAACCCTGTGTCCTCAGAGCAATGTTTTGTTTGCAGGATTCTATTTCTAAGACTACAGCATAAAAAAGCAAAGGGCTGCAGGAAAATTAGCATGAAATTGCTGTTTAGGAGCATCCTCCCACTGCTAAATAGAATGAGAATGTGCCTGGTGTCAGAGACGGGCACAATTAACAGACGCTTCTTTATGAAAATGGCCAAAAATAAAAAGTTTTCAGGAGTTCAGGTGTCTTTGTATATATATATATATATATATATATATATATATATATATATATATATATATATAGAAAACAGACTCAAGGGTGGAGGGGGAACTTCGGGGAACCAATCTGGAAGCCGACAGAAGCGAAGAGTGAGGACTCGAAGTATGTTGTAACACTGGTGGCAGACAGTTCCCAGAGAGACTCCTCTTGACCGCTCCCTGTCTGGATCGACACCACCTTTGTTCGGCTGTGAAGCATTGTGGGTAGACAACTTGGGACTCTGCTCACGTTCTCAGGGCCACCAGAGAGATGTCCAACCAAGTGCCACACACACACACACACAAATAACTTGTGCTGGATGTTGGATTGGCACCGGCTTTGTCCTGGCAGTGAAGCTCGCCAGGACTGTAAAGGACTAGGAACGCAGCTAGGACATGCGACATAAATCCAGAGCAGCGGAGCCGCCGCCGCCGGCGGCACTGCACGTGTATGTACAGCCGCCAGACGGCAAATGAAAAGCATTCGTTTTGAGGAATGAAGAGGCAGCGGCTGAAACACTGGGACCCACTAGAGCTGACACCCAGAACAACTCTTTCAAAGCATTACGCCAAGACTCTGTTACTTCTCAATCAGCCTGAGGTTGCTGGCCCAGCTCCTCAGGCTGACAAATTGCTTTGAGATTTATTATAATTAAATCAAATCTTCTTAAAATAGATCTTCTTCTTTGTGTCATTTATTTTGTGATTTGTTATGCTGGTAAATTATGCTGCTTTGCCGAGCTGAAAGCATCAGTGGAGGACCAAAAATACACAAGGGGGAGAATTAAAGGTAGTCACCGAACAGATAGAGCAGATATTTTATTTACCCATTATATCAGAGAAGAAACTGTGGAGAAAAAAGCCTTTTTATCTCCAAACCACACAGAATGTAATCCAACCACAAGACATTATGAAGGAGATCTACCAAGGAGCCACCAACCTGGCTGGAGTCAGCCACCACTCGTGATGATGAAGCTAGCAAGTTCACCTTTTTTTGCCTATTTCTGCTATTTTATTTAATAAATATGGAGATAACCCCTTAACAAACATTGCCGGGTCACAACACTGTGCTTATAAGCCGTAAAACCGCACCGAGATGCTAATGAAACGCAAGATAGGGTGTTTGTTCCCGTGAAATATACGTGAAATATACATCAGTATCTATTTCCAGTGCAATGCCAGAACACGAAACACGCGTAAGACCAAACATATTGGACGCAATCTCTTCACCACACCTTAACATCATGATTCAGGGTTTAATTTCATCATGATGTTCTCGTCAGTCACCGGAACCACCAGAGAGTTTGTGACAAGGCGCGGCTGCATACATAACCGATCAGATCTTCATACATATGAAGCCAGTGTTTCATCCTAAGTGGTGACTCGGCCTGCTTTTCTCTCACCTGGGGACGCCTCGACGGAAGCCGGCGTCTCTAATAAACACATTTAACCAGCGGAATGCCACCTCGGTTCCCCTCTCCGGGGACTGTAAGAGCCCTCGTGGGAAATGCGCGAAATCACAAACTGCAATTACAAATAGATGATGCAGGTTGAGGGGGGAACGGGCGCAGCACAAACTGTATTACAGCGCCTCATCACGGAACGCCTCTGAGGGACCGCTGATGATGGATACCGTGTATTACAGCGGCAGAGTGCAATGGTTGAATTTTTCCTTTAAGGGTTGGCGTGTTGGAACGGTTTCTCGCACCAATTACAGAGCAAAGCTAAACACCATTTAGTACTGGTTCAGTCCTGTCATTGTACTGTCAGGCGATTCATGGCACCAAAGGACCCCTTAGCCAGACACATCCATTCATTATTTGGTAAAGTTTGAGACCACAGCCTCTTTCTTTTGTTCATATCTTCTTAATCAGAACCCAGAAAATAAATGCATCCTATTGTGACTATTAAGGAAGGCTATTGGCCCTAAACAGCATTAAGTAAACACCACAAGTTAGCTCAATTAAGGACTCAAATCATCACGGAAATTGCAGCTTTTATGCAGATAATGCAAATAAATCTATTACGTGTTGCTTTAGAACTCAAATTACTTAAGCAAATTACAAAAGTGTCATGTGTGGAGGTTGAGAAATTGTAGCTACAGGCTTGCATCTCATGAACGCAGTGGACTTTCTTCATAATTTCTTGTTTAGCCCATATATGATCGTTAATAGAAGTATTTATACATGCATGCTTCAGACCAAGGGCTGGAGAATTAGCATGAGAGAGGCAGCGTCAATTTACATCTCAAATTAAATTGATTAAGAGTGCATTGACCCTCGGCCCAACTGCACATACACACACAAGCTCTGTGATGAAACCCAGCAGCACTGAAGGGGAGTCTTCTGAAGATTTTTTTTTTTTACGTTATGCAAAATGATCTGCCAAGGTGTGTGATTCAGGGCGCGTTTGAGTACCCTGCTTTCTCTCGGTGAGGTCAGCTACGAAGGGAAACGGTACTGATTAAGGCCAGAGGGTAAAACTGAGAGGTGATAGCAGCGGAGAGTCACTGACAGATTTTAATAAGCAAAAGAGGAAGTAAATGCACTTTGGGTTTTCTGCAAACCGGCTTAAATGAGCCTAAACTGGCCTGAATTCTGGATGGGGTTAGCTTAATTTAGCTAGTCAACGTAGCTGTAAACTTAGGGGAATACATTATGCGCTTTGTTCTATTTCTATTAAATGTTCGGTGAATTATTTTAATGGGATGCACGGTGCAAGATGATTGCCTAGGTTGTACCTGCTGTTGGCCAGAAGGTGGCAGTGCTGCGTAGTAATAATGTAAAAACACCCAAATTCCACCATCTTGGTTTTCTCTCTCTTTGTGTTTTTGACCAAATTACCGGTGCATGGCAGATGGGAGGCGGCGCCACTATTACGTGACTCAAAAACTGTACATTTACCTTTTGATTTAGCCATTCAGTTCAGTGTTCATTCGTTCTTTTACCCAGATTACAGCCAGATCCCAGCCAGATCCCACTGATTATTTTGCTTTTATTATGTTGCTAACTTGCTAACACAGATTACAACATGTTGGGACTTTAGCTCCAAAAGCTTTTAGCTTAAATTCGAAACCATCCAACTGAGTGTGAAACTACCCGATGTGGCGACACTGGATGTTAGTAAGCCAAGATTAAATTTGTAATTAGTTGACACACACAAGTTGCACATCTTTGCTAATAGCGAAACTGTAAAGAGTCGGTGTTGCTGCAGCATTTAGCTGTGCGTGGTGCTATAACTAGATTTCTTTCCTGACCAGCTTGTTTGAGTCTCTTCTTGTCTGCGAATGAGATGCTAAAGCTAGCTAAAATTCCTTGAGGGTGTCGCACTCCAAAAGTGTCCTCAACAGATAGCATCTGTTCTGTCGTTTCTTGTAAAGTGCGTCATTGTCTGGTGAAGCTTATGGTTCAGGTGAACGCCCACAGATCTTGTTCAGCATCTTGATGTCTATTCCCTGGGCAGCCTGGCCCTCAGGCAACACAAATGATACTGAAGTTAACCTCATTGTTTTTAATGACACACTTGCCGGCCTTCTGTTTACTCTTAGCTTTACGCATCCGACAACAAGCCATCATCCTGACGGGAGGATTACTCTTCCCATTTTACAGTCATAAAAAAAAAAAGAACTGTGTCATAGTCAGTGCCACAGCCCAGAAGGCAGCTCAAACAGAAAGGCCTGATCAATTAATCAAACTTGTTATGGCGGCCACGCGCATAAATCATTAATACGCGGGCATAAGCTGACATCAATAAAATCCAGCAGCCTTAATGAGTGAGAGGAGGAGGAAAAATGAGATGTGAGCAGATGTTCAAAAAGAAAACCTCATCAACAACGGTTATGTAAAAGCGCCGCTCCGGGGCCGAGGCACCGGGTGGCGCTGTTGAACCGGGGAAAGGAGAGCAGAGAGAGTGAGCGAGAGGGGCTTTGTGTGTGAAACGCAGAGGAGAGATGTGAGAGAAAGACAGAGAGAGAGAGAGAGAGAGAGAGAGAGGGGTGAAGGGCGACAGAGATGCAAAGAAAAGGAGCTGAGAAAGTAGAAGGTGGCGGTGGAGGGGCAGAGGGAGGGAGGGGAGAGAGGCTCAACCAGGAGCCTCGGTTTGAGGAATTGGTAGCGAGAGAAGGGTTAAAGACGGGAAAGGCAGCAGTGGGTGGAGGGTAAATGTGGTATAAACATCATATCGGCTTTCCCGCTGCGTTAATTACATCCATTATTGCCCCGCTCGTTTCTGGGTCAGGCGAATTTTTATTCTCGACAACATCCTGGGAGGAGAGATTACAGAAAACCATACCGAATACCTAAGACCTCATTGAGGAAGGCCCCGGCCCTTGTTTGTGGGTAATTGTGAAAAGCAATATAGCACTCTGCAAGGACGAAAAAAAAAAAAAACAATAATAATGTGTTTACCACTTGAGTTCTCCCCAAGGGCCCGAGCCACGCAGTGAGACAAGCAGCGAGCATTTGTTTTGGTTCCTTAGCTTCTCTACCCTTTCTGACTAGCCTTCTCTCTCTGATGCTCCTCACTGCACCCAGACAGGCTAATGAAATTGTGCCCTGCGCAATCTGACAACTCTGCGAATTGCATTTAATTACCAGAGGAGAAAGATGTTGCTACCTTCAAGCCGCCTGCGTGTTCCCACTACCTGAGTGCGCCTGTGTTGGGGTGCGCTCTTGCTGTCTGATGAGCGGACATCTGAACGCCAAACAGCTTGTCTGGCGCGCGCGCACGCCGGGTTTGCAGGCTGAGAGGACCACCGAGCGGATGATGTAACTCGAGAGGGCGAGGGAAGAGGAGGGAAGGGATCTGCACGTGCGGGCGAGGGCAGAACAGACCGCGCAACAGATCAGCTCGCCGTCAATTCGGCGAGACTGACAGGAATGATGCAGCAAATCTGTAATGACTGCACAGCCTTCGACGGGCATGAATCATTTATTTGTGGCCGAATAAATCAAGCGGCGAGGCGAGATAAACAGTAAAGAGGGGGGTGGTCTGTCGGTAACACGGTTCTGCAAACAAACAAAAAGAAAAAACACAGAAACAGGATCATAGATAAGGCGGATGTGAATATCTGACACCAGCCTGTTGTTGTTGTTATTGTTGTTGTGCCTCTGTCTGAGGGGCTCTCTTTTTGTTCACCCGGCCTCCGCTGAAGAATATTAAAAACATGCAGCAGATGCTTGCAAATGTCCTGCGTGGGATGGAAAAAGGCAATTACCTGGAGCTCTTCGTCGAAATGGGAATATTCATGCCTCTCCGGAGTGGGTCTAAACGCGGCTGTTATCACATATTCACCTCGCCGTCTGAGAGACACGTGCAAATGGGAACGCATGTAAACATGTCTTTAAATGTTAAGGAAGAAAGGTTGCACGGGACATGAGAGCCAAGACAGCGAATCCGCCTTCTTCCTGCACCGTGTTATATTTCAAAAGTTAGAGGTGCTTCATCTGGATAGCTGCACCAAGAAGCCACGAGTACAGAATATCTTCTTCTGGATTCTTTATTCACTTGTAACACTCAGTCTGGAAGAAGGTATCACAGAAAAGAAGTTGGATCATTATGCATTCAGGTAGGAATGGGCCAGGACCACAAATGAGAAACACCCAGCTCTGGGCTTTGATAATAATGACCGATATTAATCAGTCATCATTAAAAATTCAAGAGAACACATTTAATGTCTTACTTTAATGTACTCTGATACTCTATTCATGGTTTTCTGCATTGAAATGATAGCTAAGTACCGTGTGATTAATATCATGTGGATTTCAATGGCCCATACAGTTCAATATACTCAAAAAGATACACCCACCACCATCGCATGGAGCGGCATCATCTGCGCTTTATATGAAGGCTGTGTAGCGGAGCAACAACATAGAAAGTTAACTGTATTGATTTTTGTGTAGGCAGTTAAATATACTAAAAAAGGGACATCCACATCCACATGCTGATGCGCCTTTGTAACAAGGACTAAATACATTTGCAGATGAAACAAGGAGGCATGAGTCAAAGCTATAAAATCTACAGACATGTGTTGCAGTGACTAATATTCTCACTCAACTTCCGCTGAGATGTTTGGGAAAGAGCGAGGGATACATCCTCTCACGGCTGTCTTTACATGGATTTGGATGGGTCACTTCGAGTAAAAGTGTTTGTTTTTTTCTCTGTGCACATTCGCTTGTTACATGGCGTGCCGTGCAGTAAGTCGCCAGCAGCCGAGACGGGCGTTCCGACACCCTTCACACTTGATGGTCGCAACTGTTCTCTAGTCCAGGGGTCTGAGATTTTAGGACCGAGTCGGGCTTGTCTGGCTCAGCACTGACTGCAAAGGGGAAGAATATTTGACCATTTTCTTTAACGCAATGGCCAAAACTTCAGTATTGCCGCAGCATGTTATTCTTAGCAGAGTGGAAAGGAATCTGCAACACAGGTCCTGCATTAAAATCCAGAGTAAGATTGGTTGACACCTTACCAAGTTTGTGACTTGCGTGCGTTCACTAATGGACTAATGGAGTACTCTTACTGAGGTTCCATTGAACGAGTTTGAACATTACCTCCTGAAACCAGTTGAAAAGTAAACCCAACATGGACCAAAGTGCTGGGCAAAATACCCAAGTATACGTTGTTCTTCTCATCATAAGAGATTTGTCGCTTTGACTTCTTCATGAGCTCGCAGTTGGTCAGCGTTATCCAATCAACAATGGTTAGCTTGATGTATTCTGGTTGTGTTGGATGAAAAAACGCCATACGTGTTTTGATTTGGCGTTAAAAACATGGAGCAAAGTTTCCACTATGGTATGGACCAAATGAACTATTTTCTGCACTGGTCCAAAGAAATGGTTGGTATTCCTGGAGTGACTTCCCATTCCACCGAGGTGCACGGTGGAGAAACAGAAAATGTAGAAAGGTCAAAGCAAGTATATGGAACAACTTTATTAGACCGGCAAGTTTCAGCTCGTGGCCTTCTTCGGGGTCATCCATTGGTCCAAGGTAAATATAGCATTTCTGCATTGGGCCAGATCAAGAGAATGAAGAATAAAGAGAGAGAGAAAAAAAATCAAGGTCTAAACACTTGTAGTAAACACTTGTACTTGCTGTAGTAAGAGGTACACAATTGGTGCAACAAGCTGTTTTCATGTGTTCGCTCGTACATGTCAAACACGCCAAGCGTATATTTTAAAAGCGAATCACTTGTATTTGTAAGGCAAACCTGGACTGGAAGTGGCTGACTGATTGGCACGTACCCCATATTCAGCAAAGCATTTCAATAAACGAGTAGACAAACTGCAGCTAACACACCCGTAAACACGCACACACAAACTGCCAGAAAACCTGAACTTCCTTGATTTCCCCGCTGACCTGACGATCGGAGGTTTGACCAAAGCTGGAGGCGTATTCCGTCAACATCTGTAGACTTGCAGGCATAATTGCGGGAAGCATTTGATCGAGCCTCAGCAATGCCGAGCAAATAATTAAATAATGTGGTAGCTACAGGTGTAGCTAGGAACAACAACGAATTATTGAACAAATGTGCATACCAATAAGAGAGAGGAGTCGAATCGAGGCACATGAACAGTTTCATCAGCGATTTACGGCTCCCAGAGTAGCCAACGATGTAAGCCGTTATGAAAAAATCTCTGGCATGAGACAGATTTGTGTGGAACAGCAGAGCTGTTTCCCTCCATAAAAGAAGTGCTCACATAATGCAGTGCGGTACTTTATTGGCGCGGTTCATAAGACATAATGACTGAAAAAGACCCTTTTAAGTCGAGCACCATGATATGAAATGATTCAAATAACTCCCTCTTAAGCAACAAAGATATAAAGCGATCCCAACGGGTCGTTCTTTTCATATAGCATGGGATAATCGGAGCTGTTGTTTCTTTCTTTTTTTTTGCCGCATTGTTCGGCGGCTCGGACAGCTTCGTCCGTGTTCACATAAAGAGCATGTCATGCGCACCGCAGTTTAAATGTTCGCCGCGCTGCGTTGATTGCAGTAATTGACGGATTGACACAAGGGGATGATCTAAATTGTCCATCCACGTCCTCAGTCCAAGGGGGAACCTAATAACTGGCATTTACTGGCACAATCGACGTTAAAAAGTGGTGCGTCTCCGTGTGCTGATAGCTGGGGGAGTGATGACTGTGTTTATATCTGTATTGAAGCTGATGAGAAACCGTCTCCCAGGGTGGATTTGTCATTTAGACAGCCAGCTTTTTATTAAGAATATGCCCCTTCAAGACATTCTAGTTAACTGCAATTCACCCATCCATGTGTTAAATATTAATTTTCAAACAAGCTTGCTTAAAGAGGAATATGCTGTCTTTTGATTCTATTTTCGAAGTATCTTGAAATATGGATTACAGAGCATTTTTAACCCTTGAATGCGTCTTTGTAACATGCCCAGGTGGCTATTTTGGGTTATGAAGATCAGACTGATCTTCAAGAAACAGGAAAGAAGCCATAATGGTAATGTCTGTGGTGACCAGGATTTGAAACCTGCATTCACGGCTCAATCCAGACCCCTGTAACCAGACCAGCGTATCTGGCTCACCCCATCCCGGCACTGAAACAAATGTTTCATTACATAATTCATGTTATGGATTCAGCAATACAAGAAAAAAAGTAAACTTCCACTTAGCCTGTCTGTACTTACTCCTGCTACTACAGATCTGCATCAGTGCAACAACACATACTTGATGTGTTCCGGTTTGGCTGTTTTAAAGCAGACAGTTGGCTGCTAGGTTTCTACTCTGGATTCTTTGAGTGGTTCATTGCTCCTTGATCAATGTTACAAAAGTAAATGGACACTCCAGTCAGATATGTTATAAAGACTGCAATGTCTAACAATATCTACCAACATCTACCAACAAGTAGAGATCATTGGTGAAATTGAAACGTTGACCTGCTGTTGACCATCAAATCTACAGCCCTGTCCACATATAAAAAGATTACCCATCACAGTTGCTCACCAGTGGACCTTCCAGGTTCTGGTAATCAAATCGTTTCTGGAAATCACTGCCAACGCCACTCCTTCTGGGTTCAAGCAACCTATCAGCTTGGTGAATTTGGTGGTAGGACCAAAGGTTCTGGATGAAGTTTCCTTGCGGTTGGAGGGCCTTGACTTTGCGTCACATGTCAGTCGACAGTATCAGATGCATCTATTGGTCAGTCGCTTCAAAGATGGTTGCAGGCATTGAGTGTGTCATTGCGTTAGGTTGGTTTGTGAGAACGCAAGCGATTGTTTTTTCCTGACGGGGTAAAATTGCACCTAAGCTCTTGAGCAAGTTAAAGCAGTTTGGTTTCTTGGGAAGTGGCTTGATGAAAAGCTGATTATGGAAGTGAGTCAGTTGCAGTGTAGCCCCACAGTTGCCACTTCACCCACCCATCCTCTGTTATTCCTTATCCCACATATGAATTTCAGTGTACAGCGGGAAATAGGACAAATCTAAAACAATACGGTACACTGATCAAAAATATCAGTTCATGTTTACAGATGGCTCCAAAGATCTGTATACATGGTGTGCAGGTGCAGCAGTGTATGTATCCCAGAGAAAGAAATACACTTGAAGAATAGCGTTTCCGATCATTTATCTGTTTATTCCACAGAACTTTTGGCAACAATATCAGCACCGCGGCGGATGGAGAAGAACGAAACAAGAAACACTGCGATTCCATCTGATTCCTTTTGGGTCCCTGCTCATGGCGGGGTTGAGAGGAACGAGCGGGTAGATATCTCGGCTGAGCGAGCAGCGAGGCGTGAGGACGCAGACCTTCAAGTTCCGATAAGCAAAAGCGAAGCTGAGTCGATAATCAAATCATATCCGGTGTGGCAGAAGTAACTGGGTAATCGTGAAACAGGGAGGCATCTATACGGTATATAGGAACAGACTGGGAGGAAAGAGAAACAGCTGGACATGTGATGCATCAATGCACCAAGCACAGTGTACAGAGAGATCGTCTTTTTCCAGTCGTTGAGGATGATTAAGCGGATTTACATTCAGACAGATATCATGAAGTTACATCTTAACATTTTAAAAAGAAACAAATTTAGGTAAAAGATTATTTTTCTGTGTAATCTATTGCTCTCACACTCCAGTCCAGTTGGTGGCAGTAATGTACCGTTAAGCTGGTTTGTCAACCACCATTAAAAACAAAAGGAGACGTTCACCTCCTAAATGTCCTTTTGTTATGTAGTTGAGCATAGTTATATTTCGTTGAGCTCTCGTGAAAGCCTCTTTAGGTTTATAATTTGCCTGTTTGTTTTTTTTTAATTTGGGGGATAAATAAAAACCTCTCCTCTACACAAAGAAGCTATTAATATTTAAAATGTATTCTGGGAGATGACAGCTTTGTGGGAAACCCTTGCTTTATGGAAGCATAATCGGCCCTCTGTGCAAATTACAACGCATACAAAACAGACTGTAAATCATTTAACGCTTTAATGTGCTTCTCAAAGACATGAAGTACATGTATAATACAGGTGAAGCAAATAAAAATGTGTGTACACTTTTTTTTTGTTTCTTTGTTCGCTCGTTTGTTTGAAGGATTCATTTCCCCGGCGAGCGCCACGCAGTTCAAGGCTATCAATAGCAAAACAACCAACAGTCAGTGCCAGGGAGCATTAGCTTATTACTTTGGCAGGATGGAGTAGCAGCTCCGTGTCAATTAGGAGGGAATAAATGAGTTGGTGAAAAACTGCCGTTTGATGCTTCGTCGCTGTGGAACACTTACATTTGGCTTTCAGTGCAACAGAAGGCGGCTTGAAGGCAAACCTTTTTTTTTATAAACAGAAAAAACACAACAATAAGAGCGTATCAAATGCACTCTTTCCCAACCAAATGTTCCGAGCTTCAAAGAATGTTTTGCCGCCGTCTGATTGTGGGTCAAGGACTTTTGCCTTTGGTGCCGAGCTCTTGACTGACATGAAGGAAAATATCAAGGGTGGGCTGAGGTGCGCGCGCACACACATAAACACACTCGGCGGCGCGTTCTGTCGCCGCTGTGCTCTGTTTAGTAACTAGGCAAATGACATTCTTTGAATCGAGTGCGCAGAGGTCTCACACATTGGCCCCCCGAGCAAAATATTCTCTGCCGAATCCCATCTGTGAGTCTCTTTCTTGTCTCTTCTTTGTCTGACTAAACAATCTGCTATTTTTTTTTAATACAAGGATCTAAAACTGTGTGTCTTTGTTAGAGATAATGAACATTTCTACACGTTGTACACACGCGATAAATTAGCCAGGCTAACTAGCAGGGGTGAGCCGCGTCACGCCACTTGACATAACATGGGTTGTTGCACGAGGACTCCATATTTCGCCACCCAGAGCTACTCGTGTGACTATCCGCACACATCCGAGTGTGTTTTCGGATCAGATGCTGTCTTCTGAACCGTGCCGGCTGGGGTCATTATTGGGGTTTTATCAAGTTTGATTGTTTGTTGAGACGTTGCTGCGCCACTGAGCAGGGTGCCATGTCGCTACAGTGGCTTATGAAGGTTTTTGTTTCGCTTTGGCCCTTGGCTCGTCACTTGCTGCTTGCGTTAATGTTTGTTTATGTGTCGGTGTCCGGGTAGCGGAGGAGTTGCACAAAGATTGTGGGTAAAAAAGAGAAAAGGGACAGTTTATTGAAACACACAATGCTGTGGTGCTACATACAAAGTGAAAACACACATTTAGAAGCACAGACCTACAAGTGTATGCCAACAGCTGGAGGAATGTATCCAAAGCCAGTGTACTAAGAGTGTTTTAAACATTACAACTAGCCTAGAATTGCCACCAGGCCCTCACTATGCCCTTTCCTGGAAACGTATCCCCCACCGGTGATGTTGGGAATGCACTCGCGACTTGTAACGCCTCCTGAACAGGATGTGTGTAGTGCTTCATGTCTCCACCGGGAATCGCAGGCTCAAGAAACCTAAACGGTTTACTGCCACCAAAGTGCCAAAAGATGCTACCGTTCAACAGAGGTGCTTGAAAAATGACAGCACTGCCGTGTGCACGCAGCATCTGTGCGGCTCATCTTTTGGTCACGGTGCAAAAGTCTAGGAAACTATGTCTTATGTAATGGAGTCACTTATGCCATTTATATATAGAATCCAATTGGCAGCCTGCTTCCACGATTCCAAGTTTAGAACACAACACTTTTCAGAAATGAGAAAAACAAGTGACTTGAGTAAAGTTTACTGAGCAATTAAAATGTGTGTTAGTTTTAATCTTACATTTGAGTAAGTGACTTTTATGTGAAGAATGCCTCACATCAATAATCAAAATGTTTCGAAAAGGATGCGGCAACATGTATTTGACTGTTCATGTGCAACGTATCATTTGCATTTCGTCGTCTGCAATTAGTGGGCGACTGTGTAGATCTACTAAAGAAGACAGAAATTGGCCTTGTACCTTTTTAAATCCCAATAACGTGAAGATAATTATTGCCAATTATCACACTGAAGAAATGTGCATTGTTTGTGAGTGACAGCAACAGGCTGTTAAAAATATAATGTCTCAAATATATCATCTTTCTTATCTTTCTCCTATAAATCCTTTGTATTTGAACCTACGCTCCATTTGTTGCTGTCTAATGTATTGAATTGCCGTGGCTTGCTGGATTTCAAAACAGAAATAATAATTGCAATAACTAGTTTCATGAATAAACCATTATCATCAATATAAATTAGACGAGGAAGCTGGCACATTAAAGTACAATAGTGGCAACCCTTTTGCTTGCATGAATGCACGATTTACCAAAAGCTCAGTTACTAGACTTTCTTATCTCAGTAGTATTGTTAATGAATAAATGTAAAGTTTTCAGTTGTCACTTTTAAGGTGTGTAGCCAGAGGGGTATTTTAGGAAGTGACCAAGAACTGAAAAATGAAGCCAAAACTGAAAAAACAAAGGCTGTAGTTCCTTGCATGGCCACTTGAGGCATGTTCCAAAAGTGAGGCGGCCTGAGCCACTGCACTAAACTGATCCACGGGTCGTACAGCTGGTCATGTCACAAAGGGTTTGTCTGTCTTTATTTACAGTCGATAATTTGGATGGACGGGTCACTAAATGGACTGGATGATTGACAATATTCTTTCTAAACACAATCCTTCATGGCCACGTCGTTTTCAGCCAGACTCTCTGCTCCTCAATCACCATTGATCACTCAAAATAATTCTCAGGAATGTGCTTCTGAAACATTAGAAGTGATAAATACCATTTCTTCGTTTTCAGTGAAGACGGTAGTTAGTTAAGTTTTTCAGAAGTTTCCTGAGTGGCAAAGTCTCGCCGGATACGTCTGGTTTGCACAAGCTCAACTTTTGACATGATGCCTGCATGACGCAACCTCTTCCCAAATGCCATGTACCACTACCAGAATGTGCTGGGTGGCTGCTCACCAAGACAATCTGTGGGAAGAACTGAAATGACAGATCCCATGGATACACACCATTATAGATTATGCAGAATTTAATCTTATTTAAACTTGTCTTCCCACATACTGTTTCACACTGTTATTTAAAGACAATAGTTTTTTAAAGCAATGCATGAAGTGACAAGACAGTTTGTTGTTTAGACATTCTGACATTTAATCTTTCCTACTGGCATAGGTTTGTATCTTTTTTGGAACTGTACATCAGCCTGTGTACCGCAGCTACATGAAGCCCTTACCCAGCTGAGCCTCAGCGCTGACTATCGCTCACCTGTCACCTTGCTTTGCTGTTTGCTGTTCTCTAATCGGGTAGACAGTAGCGGCAGATACAGAGTGCTTTCCTGGGACTGAGCAAAAGTTGCAGAGGATAACACACTGAAAGCCTTTTTGGCTCCCATGGAGAGTCACGGGTTTGTTTGCTTGTTTGAGGTCCGCGTCCGTGCCCCAGCAAAACAGCAGTCAATACGGCAAACTAAACTGGCACAGATGAGTTTCATTCGACAAAAAAAGTGGGCTGCACAGCACCGGCAATGCTCTGTCAAATATAAGAAAAGAATATTTTACATTGTAATTGGGTTTTCTATGGGAGCTGTTCATGCACAAGAGTTCCTCATTCCATATATTTAAAAAAAAAAAAAGTATGTCTTTTGTATGTGAGCTTCCCCTTGTGGTCGGAGAAGGTGCAGCGGCTGCAAATTCAGTGTAACTTCAGCACAAACAGCCAGCAAATATGTACTATATATGCAGTGTTACCAGATTAGAAATGTCAAAATATCGTATCAAAATCTCAAGACGAGCCTGCGAAATTATTCGGGGTCAGAGAGAGAAGCGGTAGGATATATGTTTGGACGAACGACTGAAAATTCTGAAATTATCGTACATTATGGGATTTTTTTCATTATTGATCGTACATCGTACAGAGGTCAAAATGATCGTACAAATACGATAATTATCGTACATCTGGCAACACTGTATATATGTATATATACACTTCAAAGTTCATTAGTTACAATGATGAAAACAGATGCATTCTAACATGACAATCCTGCACTAAATTCCCTTTCGTTACTGGTACAACAGTTTTGGAGGATGGCGTTTGTGTAGCTGTTAAACTGGTTTTGAGTTCTGAATGTTTTCTGGGTTTCCTGCTTTATTTTGTAATCGGTTTTCTTGTTGGGTTTGAGCTTTACCTTCTGTCTTTGTCTCTTCCCGTCACTGTGATTCCACTCACCTGTTGCCTCGTCTCTTTTGCTCCGCCCCTCATTGGTCTCACCTGTCTCTCGTTATCCTATCAGCCAGTGTGAGCGTATATATAACCCTGCATTTGCTTTTGTCAGGTCGTCCCTGTTCATGTCACTGTTCATTTCCTTGTGCTTTCTAGTGTTTCTCTGTTCTTTTCTGGATTTTGGCCTTTGTTTTTGAATTTTTGGTTTTGTTTTTTATCTGCACACTCTGCAGCACCTCTGGTTAAAGATTTACTAAGTTTTTGTTTAAGTCTTTTTGTTTCCTGGTTCTGCCTCACTCTGTGAAAAGAAACTTTATATATTTTTGCTGGTTGAGAGCATCCTGTACAAAAATAGGGTGACTTGTACCTACAGTTGGACCATTTCCTTTTCCCAAACTGCAGTGCATCAACACCTCTTTTGTGTTTGGCTTTCGTCCACCCAAAAAACGTATTCTTTGAGTCATTTTTGGTGAATAGGAGGTTGGAATTTCTAATTCAACACTCTTTAATATTGTAATATTGTGGAGCCCAAAATATATTGATAAAAAATAAATAGTTTAATATTGGTGTGCACTGTGCATTAAAGCATTAAATTAAAAAGAATGTGACTTTTAAAACTAACTTGACCTGAAATAATATTCAGAAATATGTTTGGAAAATGCTCTGTGAGAAATCGATTTTTTTTTTTTTTTAATTAGATTAATTAAATCCATCTGCAATATGTTCATAATTAAATAAATTAAAAAATCTGCCTCCAAATTCATGCTTGAATGCCACTGGTGCCTTTTCCCTCAGACTTTTTTTTTTATCAGATCAGCGGCCTCACTGGAAACCGTGAGACAATATTGTGTCGCAGCATCCCCAAAGCCCAGAACACACACGGTTCTGCTGTGTCCTGGCCGTGGCCGCTGTTTGCAGCCGGCGCAGCCTTTGTCTCTGTCCTTATGATGACAGATAAAGCGCTGCGACGCCTCCCTCGGAGGAAGGCACGCACACAAACTGAGATTCTTTTGTAAGCCTTCACATCCTTGTTCTGTATCCCCCTGGATGTGTGATCGGTGAGATTGTGTACCAGTGTACATTTGTTTCTCAAAGCACAAACATGCCCCTGGAATCTTAAAGGAGGATTTTGCATTCATTAATGTTCATTCGTATGTATATAACCTGTATATGTTAAACTAACAGGAGTCCATCGTGGGGTTTCTCATGTTTGTGTGACAATTATTGACCAAATACTGCACCTGTAGTGAGGGATTGCTAGCATATCACAGCATACTGATGCAGACATATATCAAAACAGCTGAGGCTCTAGAGACGTTGTCCTTTTGACATGAAGTTTTCTGATCCCAGCGTTTGTTCCGCACACAGACATGCTAAGTACAACCCTGCAATTTTTACATAAAAGGTGCTGGAACAAAAAAAAAAAAATCCAAAACCTTTCATCACAATGGTGACCGGACATCTCCGCCAAACAAAGCCGCGAATATGCCGTGCAACAAAGGCTTTGCGCAGATTCAGGCGGGGAGCGTTTGAGAAGATACCGTAGGATTAATGAATTCGGCAGAGCCACAATAGCGCTGTGAGTCAGACGGGGAGGTTGCAGAGAGCTGAGATCTTCACAGGGGTTTCAGTGCAGAGGAAAGAAGAAAAGAAATCCTTCTTGTGAAGTACTTTTCATGAGAACACAAAAAGAAAAAGGGGAAGTAAAGACACGTACAGCAGAGTATATAGACATATAATGTGAGAATTAAAGGAATAGCTGATTTAAGTCATAGCGGTTTCATTTTTGTCTTTGGTTGGCACAGCCTATCCTCATTAATGGTAGACATCAAGGTTTTTCTTGTTTAATATCCTGTCTTCCTGAGCTTGTTCTGGCGCCTTTCCTCTGCGTGTGGATTAACGTTGCACCTCCATCAAAGTGCTGACCTTGACCGTGATCTCAAATCTGTTGGTTCTTTGAAACAGTGGTTGGATCGGTTGTCACAGCAACACATTTGTGAGATCAAACCGCCAGGTTTCTACTGTGGAAACAAGATTAGATGACGGACTAGCAGCAACGACGCACGATGTGCAAGTGGGAGTAGAAGCAGTAAATCTGGTTAGCTCAAAAGTTTCCTGCAGGTTTTCCTCTTTTCAGTTCACCGTGTGTGCACCTTCTTGTTCGGTGGAGATGCACTGACCTTTAACCCTGGCCATGAATACATTTTTGTTTGTCTGGCCAATAAATACCAAAACACAACAAAGATAGTTTGCACTGAACACACACATTGTTTGCTAAGAAGGTAATGTAAATCCAACGAGAGGAATGTGACTGAAAAACTGAAAACTGAATTTAAATAATTACATTTATAATTATTTCAAAAGCTAAGGAACAATTGCTCTTAATTAAGAAGATATGGAGATTAATGATTTGCACTAATTGTATGCTCATTGATTTTGCTGACCATGCTGTGTACGCATCACTGACTCGAGGCGCTATTAGGTTTATTGCTTTTTATTTGTTATCCACTTTAAATGACTGGAGGCAATATGTGGTTTGTAGGTCATTTCTCCAACTGTTTCACCATGATCTAGTTTGCTGCGTATGTCTGTTGTTTCGTCATTATATAGAAACGACTATGAATGTTAACTATTAAATATTACATCATGGTAACTGAAGCCGTGCAGCATGGTAGTCGGTAGCTGCAGTAAATGTTGTTACATATCTAATGTAACAAACGAGCAGTTCTCGTCACAATATGTTTTTATTTTGAAATTTTCACTTATTTCTTGTTTTACATTTAGCCTCTCACTTCTCTTGGTCATTCGTGTGATTCGCTGTCAAATCAAGCCAAGACTGTTTCTCTGAAATCTTTAAAGGTATAATGTAGAATGTTTGTCTCCCTCTACTGGTAGTGGGAGCAATTCAACACTAGCGTCAAACAGAGAATTCATAGAACCCAGGTTACATTAGTAACCACACCATCTTTGGATCCTTCGTACTCCCAGTTGCTGTAGCTATTCTGTATTTTTCAATGTGCTCGATGCCTTCTTGAGCTCTGGCAAACCTTAGCTTAATCAGGCTTGTTTGGAAGGGGCGAGACCATTCATCTGGTTCATTTTTAGATTGTATGTCCAATAGTTTGAAGAATAAAACCTTGGAATTTGATAAACGCACTTTTTTTTTCTCATTAGTCACACTTTATGGTTTGGTTTTGTTTTTGTGACCAATGACTTGTGCTTCACAAACCCCACAAATGAAAACAACCATTTAATTTAAATAACTCAACCTCCCTACTTGGCGTGGATGACAGCATTCGCAGCATTCACGTTTGAAGTGAGCGTAGCTTGTTCAAAGAGAGTCCTTCAGACGGAGCAGCAGTCTGCCTATTGAGAGCTGTGCTACCACCGTGCCATGACTCCATTAATGAATGCAATCTCAGAGATCATAACTAATCTTTGGAATTAATTAAAAATCCCATTTTTTTTTTATTTTTTTTCATCCATTGGCGTAATTGGGCTGGTTTTCGACTGACAAAACTAATCCCATTTTTAAAATGAGATTGAAAATCCTGCAAATCAACAAGATACTCTCCCCTTCTATTTATAATTATTTCATTATGCAGCGCCATGGGTGTTAACTAGGAAGAATTGATTGTAGCAGCTGGTGATACGGTCGACCTGATGAGGCTACTGTTGACTTCGCTCTGGCGGGAAATTGTCGGGCTCCTGTTACCGACAGCTTTCCAGCGACTCCGAACTACTTAGTCTAATTAGTTTCGTCGTTGTTTCCTCAGGCAAATATCCACATGCCAAACCCTGTCTTTAAAAATAATCATCACCATTACCGTCACATCCCACTGCTGCAGAATACACCCTGTTCTTATCTCTCTGCCTGCTTTAGCCTCATTGTTGCTGTTAACCTTAACACAGAGATAATGGCAGCTCTTTGCCACAACATGACATTTACCTTACCATCAATAACAACAATAAAAATAGCTTCAGTGTTAAAACCGGAAGGTCGCTCCACCATCCCCGGCATTCCTTTCCGACAACATCGGTTTGCTTTTATTACCCCACAACGGCGCTTGATCCTCACCTCGGTATTTCTGTTTTCGCGCAGCAGAAGCTGACACGCTGACACTAACAAGCAGCTCGCCTTTGGATCCCCTCAACCCCCTTTTGTCTGCGGTGCCATAAATGCACCTGGCTTTGATGCACGTCGCGGCAACAACAAGTCATTTGGTTGTTGCGGTTCACTGAGCCTCGTGTTCGTTAGTTAGCCCCAGGGTAAAGTTGTCTGCTGGGGAGAAGAGGAGGACTGGGAGAAGGCTTAGGCTATTCAATAAAAGAATAACCCTTATATAATATAGAGCCACCTAAAGAAAAACAATGATAATGCTGCAAATGTCGGAAAATTTAAGTACAGTGTTAATTTAACGAGAAAGAGATTGCACTAATGTTAAAGTCTTACATCTATGTTCGTTTCAGAATTAACAGTAAGTTCCTCCTCACTTGCTTCCGAGCCTAATTAGTGCTTGTCATAATTTTATTATTCACTTTTTGTGTTCTCTTTTACCCTGAGACCTTGAGGGAGTCACGCTCGGACGATCTTGCGCTAAACAAAACATTGAAACCTCAGGATCGGCACTTGACAAGGTCGCTGGATAAACAGCAGCGAGACACGGCGGCCTCATGTCCCACGCCTGTAATGAGGTTATGTGGTTTTGTTTTCCTTTTCCGCGCGGAAACGCCGCCCTGCGAACGACACCCATTGAGCAATTCTCAACCCAAAACCACATTACAGTAGGATAGACATGTCACCGTTGTTGAGTAATGTTTCCCGTGAGTGCGTATTGTGGGATATTTAACCTTTATTCTGCTCGCCTAAAAGGACATACAACGGTGCAGAGGTTCTAATTTATTTAAATCTGATTCAGCACAGGGCTCGCTCTTTCAGATGGATGAAACGGCTCAGGAATTTTGACATCAAGGCCTCCGTGACCTTCTGACTTCAGACCATAGATTTTATCCAAGTTTGGGAGAGCAGGAATGCAAGAATGCATTTCGTAAAGCTTGCATATGACTTGGGGGAATGTATCTAAAAGCCTTTATGATACAGAAAGTTGCATCGTGGGCACTCTGGGATGTTGATCTATTTCTTAAAGCAATGGTTTAAGAGCCCGAAAATCCCACCATCCTTTTCTTGTCTGTCTCCCTGTCATGGCAACAAAAAGTGCAGGCAATTTCAGATTGTTTATATAAATACTGACTGAAGACTGCTTCTTGGAGTGTCTGACTTTGCCTAACTGTGCCTAAGAGTAGGAGTGTGAGTTGTGTTTACGTCCTTATGGGCCTAGTAGTACACCTAGCAACCGGCAAGGGTACCCACCTGTCACTCATAGCTGCCACACCCCTACTTATGCATTAATTTAAACTTTTATATAATGTAAAGATATACAATAAATAAAATGTCAGCCCTGCAGGAGGTAAAAACAGTTTTTCTGAATTAAGTACCTGTAAGTATGTTTATTTCTTCTGTAAAGTAGGACATTTTAACATAGACTCATTTTTCGGAGAGCACCTCAAGTGGCAGCTTAAAGAACTGCAGCTCTGGCACTTCAGCTTTTTCAGCCATGGAGGTTGATTCCCACACCTTATAATGCCCTTGTTTCATTCTTTCAGTTATTTTATTTCTAATTCACTTCCTTGTGGTCAAAGAGGTTGACCTCACACACATGCACAGAAACCTAAAATAACCTTTATTGTCATTGCACGAGAACATACGAGATTAAGGGTGCTACTTCTAAAACAAGTGCTAGATATTCCCGTCAATAAAAGTGTCAAAGACTCATTCAATAAAAATGAGAAGACGTACAATACACAATATTAATTACATGAAAATGGAGTAAACGACAGGCTGCCAAGAGCCCTATAATTTATATTATATAATCAGACCAAGTGGGTAGAAGTTTCTGCGGGAGTATTACAATAACACATACTAAAATCTGGCAGTGCATCTGTTCCTCAGATATGTGTTAAATCATGTGCTGTTGAGGTTGTTTAGTGTTGGAACAACATAATTGACCCAATGAATTGTGTGGGAAGTAAAGCTATACCAGCTATAACATATGTTGTATACATCTGTAGGCCTATATTGTTTTTATTAACATAATTGTGTTTACAACATATTAATGTCACTAGGTATATACATTTAAAAATCACACATGATCCTTTATTCTGCACCATTTTTGGAACAGCTGCCATGTTGCTGCTGTTGCTGAAAATAAACACTGCGGTCTTGGTTTATCTGAGTCGATTTTATAAAGCTGTTGCAGCCATTAAAAGTGCTGAGCAAGGTTGCTGACCCCATACCCTGAAAAAATTGTAATACCTGGGAAAAAAAAGGAAAAAAATAGTAAGCATAATTTATTTTTAAATTAAACTGTCGTGAGACATTGTTTCCAGTTAGCAGCATCAGCCCTCCAGTAAGGTGTTCCAGTTTCAGGTCAATGCAAACAAGGCCAAAGTGTGTACTAAGTGTCGCACACTGCACCAAATGAGCAGCGGTTTTTATTTTCCCATCATATTAACCCTTCAATTAATCACCCCACGTCATAGATATGCATGTGTGCGTGCGTGCACCCGTGAGACTGAGTCATCGGTGAACGCAGCAGCTCTCCGGATCATTAATCAACTCAAAGCAAGCCAGCCAAGGGGCTTCCGAAATGTCAGGAGGGGAGGCGAGAGTTTTCGGCGCTCTGCGCTCCCGAGTGCTCGTACACCAGGGAGCTGATCGCAGCACATCACTCCCATCGGTCCCAGATGGTGGGGAAGAGCGGCATGACGGCAGGAGAAGAGAGGAAGTGTATGTATTTATGTGTGTTGGAGAAAGCCCAGTACGTCTGCATGACTTGGCCAAGTAAATCGTAGAAACCCGCCGCATTCTCACAATATTATGCCAGGCTAAAATTAAACTTTTAACAGCTTCGTAAACTGCTTTGAACTGATATCAGGAAAGACGATGAGCTCGATTTCACACTGAGGCAGGCAATGGCTCTCAGCTTTTATTGTGGTGCCACACAGGTTCTAAGCATCTGTTTAACATCACAATACAAGCAGTGATGAGGTGACAGTTGGAATGGAGAGAGGTAGGAACAATAAGACGAGGAGAGAAGAGGCGAGAAGGGATGGTGTGCAACAAGGCCAAGAACCTGTCAGTTTAAAAGTGGTAAACACAATTTTGAACAGTATTTATTCCCCGCTGTGATATTGAAAATGAAATTGGGGGTGAGAAATGTCACGGACGACCATTTTGAACGGTGAGATTCAATTCTCACTTTCTTTGCAGAAGTTATTTGACAGCTGCTTGACTTCTGTTAAAGAAGAGAAGGCATACGGAGACTGAATGAATTATAAAAAGGAATAAATTAGCTGGGAAGAAAGCACAGTAAAGTTTGAGGATTTGGGAAAGAGCAGAGGTTAGAAAGGATCAGACTTGTCATTTTTTTTGAAGGTCTAAAAAAAAAAATCCATCTTCCAAATATTGAGTTTTGTAGTTTTAGTGCTTTAACTCTGAAATGTATTGAGGTGATTATCTTGAAACTTGTAGGTAAGATGTTACTGGAGGCAAGAAATATGCAGTGTATGATAAGGCTTGTTATCAAGCAAAGGTTAGAAACAAAGGTTAGAAACTGTGTCAAGAGAAAGCGATCGATACATTTTCCAAACACCTTTAGTATCTTGAATAAAGCTGAACATATAGGGCCAAATAACCATCATGGCTGTCTAAAATGACTTGTATAAACATGAGCTCATGAACTAGACAGTTAAAGTTAATAAGTGGAACTTCTGTCACCCCCTTCTGGCAGTGAGAGTAATTGCACGGACATGTGTGTTTACAGTCTACAGTCCCTGTCTATTTTTTCACCATCCATCATAAACTTTCCCTTGGTTGTATTTCATTGTCCTGACTCAGAAACAGTGAATTCACGGAACCCAAGTTACATTCATAACTACTTCTTCAACATTTGCCATTTGCATCATTTATAGATAGACAGACAGACAGACAGACAGATAGACAGATAGATAGCCTGCTGTGTCTTTAGCTATGGTTGATACTCTATTAAGTTCAGGCAAACCATCACTTCTGGATGCCGGAACTACAATGTACTGGTGCAACAGCATTACCTAGCGCTAATTAGCTCAATCAGTGTAGCATTTGACAAGGGTGTAAATGTAAGAGATGTTCATTTATATTTAAAAGTGCAGCACTATAGCTTTAATTAATTCATCACAACAACAACTTGGGACAGGAATGTATGGTATTTATTTATTAAACTATGAATGTAGAGCATTTGGAGGCAGCGCTAGTGGTCCCAACTGGTCCTAAGCTGAGCATCTGTCAAAGCCAGTTTGGTGACATGCGTCTAATACGTTTCTCTCTATATGAATCACTTGTCAGTCAGCAGACTCCTTTCTGTCCCATGAAATCCAGTCAATATTAATAAAGTGAGAAGCACTTGGAGGCAAATCATTTTAAATGCCAAGAAACTTTGGGTTTAACGAAGTGAGACCCGGGCATGGAGAGGTAGGGGAGTGCTGGGTGGAGGGCGCTCTAAGATGCAGGAGAGCATCAGAGTGGAATAGAGCTTTTTTAGATACAGCATGTCACTGTTAGGAGTACCAGAGTGGATACATAGGGGAAGGCTGTGCCGGCTGACAGCTAGCCTGAGGTGTAGCATAAATAAGGGATGGTTATGCCAAGCAATGCTCAGCTCTCCTCATGTGAAATAACCTACAGGGTTTTAACAAGGCTGTGAATGCAAGTCTCTGTATATGTGTGTGTGTGTGTGTGTGTGAGAGAGTGAGAGGATGAGTGGGCTCGGGATACACAAGGCAGAAATAAATGGAAGAAGAGCACTAGCACTTAGATGTTGGGTCCCTCCCTTCATGAGACTGCTTGCTCTTCATGCATACTGTACATAAACACACACACACATATATAAAGCTGCACTTTGCAAACACACACACACTGGGATAATGTCTTCCCATAAGAGAACACAAAGCAAGCTCAGCACTGTGATTTTCTTTTACCTCATTCATCAGCCACGGACATCCACCCACTGCATGTTTCATCTTTGCCCTCATCCTTTGCTGCGCAGTCGGCCATTATCTTGGTGCGCCCTTGTTTGAGTATGAAACATTTTCATCCGCTCTGACTCATTACTTGGAGAGCGTGCCAGCTGCCCAATGCCCAAGTGTGTGATCATGGCGCAAAGTGTACAGAGGCAAGCGGTGGCTGGCTGGGATGCCTCAGCGACACACTAATTAAGCTTCTAACAGCAAAAAGGCAACAGGCTTGAACTGCATATGGTGTGTGAGGGGAAACTGTCATAATATAAGCTTTTCTTTCCATCAGTAACAGACAGGCACTAAAAGCATTGAATGGGTTGTAAAGACACTGGTTTGAACATGTGGGTTTGAATGATGCCCTGGAACTGCAATTAACCCCAAGCTGCCCTCAAGTGAGGCTCCCTTCTGTTGTTGGTGTGGCTGCTCATCTGGCCTACACTAGACTTCTTTGGTTGCCAGGGGCAGCCCCCAGGTGTGAAAGCCTGTAACTGGGTGATTCTGAAGCCAGACATGAGCACAGGCTCCATCCTTTTCGCAGGAATAATGAAGATCAGAGCAATCTGTTAGCGCTCGTCTGGGAAGCCATTATCTGATTAAGTTCAAATGCAAACTCCTGCTGTGCTTTTGGTGTAGTGTTGTTTCCTGCTGGAAACCACTGTTTCTTCCACTGACTGATTAATTAATGTCACGCTACTGTTATCCGAATCACATATTGAAAGGCTCTTTAGCGATTCACAGCTCAAATTGGCTAAACAATCTGCAATTTCTGAGCTCCTTCTTCGTCTCGTTTTGTTTTTTGCCATGTAACTAAAGCGTTTCCTAGGTCTGTTATTGCCAGGGGCATGGAGCAGTAAAAACTACATTAACTAATAATCAAAGACAATCAACAACACAAAGCAGTTGGTTAAGAGAGCACCAGCACCATTGGAGGCAGCTTCAAAGTCCTGTATTCATGTCCAGTACAATGGTACCTGGGCGATCAAAGAATCAATCATCCTGAACACATTATAGAGCCTGCTGAGCGCAATCTGTCTGACCCTTCATCACAATGGCTGCCAGTTTGCCACCAATATATTTCAAAAAGGTGGGCCAGTTCTTTTAAAAGGCCTCCATTTTACATGTCACCTTACGCTAGTCAGGTGTTGTTGGAGGTTTGCAAACTATTTACCTTAATTTAGCCAAAAAGACACTTTGGATGCAAAATCAGGATCTAATCACCATATCTCTGCATTTGTCATCAACATTTTACAAGTCCAGATGCAGCTAATAAAATTTCAGCTTCAGATTTTACACACAGCTGAGATTTATTGATGGTGTAGTAGCCTAAGTTGGGTTTCCTTTGTCCTGTTATTGCTTGCAAGTTGCCAAACTTGAGACGAGGTTGCCTCATCAAAGTCCCTGTGCAGATCATCATTCCTGTCCTTGGGCATAAATGCAGGTTTACCTTTTGGCACATTTAGAGAGTGCTCTATTCCCTAGCCACAGGATACCTTCCTTTCTTTCTACTTTTTCAATCTGAGAACGGTTATAGCACAAATATGACACTGTACAATTTGTAGAATCATTCTGTTTTACCTACTTAAGTGTTCGTTTGTAGATGTCTACCAGAAAGAAGTAGTTCAAAATGAGCAAGGCAGCAGTTCTGGTTAATTACAAGTAATTTGATTTTGGTGGCTAAGATTGCCTCTATTGTCTTGATGCCATTGTCTGTTGATCAATGGGACTCGATTTTCATCATCAGTTCCTCAAACGGAGCCTAAACATGGAGCATCTTCTCTACATGTCCACATGTGACCAATGGGAAGAATATTCTGACCAAATATGCCCATTGCCATGATGCATGCCACGAGCATGCAGTCGGTGAGCGCCTTTCATCCTAGCTTTTGCTGGGGTGTCCTGCACTGCTTGGCAACCTTGTCGAGATTATTTCAGCAAGTGCAAGGAAGAGAAACGTTTTACATCTTCATCTTAATCTAATCTGTAATTTTAAATTACATTGGTATTTACCCAACAAGACAATCATCTGAACTGAATAAACTGCAGTCCAACTGATTGGCGTGTTCAGAAAAAAAGACTACCAGTTCACTCTTGCATTTTTTCCCTTTTAAATACAGACTACTGGCACCAGAGTGGTATAAAAAGTTATTTCCTGGCGATTGAGGTAGCATCACAGACAGACCTTCGTCGCAGGTAGTTCTTTGATGCTGTACCTTAAAAGGCCTTGCTGGCAATGGAATTCCTGTTAAGGAACAACCGCAGTAGCATTTGGTTATTGGGATTTAAAAAAAAAAATGCTGCTAGATTCAACAATATTGCAAAAGAGAGTATGATTTGTTCACACTGAGATAACCCCAATAAAAACTCTGCCTGTGTTGTGTGTTTGTAGAAATAAACTTTAGCACCTATCAAATGTATGCGTAACTGCAGATAAGATTAGCTGCTAAAACCTCACATGCTTTGAGGTTTTACCTCTCGGCATGGGTGTTTGTTCTCTGTGGTCAGTTGTAAATACTTCACACTGTTGTGTTGATGGCCAACACTTCAAGCATAGACCAACTTTATCTTGCCTGCCAAACATATGGTGCTGTACCTAATCAGTCCATCACATCATCACTTTGAAGGTAAGATGTATTTGGCAGGTTGATTAGTTGCTTTTTTTTTCTTTAAAAGAAAAAAGTCTAATCCCTGGCACTTCCTTTTTTTCCTCTTCCCTGGCCCATCTGAATGTGTGAAAGTTGCACATCTGAGCCGATACCCTGCAGAACCACGGCATTTGACACGGACCTATTTTTCTGGGCTTAACACGTCTTAAACGCCCTTCAGATTTCCTGTGACAGTGCGGCAGGTATTCATAGGCAATTCAGCCGTGAGCGAAAGGGCATCAAATCAGCCTCCATTTACACGGTGTACTGTGAAAGGTCTGTCTAGGGAAGCAGGAAGGAGAAAGCGCGGCATTCCAAATGGCACGCTGCTCTTGCTTCGCGCCCAACTATAGGAAATTGTATGTATTTCACATGTTCATGCACGCACGTCTATTGCACCTGTTTGAAGCAGAGCCCAAACATGGCCATGGACTAATATGACTTGACAAGATTTATATGACCTTTCTAATGCATTCAGTATGTTCTTTCACATCATCCAGTAGACTTAAATCCTGAATGAGTGCATTGTCTTTAGTAAAATAAAGAAAGCACACATATATAAAGCAGGCATGGACATTGAGGCCACAGATAAACTTGGAAACTGGAGTTGCAGCCTTGTATTATTCAGTCCATTATCCTGAGATGAGGAAATAATTTTGACAGTCCCCGGTGTTCATCTCTCTAAATAGTGAATGCACCATCATTTGTGCGCCCGTGCTCTGAGTTGGCGGTCCAGGCAATCTCAGAGCTGGTTTCAAAAGACATTATGTGATCCGACTGTTCATCCTCCAAAACCTTTCCATTTCACCTGTTTTCCCTAATTTTGAAACACATATGAAAACTCTCCCGGGGCCTCAATCTAAATACGAGGCGGGGAAAAAAATAATCACCTCTGAGAGTGACTCATTTCTCTGTTGGAGGCTCGTCAGCGCTAATGATTTAGGGGTGACACGTCCAGGTCTAATTGGACCTTTTGAAATACCTGTTCGCATTGTCTGGGCGACTTTAATGGCCGGGCACTGCTGTGACACCCTGACGCGGTGCTCCGTCTCGCCCCCATTTCTCCGCAAACACAGGAACGGGCCCCCGAGTTCACGAATAAACAAAGAAATGTGCCCCGCTTGCTCTTACATTAGCCTATAGAGACACTCCGGCTCTCGCAGACATCCGCATGAACACACATATGTCTCTTGAGAGACGTTGCCAGGCAACAGGAAGCAGCCCCCTGTCCTCCCCTCCCCTTTTTTTTTTCTTTTATTACATCTTTCTTTTCTGAAGCTGCTATCAAAGGTGAAAGTAAGAAAAAGGCAATAGGGAGATCAAGTAAAAGCGATGGTTCCATTTTTTTTCAGTTAAGATTGTTTTGTGTGATATATATATATATATATATATATATATATATATATATATATATATATATATAGCATGTCCACATGAGCTCATGGAAAATATGTATTGTATCTATTATTATAGTTTTGATGCTGTTTATATTGTCTTCTCTGCTCTGTACCAGTGCATGTTGGCTCATGATGTGGGGAAAGCAGATGCAGACATTTCATCTCAGCCCTGAATTTCACATTTGTCATAGTGGTCTGGCACTGCTCAATGGGGGAAATCCAATTTCTACCCCAGAACCTGCCATAACAATATTGTTGTTGTTGATTAGTTTAGATATATAATGGGTTTCTGGAGTCAGAATTAAAAGCAGACTGAACAAAGCCAATAAAAGTCTGTACAAGAGCTGTGTTCTTGCCAATACAACGGGAGCTCTTTATTATACACGAGACATATTGAAGAGTGGGAGATTTCTTGAACCCAAGTGGAATAATTCTGATTCCAGATTACCCGTTTACATGGCTGTTTGTTCAAGTCTCACGTTTGGCAGAAATATAAAAAAAGACTTTCTCAGAATCTTCATTGACAGCATAGAATCTATTCAGTAGAAATATTGACCATAATACACAGACCCATCTTTTCAACACTGCAGCCAAATTTTTATTCAGGCTACCTTCAGCTTTTCAAACACTTTCAGGTTTTTGGAACAAGTGTTTTCATGGTTTTTAGGCGATGTTATTTTCCTATCAAAAGGGATTATCAAAGGTTTACCAAGGTGTACCAATGCAGGGGAATAACAATACGTTTTGCCAAAGGATCAACATCTACTCATATACGAACTTTGTGGCTCAACAACTTCATTGTACTGTTAGATTTAAAGGTAGTTTATTATTATTTTAATCGGCTTCTTTGAGTCATTACCAATTTTCTGCCATCGCTGGAATAGTTTTTTCTTTATTTATTTCTTTTTAAATGACATGTTTCTTTCTTTGATATTGATTTGGGTGGGCTTATTTGCTTTTGGGAACCAGTTGGGAACCAGTGGAGAATGCACTATTGGAATGAAACTCAAAGGAGTTTTCACTTTTTTGTGTTGATCAGGTTGTTGCAGTAGAAAGCTGATTGGGAGAAAGAGAGAACCAAAACTGCATGCTGAAAGACACTAAAATGCTCCTTAGTAAATCTTCTTCAGAATTGTGAAAACGGTGTTTATTTCCGGTTTAATTTTGAGTCTTTTACGTTACAAAAAGTCACATGATCCTTTTGTTTTTGTTGTTTGTTTAACAACGTATTGGCCACTAAGCACTATAAGGAGCTTTAATCCTGGCTTCAGAGGGATTTTAAAAAAGATCCTTTTCTGCAGCCTTTCAAAGACAGCTGCACATGTGTTTTTACATAACTTTGACCTTGTTTCGCAGCTGGCTAATAAGCCCTGCCATTTAACACAGAGGCATTTTATTTGTCCTGTAGTGCATATTTATCGGGCCATATTAACACGTACTTTACGCGACGCTGTCACCTTCATATTTTCATTCCTAAATGAATAGTGTAATTATAAAATAAAACAAAAACAGTTGGGTCGGAGGTTGTTTTCTCATTTCATCAGTCGTAAAGCAGCCCTCCCGCGTCCTTGAGTCCGTGCCAAGACTAATGACAAGCCTTGTTGTCTCTCCATTTGTTTTCCTCGTGTCCTCTGCCGCGTCGCGACGCAGTCGGAAAGAGATTACAGTTGTATTGGGTGGCGCCTGTCACTGTACAAATGCCTGTCATTAATTTCTCAGGCAGGAGGCAATTTCAGAGAAGTGGATAAGTTTTGATAATGCCATGAGCTCTGCTGTGCTGTCAAGCAAGAGAGAGAAACATCGGGTCAGAGACGTTTCTTCCCTTCCATTTCTAATTTGCATCCGGATTTCAAAAAGACAACGTTTGACCTGGAAGTGTCTCCTTTAATTTTGTCTGTGACAGACCTGTAATACGATATTTGTGTTTTATTCTTGTGGAAAATAAAGTAAAAGACATAAATGTCATCACTAAATGACAGAGGAGGATGAAGAGAAGGATGATTGGGATAAAGTAGAAGATAATATGAGTTGACAAAAGATTATTTTGCTTCTGCTTTCTTACACTCTCGTCTAAATCAGCTCATAAGCACCAGACTTATAAGGAGTTGTCAGCTTAAATCAGAGGACACTAGTAGATTTGTTTCTCTCATTCAGAGAGCTGCAGATTCATCCCTAGCTGTGTATTCATCTGATGGGCTGTCTCTTCCCCCTGCTCTCCACTCTAATAACTCAGCGTGCGTGATCGCATTAGGGCTGTGATAAATGCAAAATATGAGCACGCTGCCGAGTGCATCAGCACAAATGACTCCGCGGCCATTGCTGGTTACAGATGGGACCAGGAGGGACGTGTTTTTTTTTTTTTTAACCGCCTGCGTCACAGCGCTGTTGTTTTCACACCGAAAGCGAGGGATTTCTCCAACAACGCACAGCCTCTAAATCCACCGAGTCCTCCTCTCGCTGTCGCTGGCTGATGAGATTTGTGCCCACTCAGCCCAGAAGAAAATTCAGTAAGGTTTCATATGCTAATAAAACATTTATATGAAATATTCAGGAGCAGTCTGAAGTTTTGTGGAACAATCTTTTGTCTCTTTTTTAGGTTGTAAACCAATCCATCTCGACAGCTTTGATTGTACATACTGCAAAAAATCAGAATGCACTGCAGGTTCAATGCAACACATTTCAAGAAGATTTCCCCATCTGGATAGAGTTTGTTTTAGGAATTCCTTTGAAGTTAAAATTCTGTTAGAGTTTGCATCAGTCTTTTTCATTGGTGCATGACTTTCAGGGATTTATGAATACGTAACTCCAAATGTGGCTTGTATTACCTTTCTAATCCACATCTCAGTCCATTCATGGGTTTGGCAAAATGTATCTTCATGTTTTCATCTTTGAGTAACTTCACTGATTTACTATTTCTGTTTTGTTTTAGAGTGTTGTAGGACTCTCCAGACTTGTTTTAAATGAGAAACGGACATTTAAACGGAATTTTGTTTCAGTGGTTTCAGAGTTTCAGAGGGGTCAAGGCATAGCCTAGACGCCAGGGTATAGATGCCACGGCAAATGTGTGAGGTTCTAGGAACCACAACCTAGGCACCAAGGTCTCGGGACCAAGGCCTAGGCGCCATGGTCTAAGTACCACGGTCTAGGTGCTGCAGCCTTGGCACCAGGGTCTAGGGATAGTGACCGAGATGCAAGGGTTAGGAAGCAAAGCACAAGGGTCTAAGTGCCACAGCCTAGGTGTCAGGGTCTGGGAACCACAACCTAGACACCAGGGTCTATGGACCAAGGCCTAAGCACCAGGGTCTAGGGACCAAGGCTTAGGTGGCAGGGTCTAGGCAATGCATCCTAGATGCCATGACATAGGCACTGCAGCCTAGGCTCCATGGCCTAGGTGTCAGGGTCAAGGAACCACAACACAGGCGCCAGGGTCTAACTACTAGGCAAACTAACTACTTCCCGGAGGTCATCCACCAGCAACAGCCATTTAGGGAACGCTCCACAGAAACTTGTACCAAGAGCAAATGTGTTTGGAGGTTCAGAGATGCCAGGCAGTAGAACAAACCAGTGTTCTGAAACACAAATGCACTCCTCTGGGTATGTAATTAACAGAAGTGCTTCCATGCATCATTATATCACTTCAAATGATAAAGAGGTAGGCATATCTCTGCCAGAAATCCACCCATGCTTGCAGTCTCTATTTCAGGACTGTGTTACAATCCTCATCCTCAGATTCCTGTGCATTTGTACTACCATGGCTGAAAGGTTTCTTGATATGGTGAAATCTTTTTACTGCCATTGTGACAGTAAATGTTCAGTTAGTTCAGACGCACGGATTTGCCAAGAGACCAATAAGTGCTGTCACCTCTGAAGACAGCAAAGCTCGAAATACGAACTATAAACTATTTTAGAGCTTGACAGAACGAGGAAAGTATTTTTTTTGACACTGAAAATAACTTTAATATTTACAGTTACATGTGCACAGAAAGTCTTCAAAAACAGGTCACAAACTGGAGAAAGGGGTGGCTGAGTTCACCTCACATACAAGTACTTTATCTAGAAATCTATTATTGGTGAAAATCAGCGATATTGCTAAATGAGTCAGAAATTATTTGGCAGGGGGTGGTGTTTGGCCCTATTTCTTTTATTATCTATGCTTTTCTTTCTGAATACCAACTCTGGGCAGTTTGCCAATTTTCTCATTGCAGCACATCGATAATAAATAATCGATTACACCTCTGCAGCTTTTACAGATACGGCTGAGAAACTCGTCTCACAAATTTCGCCTCGAAGCGGCCGATCGTCTGCCCTACTTCGCCGCATATTTTAATTGGCTTTAAGTACAACCGCAGCAGCCGAAGCAGAGGCGCTTCGGCGGCCTGTCTCCTGAGCGCAGAGGCTTGCTTTCCTCCAGTGCTCTGCAAATCTACAGGCCTGACAAATCCTTATTACGGGCCTCTACTGTACATCACTACAATACGTATGTTTGTGTGGGTTCATGATTTTGCACTACCGGCAAGGGAAGCCTATTTGACCAATTAAACTGGGATGTATTTCCTCCATATGTGTGTCTTTGTTGGGGTGTGTGTGTGTGTGTGTGTGTGTGTGTGTGCATTTGTCTGGTGTGTGGGCGTGGAAATATTTAGAATCCTCTTGACACCCAATTAGAGAGCGACCCGACATGACCTCCAACTTCAAGAGACACCAAAAAGCTCACTTGAAACAACAACTTGGAACTGCTTGACAAAATGGCCCCACTAATGAGTGCCTGTAAACACAACTTTATTCTTGCTGATTGCTATTTAAAAGGAAGAGTTGAAAGAAAAAAAATACAGTGTGTGCAGAATCTATGACTTTAATTACCATGAATAATAAATGCACAGAGACTGGTCATTTTAGCACAGGTCATTGGACATTTTGACAATATACTGCCCAGAATGTAATATTATATAGCATGTTATTAGTCACATATTGCTCTACGGACTCGTTTATTTTTTTCAGCCATTGCAGATTTCTAGTGGTAATGATTTTGCTTCTGCAAGCAGACACTTTTCTTGATGAGCTTGGTTCTTAAACACAATATGTAAATCAATGTATATAAAAATCAGGAAATCAACTCCAGACATTTAGGGTTGTTTGTCTACCGGTCCTACATGCAATGGTTCAATTTAAGACGAGATTACCTTTAACTTACTAAATTAAAATGGTGCATATTATACTTATACAGTAAACCATTGTTGATTGATAATTATAAAGCCATAACAGCCCCTTACAATTTCCTAAAACCCTAAATATATTGAAATAAAAATATTTGTTGGCACTGAGACCTGATGCCTAGATCTTGGCACCTGGGGCATGGTGTCCAGACCCTTGCACCTGGGTAGTATTGCGTAGACCCCTGCGGCTAGGCCATATTGCCTATACCGTGAAGCCTATACCATGGTCCCGAGACCCTGAAGCCTATGTTATGTCTAGCCCCTTATGCATAGGCTGTGGCAACTAGAACCGGGTGCCTTGCTGTGGTCCCTAGACCCTTGTGCCTTGCTGTGGTCCCTAGACCCTTGCGCCTCGGTGTGATACCTAGACCCTTGCACCTGAGCCATGGTTTCACTTTCATGAAGAATCCTCAAGATTCATACCTCATCACCAACAACAGTCTAGTGTGTTTTTTTCTTAATATTGGGGGCAGCTTATTCAAAGGATCACTAATCATGGTAATCTTTTTTCTTTCTAATAGTAATTTTAGTTGAGCTAGAACAAGGTTTTTAAATCAAAAGAAACTCATAATAGGAATAAAGAAACTGAACGAAGATACATTTACTATAACCAAGAGATTCAATTATAGATATTGGCTTTTACTGCTTTTTGCTTTTTAGTGTAGAACTTACACCAATTGGTGGACACATTTTGGGCACAATGTACTGTAATGACTACACATCTAATGAAGCAGGGTTAAGAAGCAGATGCTCTGACTGTAATGTTTTGGTACCGATTGCTGGGGTGAATTCACATGCTCCTTTGGAATATTTGGGAAATAATTTTCCCAACTTCACTTTGTTCAGGTACCTTGGAATGTGGAAACAACATGAGTATTCTAGGAAACGGTTCAAGGACGCCTGGACATGGGGTGTGGAGTATGTGCTTGTAATCTGTAATCCAACCAACTTTGGGTAGGTTTACTTACATTTCCGGGAGGCATAGATGTACATTTTGCAAGTCCAACATTCAGAGACATCAAAATTTCAAAATGTGGTCCAAATATTTATGAAATGCTAATAGATATTAGTTGATTATCTTTAACTCTGGTACATTAGCATCACATTTCAGTTTAGAACATCATCTATAGACAGTGGTAATGCTTGTCCGACAGCGACACTTGTTTTTAATTTCTTGGAGCAAATCAAAGTCTTTCATGTCATGTTTAGTCAAACCGCTTATTCTCTAGAGACTACTATAAGAAAGTAAAGCGGCTGATGGTTTTGTTTCCTTGTTTGATCAATAAAAATGGTTAGCCACTTGCCTTCAGCTGTCGCATGCTTTCCGTGAGCTTAGCAATGAAAAGCTTTGTTAGTCTTTAATTTCTTTCAATTCACCTTTCAATCATTTGTCAAAGGAATCACTCAGAGTAACGGTAACTATTTTAAGTGGCATGCTACCCACACGTTCTTTCATTTTTTGTTTTGTTTTGTTTTTACTGTCATGAGCAGATTAAGATGAGAATTTAAGCAAGCACCTCAAGAAAGTGAAAAGTTTCCTTCATTATAATGGGAGGAGTCTGAAGTCTCTGGAAGTGAGGAAACTGGAGATGTGTCAAACTCCCTCGGACAATGACATGAACTTATTGATCATGACACACAGAAGGCGGCCCCTCGGCCTCCCGTCAGCTCTGCTGCAGGATGGCCGCTCATATCTCCATTGATCACGCTCATGAAAACGAACAAAACTAGTGATCAAAGCAGACCCCGGGAGTTCCCATGGCCATGGTCTTCAGATCACAGAGGAGGAGCACGTCTGCAGGAGGAAGGGAGGAGGAGGAGGGAAGGAGGGAGGAATGTGGTCGGGGGTGGAGGATGAAACGGAATATGAAACATTCAAATGGAGATCAAGTCTGCTGACGATGCTTTTTGATCTCCGTCTGGGCGGCTTCTTAATATATACGACTGCACACATGCAGCGAGCGGGTTGTATTGTCTCTGTGTGTGTGTGTGTGTGTGTGTGTGTGCAGCATACCGTATGTCTGAACTCTTATATGCACACTATGTACACAAACCGGTACACAATATGCAAATTATTATTTTTACATCCATTTCCTATTGTGCATGCAAACCATTAGTCACCTCCTATCAAATCACAGTCTTTTTTTAGCACTTAAAATGCAAATTCTTTGCATGTTCTGAACGAAAAAAAGCGACTTATATGCATATTGGGGCAGCATGTTGGTAGCACGCCTTTAACTGTGGAGACTACACATATACCTGTGCTGGTCCTTTCCTAGATACCTAGATACCTTTTAGTCATCTATACGCTTGCATTTTACAGCCAATTACAATAAAGCGCATAATGAGTTGTTGTAGTCTTCCATCCACGAGCCAGTGGATGCATACCACCCTCTCACATACACACCGTGCTTAATTATTAGAGTGCCTGGACTTGCTGACGACCGTTTTTCTGATCAACCTTAGCTTCCCAGCTGAGCCCAATCGGCCAATCCATCAGAAAGTATTATTGGTTGGTTTTGTTGGACCTTCTGATACTAGATCACAGACTTGATGGAACCAGGCTAAGCCGGTCCCATTTATAAAGATGTTTAAGGTGATTATAAAATACTATACTATACGTAAGGGATCATGATTACCCCCCTACGCCTATGTTTCGCGTAGCTCACTCACACGGGAAACTCAAATTTACTGATATTATCCCTGTTTATGATGTCTCTGCTACTTTCCTGTCCCACTCAACTAAACGCCAGAGGTGATAGTATACATTTTATACCTCTGCGCTTTTTGACAGCTTTACTTACTTTGCAGATAATAAAAAAAGCTATTCTTAAAAATAAAACAGGATGTGATGAGGCCGTATTGATCCCCGGGAGAATTTACGAACTACTTGGAAATTCAACACATCAAGATACGGTGCCACACAGGTCATCCATCTCATCATCCTTTGCAATTTCGTACATCTGATGGCGGCACCCAAACCGCCGTTCAAACTTTGATTTAGAACACATCCGTCACAGTTCAGGAGTGATAAGTAAAAGCAAAAATGCAATCTTAGAATCGCAGAGATGCCTATTTACGTTGAGTTATCACAGGACCTCTGTTAGGAGAAGCATGTTGGGTAAACTGTGGTGTGATTTTTACTTTCCGCTGGATTAAAATCGAAGATTAGTATAAATTACTACAGCTAAAGTCTAGTGTAAGGGGCTTATGGCTGCTTTAAAGTTACAATTTTGGGTATTTTTATTGAAATAAATGTCTGTTAAGTGTTAAGACTGAGCCTATGGCCCACTAGTGACATCATATGAAAATCCTTGAATTTAGAGTATTAGCAATGGCGTGTCTGTAGAGACATTCCTGGCAAAGTGACAAACTGTGCGCAGTTAGTGATTCATGGCTCTTTATGGTTCAGTTATCATTCTGCCAGAGTCAGACACTGATGTGCCTGATGGTGTCACAGAGGCAACGTGGTAAGAATTGTTGAAGCGAAATTCAAAAACACAGCTGCAGTTACCACTTACTGCCACAGATGTCGCTAAAGACGACAGAACACAGATCTTGGATCTTCCCCTTTAAACTGTAGATGTCAGAACTTTAAAAAGATGGAAGTAAATAAGTGAAAAAATATATATTATTGTAAATGTTTTACAGACTAGAGAAAATCATGACAATTTAATTTTTAATATTTTTTTTTTTTACTTTTACATGTAAATTAAGAGTTTAAATCAATATGCTGATTTTCCATGTAACGAATTCCAAGCACATTTTTACTTACTGTTTTTCCTGCTTGCTTTGAAACTAAATATGCAAAAACTCTTTTTGTAGACTAAGTGGCATATCAAAAGTAGCACTGAGCGAAAATAATATTTTATGCTAATAGAAGACAGCTCGTGGGAGCAAAGGCTTAAGTCTGGCAGAAAGAGATCTAATTTTATTTCAAAACGTGTATTAATCAAACTCATCATCATATGATCTCAAAGGCAAAACCGCATCAGTATTCACACACCAGCACATGCAATAAGCACAGGCCTCGCAGGGGCCGCCGTCGGTGGGAGCGCAACCAGACCGCGCGAGCAGAACACAAGAAGCAAAGGTCGACTCATTGACACCGCTTAAATTATTATGTTTGTTTGTGTTCCTGCGATGAACACCCGGGGTTAATAAGTGTGTGAATTCATCTGGCAATAATGGCCACAACGGGGCGTGATCATTAATATGGATCAGGGGGCATGTCATGTACGAGAGTGTTGGCAATGAAGCTTCCTTCAGAGGGAGATGATGTATGAGGATGGTGCTTTGATGCTCGTTTTTATCTTCATCACGGCACAAGTTTACAGCGTGACTGAAGTGAGCTGAACCCTTTATAGGGCACTCATGGAAATACTTGGAAATCCAAATTTTAGAGTGTCATTGTAGGGCATAAGAAGACCTTTTTACTTTAGTGACATATTTCAAAATGTGGAAAATCAAGGTGAATAGGTAAAACACAAAGTGTAAGGAACTTGTATTTGAGACCATTACAACACAAGTGCTGTCCCGGACACGTCTGTCATCAGATATAGATGGCTGCCTGCACCTCTGAAACACCTGGAATTCTGATATGAACACGCCTGTAGATGACCCAGGCATTTGTGAGGTTGGCATCAATGGCATATGCAAACAATCCCAAACAATGCACTTCCCCATGGCAGTGGGGCCCTAGTCACTTGGGCCTGGAATGTCTAGGTAGTGGATGGGTCAGAGTCAGGGTCTGCCACATTGCTGTCTACTACCTTGTCATTGTCACTGAAGGCAGCCCAACAATAAAACACATGTAATAACTCAAAAAACAACACAAACTAATAAAAGTTGTGTGCTGCTTTTGTATGCTAATGCTCTGATTGGGTGGCCAGGTGTTTTGACATGATGAATTATGTGTGGAGACAAAAGAAAGTCAAAACTGATAATGTAGACTGCCAGGTATTACAACCAGATGACAAGCTTTCACCGTGTTCTTCACTTGTGGAATTATGTTGAATTGGTGTGAAATGAGAATCCTGTGAGAGAGGCTCGTGCTAGACACAAGAAATAAGTGGTGAAAAAAATTACATGGAAAAGGGTAAATAGAAGCTTGGACATGACATTCTCTTTATAGCTTTCGGAGCAAATGCTGCCCCGGACTAGACAGAGGTTAAGTATGTTCAACAAGTGTGGCCACATGGGTAATTTAGACCGGCCTGGTGGTTCAGGGGGAAACCTCATTAACCAGCAGGTTATCCTGCAGCCGTGCAATTTAGGAGCCGTGCCATTTTGAGCAGGCGCTAGGAGAGGGACCTCAAACCCACTGATGTGCAGTCAGATGCTCTGTCTCTGAGCTACTCTACAGCCGCGCATGCAATCAGGGCAGGGACATTAGACCACAGAGCCAATTTTGGAAATGCATCACCCATATCCTAGATTACGCTGTGCGCTATAAGCGACGCAGTGCGTTTTCAGAATGATCTGAGACATTTTGTCTGTGAATGGACACAATAATTACTTATTATTAGAGAAGGTTTCCTGTACTTACAGAGTGAATGCATTGATAGACATGCTTCCATTAAAGTAGTCTGAAGTACTACGTGATAAAAAGTTCACCAAAAACCCTAGAAAATAACATTTCCTTGTCTTCATCTCTGCAAAGATTGTTATATGACCAATGCTCGCTAACGTAAGAGTATAATTATACTGTAACTTGCCCAACTAAAGCCTTCTCTCCATTTTATTCTCGTATATGGCCAAGACTTTGCCACTTTGCAGAGACGTAAAGGCCTGATCTACATCAACATTTCAAAGCGTTTTTGGGTATACCATAACCTGGATCACTGAGAAAAGTCCATGTCCAAGCAAAGTCCCGTGCAAAGTCGAACTTTGGTAAACCTTGTCATAGACATTCTGCCCCTGGCTCCTGGACGTTTTCACATTTACGGGAGATCCTGCGCCATAAATGGAGCACGCTAATGCAGCTTATTGGTGTTTGAAATAAAAAAAAATAATAATAATTATAAGAAAACAAAGTGCAAGCTACCCCTAAGTAGAGCTACAATTGGCTAGCACTTCTCAATAGTCAATAGTACAAACACACACTTTGTGGGAACTTGTTAGCTTGTCAACTTGCCTTTTTAGGTAAATATAAGCTAGGATAGCTTAACAGTAATTCTAAATGTAAGAAATAAAATGATCATGGTCAAGTATAGGGTAAGGTCCTGAGAAAGTACTCTAGCATAACCAAAATCTATTTCAACTGTAAATGGCAGTTCCCACTGACTTAAGTTATGGTAGCTGTCTGGTAATATGCAACTGTGCTGGTAAAAGCCTGTAAAAACATTAGAAACCTTAGGCCTTAGCCTCAACCTAACTGCCAGCCATTGATTTCACCCTTTATAATTGAAACATCCAAAACCAGATCATGGTTAAATGTCTAAACTACATGCATGGCACCGACATAACAAAGACTTACAAAGTGGTTATTTGATAAATGACTCTTTTTGTGTGCAGGTCATGGAGCAGGGGTGGAGGGGAGAATGCTTGCAGAGCGCTGGCAGATTATATGAGCCCTTCCAGTATGCCATCCTGCAGGGTGTGTGTGTGTGCATGTGTCAGTCGGGCTTCACAAAATGTTAACATCAGTAGCTCGCTCTTCACCTAGGAGGGGATGTGTCTATTTTTTTTTTTATCCCCTCGGACACCTTTGCAGGGGGTCCTCAACTAACGTTTGAAATAGAAGCTTTTGACAAGAGCTATTAATGGAACGGTTCCGTTTAAGCAGTGTATAAACGGACTTTATGCTTTGTGCTGGTCTTTTCTCCTGCTTGTTTGTCAACAGTTCGTTTGAAAATCATTGGCGGTGGTTGCTTTAATCTCCATGGACCATCAACTGAGTGAGGTTTACAACAGGGCACTGTTAAACTGACTGTCGCAACAAAATATATACGGTACATATAGCCATTTTATATGATTTTGTCATTGTGGATATCCTGTACAAAGGATATCCACGTCACTTGGGCTCAAGTGGCATTCAACCAGGGTCCAGGCAAGTTTCCCAAATTTATACTTGAGAGGTCCCATTCAATTAAAGTCCAGTGTGCATGCATATGCATCACACGCACGTATATCATCAGCCAAAGTGTGCATTTGCTTTCAAGGCTCGACCAAGCGCCTGGTGACAAATTAGAGCTCGCATTTGACAGACAATCTACTTGGGGCTGAAGGAGGCGAGTGTCCTTGCGAGCGGTGGTGGGTCGTCAAAGCATTCTGCGAAAGAATGACTGGAATTTGATCAATTTCACACGTCCCAACTACATGTTCAATGTTACATTAGAGCCCCAGCCTCCACCTCCTTCAAGTATTTATGTGAGAGTAGGCAAAAATTGCAACAGCTTCACTTATTCAAATACAGTTGCCCTTTAGCACTAACCTAGCCTTGCAACAACATCAGATAACTGGAAATCACCACAATATCAGTTATTTATTATTTTTTATGTACTTTAACTTGCATTAAACCACACTGGGGTGATGCCATGAGCTGTACATTAAACATATATATAATACGCTTATAAAGTTATGATGAATATTTGCTCATTTGCCAAACTGCTCAAGGCTGAGGGAGACAAGTCACGGTGGATGATCAAGCCACTGTGCTATACATTATTCTGACCACAGCATCCACCTACTTTGAGTCTTCACACCAGGGTAGGCTGACGATGCATTTGAGTCGTGTAATCTGAATAGCAATTTTTTCTAAACCTAAAAAAATAGGCATTTTCTACTCATTCCAAGTGGTTTCCCATTAGCATTGACCTAGCTTGACCTAGCCTGTCCCAGCTGAGGTAGGATACACCCTGGGTAGGTCACCAGTCTTTCGCAACAACCAGAATATTCCAGTAAGTCAGAAAAGCAGTTGCTAACCTTGTCATCTGTATGTTGCTACAAATTTGTCTATTCTGTACTTAGCATGTAGCATGATATAGCTACATGCTAAGATATAGTTTTTTGCCTCCATATGGCTGGCAGGTACAGTAGTTCTGAAAACTGATGGGGAAGATGAGGGTGAACCAGAGCTGAAAGATTTAAAAAAAAATGCTACTAGGGTCAGGGTTGCGTGTCTTGGGTGCTGTATGACAGCTTAACTAGGCTTTCAGATTCAGGAGAGGTGCTCAACTCACACATTGCTGCAAACTCAGCTTTGGCCATTTCTACTAAAGCCGCCTCTACAGTAATCCAAACAACTGCACATATCAAAAACATGAATTTGTTTTTGTATCTTAATAACCATCTCGTGCACCAGTACTGTCTCTTTCTCCCACCTCCCACCTCAGGATTAGCTTTTCAACAATGTGGACCCAGCTGAGACCAAGCTGAGAATTCAGTGGCGGTGTCGGGGCATGCACATGCCTCGTGTTTGTGTGTATGTATTTGTACCCGAGGCAGTCTGAGTGCAATATGCCCAAAATGGTATCATTTTTCAGGTAGCATTTCCTGTGTTCTGGTTCTACTTTGCGAGTGTGTGTATACATGTGTGCACAACTCATATGTGAAAGAGAGAGACTCGGTAGTCGTGATGATTAATGGGGGAAAGTCTCAGCGCTGATTCTATTCGGATAATACTAGCCAGGCGACAAAAAAGACAGAAAAAAAGCAATCTTACTTGTCGCTCTTTTCTGCACAATTGATCCAAAAGAGAGAGAAAAAAAAATGGTCTCTCAATTTCGGAGCCCTGTGTTTTGATTGTATTACAGCGTGCACGTTTTCTGGAGGCAGCGCTCACTCTCACATCGGATCCACGTGAGCTCACGGGCCGCCAAATAGAATGAACCAACCCGGCACAGAAACCAACTTGCTGTAGCTACTTTTATATTCCAGGCTGATTGATTTGGGTATTCGGCATCTGGCATTTGCACTTTTTTCACCCTACCCATTTCTAATTAGCTGCTGATGCTGACATAATTAGTAACCACAGATGGACCGAGGATGTCTGGCTGACACTATCTCACTCACACAGGCTCGAGGCGCATTTGCAGCCTTGCATTGTGACTCTGTTTGAAGGAGTTTGAATTGGCCTTTATTTGCTGTGAACAGCATCAGTTGGCATTTTTCCATCACGCAACTAAAAATGGAATACTCTCTTGTATGTGGGGCATTGAAGGTTCAGATGTGCATATTCTAATAGCTATTATTTTCTTTGTTGTATTCTGACATGATTAAATGAATGATTGGAGATAGATGAAATACCTTGGTACATAGAGATTGATGTCATTGTCACTGTCACTGAAAGAGCTCCTCTGCACACCACAATGTAGAAGAGGTCACTGGCAGCGACAGTCTGGTAGAACATGTCCAGCTGCTTCTGGCAGATATTAAAACCTTAACCTGATGAGGAAATAGAGATGGCTCTGACTTTTTGTATACTGAGTCTATGTTAGCTGACCAGTCCAGTTTGTGATCCAGATGTAGACCCTAGCTTCACACTCCCTGTTGATGGTTACAAGCTGAAGGTGGGGCCTGGACCTTCCGGAAGTCCACTAAAATCTCCTTGGTTTTAGCTCCGCACCATGCACGCAATTGGATAGTCCTACAACCAATCATAGCAACCAAGTATGTGGCATTCTTGATAAATGCCTTAATTGCTGCTGTCTGTTAGTGTTTTGTTAAGTTATTGCAATGACATGCCATCTGTGACGCATTCAAGCTTTCCCAAGTGGTTTGATTGGCCTGGCAGATCTTTGAAGGAGCATAACCAGTTTCCATTGGAGAAACTTCAGATCATTATGAAATGATTCATTATTATGAAATATTTTCATTATGAAATATTGCAGTATGCAACATAATGGAATGGTTGGAATGATCTTGTGGTCCTCTTACCTTTTGAAAGGTAATACACAACCTGCAATAAAGGGAACAAACATTTAAATTACCCCAGTTCCTATAATGCAATGCATCTATGATGTATAAGGGTTATCAGCATGTCTTAAGTAGGCAAACTCAGAAGCCATTTTGCTTTTACAGTGGCTCCAGCTCCAGCTGGTTTCCAATAAGACCTTTGGCTGATGTGAAAAACACAGATAACTGAACTACTTTGGAGAACTTCAGTTGGTGTGTAAACAGGTCCGACACAACAGACCCCCCCCCCCCCTTTCTGATGAATTATAAATGGTGTAGATGTGCTTAAAACAAGCTCTATTTCTCACACCTGTACATTCAGTGTTGTTGAAGTTTGTCCCGCATTTCAGGGCACACACCCTCGCATGGGTTGATAACAAAATCCACGTCACCCACATCCTTGCGCGACCCCTGGACGTCTAAACCACAAACTGACCTTTACGGGAGTAAGTCGGCGAGGTCGTCCGCTGACCGGAACTTGAGAGAAGTTGGGCGATGCGGCAAGACAATGAACCCAAACATCAAAGCAAATCTCCTGCAGAATTACTTCAAGGAGCCTCAGCCAGAGGCCAGGATTCAATCTAATATAGATGCTGTGGAATGACCTTGAGAGCGGCTGCCCCAGCAGTGTAACAGACATCCTAAGAAATGTGGCTGAGCTGGAGGAGCCAAAGGCAATTCTCAAAGTAAAGAACGGACCCATATCAAGGATGCACAGCTCCTGGAAATGCTTGCTAGTTACTGCTGCCAAAAGGAGGTTTGAGCACTTATTTAATCAAAAGAAAAAAAGCTCACTTACTTACTTTACCCACCAACACAATGGATCCTTAAATGGTATGCTCAGTGGCTGTTATAAGCTAAAACACAGCATCTTGTGACTTAAGGCTCATTTAGAGTACTGCTGGGCATAGCTGCAGTAACCTACGCACATAGCCGACACACATAGCATGTAGCTGACACATGTAGCCAACGCACGTACCTGGTGCGAGGCATTTAGTCTGGCTCGCTCTGTAAAAACACAACTCAAACGCTAGTCGTTTCTGTCAGTTAGCTTCATTTTTGTTTCTACTTCCAGCTTCACTTTCAACAATGGAGAGTGAAACAATTGGCAAACTTTCGCTGAACTTTCGCCAAAGACAAGTCGTGCAAATGGATTAACCTTTTCTTGATGTGTTCCATTTAATTTGAAAATTGCAGCTGCATGTAGTTACATTTCTGTAACTGCGCTGTTAGCTAGCTTGATACAGAGGTGTAAACCGTCTAGTAGATGTAGATCAGATCTCGCTTTGCAGCCAGTTAAGGTGGAAGCCCTAGTTAAAACGACAATTCTCCATCCATTTCTTACAGCAAACAGATGTTTAAATGCTCTTTATATCACCTCCAGACAAAATACAGTTTAGCTGCATGATTGATGAATGAGTCTTGTAGAGATCTGTGTCATTCCAAATTATTTGATGCAGTTTCTTGTTCTTTAAACACGAGTTGAGTCCCAACAGTGTGTTGGTTCAGCCGACACTGTTTGCTAAGAGGAGCTGCATTTCTGCCTGAGAATGGATGACTACATTTGACACGTAATACGTAATCCAAAAATAAATGGAAAACTGTGTTTGCACAGAAACATATAGTACCTTGCCTAATGGTGCTTTCACTTAAATATTTAAATTGCTTAAATAATTATGGTGTTTTGTTCCCTACAGAAGAACAAAAACAACTCATTCCTATTCTAATGTAATAAACTGAGGCAACACATCATGAATATAGAAGATGAAATAGGGGAGACAATCACTTATAATTGGTTTTGATAAAAAGAGACACAAGAAAAAGAAAAAAGAAAAAGGTCGTTGCCAGGTAGCAGACTTACAGAACACAAGATTAGAGAGACGGGGTCAAAGTGGACGTGCTCTCAACTCAGACCGTGCCAAATGAAAATCCGAGCCACAAATTCTACAACAATGGCGGACGCTTTGTTCTCCATAATGTGCTTTTTCTGGATTACAAGTTCCCTTTTTTTCAGCCAAATCCAGTTCTTGGAAGAAATTGAATTGACAAAAGTCTTGTAATAAGGAGCCCTCATAGTAAATAGTCATTCTTTGGAGTATATTTCTTCTTTTTTTTTCTCTCTTAGAATCCAGGCACATCTCAGTGTGGTACAAGACAGAAGTAAATACTCTCCATTAATAAATTAGCACCTTAAATATGGATGTCAGTAATAATGTTATCAGGGTTGCTTTTTAGCCTGAAAGTGAATATGACAACGAGATAAGTCCCAGCGTTTCAGCCAATGACGCACGTCACCAAGCTTGTTTTTAATGAGGGCTCGGTCGACTCAGTAGTAGCCAGACAATTAGAGCCGGGGCAGCTGTGAGTCAAGGCCCTAATTGGCTGCCGCGCGATCGGCGCTGGTTTCTTGTGGCATTGTAGATCACATAAACCCTAAAAGTCCACATCAAAACGCTGTCTGTTCCTTTCTCGCAGAGTTTTCAGTGGGCCGTTTTTTTTCTTTTAGTTTTCTTTTTTAAGCTGTAAAAATAGGCGGAAAGTTAACAAAAAAAAAGGCGGCGATCTGATGCAATGGGTGTCTTGCCGACAAGAAAAGCACCATAACTGTGATTTATTTTTATTATTATGATTATTTCCTGCCTGAACCTGATTGGCTCTGTCACTGGAAAGTAAACAACTGAAATTAGGATGTTCGTCTGTTCACGCCGAGTGCAATAGGGGGTAAAGGGGCGGGATGCGACGTGCGGCCTCCAAAACTCTGCTACAGGATTGTTATGACTCCGCCGTTATCCGAGAGCAGCAGACGCATCGTCGAGACGCTGCAATATTAATTAGCTTATCACGATGCATCACTGTCACTGACGCTGAAATGCTGAGGCCACCGGGAGAGAGGGCAGCTCGTATTGTTTTTTTTTCCACTTGAATTCTGCTGAGTTAAATAAACACAAAAAAACATAGCTAAATCAAACTGGGATTAGGGCGTGATTAAGCTTTAAAATAAAGGTCAGCACCCGAGGATGCAGAAACATCTATTTGGAGGGAAATAAAAAGCAGTTTAAAGATCACTGCGAGCGATTAGCCCAATACTCCTCATGGGAATACCACAGTGAAATCTGTGTTAATTTTAAATGACTGCTGGTGTTATCAAACAGGAGCATTTTTTTGCACACATGCAAGCACACACTCATTAAAAGAGATAAGGGTGGGGATGACAGTGATAAAGCAGGCGGCAATCATCCATTCAGCATGCGCATTCTCTGAATTATTTCATCCAGGATTGGCCGTGGCATTTTGTTTTGAAGCAAAGCCACGCATGACATGTGACGGCGCCGTGTCCTCACAAAGCCCGAATTACGTGAGCGGAATGAAATGTGCCTGCTGTGCCTGCAGAGCACAGAAGACTTCCTAATGAGACACTTCCATATTGTAGGTGAGGTATTTTATTACAGAATGTCGACAAGCCTCCTCTCAAGTACTTTTTTTTTTGTTTTTAAAGCTCTGGCAGGGTTTAGGCTCTAAGAATATCCCATAAAAGTACTTTAATTTTATTTTCAAATACATCCTCAGTGGGACTGAGGTCTGCTGACTGCAGAAGGAAATCTTCACAAGTCAGCTCTTCCTCAAGACTTCAAATGGACTTTGATACATGTTTAGGCTTGCGGCATGCAAACTGTAGAACAGAGTGAAAGTTCTCTTTGGTCAATGTGGAGTTGATCCTTTACAAACTCAAGTACTTAAAAAAAAAGTGGATACATGCTTCTAATATTGCTAATCTTTCTAAGCATTGTGTTGACCTTCTCGTATCTCCTCCCACCGCCTTCCCTTCCTCACTGTTGCTGTTCTGAAGCTACCACTTTTAGGCATGTGCTTGTTGACTGCAGACTGTTGAAAGCTTTGAATGACTTGTTTGTGCTCATGCACTAATGGTCCGCTTTGATGAAAACTCCAGTTGGAGGATAGAGCACTAAGTGTACCAAAGAAAAGTACAGCAGCACTGGCTGAACTTAATTTCAAGGGGACTGCATTATTTGGATTTCTGTTTATTTATTTCTAATTTCCCATTACACATATTGTGGCGTGAGGACTGGTTCATCCACCACGCTGGCCAGTGTGGAAACTATCGAGCTTCAAATACTCCCAATAAAGACAATCAGTGCCAGGTTTTAAATCTGTTTTCTGTGGTCGGAATGATGCACTTTATTTGATGCAATCAGGAGCTGTTCTTTGCCACAAATGAAAAGTAGAATAATTGCAGCAATAGTGATGGAGTATCCCACAGCAATTAGAGTGTGATGGACCAGTGGGTCAAGAAACGAGGGTTACGAATGTAACTTGGGTTGTATGATTTTGCTGTCTCTTGTGGCCAGGATGAATAAAAATTAATCTGGCAAGCTTTACATAATGCTGTTTCAGCCAACTGGTGCCAGGTAAATCTTTCTGTATTTTACAGTAGCCTAAGCAGTTTTAAATCAGTTCTATGTTGCAGGAAAGGTGCACTTTATGTCAACCAGGTGTTGTTCTTTGCAATAGGTAAGAAGCGGAATAACTGTAGGAGACTTGGGTTCTATGAATTTGCCATCTCTGGAGGTCAGGAGGAATACAATTGAATCTGGGAAGCTTCCATGAAAGGTTTTGGCGTCCACTGAAAGAACAGAAGGGACTGAGGAAATAAATAAGATTCTATTTCATTCAAACCTTTAGCTTAGTGTTCACTGTGTGAACTTTTAAAAGTCAGTGCTTGGTAAATCTGCTTGTATATTGCAGTATACTGACGTTTCAAATCTATTTTAACAGCAGCTTTCCTGTCTCTGGGTCTGGTGCCAATGCAACCAATGGAGAAGAACTCCCGCTGTAGTTTTGTAGTTTTTGTAACCTTGGTTCTATGAATTAACCATTTATAGACCATAGATAGATAGCTAGAAAATCTCTGGTCTCTGGTTTCTCTGGTATACGCACACATCAACAGTATTTGTGTAATTGCTCCCACTGCCAGTAGGGGGAGTCAAACGTTCTACACCACAGCTTTAACTGAAACTGTGTGAAACCAAAAAACATGCAATGACAGGAAGTTCATTGTCATATTGAGAAAACAAGGCAAGCACATTAAAACATGCAGTCACCATTCAAAAATATCCGTCCCAGATTTTTCTTGCACATTTAACCATCCGTTCTTGAATAATATTCGATGTGACAGTGAACCAAGTGCCCACACACCGCATGTTGCACCGGGCTTGTAAAGATCATTCACAACTCTGCGAGGTTCTGCGGACTCACAGGTTTCAAACACCCGTGGGCTGCTTTCTCGGCTCCGTGCGAGCATCGGAGCCATGTCAAGTGCGCTCACAGCCACAGCTGGAAGGAGATTCAAGTAGTTCCAGGCTCTAAGACTCCAAAAAGAGACACTGACAGGACTCAGGGTTCTGACTGTAGCAGGCGTCCTCAGAGTTACTTGCTGTATACATACTGTACTCCTCCAGTTCCTGGAAGAATCAACTACCTGCGCAAACGGGAAGGCTTGTGGTATCTGTGTTTACCTCATTCTTCCGAATTCATTCCAATCAGGCTGGCCTGTTCAAGCCGTGTCACACCAGGCACTTGTATTCTGTTAATCAGAATCTGATAATTAGCATTATTGCCAACGTCTTTGCAAATCCAACAGCTATCGTTTAAGGTGATTGATTATTCATGCTGCCCACCTTTTTCAAGAAGTCCTATTTTGATCTGAAGTACACAAACGCAGTAACATAAATACATCCGGCGTGACGTGTGCACACAGTGAGATAAGTGGAGCAGTAGACCTCGGGATGAATTAAGAACATGTATTTTTGAATCCCTTTTAAAAGCTTGAGGAGATCTCGCTGACAACCCTCGCCAGCGTTGCTTCGTTATCTCAGGATTAGGCAGCACAACATGAATCAGTCATTCAAATGTCTGTTTTACATGCTTTAATCTGAAGCAGGCAGCTGTATTTCATTAGAATCCTCACACGGAGGAGTAGAAACGGGGATGGGTTTAGATTTGCCATTTGGAATTAAAGTCTTCGGTAATTAAATGCCGAATGTGTCTGTGAAGAATGGACGGGATATTGCTGCATTCGGCAGGTGCTAGCTCAGGCATCAGTTTTAGCTCGGCAAACCTGGAATTAATTATTTATTTGGCTGTTCGAGTGTTGTTGTTTTTTTATTTTTTCGCCTTCAGTTCAGCTGTGGATGGCAACCATGTGCCGTGAATAAAGGTTCCAGGTGATTTTATCAGAACTCCCTCAACCGGAGAGGAACCGATCAATAAAATCAATGTGTTCTGCTGGACTGAAAACACACACACATGGTCTGCATTCCAGTGCACATACTTGCTGTGCAGAGTTTCTGGTATCGATTCAGTGAAACACATCAAATCATCAAATAAATCAGTTAAAGATACCAAGTGGTGTGACTTGGTGTTCAGGTGTGTATGCCAAGCCAAGAACTAAACCATGCATTAGCATAAAATTCTCTAATATCACACTCCCCTCAGGGCTTCAGAAAACTCCCAAATATACCCAAAGTCACTTAAATCTGGGGTCAATGAAGTGTTGGCTTGCTTTCATTAATTGGGCTAGCCATGCATTCAGCATTATAGACTCAAATTACCTGCTGCTCAACTTTCTGACCATCCTACCCTATTAGTAGCTTCAGCCTCATCGCCAGCCGTCCAAGTATCCCGTCTTTTTCCCTTACCTGTCACTCCTCACCTAACTACCCGCCGTCTGTCCCTTCAAACGTTCGTCACCCTTGGATCCAGCGGAGCCACATTACCTGATCAGCCCTGGGGTATAAATTGCAGCCTGCATTTACTTTGGGTCAGGTTGTCGGCAAGTGCAGAATGTCTCTTACATCACTTTTAAAAATCCCTCGGTATATCCTTTGTATTATTTTGTCAGCTACCGTTGAGAACTTTAGAAACGTTCCAAATGTGGATCGGTTTAAGTGGTTCAACTCAGGAACCATTAGATTGTCAAGTCAAGGTCTTTCAACTTCACTTTCCATTCACTTCCAGCCTGAGTAATTCAAACTGCTATGTACGGTCTTGTTGTGGACTTTTTTTTTGTGTGTTGCACAATGGCTTGTGAACGCCTCAACATCCAAGGTTCACCATAATCAATAGGCTGTCCTTGCAATGTCTTTGTTAATCATTAAGGCTGTGTTGGCTTTTGTAAGGATCATAAAGACGTGGGTTTGTGCATGCCTCATGCAGCCTCATGCAGTATACATAAGAACCATTTGGAGTGCTAATGAGCAAACTGCCGTCCAAAATAACAGACATATTTGTTCTTTAAACGATTCACCTCAGGGCATAACCCCTCAAATGACCATGGTAACTCTGACTCCAGAAGCAAAGCTGAAAACAAAGGTGCTGTCATGGTATTGACTTTGGAACCTTCTTCTGTGCATGAGATCAAGTTTTGATCAAGTTTCTTTCTTGGACTTTCCCTCCATTGATTGTTTGATTGGTTTCTTCTTGTAAGCTGCAACCCCCAGCCTCACCTGTGCCTCATTAGTCTCAGTGTGTGTATATATAGCCCCACCTTTCTCTTTGTCTCTGCATTGTTCCATGCCTCGGGTACATTGGCAGCAGTGTTCTTGTTTTCCTCTTTGTGTGTCTTTATTCCTTGGGTATTGACCCTTTTTTTGTTTCCTATGTTGGTTATTTAAGTTTAGATTTCTCTGCCATCAAAGTTCAGCTCTTTCTGTTCCAGATTTATAGATTTTATTGAAGTTCTTTTGTTTCCTGCCTCCTCTCATGTCTGCATTTGGGTTTTACTTCCTTGCAGAACGTTCTAATGCCCCTTGAGTACTTGGAATCTTGAAGGGTGATGGGGACGGTAGCACGTCAACCAACAATTCAGACAGAATGTAGTAACAGCTATGGATTTTTATTGGTGACACTTCAAGCTTAAATAGCTTTTCAAAACCTGTAGGTGGGACAAGCGGCTGTGCTAAATGAAATGATAATTACAGCAAAATCAGGCATGTTGGCTACCTACAATAAACAACCCAAGAAAAGGCTGACTCACTCCTTTAACAAAAGGCTTATATAAATAGAAATTCAGTGGGTGGCCCAAAACAACTACTCTAGTGTTTTTAGACAAATAATTACACAAAGGGAAATGAATGGGGTACCCTAGGCTTAAGAAAGATTGTCTAGGTTTTGTGTTCTCCAGAAGACCAGATGTCTTCTAGAAAACTTAACAGTACCAACTGCTTTTGTTTCAGCTTTGTTTTTTCAGCACAAAGAGCTGAATTCCAGCTATTGATTTATTTTGATACCCTATGACACTAGTTTCTGAAAAGTGAATGTGTAGGAAAAAAAAAACTTGAGGAAAGAATTAAAACTCCAAGAGCTTTTGGAGCGAACGCTGCCTTTTTTCTTTTTTTTTTCTAAATCCGTCCCTCGTTGCGCTCTCAGGCCGCGTCGCTATTCCAAACTACGGTCTCTGATCAATTAAATGTGCCTCTCGAGATAACTACGTTAATTACGATGCTGTTTGCTCGAGTCCTGTTGTGCTGCGGCGCACTTGAGACTTCACACTGAATGGGAGGCCAGATGGGAAGCATTTCCGTGGGGCTCAGGGTCTTGGATTGTTATGTATTCTTTCTGCTTCTGTTACAAGATAAATTAAGCCTTGTAAAGTGTTTAAAATCTAATCAAATAATGTCTTTTTTTTTCTTTTTTTTTGGAGTGCAAGCCAATTATGTAAAAGCACATTACATGAGCAATGAGATGAAGCTCCAAGGTAACTGCTGACTGTTTTCTTACTTGTTTTTGTGCTGAGAGAAAGTAAAACTTTGTATTTTTGATATTGTGTAGAAGTTGAAGAGGAGAAAAGGAGGGAGGGGGGTCTTTCTGAACTGTACACAGACTCCGCTTTGGGAAAACAGCCTCAGCCAGAAGTGCTGAGTAATGCACCAGTTCTAGGCCCCTGCAGACAAACTCTTACTCACAGCCCGCGCGCACGCACACAAACATTTGAGTCAGCGCTGCCCTGCAGTCTGCATCAAAAAAAAAAAAAGCAACCCTCAAGTGATAAGCTTTGCAGAGAAGAAACGAGGATTCCAATGCTAATCTCCTAAACATGATTTTTCATAGCGCTTTGCACAACATGCCTCCGGATTAAAGACATTCTATTAAAGAGAAGGGGCTTAACATATGGAAGGGGGAGAAAAGCCAGCTGTACTTGGCTGGGTTTAGCCGTCTGAGCTACAGTTCAATAGTCCCTTTTTTTTAAAAAAAAAAGTGCATTTGCTCGACACTATGTACTGTGGGATGATCCCTCCGAGTAGTAAAGCATCCAAGAGGAGGGGAGGGGAGGGTGTTGGTTCTGATTGACCAAATTTTACATCACTATTTACAAGGTGTCAGGCTTCTGTTGTGCTTTAAGTTATTTTATGAGAAGCGGCTTTAAGTCTCTTAACACAAAATGAAACGGTAACAAGAGCACTGTGGCGAGTAAACAATGATTCGGAGCCCATTTACAGCATTCTGAGCTTTTAAAGTGGTTATTTTATCCCCTGTATCAGACAAAAGCGTTTCCAGACAGTGTCTCGGAGTTTGTATGCAGAAAACGAGGGATGGGAGATTGCTTTGCGGGCACGCCCAACCCCCTTCCGCCTCGCGGGCAAGTGGATCCGTTTCTGTGTGACGCAACCAAACGTTAAGTGGGCTGCGATCAATATCCTCAATCAGAGAAAGTGGCTGTGCTTTGGATCATTTGTATTCTTTAAGTTTGAATGAAAATGTTCAACAGATGGAACCACATGGGGCATATTAGGCTTAGGGTATATTTGATCTTTACAAGGACTTGAACTTAGAGCAGCAGGTGGTGGAGCGTGGGTGTCTGGGCTCATTGACATTGGAGGCTAGAGTGGAAGAGACTCGGGTGTGGATGTTCCCTCTGAGTGTGCTTTTACACTTATATTTCCTGTTCATGAAGTAATCAAGACAAAGATCTGACGTGCCCTCAACACTTGCAAGCGCAATTTGCGCGGGGAAGATTGGATTTAAGGGGATCGGCGGCTGTGACCACCCTCCCTAACCGGACTCAGCCTGGTCCATTTGTTCCGGAATGGACTACGATTGCTGCGTTCACACGAGCCCACACGAAACGACCCGCGGGTTAAATGTTTGGAACAATGACCTCGCTGTGAAAGCACCCTAAGGCAGTGGCTGGCTGAGCAAATTATGGACCCAAATTGGTGGCTGAATAGAAAAGAGAAGGGGGGAATGGATGTTGCTGGCAGAGTTAAATGGGTATAAGTAAGCTTGAGTGAAATTAGGGTAGTGGTTAAGGGGTGGCCCTGATCCTGAGAGAACTTCATTTCTCGCAGGTCTGCAATGCAATTTTATAAAATGGGTCTAAATTTGGCTTTAGTTTTCACAGTAAATGAAAATGTCCTTTTAAATTCTGCTATTAAAGACAAATTGCCAAGCTAATTACACCCGAAGGAAATAACACAAGCAACACACATCTAAAAGCTGGGAACATTACGCTACTCGGAAAATATTACCGTCTCTGACATTTTGTCTGGGAGGCTTAATTCTCAAATGTCTGAACACAGGTGAAGCAGCGTCTGAATCCCATTTACACTGCTGCAACGTGGGATGGCGAGAGTGGAATAAAGGGGGTTTAAGAGTACGCCGTTACACCGATCTTGTTCCTGCGGGCTATGTGTAGCAGTATGCAATAAATGCACCAGTGCTCTTGTAGTCTATAAACTGTCGCACAGTGTATACACACATTTCTCCAAGGCAGAATTTCAGAGGAAGAAGTAATTTCCTCCCGGTGGTTGTGTGGAGCTCGGAAAGCACATCATTGTGTAAGATGTCAAGCTGAGCAGCAAGGTATTCTGGTCAACAGAAGTGCACGTTTCTTTGTTTGAGTAATTTATTTTTCCTTCAGTGAAATGAACATTGCAGTTTATTTTAGTATTAACAGCTGCAGTTTGAAATTAAGGGCTACCTAACAAGTGTTAATCCACATGCTGTTTATCCATCCTGGCTCAGTGTTAACAGATATATAAGAAAGAGAGACATTATAACACTGCAGCTTACAGACCAGGGTTCAAACTTCATGCCACGTGTTTTGTCAGGCGTTAAAGCAGCTCACGATTATCCATTCCAGCGCATATCAACCCGAGCACAGGGGTGATCGAGACCTCGTGATGCGCTAAAGGCCTTGGCTCTGTCACGTCAATATGTCGAAGCCGTAATGTGAGAGGGAACATGTACAACTAAAGCCCCATGCCGAGGCGGGTGGCGTTAATGTGTCCCCATTGGCGATGTCCAGTGCTGATGTTACCTCAATCAATCAACGTAGGATGACTCGCAGCCAATAAAACGGCATCTGTATCGCATTAATCCTGCCAATTTTTGCCTTCTTAAGGAGCAGGTAGAGTACATGATGCAGCATGGCATTGCTGAGCCCAGGTGTAATCCGTGGAGTTCTCCACGTTTGCTTACTTGCTAATCAAAGTTAGTTGCGGTGAAGATGCTACCAATAGCTGGCTATCATCAAAAAGGAGGCATTGGTGCTTCTCATCGATCTATAGGTGTGTCATGTTTGATGGTCTTTTTCTTTCTCAGTCTTATTTCAGATTAGGGTTCAGTTTGTCATGTATAGGGTTAGTGTTGAACCCATTTATTTCATTTAAGTTTGACTTTATACGAGAGGCTTCGCACCAAGATGATGGTTGAATGTCTGACATATGCCTTCTGTCGTGATCTTTCTCTAGAACAAAGTATTTTTTGTCTCTGAAATCAACCAAGCGGTTTAGTTGCCTTAACGTGACCAGGCCACTTCTAGAAACTAAAATCCTAACAAAGAGAAGGGAATAATAAAGCTTTTCTGCGGGGAAAAAAAAAAAAGTTGTCACACCTTACGCCTCCTCCTCATCTTCCTCCCCCCTTAGCCTAGAGGCTTCTCCTTTTCCTTGTGTGTCTGCCTGTGTTGTGCTTTGATTGCAGCACTGCAGTCAGGTGGGTGGGCCTACCAGCTGCCAGCTATTCGCAATCTTCTCCACTTAAAACACCAGGCCTCGACTCCTCCATGCTGCCAGATTGTAGACACAATTTTCTTGGGGTTAGGCTTGTTCCAATCTTCTCTGAAAGTGATGCAAAGTTTTTGTACCTTGCACTAATCCTGTTTTTTTTTCTTTTCTTTTTTCAATCCCTCGGTCTTCCCCTTCCCACGGACTGACCCCCTTATCGCATGCGCTGCCTCCTCCTCTCAGGAGCCCTTTAAATAACTGAACTCAGAAGAACCTTGTTTCTTTGTTTCAAGGCTTTTGCATTCTCTTACTAGCACCCAGTGGCATAATTATTGGCCCGGCATTTAATTTGCGCTGCTCTTTATACTCTCTCTCTTGCCTGTTAGGTTAGGGTTACATAGTAGGTTGTCATCTGCAAACAACAGTACATGCCATCTTATTTAGAGGTCACAGTGCCTCTGAGTTTATGTCAAGGTTTCAGTGATCACAACATGCATTTATGTAATCAGAAGTGTTACATAAACCACTGTACATTGTTCTGATCTACCTTATTATTCAGGAGTGTGCATCAATGGAACGCTTCAGTGGCTGTAGAATTAAATGCAATAAGTGCAGACCACGAAGGCATCAATAGTCATGGGCGTACCCCATTGTATTCTGTTCCTCTAAATCTCTGAGTAGTTATTTATTGAGGTGGAACTGGTTTGAAATATGACAGTGAAGAGGCGTTGATTCATATTCATAGAGTTAGAGGGTGCAGTGAAATATTAAGCAGCAGAACATCAAGTCGGCTCTTTTTGAAAAGAATGATCCGTGCAAAAGCTAACCTGCCTTAGTCACACTCTGTGATCAGTTTTGACTGCACTGTGAGCCCGGTGGTGGTACTCCTCCTCCTCCTCCTGCTTCCATTGATGAGTCACCCCGCACGCCTGCCTCTAAACTGCCCCGGCTCCTTCTATGCCTTCCATTTACTCTACCCATGAGGCCTGCAAAACGAAGCAAAAGGACGGCGACGTTAGAGGGTGGGAACTACAAAGCCTCATATCAGAATGTAATTATACGACTTGGCATGCACGCCATTGTAAAAAGTGTAATTACTGTGCCCTGGAAATTCAGATGTGGAGACTGACAGGTTAATGCAGTCAGAGAGGGAAAAAGTTCGAGGGGGTATTAGGAGTCACCTTTTTAACCAGCCTCCGAGCATTTACCGACTATTAATTAATGTGGCCCTCGAAACCCCTTTAGTGCGTTTGATTGGCAGCAGCGCAAGCACATTTCCTTTACATAACTGCCAGGAAAACAAACAGCGTGGAGGCTTTAGCTGTAATTGGCATCCACGCGGGCCTCCAGAGAGAGGGAGCGGCATTATTTCCACGGCACACTTCGCGGGTCGCGCCTTACCTATATGACAAGCAATTAAAGATATAGTGGTCTGATTATGATATTGCTTTTTTTTGCCACACAGGCTTGATTGGCATTTTATGTTGACTTGTGTTTTAATTGGGATGCTGCCCCCGTTCAAAGAGCAAACTCATTATTTCTGCTCCCACTTATTTACGGTACCTCCGCGGATCCTGCTAAAAGTTGAAATTGCTTCAGTTAACCTTATCAGACTTATTTCCATCTTTGCACCTGAATCATTGTGGATTATTGCCACAGAGGCACAATGACTTACTTCTTTGTCATTAGGCTATACCTGCGACCTTAGTTTAGAAGCAAAGAGAAATATCCCAAACATTACTTTTTATAAAAATGCAGAATTCTGTCGCAGCTTTCTTTGGCTTTTAAGTTCCACCTCAAACACTAAAATAGCCGTCCACTTTCTTTTATTGGCAGACTCAGTTTCTCCAGATCAGCAGTACTTTATCGCATCCCCTACGTGGTACTCTTTCATATGTGGCCAGGGGAGGAGGGGTTAATCCACTTAATTAATTTAAACTATAATCATCAAAAGGTGGGAACAGGAAAAATGAGCCATCAGAGAAAGACAAAATGACACACTTTAATTAATTGGAATAACACTGACATTCAGATTTAGATTGTTTTAGGCGACGTTAATGGCTTTGCAATCAGATTTTATTGACTGTGCTTTCTGAACAATGAAGGCTCACATGTTGATTGACTTATTTACTTACTTATTACCTCCTCACGCTGTGGCTTGGCTAGGAACAGTCTTGTTTTCGCCCAGTTAGGCAGGAGGCGTGGTTCAAGGAAATGTCTTATTCTATGGTCTACTTCTAGGACCAGTCATAAGTAGCCTCTTTAGCCTTTTAGTGAAGAACTAAAACAGTTCATAACAATGTGGACAGCACATCATCACATCCATGATAAAAGTCGAACAGGACTGTGGGTGTGACTGATTTAATGAAACAGAATTTCCAATAAAAACTTTACCACTGCCAATGGAGGGGTTGGTGAGTTTTGTCCAACGTTTGAGTTCCACCTTTTTTATTCTTGACTGAGCAAAACGAGAGGTGGTTTGCATACTTTTGCAATTGTTAATAGTTGAATCGTTTTCTGATTAGCCAACACATTCTCAAAAAAAAGTGAAATCTTACAGTATTGTTTTAAAGAGACAACACAGAATGCATTCATTCCCCACATTATTATCAATAACTTAATGATGAATCACGCTCACAAATGCTGTCCAGTTAAAATGCTAACTATATGAGAAGACATTCCCCCTGTACAATGAGGCTGTCAGCGCCGCTATACACCGCGGAAGCCAATTTCCATATTGTGGCTTTCAAGCTTGGCAGTCCTGACAGAGCCGTGATAATGGCAACTTCACAGTCGTGCCTTCTGAATGTAGATGTGTCCGAGGAAATGTCATGTGACATACTGTTGGCGTGCGCTTAATGTGGAAATGACAACAGGAATATATAGGGCAGCCAGATAAGGAGAGTCCCCGATGGGAATCCGCAGATTGGGCCAATTCGGCCGTCTCGCCGAGGCTGAGCTTCGCAGCCAATGATGAAGTGACATTTGAAAAAGTACAATGGTAGCCCACTTTGTGAAGATAACGCAGAGTAAATTGGTCAGAAAGGGATAGCACAAGCAATAAGAATCAGAGGCGAGGTGTGTGGCCAGTGTGAAAGCTGAGGCTTTTTGCTAGGTCTTGACCGTGGAGTCCCCTCGAGTAGTCATTCAGCTCAGACTGACAGCTTGATTAATAATAGTTATGTGTTAAACAAATCTTGCTTCATAGCTGTCATCTAAGGTAATGTGTGCCCTGCAGTTTGCTTCACACCAGCTGATTCTTAGCCCCAACACCGTTCATTACAATCATGGAACATATAAAACGTCTATTATCCAGCAAGAGAGCAGATGCTGGTGTGGCTTTATTGTGGCATGGACTCTATTATTTTTAGAATTCATTTGCAAAATGTCCCTGGAACGAATTTGTTTGAAACCCAAAGCAGGCTCTTCTTCACTTGCCCCTTGACTCTCATTGTCTTTTCGTTAATTGCTAATTTATTTGGCGCCTTTCTGAGTCACCTGCTCATAAGTGACCCACGGAGGCTGCGGCGGACTTTCGACGAGGCGCCTGAAATGAATAAATCCTCCTCTTTTCTGCCTCTCGTTTAGATAACACCTTAAGTAACATCTTACATCACACTGTACTTAAAAACCAGATATAACCTGTGGAAATCTTTTAAAATGGTACGTTTACTCCAGATACAGTGTCCTGCAGCATTCTGTATGGAATTTAAAAACCCATATAAATTGTGAATTGCTCTCCACCAAGTTTTTGTGTCCATAGCTTTAAATGCAAATAAGCTACTTATGTCTCTGCCCCTTTCCAAAAGAGGGCGGAGCCTTTTCTTTCTGTATGAAAGATACGGAATCAATTTGACAAGACTTTTCTGAATGTTTAGTGTATTTTTACACATGTACTTAAAATTGTATTAGCATTTGCTTTCTCTATTTCCCATTATTGGGACCAAGCTGAGGCAGTGCTAATCCCCTTATAATGCCTCGCGGGGTTGCAAATTTAAATGGCTCGTTCCGGCACGCTCTTTATGATCATCTGAGAAAGGAATTAAACAAGGGGATGGTGTTTTCTTACATTTTATGGGTCTCTAGTCACACTTGGATTTTGGTAATTGTAATTTCTAATTAGGTTCAAGTGTGTTGTTACATTGTGATGCAACTTACCAGCCGATCCCCAAGGGCAACGGACCTCTGCAGTTTTATTAAGCCACGGCTGGATTACATACAGTCGCCATGCAAAATTTCCCAAACGGAAATAATGTATTCAGAGATACACAGATGTCTCTCTCTTGGAGATTTATACTTGCCGATCTCACCTTGAAATTACATATCGCACATGCACACATTTTGATTTGCAATATGAAACACCCCAGGCCTCAAGAAAACAATTTAATTTACTCTTTCCCTGACTCTAAACCTAACAAGGCACATATTCTAATATGATCAAATACATTCATATAAATCATCTTTAGGGGTTCCTTAACTAGTTTCCCCTGCTGTTATGTCCCACCATATGTGTTTATTCTGTTTTTTTTCCTCCCCCTTCCTCTCTCTCTCTCTTTCTCTTTCTCTCTCTCATTAAAGCTGGGTTGGGAGTAGGAGCCCGCAGTGTCTCATGTTTTATTTATGGCGGAGATGTGTCGGCTCTGCTCGTCTTCAGCTCGGGCTTTTTGATCTTCTTTCATTAGGAGGATGTTCAATATTTATCAGTGCTGTTTCCCATTATTCTGCCCATGGATAGGTCGAACTCTTTTACCACTTCACAGTTGCGCGACTATCATGGCTTTCTCGCAGCACACATTTGTTAGGGAAATGAAACGGTAATCTCTCTGAAATGCTCCTTGTGATGCGGAAAGAGGGGTTCGTACATCTTGATAGCATTTTGCTAGATAGATGGCAACTCTTTAAAGTCCATAGAGGACATTCTGCTGAAACTAGACCCAATATATCTTCAAAGGTTTTAGGTAATTAAGGTCATATGATGCACTTAATATTAATAATTTTCAATTCATCTTCAGCTTTGCTCTGCTCTTTTGCAGATAATAAACTATGTCTGTGATGCTCGTGTTCATTTTGGTTACTTTTTTTTTAACTGGCACAAATAAAGTTTGGAGCAGATGTGCAATCCTCTTTGACAAAATGTCAGCTTCATTTTGGTGTGAGATATAATAACCGCCCAGCATCATTGATATGAGGCCAGCTTGTCCACTCTAACCTCACTACATCGGGGCCCTGGTATTGCTAGGGGTATCTGCGCCTCTCCTTTGTTTTTGTGACACCGCGAGGGCACCTCTCATCGGTACGAGCTGTCGCTAGTCAGCCTGCCGTGTTAGCAATCAGCCCCAGCTTGCCGGGCTTGACAGCGTGGCCCCGGCTGAGGTCAAGCCTTTCAGCATGTCACTGCGGGCCGAATGTAAAATTGCAGCCCCATGCAGCGATGTGAATGGAGTGGTATTTTCGCTGCTTTCTTTTTTATGTGACATGAAAGCCATTACAGAAGACCAAGCAAGAGCTGTCTGTGAGCGGGCAAAAGTGTAAAATGAAAGAAAAGTGTAATCCCCATGCAGAACATAAAATTATTGGACCTATTAGGAACTATTTGTGGAGTCGGCACACCTGCTGCATGAGCTGGAATATGAATGAATGTGCGAACACGAATGTGTTTGTCACGGTGACACAGAATAATTATTGTTCACACTGAGGGCACGTTACATGCAGTTAAAGTGGGAACAATTCTCTGTTATGTAAGTGTACTACAATATGCTGGTGGTGGGCCTTGATCAAATGCTTCACAAGTGATTGATGGCACTATAAAAAGTGTAGCCATCTCTTGGTCCAAGGAGGTCAATGGATGATAACCAAGTTAGCCTTCAGATCCTGTTTACACTGCTAAAGGACTTGGTCCAGATCTCATGGCATGTACAAAGTAACCCAAAGTACTAGCTATGTGCACAACCACCTTTTTGTGAATGTGCGTGTCCTTTCCAAGGCTGGGCGCAGCACCACTGGTAGTTAAGAAAAGGACTAAGAAGCTTGTGCAGTTCGGAAATGTTCTCTATCTTTTTTCTAAATCTAACAACAGTTTTGGAGTTGTCCAACAACCCAAGGACCTAGGCCAAAAGTGAAGCATTTGGTATATTCTGCTATCCACCTCCAAAAGCCAACTTGTCTGTATCCAAATGTGTGCAGCCAAACACGGTAACTCTGCAAACAATCATTGTCATTTTTGGAGGTCACCACAAGGTGAAAAAGTGTTGAGGATTTATTGATTGCGTCAATCCATTAAACAGCTAGCTAACTCGAAAATGTTTTTAAAACATTTAGCATTCATCGGGAACTCAGGTACATGCAGAAATGCCAGTTAAATGTGGAGGAAAATATATGTATTTCTATATAAAATGTCAAAAACTATACATTGGAGGATTAATTCTGACTTGAGCTTTACCCAGCGAGGGGAAACCTTGACAATATTTCCAACTCTTTTCCTCTTTTTCCTATCAGTGCTCGACATTACAAGTACGCTGCACATACTCCGATGCAGTTGTTGCTCTTACAAGTTCCATTCGAGGTCAACCAAAGTCGAAAAATGTAATATTTATTTTTGCATATGCCAGCCAGCACAGCTGACAGACAGGAGCTGTGGGGAATTTTGCAGCGGAATAATTGTGGAGATGTCAGCTGATACACAGTCAACACAAGGATGAGGAAGAGGTTAATAAATGGATTTAATCTGGGCCTGCCTAATATGCAGAAGCGAAACCAGGACAACTGACAGAACCAGGACAACCAGAAGCAAGTGGTATGCATATCAGATGTCGGAGCCAGACCATTTAGTGATTTGTATGTAAACACTAAAATCTTAATCATCCTAAAAACGTACTGAGAGCCAGAGAAGGACGGTAGTACGAGGGAGATTTGTTCTTGTTTGTGAGAGGTGCTTGGCTGACACCAGCAAAAAGGGCATTAGAGTAGACGAGACGAAATAAAAACGGCCTTTCTGATTTTTTAAAAGACCAAAAAGACTGCAACTGCATTAAAGATTAGATGATGGATTACCAGACGGTACAGGAATGCTTTTAAGGAGTTAGCTTCATTATGTTTTAACGGCAGGTAACGTGTATCAAATACTTTGACTTTGACAGTGACAGAGTCATCAAGTATATTACTGCAAGGTCTTTCCACTGGGAATACATATGGAAAGAACCATGCAGATATATTGGGATACTATTAGCATTCTCCATCGACCTGCAACACAGACAATGATTAATATATCTGAAAATAGTTGACTCGCAGCAGTGAATACATGCAGTCTTGAATAATTTTGAAATCCAAAGGTTCTTTGTGTACTTTGGTGTAGGGGGCTATTGCAAAGACCTGGTTAGTTTGGCTCCAATGCATTTTATAGAGGAACATTGTAGATGCACTGTACAGCTGTAATCGATTTATAATGGTATAGGTGGTCTTATTTCACTTCTATTATCGGCTACACATTGAGCCAGGAAAGATAAGCAGCAAAGTAGAAAAGGCCTTCGTTATTTAAAAAAGAAATCCTTACTAAAAGTTTTTTTTTTTTCCTCATTTCACTCATACCCGCCTTTCTAATGCTGAAACGGAGTGGCAGCAGTACAAAGGCTGGCTAGGCAGAAAAATAGATCCAACTCTTAGCAGAAGTTCTCTGATGTCTTGAAAGGCTTCTCTTGGAAGTTCTCTCAGTAACTCCTTTCCTTTGCGGCTAAACAGATTTGATGATTACCCCCCGAGATTCAACCGCGCACGGCGCAGGAGGAATTTACTCCTCTCATATCACACGTGTCAGCTGCTTTCCGTCGCGGAATTCATCCGCAGAGCACGGATGCCGGTATTGTCATGAATTGTAAAGGAAGGGGCTTTTTCATCAAATCATCTGTTGAGGTAGAAACTCAAAGCACATTTCGCGCGGTAATTGAAACAATTGCGCAAAATTGACTTTCATGAAGACAATGGTGTAAAACTAATCTGCAGTTTCTGACATTTCCATTTCTTGCTTGATTTATTAACGCCTTTTGAAACGAAATTACAGCATAGCCAAGGTAAGGCGTCTTGATGATTTGAGGTTGAAATGACCTTTACAATTTCCCAAAGCCTGGGTGGCCATTGAGTGTCTTATCTGAATTGCTTTAGAATCATGAAAAGGAAATCATCTATATCTTTGTTTTCAGTGGAGATAATTTATGATGGGGCTGCTTGAAAAGATGAATGGATACTCACTCTAAGGAGGGAGCAGCCTTAGAAAGACATTACTGGGTATAATTTTATTTTTAGGGTGGTCAATTTCCTTTTCAAACACAGTTTCATTGTATTAACCATAACAGACAAGTCCCAACCTCCACCTCTGTCTGCCGGCACACGCGGAATCCGCGGCGCTTCCCTCGTCCACCCTGCAAGGCAAAAGAGGGGTCAGTCGGAATCTAATGAAACAGCAATTTCATGTGACAAATTGAGTCCCGATACCAAAAATTCAATTTAAGCACGGCAAGGCTACGATGGCTGAATGTCTACAGGTGATTATGGCGTTCTCCTGGTAGCCCGTGAGACCCGGCTGATGTGATTGGATTTGAGGACGCGTAGATGTGCGCCCTCATAGAGGCGCCGTTATTCAGCCGCGTTGGAACTCGAGACGGCTTTTATTGGACTCTAATGGGTGCTTTCCCAGTGTTGTTGTGTAAACGCGCATGGACGCTCGTGATCGGCGTGCATTATTGTGCATTGGATGACCTGAAAATGAGTTGATCTTAAGACTTATAGGACAATAATTCCTGTGATTAAATCAAGATCCATTAGGATGATGTATTGGACTCGAAAAGAAGCAGTAGGAGCCTTCAATCTCGAATAACTCAAAAGGAAATGTAACATTTATATGCAATCTGTCCTTCGCAGGCGGGTGTGAGATCTCCTGAAGTGCCAATACTGTTTGGAGATTGCTCAGTTTTCATGTTTCAAGGCAGAGCAAACCTAAAATTGAGAAAGGCTCTGTACGCAATGAATCCCTTTCTTCTTTTGTCCATACTAAGGCAACCAAACTGTACAAACGGCAGAAAGTGTGTGACCAAATGGTGCTAGAAAAGTCCAATCACGTTCTGTAACACTGATTTAAATATGTAGCAGGTCAAGCTGAAGTTTAGATGAATATGGTAAGAAGGAAAGGTCTGAATAAGGCTAGCTCGTGCCTTAGCTCATCCTAGCTGGGAGGCAAAGGGGACTTAAGGACAAACAAGCTCTATTCACCAAATCCGTGCTTTCTTCAGAGTCATTTCAAGGGGACAGCAGCCACTCATAGAAATTACTCGGCAAATAACTGTTTGAAAGGCAGACAGCTGGTGCCTGGTCATCATGGCTGCCCAAACACTGATCGCAAGGTCCATCTCGGCATCTCAGACATCAGGGGAGACATAAAAAAAAAAAAAGGAAAAGGAAAAAAGCTGTTCATACAATCTGTAACCATATTGATTTTATGCCCCAGATGTTATTACAGAACTAATTGTCGAGCACGTGTAGCTGTATCTGTCCGTGGCCGTCGCTGCACGTTTTGTGGCTTTGGTGCTTTGCAATTTCACGGCGCGTAATCTTGATGAAACGCCACCTCTCCACCCGTCCTTAGCCCTAACTCTAATCATCTTTGGTGCCATTCCGCCACGTAAACCAACTCAAAAATGTGTTGACCTGACATGCGAAATGTCAAAATGCACGTTCCATTTATAAGTAATGGTTGTAACGGTTGTGCTGCAATTACAATAAGTCAGAAAAAAATAAGGTTTCCAGAGAAAGATAACGAAAGATGTCTTTGCATGTGCATGTCTTAGAGCTTTCTGTCCATGTTACACTACACTACTGCAATGTTGATCCTATGTCTCTTGGTATGAGCGAACCTGAGCAACCTTTCTGTTTAATCTTTCCCTTTCCACCCTACAATAAATGATGGCGACCCTTTATCAACTTCCGGGACACGGGCCAGGGAATGGGACGAAGAATCATCAAAATTGAAATTGCCCTATGATGAAGCAATTCTGCTCTTATGGGAGTAATCTCCATCAGACTCACAAAGCCTGTATCCATAGGCCTAATGGTTTAGCAAATGCAGCGTGTAAGAATTACAATCAGTGACCAATCTCAAATTATCTGAAAACTACAATGGGGAAATAAGTTTAGGAATAATAATGATCATTATCTAGATGTTGGCCTTTTTCTGTAATTTGACTTGGGTACGTGGGCGCAGCTGTGCTCTATGACGCCCTTCTTAAATGCCAAGGTCACACGTCAGAAGCTCAGACGGTCAATGTCTTGCTCGGGGACACTTCTGCATTATGAATCCCCGCTGAAACAGTGGCTTGAGTCTGCTCCAGCATGCATTAGGAGGAAGTCATCCCAGACACACGCGTTTGTCCCCGCAGTTTCCAATCAATCTGACTTTGAAAACGTAGGAAAGAGTCCAGGGAGAGCAATCAAATTCCCCACGGAAAGAGCCGCAGATGGCGCTGGTTCCTGCGAGGTGATAGCGCTAACCAGAAAGCCACCAGCTGCTGTGAAAGAGTCAAACCGCTTCTAAATTATTTTGGCTTCGACACCTGAAGACCTTCTATTTCTTTACTGACACAGCAGCGAGGCAATCAAACAGTCATTCGATACATTGTGTTGTTGAAGGGGTCTCACTCCTGTACAGAAGGCTCTCTGCACATTTTAAAGCACTTTAAAGAATAGGTGAACTGCCTGACCTCCACCTCCACAATTAGTTTTGTTTGATGCAGCTCTCCCTTGTATTGATCCAGACTCTCTAGTGCAGGCGGAGAGGGAGTGGATGAATGGCTTCGGCTTGCTTACTTGTTCTGATTCCTGTAACCTTGTTTGGCTCAGATGCCCACTCCTTTTCTGCAATTACATCACAACATATCTAAATATCTACGCTACATTTTCCCTCAATTTTAAACTATTAGCAGTGCATTTTCCAATCAATAGGCCTGATCATGCCTGGGCCTTCTGTTTTTTTGGGGGTTTTTTTTGAGCTGGCTTATAAGTGTAGAAGAAGTCAGGCAGGTACAAACACTGATTGCATCCTTTCTCATGGACATTTCTTCCATTTCATTTCATTGCAAATTTTATTCAGCAGTTCTTTTTGTTACGCCACAACACAGCGCTAGCGCAGCACATTATGTGTTGACTGTTCGCTTTTTTTTGTGTGTGTATTTTATTTTTACTTCACCCTTCCACCTCGGCACCTATAAACTACTAATGCTCTTGTTGTAATGTAGCCAAGCAAACGGTGCATTAAGTCAGATTAATATAGGTGGACCTTTCTTGGCTGCAGTAGTTCAAACATGCAAAGTCCAGCAATGCAAATAAAAAAGGAAACTGCAACCACATACAGGCCATTTTCTCTTTTCTTTGCTCTTTTTGAAATGACTTGCTAAACTGTTACTGCCATTAGACGGAAATCATTTAAAAATACTCATTATTCCAAATGTTTATTTCCACTTAACACAATTTTGCTTTTGTTGCCTTCTCCTGAGCAGCCGAGGTCGCTTGTTTTTCATTTCTGTTGAATCCCATTTCGCTTAAAACCGAACATTTGACCATTTTGCGTCTTATCTAGTCAATGCCAAGTGAAGGAAATCGATATCTGTGTCAGGATGGCCGTCCTCTACTCCAGGGTCTTGCATTACTCTGAGATGGTTCTGGAATGTTTGGGCAATGGTTTCATTACCCCAGCCTCAGTTCTAGTACATTAGATGACTCGGCTGCATTTGATGATGGAATAGAAACATCAGTCTTCATTTGACTGAATGACAAATTTTGATTTGAGCCGCTGATTACCATAATTACCTATGATGAGGCGGCCTCAGCAGAAGGCATGAGAAGATTACGACTTCCCTTTATGGACTCAATTAGAGCAAATGAAAGTTGGAATATGAGACAGTGATCAAAAGGGCACTTTAGATTTAGTGCGGATTTTCATGTATTCCAAATATAAATGTTGCTCCACAAGAAGTTAACACAAAAATATGATTTTGACATCCTAATTTATTCCCGCAGACAGATGAGGTTCAGGCAGACTCTGCTCCTGAGCTTTACAGCCAGTAAGATTATGCAATTTGACATCCACAGCTGGAACTGATATGCATCGTTCATTTTTATAATCCTATGCTCAGGGAGAGATCAGAGGGCGTAATCACTAAGTGTCTAATCTTACTGTGACAAGTTGGCACAAAAGGAGCCAAACCAAGACTTTTCTCTTCAGATCATTTAATAAAGCTGGTGCTTCTCTGTCACAGTGTGAAGCAGGAAGGTAGGACACAAGACGCAAAAGGAGACAGGAACAGGAAACAAAATAACTCAAAGGAAACTTGCTGAAAAGATTTCTCAAAAGAGCCACAGTGATGAGCAGGTAATTCCAAAAACAAGAGTCCAACAAAGGAAGACATGCAAAGCTGAAATTAAGCCAGAATCCAAAAATAACAAAAGGCAAGGAAAGAACGTGGGCAGGAAATAAAGCAAAGACACAGGAGAAACTTTCCAAATGCAAACAGGAAACACAAGGAGAACACAAATACAGAAGGTTTTCAGACAGTAGATAGAGAAGCGAAATCAGGTTGGTATGACCTGAGTAGTTCCTCATGTGTTGGTGAAGGACTGCCAACCTCTGTCCTCGGCCCTAACTTTAGCTATCTTAGTGAAGGACTGACTACATCTGTCCTGGGCCCTTACCATAACCATCTTGGAAGGGCCGTCTACCTCTGTCCTTGACCCTAATCATAACTATCTTGGTGAAGAACAGCCGGTCTCTATCCTTAGCCTTCTCCGTAACTGTCTTGACAAAGCCTTGACCTCTGTCCTTAGCCCTAATTTTAATTATTTTGATGAAGCACTGCCTACCTCTGTCCTAGGCCCTTACCATAGCCATCTTGGTGAAGGACTGCCTACCTCTGTCCTTAGCCCCAACCTTAGTTGTCTTGGTGAGGGACCACCAACCTTAGTCCTGGACCCTTACCATACTTATCTTGGTGAAGAACCGCCTATCTCTATCCCTAGCCTTCTCCCTAAATGTCTTGAAGTATATGCTACCTCTGTCCTTAGCCCTAACTTTAGCTGTCTTGGTGAAGCATTGCCTTCCTCTGCCCTAGGCCTTTACCGTAACCATCTTGCTAAAGGACTGTCTACCTCTGTCCTTAGCCCTAACCTTAACCATCTTGGTACAATATCACCTACCTCTGTCCTTAGCTGTAACCATCTTTAAGGTTATTAATACTTTAAAACAGCAGAAGAAAACCCTAAAAGGCACAAAACGAATGTAAAAAGGAATATGTACAAAATTCCTAGGACATAGGAATGAATATGATACATTTGAATTATAAAAAATCCTGTCCTTGATTTATATTGTGTTCCTGGTTGTTCAAGCATCCAAGGCAAGGAGAGCTTTAAGCCTTACCAGAATTATAGTAAAGAAATCAGAATATATTAACAATCAGTTTCTAATCACATATATGTGATATATACAGTATATATTCTGAATTTACCATCTTTAACAGCCATAGAGCGTAGGGTCAGTAGCAATATCACAGTTGTGTAACTTGCGACCTTTAGCTCCAGTGCATATGAGGGGAAAGATCCTTTTGTTTGATATGCATATATCCTCTAAATTGCAGTTTTGACAGGCTAATTTTACGCAATGGCTGAGCAGTCTCATGTAAAATTGGACGGTTTATCGTCCTCTCACCATTATGCCAGTCAGTGGGGGAAATTTACATTAATTCTACTTGGAAGCTCAGCACAGTGACCCAAATGATTCATTTAAATTGCAGAACTTCACCACAAGTGCCCTTTTTTTTGATGATTTAAAATTTAGCAGCATCCCCAAGTTCTTAAAGTGGTCATTTTGTTATGGATGGGTAGGAAATTCTATGTTGTTGTGTTGGTTATTATGGTGAATCCTAACCAGAGGCATCCATTAAAATGTCTGTAAAGCAAATTGGGTGCAGTCTGAAAGTTTGGTATTGTGAAATTTACGTGAAGTACGTGTAAATAACTGTATTTGGCAAAGAAAGACTCTTTGCAGCTCAAGAGAAGGGCTTGTCTTTTGTTTCCCTGATTGAGCTTCTTTTTATTGGATACAAAACTGCAGCTTAAAGTCCCACCTCTGCAATCGCATTTGTCGTATTGCAATTATTCTGGAATTAGATCTGGTTTTGTCATTACTGCCACGAAAACGAATACAACTTGAGATTGTTCACAAGAGACAGTTGCCGTTATTTGTCAGCGCAAGCTCCTCTCATTGGCGCCGCCCATTAGCAAACAGAGCGAACGGGGCGACGGCGGAAATAAAAAGCTGATTGCCACTCGGGGAGGTTTCCTCAATTTAGCCGTGACAAGTGTGCTGCAAACAAGTGGGAGAAGAGGGGCAACTAAAATGGATGTGACATATTTTTTTTTGTTTGTTATTGTCGCTATATGCAGGCGTGCGTCGTTTAAGCTCGGCTGTCAGTTTTTGTTTAGGCGCTGGGTGACGGCCTATAACAAATATGAACAGTCAACCAGGCGATAGGGTGTGTTTAGAGCCAAGACTGTTTTTTTTTTCTTTCTTTTTCATAGCAGTATTCAGTTGTTTGAGGTTTACTTAAAAGCCTAATGGCACCTGCTGCTCTATAATCAGTGTTCACCAAACAGGATTAGGCCTAATTTAATGGCTGCTGGCACTATTAGCTAGAGGTGTAATCTGATTGGAAGCACTGTGCCCGGTCAGTGGGAAATTCAAAATTCAAATATTTAATTTGAAGTTCTGCATGACACTGGAGCGGCACACTCAAGCCTTTCTCAGCTTCTAAATACCTCTCAGCTTCTCACTGAAGTGTTGCAGTCGTTGCGTCCCACCATGTCAGAATTGAGGCTTTTATTATTCCAGCTGTTTTGCTGATTGAATAATTATGACCTTTTGAGAATTCCCACCATCCATTACGCATTGATTTTGTATTAGAGCTGCACATATTCGCGGTTAATACATCACAGTTAAAACACTTGAGGCCGCTTTGCAGATTTTGGAAACAGGCCAAGGTTCCCCAACTGTGTCGGGACCTTCAAGGAGTGCAGGGGCAAAAAAAATAAAGAATCCAACTAGGGCGAGAGACAAAGGGCGTGAAGACAAAGGGTGAGAAAGGCGATCGGAGGTGAAGTGTAAAATCGCCATAATTATGCTTTGATATTAAATTACCATGCATAATTGAAATAAAGTTGGCGTCACAATCCTCTCCCTTAATAGCGGCTACACTGCTCGCCTCTGTTAAATCACCTGCTAGTTATTGCCTGTCCTGCACGGAATTGGAAGTCAAACTATCATTACGAAACCCATCTACTCATCACCCTTCTATATTAGATCCGGGCTTCATGCACACTATGGTTTTAATTACAGCCAAGTGCCTAATTCGTCCTCTGCGCACACTTATGTGCAGCAAATAATTTAGTTAGAGCAGGACTTAAAGGGATGTGAGTGAAACACGAAAGCGACTCTGACTTTATTAACCAGTTCCAATTGACGGAAACAATGAGGATACTTTATAAAAGTGGGAAATGTAAGCTAATCTGATTGCACATCCTGAAGTATCATCTACATGTGACATAAAAACAGTGAACGCCTTAAACGACTGGTGGTAGCAGAGTAAATAAAACCGTGGCAGCAAGTGTTTGGAGGCTTTGCCATGAATGTGTTTTATTTAGTAGAATCTTTTTAGTAGTTTTCAGCAGTAACAGGATGAATGGGTTATTTCTTACGTCGTCTTTTGGACTACTTTTTATTTTCCACTGTATTTAAATGGGCGAAACCTTAGAGACGAGGGATTTTACCTCACCTCTGAAAGGTAACTAGACTTTATTTTATTGTAACAGGCAGGTAAATCCCAATCCCCATTCCTGATTTGCCTGTTAAAGTTACTGCTTTAGTTTATAATACAAACTCAATTACAGCATTTATTAAGTGGCACAGACACAGCTTTTTACTTACAGCTGTTGTTTTTATTTTGTTTGTTTGTGGGAAGGCATTGATTTAAAGGTTAGTATTGGACACCTTCTCCAGAGCAAAGCTGGGCTTTTAAAGTATCATTTATTTTTGTAGCAATAACAGTATGCAGTATTATATATTAACGTGCATCGTGAGAGTCTCTCCTTTTCATTTCTTTACTAGGCTGTATTTTGCTTCATATACTATTCCACCATTCAGATGTTTACATGCATAACTTGCAAAAACAGTATTTTCAGATCAATGCACTGGATATGCATATCAGAAATGATAAAGATGAGGGACAAAATCATATCTATCAAATTAAAATAGACCGTGTTTGTAATCATAATAATCTTGTCTAACAATCATGGTTAATTTTTTTGCTATCTCAGACAGACTTTCTTAAAATAGCAAGAAAACGTACCTCAAGATCCAAGATCCATCGCGGAGCAGCTGAAATCCTCCTTTAAATGACGAGCACTGATCCCAATGTTATAGTTTGCCTTCGGGCCTTTCTGGGAGAGAGGATTTCTGGCTTTGTAACGCATGATTTAACATCGTGAAAGGATGTCCTTTGACCGAAACCACGATCTCCGGTGCTTATTAAACCGAACCACGTCTGAAAACTGTTAACTTGTGATTCTTTTTTTTTTTTCTCTTCCATGTCAACAACTTTCACCCAGAAGACCAGGGGTTTGTTTTCTGTGTTTTTTGTATTTATTTTTTTTAAATTCTTGACAAAGGAACTTTACTTTTGTTGGGGAAATATGCTTTTTTTTTATCTCTGTCAAAATAATTATCTTGCGATGAGGGCTTTAGAACTTGTGTATAATTAAAGTTTCTGTGTTGATGGTATTTTAATCACCTAAAGCACATTTGATCTTTTTTTCTTTTCTTTTTTTTTTTCCACATGACAGCCGGTTGTGAATTGTAAAGTTTATCATTCACAGAGTGTGGGGATTCTGCCGTACTTAATGATATACCTGTCAGGTCCATTGATGTACTTACAAAAGACAAAAAACACTTGCATCGACAATTTTCGCTCCTCACCTCTTTAGGAATGTAAGTGAACATAGCCTGGATTTATGGATGTGGGTAGCGGCTTTAAATTAGAAGCAATCTAGAGGGAATAATTTTACACAAAAAGGAAAATGCTTGCATTGTGCTTATGGCTATAAAGATCTGCACAGTCCCTGCAATGCACAGAGTGCAGCTGGTCAGGCAGCTTCTATAAATGACTTTGCGCTCTTGACAAATGCATAGTGCTCGGTGTGCGCGTGGGTTGCTCTCATTTACACCGCATACTGTTAGGATAATTTCAATGTTTGCTGAAGTATAATTGTTATTATATAAATATAAAGAAATTATGCCATCATGAGAAAATGCAAATGTGGTGCAAATGTTTATGACCTCCGGGCACCCAGACAAATTCTCTAATAGAGGTGTTGTGCAACATGCGCACAGGCACCAAGCCTTTTTAGCAATGCGTCTCATTTCCACGCCTCTGCTCCGCAAGGTCCGTAAAAATCCGTCAGACGGCTTTATCCGAGCCGCGAATGACCCGCTGTCGAACAAAAACACAGGAATACTGGTCAGCCGCGTTCACCGGCTTGAAAGATTCACAGCGCCGGGCGCAGCTGCCTGACGGTGTCTAGTTTTTGAAACATACATATTTTAATTTGCCTGGAGCCAGCGGAATACTTAAAATACAGATCGGGTTCTGCTGATGCCATGCATATTTCACTTAACACAGAAAGGTATCAAACGTGCAAAGTGAGCATTTTTATGTATAGTGTCCGTAAGAATGGTGCAGATGATGCAAAATAGGACAGCTGTGCCGCTTTGAGTCCCTGAATTGATTGTTGCATCAGTGAGTGGAATGCGTACTGTGGAAAAACGCTATGACCCCCAGTTGACATGAGCTACAGTGCATGTATTCATCCCGGCTGTGATGACTGGCCTGTGGGCGAATTTTTGAAATTGAGGACATGTGTCTATCTGTCACTTGTTTTCTTCTTAGTTAATGTTGCATTAGTTTCGCTTGTTGCTACAGCCACAGCCAAGTTTGCCTCGTCTGTCAAGATGCGTGCATGGTCCCCGTCAGTTTTTGTGTATCACAGTCAAGCTGTAGCAAGGCAAGAGCCAAGTGTCCACTGGTGAGCGGTGGGAGCACATATTCTTTATAAAAAATCCCCGTAGTCACCTTCTGCTAGATGAGACTCTAGCGCCATGCTACATGCTACTCGTAGGAGGTGCTAATTGAGCCTGTTGCCGTGTCTTGCTGGGGTCTTTTGTTAGGCCCGTTGAGCTGCACCTGACTGTTTTCTGGATAATCGGCTTATCATCGCCTACCATCCTCTTCTTTTAGGCTTATTAGCATTTGGCAAACCCGCCTGGAGGTGCATTTTTGTCACTAAAGCAACAGCCAACCCACATAGCTTGGTTACATATTATAACTCCATAACTGTAGTACCTTAGCTTAAAGTTGTAGCTGGTGTGGTTGAAGCTAAACTATACTGTTACATCCCTATGAAACATGCTAGATAAACTAAATTTTAGGAAACTTTTATCATCTTTCATAACAGAAGAGATAAACAATAATAACTATTATTTGAATCCCTTTTGTAATATCAGATCATTTCATTTTATAATGAGTTTCTTTGAAATGTTTGAGCATATACCCTTTAATAACACGATTAATCTTTCAATAAAATGTTATCTTTAAGCACAAATGGTTTAGCCTGTGTTCCTGCATTCAGGTACTGAGACTGCGAAGGTGGATAAGGGAAGTAATAACCGCTTTCCACAGACTTGTCGAAATGATGCAATCGTAGAGTGCAAATAATGAAACTAAAATCCATCCATTTGCACTGCCATCGATCGCATACCCGCAGTGCATCCATTTCTTTCCCCCTCACCTTCCCAACCGAGCACAAAACAACTTCAATTGAGCACTGCCCCCGACGACGAGGGTGATTGACAAGCCATGGTGTCAATCATGCCTGCAGGTGACGCTGTTTGCGGGAAACGGCGATAACAAATTAGCATCTGTCAGAGGTTGTCAGACGGGGTGCCACAGAGCTGGGTCAACAGCTGCCGGGGAAGTGATTAAAGTGGCTGCCAAGTTAACATAAAAAGCCTCGGAAAATAGACTGCGACTTAATTAGAAAAGCATTACCAGCAGATCCCTTCCATCCTGGATGGTGACAAAACATTTTGCAGCACCATTGACAGAATTATTCTTTATTCTGTTTGAGCTGCAGTGTTGGTTACAATCTGAATAACAATAGCATAATCTCTTCTGACTTTGAAAGTGCAGACTTGTAGGAACACTGGTTCAGTTCAGACGCTGTTTGATATATGAGGTAATCTCCAATTTTAGGATGAGCTTGGTCGTAATGCCTCCTTGAATTATTTTCAACCCCACATTGTGATGAAGAGCAGATGCCATGACTTGTCAGGGTCCTTGCAGTGTTTATGGTGACTGATGTTGGAGTCCACGCCTCGCCGGTCACTCAGAGAGCCTTCTGTCTCCCTGTAACTGTGTATCTGTTCACCTCCCCCTCATACTCGTTTTTTTTTTTCTTCCTGTGTTCAGCGTCTGTGATCGGAGGTCATCAGCCTGAACTGTCAGCGTGCAATTTCATGCGGTAGAAATTGCCGTTTGCGGCGGCAGACAGACGAGCAAATGGAGTGTCCCGCCACTTAATCAAGCAATCAACGAGACATTCGACATGTAACTGCTAAGTGCCGTGATTAAACGGAGGAACGTCTTTTATTCTCGTGCTTCACGTTGTTATGTGTTTAATTCTAAGCACAGGCTCTACAATGCCGTTTGAAGTCTGATTTCAGCCCCGTTATCACGCTGCAGCGTTTCTCAGAAGATGATCTCAGATGTAAAGTTGTGCTTCTGGCCGTAACGAATGTGCGATCGATAACGCAAGGGGCCGCATTTTAAGATTCTGTAATTCTGAGATGTGTAACTATTGATTGGTCTGCACTGTGGACAAATTGAAACACGTGTTGTAATCCTCCATGTTCAAAATTTCTTCTTGTGAATATTAAGGAACGTGTATTGCTGCCTCCTATAATAATAATGAGTCCAAGGGTCAAAGGTCAGCTACAGAGCAGCTACCATGAAGCTGTCCATTCTGTGTCTTGTGCAGTTTCAGTTCTTTTATCCAATCTTTTGTATTAACCCCACAAAGAACTGTCTAGTCCAGACATTTTGCAGTGAACCAAAAAATACATAGAAGGTTATTCCAGGGGGCGCCAAAGAGAAAATGCAACAGGCTGCAGTTAACAGGCTGGCAAGCTGTCAGTGTAGCTAGCTAACTATCGAATTAGCATGCAAGACGACTGGGGAGCAATCTTGCAATCCAAATCTTACAAGACTCCAGTTGCCTGAGGTTTGTTATTTTCCAAAATAACTACCTATTTTTGCAGCCAACTTGGTCTTGCTTCCAACAAGGCAACAGAAATAATGTGTTTCAGGGACAGATAAAGGACAGGGTAAAAGAGAACAGGGTTACATGCAATGTGACATCTTTTTTTTTTCTTTACCACCGCAACCTCTAAGAAAACCTGTTAATGTAGCTTCATTTTGGCTGTTAGACTCTGCAGAGCCCAGCGCTCTCTGCAGCACAACATTAAGATACAAAATGATGACAAAGTCCAGGAAGCCGGCCAGACTTATCCTTTCAGATAAATTGAATCAGATAGTCCGCTGATATATCAGCGCGGGTAATGATAACGCAGTGTCGGACAAAGAAAAACCTGTGTTAGAGGGAAACGAACAATAAATATAGGCATCGCACTCCACCTCCACTTTTAGCCCTATCTCAGGACTTCCATATGAATGCACACATTTCTCTGCGGTAATTCATAAGAGCAGGGCATTTTTTAATCCTTTGTGGTGAATTAACAAAAAAGAAAAGAAAAAAAGTGCATTAGCCGGCATTCATTATGCAGGGCAATGACTCAGAAGTAATGTGCAAAATTACCAGGACTTTGCAATCCATTATTTTGACTGATTTCCACACTGGTTGAATGGAAAAGAGTAGAATGAAATGGAAAAAGGAAGAAGATAAGCCTAGACAAGGCATGTATTTAGCAGCCACATGGAAAGACACACACACACACACACACACACACACACACACACGTCTCCGAGCTATCCTTCTATGAATATCTTTTCACCATGAACATTGTGTCACTGTTCCGCTAAACCAGTTCTTCCTTGTTTTGCGATCTGATGTGGCGTGTGAGCACATGCACCTACTGTACGCCAGTTTGTGTGTGCCTGAATGCAATTGATTCAATGTTCACATTTGGTCGCTGTCATTTATTAGCTGAGCCAGACTGCAGCTCCAACCTGCTGGAGGCAACGCGAGCTATTTAAAGAAATTGCAGCCACACCAAGCCTCCAAATGAAGAAGAGGGCGAATGAGGGCAAGGTGGGGGAGGGGTGGGGGGAAGAGAGGGGAGCATAGGTAACAGACAGTAGTGCAGAAGGAAGGAGATGACAGGGTGAGGTGGGAAGAAAAGGGGGAGGGAACTGTGGTATTGGTGGGGTGAATTAAGGTGCTGAGAGAAGGTGCAAGGACAAGGAAAGAACCAGGAGTCACAAAGGGGGAGAGGGGAGGAGGCAAGGCAACCTACCAGCATGATGTGAAACAAATAAGGAAGTAACCATGTATAACTTGGACATGAACGTAAGAGAGACGGACAAGAAATCCAAAAAAAGAGACAAGATGTGGGGAAAAAAGGTGCTGCTGCAGTGGTGTGAAAGGTACTCACTTCACTCCTACGCCTCACACAGCTAAAACGGCATAAAATTGGAGAGTGACAACATTTATCTCGGTGGTAGAAACACTGCCAACAAGACCTGCAGACTAAATTGAATGGATCCTCGTTATAGGCAAATTGTGGCTCACAGAACAAACGTGGCACTGGTGAAAGTGTTCCGTCGCATATGCAACCCTATGACAATTTGGTTTTGGTGCTCAAATATAATAACACCGGTTAAACATAGGACAAAAGCAACAACTGACCCAAGAATGAACCCGAACGGTCACCCCTGGTCTGCAGCCACACCAGGGTTTGTTAGTCACTGCAGCGCTCTGGGCTAAATGCTAATATTGGCAACCTAACTTGCGTTGACATGCTGGCAATGCTTATCATGTTAACATCTTGAACAAAGCATTAGCAAAGGCAGCTGCAGTTGTTTTGAGTTTCCTTGGCGATTCGCCAATCATCCAAGTCTCTCTGCCTTTGTTTTAGCTTCGTTTTAGATAATCCATGAGTCATGTGGCTGAGGATCTTCAGAATTTTTACCATGTACACCATTGTATGTGTGGTGCAAAATGGAAAATCAGCTAGCAGCGGTGCAAAATTGAACCACCGAAGATTCATCCTGTGCAGAACTTCACAAATTCAGAATTGCATGACTTTCAAACAAATTTATAAAGTCCTAAAGCAAATCTAAAACTAACTTGCAGTGAATTGAAATTTCCATCAACTGGTTTTTTGGGAGAACAATCTGGGCTCCATAGTTTTCAGAAAGTGTCAGTATCTCTCTGGAGGCTCGTGCAGAGACCTAGGACTAAACTAGACCCCGAGCAGGAGCTGAAAATGAAATGGGGTCATTTCATTTTCCATTGTTTGAAATAAGTTGCAATTAAGTCACGTCTGCTCATATTTAAAGGGGATTCGAATGACGGCGTGTCTCATAGCCCCCGGATATAATGCAATTCAACTGACTTTGCTTTAGCAGAAAGATGAGGAATTGCCACCCAGTAGCTTCTTGTTGCATTTCATTGATTCCTTGAAGGAACAGAATTGGAGCGACTGGTGTCTTTTTGTCTTTCCTCTGACATACTGCATGTTAATGATACCCGCCTTTAATTACTATATGCAGGCAAGCCAATCTGCCGATGCAATTGCCAAAACAGTTTAACCTAATGCTGAGGTACTCCTACAATGGCATTGAGCTTTCAGCATGCACATATTTTTAAATCCTACCTCTGTTGTACCTCCCTCTGTCGGAGCGTTCTTCAGAGAGCACCCGCTAATTAAGCAATGATTAAGATAACAAGCCAGTATAGCGAGATTAATGAGAAAACTCTTTCCACACCGCTGCCAAAAGGCCAAGGGAGGCAACTTAAAGGAAAAAACCCTAACTCAAAAGGCGGGTCCGCATTATGTACTGTTTGAAGCTGAGTGCATGACCTTTACAACCCTAACAAAAGGAAGTAGATTGTGCATTACTCTTATAAGGGTTCTTAAGGAATTTAAGCAATTCCCTGTGTGTGTGTGCTCATTTGACCAAAAAGTTGTTTGCTTAGACTGCCTACATGTACCAAAATCCATTGCTCATTTGCACATCTTTAAATGACAAAAACAAGTGCCTTCTCAGCCCTGCTGGTATTGTAGTCTTTCCAAACTTCTTTTAGCAAACTTCCGAGTAAAACGCTTTAATAGTGCAGCAAATGCACACAACTCCCCTCAAGGTTGCCATTACTGATGGTGTCCACAAGTTAGTGTTCGCCCACTGGCAACACAGTTTCTGGACGACCCCTGCTGGGCTGATCCTCTTGCTAAGTTTATGCAGCTGCAGCCTCGAGCTGTCTCCACTGGGTTGCTTCATGTTTTCAAAACAACAAAAGAACAAAAACGTGGCTGCCTTTGTGAGTCCTCAAAAGTATTCTTATCTGTGGCAACCCCTTATCAAAAAGATGCCATTCATCCAAATTGGGACTGCTGCTTCAAGGTTGTACATTTTACTCTACTCCACTGGTAGTTACTACAGGTTGTTGCAGATTGAAATAGATGCAACCATAATGAACTGTAATTAACTCCATGTGCTCTATTAGATTGTGCGCAGTACGATATAGATACATCACATTCAATAGATGTCCAGGGTAAGATAGATAGAGAGCACAGAGGACGGAGGAAACAAATGGTGGGAGTACAGAAATAGAGAAACTGAGGCAGGAAGAATATCCCAGTTAATACTATGAGCCAGCAAAAAATCAATATTCCCATGGAGGGGGTCAAGAGATTAGTTAAGGGCCACTGACGCAGTCCTGGGGAGAAACCTTTAAATGATTAAGGAAATGACAGGGAAGGTTCAAAAGTGGAATAAAAATGTCGAAAAACAGTAAGTTCTTAAGTTTTCTCGACAAAGGAAGACGTCTGGAGTGCGGCGAAGCACACTCAGCGGGGGGTTTTGATGACCACCTTCCGCTTTTTGTTGCGAGCCCTGGCCCGCACTATCGCTACAGCTTCGGATTTGCTCGTGTTTGTTGAAAACCACGTGACAGGAGCGGCGCAAATTAACACTGCCCCCGAATGATCCCGGTGCGCGGCGGCATTGTGGCTTCCTTTTTTGCTCTGCTGCTAATTGAAAGCCTCCAACATTACTCTCGGTATTTTCACTGCACTTGAAGGCACGCACAAAAAAAAGCATTGTTATACTGTAATTAATACAAGTTGGAGGCATAATTGAGACTAATTTAATCCATCTGTGCGCTGGTGATTGCACAGGGGAGGCTTTGGAATAACGAGCATTGTGTATGATTTAGATAAAGCGTTAATATCCAGCCATTGGCATATCTGACGCTGAAAACGTTTCAAGATATGATGTTATGGGCACTTAAGGGTTGGACCGAAAGGGGACCCACACACAAACCTTTAACACACCTACAATCTCCCTCACCCCCAAACAAGCAGCAGTAATAGGACAAGATAGGAGGATTAGAGGGGCAATATTTGAGGGCTTTTTAAATGGCACCCATGGGGCTGGTCTACTGAGATACAAAAGGATTATGGGAGTCCGGTAGATTTGTCCAAATTGGAAGACTTACATGGAAGGACACAACAGCGTTGCTAATAAGAGCTTGGGGTTTTCTTTCTGTCATTGTTTCTTTGAGTATTTTCAAATCAAAAGGTCATATAATTATTAACAGCTTTACAGCTTTTAACCAACATTAATGCCAACAGACGTTCCTCTTCTTACAAGGGATAGTGCAAACTTTAAGATGTCACCACTTGGGCAGCAAAACAAACTACTGATTTCTTTTTTTTTTTTTTTTGCTATCTGATATTCCTGCACATGTCAAGACTCTACAAACAGCCGGCCCATGGTGGAAGGAGTCGGTGACCTTGCTGAGAACTAGACAGCGTGAAGGTCTGCAGCCTTTTACCTGCAGCTCTTCATCCAGCAGCTCACTGTTGCTGCTCCTTCTGACTGCTAATTCTTGAAAGATGCTGTCTTTCAAGAATTAGCAGTTAATAATGAAAGTCAAGCGGTTAAATGTCTTTAATTTGAACCGGCAGCAGTAGAAAATGTTCAGTATGCAGTCCAGAAACAATCAGCCATTATACAGTGAACTGTACATAACAGTCTTGTCTAGCCAGAAGGGAATAGTATTATATAACAAATGAAAGCATAAAAATTAATAAAAGCATCAACTTCCTGCCATCAAAACAGCAGCAGGTGGTAGCACAAACATTTTTGAAATAAACCAAGCCCCCCCCCCCTCGACTAAAAATAGAAGCGGCACACATGCGGAAAAGAAAAAAAACAACAAGGCGGAGTTGAATTGAGGAGAGAACACAAGATGAATCACAGCAGGCATAATGGCATGTGACAGGGTCACGCCTAACTTCCCCGCATCCCGAAACGACACGCTGGATCCGATCTCCGGCGCGCTCCTCGGATGAAAAGACGGCGCGGCGAACAGTAGCAGCGACGCCCTGATTGAAATGCAAAGAGGAATAAGCGCTTAAACAACGGGTTTCTTGGGAGACCTGCATGCCATGGAAAAACGGGAGCGCTCAGGGACAGGGGGACAGATGATTAAAATTTCCGTCTTATCAGTGTTCAAGTGGAGGGAAATAGCAGCCGTGCTATTATTGTCGGTCAAAGGCACTCCCTTGGATATTATTCTGATAAGATTCTGATGATGCTGCATGTATAATCAACTCAAGTGCAAGTGTTGAATACACATAACTTTTTTTGCTCCAGCCGCTGTATTAAATTGCAAATGTAACAAGCACCGAGGGGCTCGTTCTATTGTTTTTCTTTTCCGTCTCAAGGACAACTTAATGATATTACCGGTGAAGCACTCCAAGTCTTTGTTTGATCTGTGTCATGTTGAATAAACCGCCGGTGCAAGTTTGCATAAAGTCCCGGTGAAAGTCCTCCGTGGGCGCGAGAGCCCCCGCCCGCGCACACGAGCGGTCCCGCGAGGGAAATTTTTTGCAGGCGCGGGGGCAGGCGTGCCAAGGACGCCGTTTAGCTGCGGTTTCGCATGCGCTAACTTAATTGACTGCAGCGAAACACACTCCTCTTTAATAATGCATCTGCAAGGCAAATGCATTAAGCAAGATTGCAACTAAACGAGGACTTTCCCACATTATTACATCAATGCAGGCCCTTTTCAGTTAGGGAGAGACCATGCCAATTCCATCCTGGTTGTGATAAGACAATATTTACACATTGTTTAGATTTCATGACAGCCATAGGTCACCTATGAATGAGTAATGACTCCTTCATTAAACTACAATCCATGTCTATTGACTGCAGTGTGTGGCCACCTGCAGATCAAATGGAGCTCAACAGCCTCCAAAGCCCGAACACCGGCGACCGTAATTGCAGAGCAGCTACGCCACGGCTTAATTAAAGCTGCGCCCTCTGAGCCCGTAGCTGCTAACTGAAGCACTTTGGCCCTCTGAAGTCACATCCCTTTCAGCCTCGCGCGAATGCTGGAGTGAGCTTTTGAAGTGCTTTAAGATCTCTCCCCGTCTCGCAGCCCTAGAGTATAATGACAGGGTGTGCGTCGGTCATGAACCTGCAGCTGTGGACTTCGGCTGCAAAAAGCCACGTCCTAAAAGACAAGAAGCTTGTGGACTCGTGCAGCATTTACGCCGTCTACTGAGATTTCCCCCTTGTTCAGCCTAAAAATATGAAAACATCCATTATGCATTTAACCACTATTCAAAGTGCCTAAATATGATTTCCAATTAGTGTACAGCTTGCAAAGTGTGACATTTGAATTTCTAATCGAGCCAGAGCGTCGCGCAATCTCATCTTTGTAGCAAGACAAGCACACGCGCTTCGGCGGAATTTGTTTTGGATAGCACGTTGCACATAATTGAAGGCAACAAACGCGGACGCCCAAACAATTTCCAAAACGACACTTCCCTCGCTGCTTTGCACGGCGAGCAAATGCTCGGCCGCGCGTCGCGACTACGAGCGAGGCTTGTTCTCCGCTAATGAAACATTGTTGGGGAACAGTGTAAAGCCTAGCCGACGGTGCTGCTCGCACTCAAGTGAGGAAGATTCAGAGCGGAGGGAGCGGCGGCGTGACGTTAGTCCTGCAATTTACAGCGTTTTACTGCTTTTTATTATTATTACAGCTATTCTCTGCAACAAGAGGGGGAAACTGTCCTGATTAGGATGATTTCTTCATAAAAATAAGTTAAATTTGCATATTTTTTGAGTAGTGTTTTGAATGCAAAACAACTACCAGCGCTACTGCTAATAATTCAGCACTTACACAGATGCATTTTTTTGTTTTTTTAAATAACATTAATGGCATTTGGCTGCAGCTATTAGTCGACTGTTTATACAACAGATTAATCTCCAGGCACATTCGCATGACGTGTGCATGTTCAAGTGTACGTGTGCATGCTTTTGCAAGCTTATGCAAAAAAGGATTTTGAATGTGGCTTCTGAAACAACATTAAGTTTTCCCTCCCTTATATACCATATATTTGCACTATGTTTATGATAATTATACTGTAAGTGCATGCTTTTCTAAAAAATGCAAAAAATAAATGTTTGTTGACTGGTTTGTGCGTCTAAAAGCAAACTTGATGACTGGATATGTTTTGAACTTCACACAAAAGCCCCGGCAGACTCCCTTTTGTTGGAGTGCAGGAAACATGCAGCCATCACCGGATTTCTATATGTTCAGAATGAAGAATGGCTCCAGTAAAATGTACTGCAGGGAGGGTATTTTCAGCACAAGAGCAACAATAACAAGGAAAAAGCACTTTGATGATCCTCGCAGTGCGCCGAAGGATGCAGAACGAAGGTTGCCGCTGTCCCCGCCGCGACCTACCCCGCGTCTGGGGACATGAAACTCCCCGGGATCGAATGATTCAGGCGGCATCATTCATGCTCACTTCAAGTTATCTGCCGTTATTAGACACGGTGACTCGGCTGACCTTTTCATCGCAGATGGAAATACTGAGTGCTGGCAAGGATAGTGCACATTGGCCATTAGTCAGCGGCACCGAGAGGTGACAATACAAACCCGAGTTTTTTTCATCCGCGCAACCTTTTGAGGACTGTATTCGGCACACACCCGGGCGCTACATTACATACCCTCCGTGCATGGCTGCTTACATAACGGTGTGTTATACCGCTCTCTGCAGAGCGCTGATCCTCTGCCACTCTGCTATAATAGGTCGTCAGCGGTAAAATGCCAACTGCAGCGTGTCCTTTCGAGCATTTTACCTTTCGTGTTTACAGTCAAGTCAGCTTTGGGTTTCGCCGCGATGACACAACCGGAGGGAGCGCTAAAATCAATAAGAGTCTTATTTAGATAAACCAACAGGTGAGCCTTACCTTCCAGCCGCCATGGCGCCGTTGGAATTGCTATTCTATCATTTGCTGTTATTCTCCCAAATAAATCATTTTGAGGTGTTGCTGGTTCTCAGTCAGCCGTGACTTGGCTTCATTTAGCAGCCCCAGATGTTGCTCCTTGGATTTTCAACCCCTTTGGATATCAGGCTATGTGTTGAATGCGGTATACTCGTCAGGAAACGACGGTCGGTGGAAGGTAGAAGGAAGCATGGTTGAACAAATGATCAGTGCAGTATTTTGAGCTGAAACTTAAGACACATTCAAGGCACAGTTGAGACTTACATTACTAAAGAATGGGTGTAGTATGGGTCCTATACTGGTATAGAAGACATATCTAGGTCCAGAGTTTGGGCCTGCAATGGACCACTGTTGCAGCTAATACCAGCGCCACCAGCTTATAGTGGTTGGATGCTGAGACTATGATTCTGGACCATTTGTGCAGCACCCAGCAAAGTTAAATGGCCTCAGCTGAACATCCCCTAGGAATTCATATTGCAAGGACTCAAAAATACTATCGGCTGGAATCGCAAAATCCAGTGTGTGCAAATTGCAAGGAAGCTGTGATCATTTCAAAGAGTGGAGAAATTACTCCAAACACGTCCATTTCGACTCCTCGGGGTGCAGACGTAGGAAGCAGAGAAGCGCTGGCATCAAATAAAGGAATGAATAAAATAGTAAAATCAATGAAACAGACGCAGGAAATGGAATAAGGGCTTCATCTGTGGTGTCAGTAGAAATATATGTGCAGCTACCATGCCCAGTTCTAAACACTTCCGAGCCACAAAACATCCCACATCGTCTTCATAGAAAGGTTGTCCAATCCCAATGTTCTGCCTTTGGCTAGGTTTATGGTCCACCATTCAACGCTTGTTCCTTCCACATTTGACCAAGCAAAGCAGTTCTTTTACTTATTCTACGTCTTTCAGATCTCTCACAGATAAACAGCATCTTTTATGCCAAGAACAAACACAAGTGCCTCTTTTTTGTTTTTTCTTCCCCCCCATCAAGTTGATAATTATTCCCTGTTGTCTTGTCGAGCCGACTCCATCCTCAGATTTTCACCGCCAGAAAGGGATGAGATAATTACAGACCTTCAGTCTCGGTAGAGGTCTTCTCTTTTCTTACCCCCATAACCTCTAGTGACAGAGCAATTTAGACTGAAGCATTGAGCACAGCTAAGACCAAATTATAGCAACAGCCCTGGAAACCAATAACCAATTTTCACCTTGTAACGCAGCCGCTTTGTTCTCAAACTCATCAAATGGTAATTAAGCTTTTCCGGCTGGGGTTCACGGCTTACTTTGAGCAGACTAGACAACAGAGCACGCAGAACTCTGAAGAAAATGTTTTCACAAACCGTGAGGTATATTCAAAGAGCTGATCCCATCTTTACTAGCGTCGCACTTTCTCCCCTAACCTTTTCTTTAAAAGTTGTTTAACTTTCCCCTTGGAAAAAGCTCACTCAGCTGTAACATTAAGTTTCTCAAGTATCTATTACTCCACCTTAGAAGTGCTTCAAGCAAAGGGATGCAATGCAATTCAGTGACAGACTCTGTCAGGGATTCACAGAGACCTTCAATCTTTAGATATCAGGCTCTGGCAGCGAGCAAGACTTGATAAATGAAAAGAAGTAGAACAAAGTGTGAATAGCACTCCACTGAGTGCCTCCTCCTCTGAGTCCTTTTGACAAGTCGACAGCTGATACTCAGACTGTAATGGGGGTTCGACATCGGGCTGATGGGCACCCAGCCTTGCAAGACTGGGGTGAAAGGCTGTCCCATATGCCCGCTGTAGATGTGGAAGGCGGCTGCACCTTTCCTACCCGCGTGGTAGTCTTCACTCTGATAAACTGCTGACAGGAACCAGGCCGGGTAAACTCCCTCGATGCTGACAAGCGTAGCAAGAATTTGGGATTCTGTGAATTCCTTGTTCCTTGGGTTTCACCACTTTAAAGTTAATTTCTTTCTAAATATACCACAGCAGAATTATCTGTATCTGTACAATCCGTAGATCTGATTGATTAATCGTTGGTTGTGGGACTGTTGGGTTAGGGTTGGACATTTATAACAGAAGTCATGGTTTCAGCCTTATGTGTTTTATTTTCCTTTTAACTAGAGTTTTTGTGGGTATGACAAGAGAAGACATCTGCAGAGTGTTTTAAAAGTAGGATCTTGAATTTGACTACAGTACTCTAAGCAATAACGAATGAAGCTTCCAAGGCAAAGCTTGACCCACCACCGTTTTTAACACTTCTGGTCTTTTTCACAAGGTCTATTGTGCATTTAATTGACAATGTATAACAGAGCAGCAGCATCTCTGACAGAACTTAAGCTACGGTTTGTAATAAGGCTGGAATTGTTTTCCTGTTTGGAAGGCATACCTCCAGACCACCACACACCAGAACGAAACGATCAGTCAAACAACCCTGCTTATAGCAGTTGTCATACTGGTCCTTTAATAACATGAAAGCAGTCTGATGTTATCCTGAGAAAATCTGTCTGATCCCCTTGGATCAGACACTTGAGCAGTTCTATGATGAAAAGCCTAGAAACCGACAAAGGCTGCTTGTTGGTGTGACACAGTCTTTAGTATTTTGTAGGCTCTCGCTCAGCAGACAGCTTTACAGTAGACAGCATTTGCCTTACTGGTTTTAAAACTTAACAAAGCATCGCGTCTGCAGTTTAACAGCCTGAATGTCCAACTTTGCTTTCAACTTTCTACTTTTCCCCTCCTCCTTCCCGGGCATATCATCTTTACCCTAATGCCTAAAACTTTGAACTATCTCTGGGATCATTTCTTTTATCTCCCTGTGTTTTTTTCCCCCCACAATATGCCGAGGCACAATTAGGCAGCCGAGAACTAATTTATACTCAGTGGTGACAAATGGTCAGTGAATCGTAAAACGATATAATTACCTTTCAAAAAATATGGCGGACCTCATTTAACTGACATTAATTAGTCAAACTGTTTGAAACTACAGTTGAAAACCTTCCAACTGTGAATGGTCATGCAACTCCTACTTATAATTAGGCTCTCCACTTCTGCAGATATTATCTTTAAGCCCAATATGTTGATAGGACTATTATCCAGGGACTCGCCGCCCACTCTTTCAGCATGCCCTGTGAATAAAGTATGGTTTAACATGTACTTGCTGCAAACTTGAGCAGGCCCAAACACTCAAAGCACATCCTTTGGACATCCTCTGGGCCCATTGTTGACAAGGGGAAGACTACTTTTTCTGTTTAATGCCAAGTATATCCTTTTCATGCAACAAGGATTTGTGCAACTAATATAGCACTGGATGTATCTCAAAATATCTGCATTGAAAAGGGTCTATTCAGTGCCATGGTATATACAGCCTTGCAGCCAATAGAGAGGCCTTGTTTTGTAAGCTAATGGTTGGGATTTGGACTGTTCCACATCCTCTGGAAGCGGTCCATTTGATCCACTGTATGGTGCATTTTGCCATGGCTGCATGGGTATGGAAGTTGCCACTGTTGCTAATTGTGCTTGAAATTGTTATGCGGTCATGCGCCATAGGGCGTAAGGGTGACATAGCTAACAGTGGAGGCCCAGGGATCGTGTACAACATAACTGGATTTCTTTGGATGATAATGATGAAAAGGTATTGGCTTTAAATGGAAATGATGGATCCAATGTATTGTTAAGATATGCACTGCAAGAGATATATAATTAGCCATGGCAGCATATCTTATATAATCAGTCAGGCGCTGATAGAGGTGTCATAACCTTGCTATAGAATACTAACATGAATGTATTCATATATTATCATTTAGCCCTCTAAATGTTGAAAACAGCCCATTAGCCCCACAGTGAGGATCCATTTGTATTCTAAACGGCAGCAGATACATCAAGATCTGAAAGACTGTTTAAACACGTGAGGTAAATGGTTTTTTTCTCCGTTGCCGCTAACACCATTTGCAGTCTCGCCTAGTGCCAGGTGGCCTCATGTAATAATCTGTCATAGCCGTGTTGTATTTGATTGTGTTACGCTCCAGTTGTCATCGAGGAGCCGGCGTAATTGGCCGCGCCGTATGTTTCTCGTGTTGCACGGTCACCCACGGTACAAACTTTAAAAAATAACTAAAAAGGCAAACAGCAGCTACTCAGGGGCCTCCATTTTCTTTAAAGGAATGAAGTTCATCTCTGTGGCTTTAAGGCAGAAAGAAGAATTCTTGACTTATATACTTATCATATTTCATAGTCTCCCAGCACTGATGAGACTAGTTTTAGGTGTCTGCTATGATTACCCCTCAGTTGGCATCCATTATGGGGGTGCATGACTCTCATCCTCAGCAAAATCATCCTTTCCTTGCGCCTGGCCCGCCTATTACATAGCCACCGAAATCTATTCCCTGTTCGCAGTTAAATCACAATGTTGCAGGTTTGGAAAAGGAGGGAAACCAACATCCATCAGCTACACCCACAGCTGCGTCTAGCAGTTTTGCCTTTTTTTTTTAGTTCTTATTTCCATTTTTTTTGCGTTCTCTGTACACAAATGATGTGTGTAAATAGCACAGAGGGGGATAATGAATTGATGGCTGAGGACATTAAAACGAATGTGTCCCTTTAGTAGCTGCACTCTTAATGTAGAGGTCATTAAACTGCTCAGGCAGCCCCTTCTTATATCTATCAGGGTCGCAGTTCAGTCAAATTAAAGCACTGGGCTGGCACTAAGAAGGCCTGAAATAGTTAGTGGAATTTAGAAGAGACCGAAGAAGATTGCGGCATGGAACTAGCTTTTGGTCTATGAATGTTTAGACACAAGTCTTCCCTTTATCCTCCTGAGACCTGAGCAGAATTCCAAACAAACAGTGTCCAGATCTAAATCTGTTCAAAACAGTTTTTGTATGCCTCAACATGTCTGTGACACAAGACAAAATTGTAAACAATGAAATCCCAATGTCCTCAAACGAGTACTTGCTAATTAGTGATGTTTTAGCTTGTTACTATACTATTGACAGAATTTGTTAAATTTGTGTGTCATATCAAAGTTAATAAGCGAAAATAAAGACCTTTCATCGGTACAATGTGATGAGGTTTTGGACCTTGTCCAATTTTGCGCTGTGATCAGCTGTAGAATGAATCTGTTGAAATGCCCGCTCATGTTTTTATGACAACTAGTGCCACCACTAGATGGCAGACAAACTCGTCCACATATGGGGACAACAGGTCTAAATGGGGAAGAATACAAAATAAATTGCCAAAAACCTAAAAGTCAGTGTCCCCATATGGGAACATTGGGTCTCGGGAGGTTAAAGTGGATTTAGGATTGTAGTATGCTAACCTCCCATAGTCTCTTTGATGGATTTGTTCTGATTTTGCCTTAGGACGCCGTGCTTCCCTTGCATTGTGTGCCTGTTTGAACACCAGTTTTAAGTATACTAAAAGTGTTTTGCACTTGGAAACAACTACAGACTTTTTACCTGCTTAGCTCTTGTGAAGCATCCAATCACGTTTCAATCAATGAGGTAGGGGTCTGTGTGGAAAAATGGTTGTAAACCTATTACACTATATACCTGTAACTTGAGCCCATGTGTTGACCTTATTGGATTTTGAGCAAGGCAGCAAAAAAACCTGAGTAAATGTGTACTTCCTAGTGTATTTGTGCCTCACCAGGCAAGTTACCTCACTTCTTCAACTTCGTCCCAGTTAGTTATTTATGAGCATCGTGGCGGCGAAATGGTTCAAATTTACTCCAATCAATGCCCCCGTCACAGAAATGTCTCGCTGGGGCTGTTGTGCCGAGAATAATTTTCCTCTCTGCTTTACATAAATGTCGTGGCTTTTTAGCGCGAGCCGGCTGAGACCTTGAAGCAATTTAGACAATTTTAGATTACTTTGTTTGCTTCTTGCTTTTGTGAGGGGACCGTGTGTATGTGCGCGCGTCTCAAAACGGACGCGCTGAGGAAATAAATAAATAAATAAAAAAAAGTAAAAAAATGTCGGAGATGGAAAGTCAGTGTCACCCTTTTGAAATATTGCATCAATTGACTTTCCTTTTCGTTGAGTTTTGTTTGCATACTTGCTCTTTGAAGAGAACTGCAACAAAGTAAAAAAATAAGAAGATTGCAGTTTATGTGTTTATTTTTTGACATACTGTGCACGTTGTGACTCTTGTGACACCTCTACTGACAAAGTGTACATAGAAAAATACATCCGGCCTAACCTTGATGCTTGTCAAATCAAAAAGAAGTCCCAACATGCCGCACATACAACTCTGCAAAAGTGTAATTTAGCTCCATGGTGTCCGGGGGAACAGACACACAGGTCTCCAAGGGCATTGCTGAATCAATAAAGACTCCGACGGCATCAAAGCAGAAATATTCCAACTGCAGAGCGAGGGGAGGGGGTGACAACACAGCCACGAATCAAAAGGCAATATGCTTCCCAGCTTGTTTATCACTGAGATAATTGTTCTTCTAAGGAGCGCCGCAGTACAGGTTGCACAACAGATTTATGTTATAATTACACAAACAACAGACAAGCGAGCACTCTATCTTCAACACACACATGTGCTATGAAAAGGTACCCTTGGCAGTTTTTGCGAAATAAATAAGAAGAAAGAAAGTCTTCAAATGTGTCCATGGTAACAGAGTGGTTGCTTTCCCACACTTTGCATGAAGTGTAATCCGTCGGAAGACACTCTAAATTGGTTTGAGGTTTCGTGTTCGCACAATGATGGAGTGCATATATTTGTCAAACAAAAACAGGTGAATTATTTCTGCAGCGGAGCTGAAACGCTTGTGACAGCACAGACAGAGGTGCAAGCGGTGTGGACAGGGGCTCAGACCGGCCACTTGCTGCATGCGTGTTCTTCGCCTAGCGCTTCAGCTGCTCCCTGTCACCTTGATTCAGCGTGTGAGGTGGTGTTCAGCGGCCCATCAAGAGGATTAAAGGGCTGGGGAGAGGGGAAGGCGGCGCAGGACAAAGACATTTTGCATCTATTTATTTGCTTGAGTTTCCCTTTACCTGCTCCTGCTCTCTAATCAGCTAATTGCTAGCCAGAAATTAGCCTGCAGTGCATACGGTGTGTACGTGCATGCATTTTTTGAGCATTTTTACGCTTACACAGAGTTGTACTTCAGACTTCAGAAAAAACAACAACAAAAAAAAGCCACTGTTGACCTTTGCTTTTCATTTGATGCCACCCATGTGGAAAGGTTTTCACCACGTCTTTAGGTCACGCATCGCTTGGCATTAAAGTGTGAATTCTCACAAGGAATGTCACGCATCCCGCTGAGTTATGTATTTGATGTTGACTTTGATGTCCGCTCTCTTTGTGCAGCCGCAGATGGTTGCGCTCGACTTTTTTCAGCCGAAGCGCGGCTTCATCGCGGCACGGAAGGCTGACCAAATCAAATCATTCAATTGTCTGCAGAGTGGGGGGGAATGTTTGTGTGTGAATTTTTTTAGAAATCAAACAAAAGGATAGCTTGAAACATGGTGATATCAAACCACCAGTATCCAGTGTCTTTGACCAGAATGCACCAAAAATAAATAAAATAAAAAGATGGATGACAGCAAAAAATAAATAAATAAGGGGAGCCCTGATGTGCATAAAAATGTGGGAAAATGGGAAATAACAGCAGAAACAAATAAACGAGTAAATAGATAAAAAATACAGAAAAAAATAACAAAAAATAGAGAAACTACTATAAAGTTCAATAAATACAAAAGCAAATTAAAAACAAAAAATATAAATTTATGTCACATTTAAAACAAGAAATGAATGCCTACACATATTATTATTATCATTGTTCATTTAATGACAATTTATTTAGAGAATCATTTATTTGTTTTTGATATTGACAGTAATGGGCCTCCATACTGTCAAAGGGATTTAATACTAAAACCTCTCATTAAATGAATGTAACACTTAACTAAAATGCTAATGTAGTTACAAAATACAAAACCTGGTTGCAAAAGCAAAATAGTATTGAGCACAATGCAGTAATGTGTTGGGGTTATTTTAGCTGGTTCTCCTGGTTCTCCTAGTTCCTGGACCCAGACTGTCTGTGCTGTACCTTCCCCTACCACAAGGTGGAGCTCAGTGGTCCAGGTTTTTGAACCACTACAGGGATTTATCTCAGAGAAAAAGCAGCACACTACAAGACGTGTATGGAAAAACCTTTAACTTGCTCAGTAAACTGGGTTCGTCCCGTCAGTGGAGGATGACGACTGTCTTAAAGCTGGCAGATACAAAGTCTGCATTCAACCCTAAACGAGAACTCTGGGGACGGTGAGCGGAGAGGAGTATATCTGACATGTTCCTGACATTAGCTGGGATTTCGGGTGAGCCACTGAGGCCGTCTTCTTTGTCCAAATAATTTGACCCTTACTGATCCAATAATTCAAAAGAATGGATCTGTGACCACTTGGGAATATCTCAACCGTGGCACCCATGTCAGGGGAAATTATAGTGGGCTGAAAGGCGAGGAAACTTTCAATATTGAATGGTGCAGGTAGTGGTTGAGGACCAATGCCCTAGCCTGAGACCACTGGTTAAAAGTAAAATATAGTTAGCCCTGCAGGACATGCAAATGCAAATGTAAGGAATTCTTCCTCAGTACCTGCAATAAACATCAATCATCTACTTGCTGGCGAATGATGTTGCATTGCACTGTAGCTAGCTTTATTTTTAACGACAATCCTGCATTTTTTTTTTATACAGTGCTCCTCTCTACACTGGCATCCTCACTGTGCCAACATAGTGGCCTCATTGAAACGAAACAGCGGGTTCCATTATTTTCTGCCGCGCAATTGTCCCTCTGAATGCAGCCTCGGCCGCTACCAAGCTGCTACCGAGCTGCCAGTTTAAAGAAGCGTCACCGTCGTCTTCGCACTTGGCAGGGGCCTGGAAGGGATGAAAAATCTTTCATACGTTCGAAAATAAATAAATAAATAAAAAATAAGCCCAAGTTTGCACATCCAAGTGTCCCACGGTAACATAAATCATCCGTACAGTACATTCAATTTGTTCCTGGCAGCGTCGCTTTCCCCTTTTTTCTGCAGCCGGTACAAAAACCTGCAGCAGAGGAGAGCTTAAAATAAGCAAAAATGATAACAGCAGTCATAAATATAAGCTTAATAGAAGTGTACGTGTTTACACTGCCCTAGGGTTGTTTAGCAGCAGCATTTATTGGCTGGTCTTGTGCCGACAAATGATACGCCGCTGAAGGATTATAACACAATTAAGTCACATTCGGCGTGACAAAGTTTGCTAATATTTTCTAAGCAGTTAATTTCCTGTTTCTCCGCCGCTGATAAGGCCTGAATGCAATGATTACATTTCATCCAGTAGAAAGGCCACTGGACAGACAATGAGAGCTCTGCATTTGAGCTAAATGAAATGCATTCGGAATTGATCCAGGCTTTGATTCATTCACAGCCTGACCCCTCTGCAATCTCCAATTACACACACTCGGCGCAGGATTACACAACATCCGCCACCGTGTCCTCTGGAATGGAGCGCTGTGCATTTGTATATTGTCGGCTGCAATGCAAATTGAAATTGCCAGCTCCCCCCCCTCTCGTCCCTCCGGGGTGGCGCGTGCATCTTTCTCAATTTCAATAGAAAGTGAATCTCGAGAAAAACCTCGATCACCTTTCCCTCTGTAAAAAAAAAAGAAAAGGAAAAGAAAAAAAACAATACAGATGAGCCACCCGTTTTCTCGGGGCCTGCCCGACATCAATCACATTCGCTGAAGGTACAAAAGGACCTTTTTAAATCTTCTGAACTTTGCTGCGGCACACTCTGCTACCTTCTCCTCAGCGCCCCTGTCACGATGAATTGGGTTGCGTTTTGGTAAACATATTTCCTGCTCTTACTTTGAACACCACTTTCCCTCTTTTGTGTGCAGGGGTTGTCCAAAGTTTGTGTGCTTGTGAAAGTTGCACAAAAAGTAATTATTTCCACTCTGGGGTAAAGAAGAATAATCAAGATTTTTACTGACTCATGCCTCTATTATCCTTGTGCAATAACTCAATATAACGCTTCCCTGCATATTATAAATGGCTAATTATGACATAATATCCATTTACTTAACTTGGCGTGCTATATATGTTGTGTTTGTGCCCTTATGCATCCAATCAGGCTGCATTAACATGAATCCTCCTCTTGATTTCATTGGTTCCATTAAAGGAATGAGGCTGTGGGCGAGCATCCTTGTTAGGGAGGCAGAGAGAGGCAAGGCAAGGAACAGGGGGTGGAGTAACGCTGGATCTCGTGACATGGCAGAGGGCCAGGGTCGGTGACGGCTGACTAATGACTTTCACTGAGGGTGTCAGCCTCAGATTTATGTCCCTCCCCCCCTTCGCCCGGATCCACTCTGGGGTATCTTAAAGCAAGAGTTATTCATGAACTATACGGGCACGTACGCAAGCGGAAAAGGCACCCTTCGAGATTTAGAGCGGGAGCTGTTTGCCAAAGAGGATACAGCGCACGCGGCCGGCGATGTAGCAGTAAATAAAATGTCGGGCGCGCTACAAGCTCCAGACGGTGATCATCATAAGGCATCAAGACCACAAATATAAACAAATGTCACTTACAGACGGGGGGGAGTATTAATTTATGCCCTTTCCCACCGCGAAAGGGATAGATCAAGCAGCAGAGGTTGCCCTGACCTTTAAATGATGACAGCATGAACACGGAGTATCATCCACAGGCTAAGATGCTTTGTCTGCTGCTAAAGTACTATCCAGACAACCCAAAACTCAGTACTTTATGATGTTGAGAACTCAGAAACAGATAGAATCGAAGCAACAGGGGCTTAACGAACACATTGGATATATCACCATAATGTTAAAATGCAACTAACAGCATTGGGATTGCTTGGATTGTAGAATCAACACCCAAGCTGAGATAGCACGCATCACACGGACCAGGTTATACCCCCTTAGACTTTTAGTTTTGTACGTGTCAAGGGATAAAACTGTTGATCACAAACCGAGAGGAACACACGTACAGCTCTATGCAACGGCTGTCGTAACTTAGCAACTCAGCACTCGACTATTTTACTAGTTTCAGTGGAAGCACGAATTGTGGTAGGAGTAAGTACAAAATCGTTAGGGAAGTTAGTTGAAGGTTATTACTTTTGACATTTGGTGACCTGTTGGCAACATAAATGCTTGATTAAAATACTTTAGATTAGATTTAGAACACAAAAAAACTGCCTAGTTCAGGCGATAAAAGCGCTTGCTGAGGCCCAGGCAACAAAAACCCTTGGTTAGGCATAGGCCTTAGCTATGCTAACAATTGCAGCTGGTGATTTCCAGGCATAAGCAAAGGTGATTTAAACACTTGATTAGATTAAATCAACACAAACTACCTTGATTGGGTTAGGCAATAAAAACACCTGTTTTGATCTGGGTAACAAAAACACTTGGTGAAGCCTAGGCAACAAAAACCCTTGTTTAGGCCGACGTCTCGGTTACAGTAACTCTTTGTGTGGTCTTGGCAACTCAAACACTTTGGTGAATTCTAGGCAACACTTGATTAAAACACTTGATTAGATTTAATCAACTAAAAAAACAACTTGATTATGTCTAAGCGACGAAAACCGTTGGTCAGGTCTACGTCTAGGCTACAAAATCAGTTGGTATGATCTAATCAACAGAAGCATTTGCTGAGGTCTAGGCAACAAAAAACACTTGATTTGATCATGATTAGGTTTAATTAACACAAAGAGTTTGATTAGGTTTAGGCAACCCCAAAAAAGTGGTTATACTTTCCCAACAAATTCATATGGTTGGGTCTAAGAAAATTGAAACAAAGTTCCTACCAACTGAAGTCACTTTCAAAGTTGTGCTCTTTGTCATACAGCTAAAAATAAGGACAAAGTGCGTCCAAGGACACGAATCGCTTGAATTATATTTCATGACCATTTCGCAACGCCCCATGAGACTGAGCTGCCTGAACCTGATATGTATCCCTTCGCTACTGTACGCAGGGAAGTGTCTTATGAAACACAAACATCACAGATTCTGTGAAGGTGGGATAATCACTTGATTTGCATACAGTATGTGAGTCAAGCTTCTCATGCTGCTTAGTAGCTAGATGCAGAGGTGCCTTTGAGCATAAATAGTGAGAGAGACAGAGAATTTCACACGTCACACACGGCGGATGCTTTTAATCCAAATAGCTTTACTGTGCCCTGAGTGCATAGCAGTGTAGAGAGTGTGAATGAGTTGAGGGGTGTACCGCGAAATGAGGCGGGTGTTGGCAAAGACATGATGAGTCAATTATCTAAACTCTGTGTGTGTATATGCATGTACCAAGTGTCTGGTTCACCGAGCCTTCCCCTGCTGATGGCTCCTGTTATCCATGCAGGTTAAATGCCAAAATGGTAATCAAAGTGGAATGGTCTCATCTCCAGCCTAATCCAGACTGGCACCAAGAAGCAGGCAATCTAAATGTTTTCGCTTGGTGATCATCAATCGCACAGAGGTGCCCCCACAAAGAGACACACGTATTTGCGCCGACAGACTCATTCATATGAGGAGATTAACTGGGACGCACACGCAGACACACACCCCGCACAGATTTGCGAACATTTCCGCGGAGTGATTATCAAGCGCATAAGGACATTTGAGAGTAGGGAGCTGGAGAGCCCAGCCGGTTAGAATTTGGCAAGGAAGGAAGGGAAACCATGATTACAGTCTGAATGCTATTTCTCCATCGACCCCCAGATGGCTAATTGAGGAAGGTTTAATGCCGCCATCATTTGCAAAAAAGGAGGGAAGCATAACCCTCCAGGTATGCAACAAAAGGCATAGCATGTGCTGTTTTTGATTGGCTTCCATTAGATACAAAATGTCACTTTATTCTTAAAAGGATTTAAAAGTTTAACATTTAGCTATTTTGTATTCATGTCTCATCTGACTAAATTAGCATTTGAGTGATTGATGTTTTCATAGATTTAGTGTATAATATAGGTTTGCAGGGCATATGTTTTCACTGAACGGCACATTAGCCAGTGAACAAATGCTGTAGGCGTTGTTTCCACCACTTAGTTAAGCTACTGTATTCTCATGGTACACATGAACATGTAATATTGTATAGCTTATGAAGTTTTATTTTTGTCTGATGTACTCCTAGTGGAGTCTGGAGTTGCTCTGTTGGGAAGTGATGTGCTGGGCCAATAGATTCGTGTGTTGTGTACTGTAGACTGTATATAAATATGGACAATGCGTCCCCACTTCCTTCCTTTGGTCAAACTGATGGTAGAAATACAGGAATATGGGTAGTGCTTGAACAAACAGCAGTATTATATTAAAATATCAGAAACCATCCTTCAAAAAAATGTATTTGATACATATGTTTGTGCTTTACTTCCGCTCAAGTACCATCCGCTAACATGGAGGAGGTGGGACTTATGACCAATACTGCAGTCAGCCACCAGGGGGAGCTCCAAAAGAAGAGCACTCCATTGTTGAATTTCTGTGCAAAGGTTTCTCTACTATGTAGGGTCCTAAATAACTAGTTGCAGTGCAGCTGCTAAGAATAACGTCAATAGCACGTACGCTACTTTTGGCTAGCTTTCCCAGAATTCAGTGTGCCACATTTCTCAAAGCCAAACCAGCAGCTGAGCAACCCAACAGTTGGCGGTGATGACGCGAAGTGGTTACTGTACTGACCTCTGTTAAATGAACCACAGAGTATCCATTATATACGTAGTAATGAATGAGGCGGGGTGAAGTACGACTCCACATTCTATTCCCAAAAGCAGACATGCCCCCCTGGCGTGAATGTAGCTCATTTCTGACTGAGAATCACTGCTTCGTTGCCAGTGGCCAGCAGCTTAGATTTACACACTGGTAAATAACTTTTTTGAGCCCTGCTGATTTTTAATGAACAACTTGCCAGGTCACCTTAAGGCTTTTCTTAGATCTTCCCAGACGAGAACGCCAACACAGGACCGAATGAAAGGGCACAGCAAGTCATTGAGGCCTACGGGCTTCTTTTCTGCAGTGGTCAACATCACATTTTTCTTTTTCGTTTTTTTTTTTTTTCTCTCTCTCTCTCTCTCTCCACGCAACTGCTTCTAATTTCACACTGAATATTTTTGGATTTGTTGAGGAACAGAGAAAATTGAGAGACAGGGCAGATGTCGCGCTGGTGTAAATGAGCACCAGTTCCTATTAGCGGTCAGCCGGACCTTTACTGCGTGTCATTCCCTGCCTCTAATGCGCCTTTTCTGATAAAAGCCGAATGCAAAACAAAATTTGCAGGGGAATAAAAGATGGGATCATGGGTTTAGTTATAAATATTTCTGAAAGTGTGAATTAAATATGAATCTCAGAGGGTGTGGATTTTCTCCTTTGAGAAAAAAGTAAAATAACACCACCACACAAGACCTATCAAGATCATAAAGTGAAAGTATTGCCAACATTTTTTTTTTTTTTTTTTTTTGAGGAGTTGGTTCAGAACATTCTAGAAACTTACAAGGTGAACTAATAACTATGTTTACTGGAAATCACAGGAAACGTGTCCCATTAATCTCGCCTCTCAACTTTGGGTTGATTTGTACCATGTCAAAAAGGAATTTCCTTGGTCCCAGGTTGTTGTAAATTGGGGGTTTCTGGAGGGACTTTGTGACTGGAGCATAATTTTCTTTCAGTCTAAACATCTTTCGAAGGAGATTATTATTTTCAATCAAGAAACAATGTTTGCTATTTTCCAATTCCATTCCAAATGGCTGATACTGTGCAGGTTGCTCTTGGACCTTTCAAAAGGCAGATGCTTCTTCTAACAAGGCTTTATCAGTTCTAGTTCAAAGACAGCTTCGGCACTCACTGAAAGACAAAAGGCTTTTAGTTGAGTTTAGTTTTATTGTTCCACTGATTATTGAAGCTTCTGCATCTTTAGTTTGGTATAGTAGCCAACACTTGTACTTTACAGTGGGAAAAAGGTCCCTATTTTGAGGCAATCAACAGAATTATGTATGATATTTTCTCAGCTGGTCCATACTACCCCAGAGAAGGATTCAAAATCAGTCCATCAGCTGGGTTTAAAAATAACCTTTTTCACATGTTCAGTGAAACTAGCGCATAGTCACTGGCGTAGGATCAAAACCTTTTAATACCGCTGAGCCAAAACTTTAAAAACTGTCAAACGAATGTGAAAATGGGTATTGTTTCGGTGCCCACTAGTGTGGCTAAAGAACAAGCACTTTCCTCCAAACTTGCTCATCATATTCTCAGTACTTTCTATCAAAATAGCCCAAGCATGGCATGTGTATTTGTAACTACACCAGAAACCCTTGCAGGGGACAAAAAAAAAGACTTTCATGGAAGGCCAAATTGGTCCGTGTGACCTTTTTCTCTCTCCATTTTTATACTTTGGAACACTATGAACCCAGTCTGAGCACACAGTGATCGGATTCACGAGGACAGGACAAACTCTGTGATTCCATCTGTCTTTCTGTTTGTAGTAAGACTCAAAATGCTCATTCTCGTCCAATTGCCAAGACAAAAGGTTCTGCAAGTTGTTTTGCAAGTTGGGTTACTTGGAGTAGACTGCTGTGGTTTGATAGGACCGGATATTACAACCTGCAACGACAAGATGTTACCACCCAAACAAATGTATGTAACATAAGCTGCCAGTCCGTTTAGCTTATTAGTAGCAGCTCTTGCTGGGATTTGTCCACATGCTCATGTGTCCATAAGTTGCATGGGCTGGGCCTACGCAGCCAATATGAGCTTAATTTGCAAACTAGACATGGCAGATTGACTTGGGTCAAGGGCATAACTGAAGTACCTTTGCTTCACCAGTTCTGTTCTGACTCCAGGCCCAAACAAACAGCTATCGACACATACAGCACACTCTTGTGAGGACTCGGGCTCAAATTCAGGTTGTGCCCCGCTGCGAGCCTCCGTGGCTCGACTCTTTCCGTGAGTTCTGTCACTTCGGTTTGTTGAAGTGTTGCTGCGGGAAGCGTAAAAGGGGGGAATCACCAGTCGTCTTGCAATAAATGTGACAGAGCCGTACACAAACGCGCGCACACAAACACACACAGGCATGCAGCCACACAGAAAAGCTCACACTCGGCTGTAAGAGAGAGATGACACATTATTAAACCCTTGCGGTGGTGTACTGAGCCCCACCGTCATCTACAGCTTGTATTGTTCCAGTTCCTACTCTGCGAATCGTTGTCAGCTGGGGGCCCTGTACATGCTATTCATTCTATATGTTAATTCTACAATGCATTTTTGTGTAAATATGTTGAGAATAAGTCCCTATTTGCTGTATTTTATACTGAATGTCTTTTATATCCTAGGGTAGAACAGAATGGTCACATAAAAAAATGATGTAAGCTCAACACTTTCCACAGCTGGATTAACGGCCTATACATTTTAAATAGTACTGAAATTTAAAAGCGTCTTAAAACACTGGATTTAGCTTCAGCTGCAGAAAATAAGGGCATTAGGAGTTGCCAGGAGATAGTCTTTTGTGGAAAGGGGAATGTTTGGGGAACATTTGAGTTCATTAGTAGATACAGTTAGTCTGTCCTTTCATAAAATGCAAATGGAGGCACCTGCTGCCTTGGCAGAAACAAACTTTGGTCGGAAAGCACACTTTTGTGATGCAGCGATAAATCCATTTTGATCACTTTTACACTTTTTCATTTTTAATTTCCTGTCATCTTAAGATGAAGTTGTAGTTAAAACCAACAGGCAAAATAGTTAAACTTATAAAGTCATTTTGGGACCATGCCCCATTTCATTCTATTTTGTGTTTACCTATAAAAGTAATATACTTTCTCTCTTCTCCACTGCTTTTCATCCCATCCCCTCGACTCTTTTCATTCCTTACCCTCCCAGCCTTTTCATTGCTTCTCCTTTGTCCCTTTTCATCCCTTACCTTCAATCCTCTTCATCTCTTCTACTCAAGCCCTTTTCATTCTATACCTTCAACCCTTTTCATCCCATCTCCTCAAGCCCTTTTCATCCCATGCCTTTGACCCTTTTCATCCCATCTCCTGGAGCCCTTTTCATCCCATACCTTTGACCCTTTTCATCCCATCTCCTGGAGCCCTTTTCATCCCATACCTTTGACCCTTTTCATCCCATCTCCTGGAGCCCTTTTTATCCCATACCTTCAACCCTTTTCATCCCATCTCCTCGGGCCCTTTTCATCCCATATCCTTCAACCCTTTTCATCCCTCAATCCCCTACTCTCACAATCTGCCTACCAGTAAACTTATTTTCATCAATTAAGGCATGGTCTTTGTTAGTAATTATTATTTTTTTTAGTTTTGTTGTTTTACAAACACTTCCTGCTAACCCGTGCTTGGTAACGGTGCTACAGCAGAGTACCACAGAACATGTGCATACTCTTTGCAACACCCTGAACTAGAATGAAAGGGTGTGAAATCTGGAAACACCCAATGAGAAGATGGAAATCAAATACCAGTTTATTCTGAGTGGTCCAGTCAACAGTCCAACTGCATGCTCCAGCTGCTACACAGAACAGGCAATATTATTATATCGCATAATGTGGAACATTCTGACCACAGCATAAACTTATGTCACTTGTACATGTCAGGTTTGTGAATTCTTTATCCATGTCCTCCCCCGTCCTCCGCAAACAAGTTTCCAAAGTGTCCCCGGGCCCAGTGAGTCCTGACAAAGATTAATCTGTGCTTGTGTGTGTGTGTGTGTGTCCACTGAAGTTAACGCTGTCTGTCGGCAAAAGAACCTCTGGTCCCATGAGTAACCACACTGTCACACACAAAAAAACGTGCACCCATCATTCTCTTACCGCACACACACACACAGATATTCTTAAGGCATGAGTAACCAGGGCTTGGAAGCATGAGGGTACGACCTTGTGTCTAAAACTCAACGTCCCTCTTCACAAAGGATTTGTGTCTAAAAGCCACGCTCGTCCTTCCCTTATACCCATATTCCTTCTTCAGGGTTCTTCAAGGGGACTCAACTTTGACTCAGATCTCTTCTTCTTGAAATTCCTCCAACGAGGCATGTTGCATAACACTTGGCTTTAGTCACCAAAGCGACTTAAGTGAGACATATTTTGGAGCATAGGTTGTTTTGTTTTTCTTCGTATGTGGGTGATAATGGACTGACGGCGGTGGCTTACCCGGTCCCAGTTCATCAGTTTGCTGTCTGCTACCACTGCTGAGTCACCCTTCACTTGCATTTTAGCCATTATTTCCCTGACGTCAGCATCACTGAGATCAAGGTTTTGTGTGGGTTTGAGTGAGCGGCTCTTCCTCCAGGGGCATAAAACGAATATGGAAACTTTCTTTTCGGGTGCATCGTAGCCTCATGCTTGACATTTCATTAAAGGCTGCCTACCTTTGTCCTAGCCCTAACACTAACTAAGATGGCAAGTGTTTCATTGGCTGTTAGCAAGGAAATGTTTCATGCTTTGTTTTTGTGAAAGTATCTCGAGAGTATTTGATAGTAATGGCTGAACTATTTAAGACGAAGGCCTTTGTTTCTCTGCCTGCCAGGCACGGGGCAACGCACTTTCTGTGTTTCTCTCTCTCTCCAGTCCTCAGTAGGTTTGTAGGCTTTGATTTCACAATTGGTTTCCACCTGTGAAGTCTGGTGGTGCCTGCTGATTAGTTGGTTCGGACCTGTCCAATCACTAACCAGGACCAACTTTAAAAAGGGACCCAGCCGGAGTATCCACTCTCTGCTTGCTCTCCTGCTGCTTCTATTTCTGCTACCTGCCTTTTTTGATATTCAGACATGTGGACATATTATAGACGTTGCCTCCCCAAACATTATAGATTTAAATGCCTCTAGCGTTAACCTAGAATCGAACCAGAAGTTTACCCACCCACATTTTTCACCAAACTCAGTCTTATGGAGTGGAATCTCTTTACGAGACTTTTATTGTGAATCTTTCGTAGGTCAGTCATAAACAACAACAGCTAGATGAATATAACGAGTGCATACATGCCCCAACCATGACTGAATTATGACTGTTGAGTCTTTATGTTGCACATTGCGTGAGCATAATGTAGAAAAATGCAATACGCTTGACTAGCATACACAACATAGGCTTATCCAACCGTTTGTTCCTACATACTGGGAATGGTTTGAGCCTTACTGCATAGATTCTCACACAGCCAGTCTGGAGGCACAAAAGTCTTAATACTATTTTTTATTTATTTATGTGGCACCGAAATTGGTTATCCAGACCTGTGTAGAATCGTAACTCTTTCAGTAGCGTTGTATGTTGTTGTAAACTGTGCTGTGTAGTTTTAGTAGCATTAATGGACCTTATGATATTTTTTGTGTTAACTTCAAAGAAAATACCAGAGTGCAATTTTCTTTTTATTAGGATATCATACTTGCTGTACAGGAAAAATTCACTGAAGATGTAACTGACTTTTCCATCACTTCTTTTCATCTCTCTCCCTCGTTTGTCTTTTCCCTTTTATTCTCACCCCGCACTTGCAGTTTAATGGTTTACCCAGCTGGGGCCATTCCTCTCCGCTCTCAGCCGGCCTGGATAAATCCTTGCTTCCGTGACACGCTCCGGCATTTGAGCAGAATGTGCACGGACATCCCTCAGAAGATATCATTGATCAAGGGCCGGGGAGACACTGATCTAAATATGTTCACCGCTGGTGGCAGATTGCAAACTCGCCCTCCCCGATCCTGCAGCTCGGTTTTAGGCTGACTTTTTTGGCTAATCTGTGGCCTGACAATGTTATTTGTTTATTTTACATCATGAGCTTCTATAATGCAGCTTTAATTTCATTCTGAAACGCAAAAACACTCAGTGTTATTCATGTTTCCAATCGTATTATCAGCTTAAACCAAATAGGAGGACTGCAGCCCTGCTGGTGAATGTAGTGTAAATTTGGCGCAGTGGGTGGATTATTAGCTCAAAAGCACAACTTAAAACTATCAAATCATCGCCAGCTCTGCAGAAAGCTCCCTCTCACGTCTTTGGAGGCCTTTTAATGTAAAACAATCAGTTATTTTAACAGATCTGGACTCCTTAAGGCAGCTGGGATTGCGACCCAAGCATCGCGGGGGGTGAAAAAAAAGCACTGCATTATCTTATTTTCCTGTGTGACAAGACGTATTAAACATGAAGTAGCAGGTTCAAGCCACAGCGCTGACCGCAGGGTGTTATCCAGCTGTGAGGTGTCACACAGCGGCGGGCGAGTATTTCATCTGCGGCGGCCAGTACCGAAATGGTAGCTGACAAGCTGTGATTAAGGCGCTGGACTCTGCTAATGGTGCGGCGCTGTGGGTAAACCTGCTCTAGCTGTTGCAACAAAACAAATAATATCCGTGTTTGTACCGCATGTGTCATTTTTGTCCTTTGAAAGGCAACATATATCAGGTGTATCTCCCCGTTTACCAAGAAGCAACATCGGCCTTAACGTTCAAAAGACTGAGTCAAGCGAGGACAGCAGGAAAAATGTTCAGAATGCTCATTTGTTGTGTTTGCTTTGTGTTGCCAGAGCCTTAAAAAAAAACGAGCAGCCCAGATTCTATTAAGCTAGATTAAATGGGCCGTAATAAAGTTTGCGTGATGTATGTTTTTATATTGATTAAAGGAGGTTATGATGGACGACCACTGCAGAGCTACTCGCACCGGATTGATGCCGCACACCGAAATGTCTCAGGGATTCCGAAGCGTGAAGGCAGTTCCTTCCATTTTTCCGGCGGCGGCGGAAAAACGGAGCCCTTGAAACCGCCCAGGCGTCTGCTCGCCGTCTCTAATTAGTCTGAGGCCGAACCCGGAACAGATCTCGGAGCGGCGTTCGTCATTCGGAGGTATATTCATCCTCGCCGGCATCAACGCGGCGCTGGAACAAAGATGCTTTATTCAGGGGGAGCGGTCTGTACTCTTGTCAGGCCTAATTTGTCCCCCTGCGATGGATCTGCGCGCACCGGGGTGACACGACAACCTCTGCCAGCCAGAGATAAACTCATAATGGAGACGTGAAAAGGGTGCATCAAAATGATCAGGCAGGTGGGAGGAATCCACTGACCTACTGTAATATGCATATGTATGTTTTCTGTCTTTCATAAGTTAATCGTTTCCAGTTTAAAAGAATGAACATTAGAACAAACTTAAACCTATTTTTTTATTCTTTTCACCCGTTGAATTATGAAAATAAAAACACTGTTTCATCTCTTGCTGGATCCGTAGCCCTTGGAACATGCTGGATAAACCTAATATAATCACTGCCATTTGATCTAAGGGTTCACCATTGCAACCACTTGCAAAATGTATACCAATGCCTCGATTTTCCCTCTAAGATTTTAGCATTTCTAAGGCAGGCCCTCGTTTTTGGTGCGCACAAAGGCTCTAGGATGTATGACAAGTGTCAGGGAGATGAAACGAAAACTCGGAGTACCTAAGAGAGGTACAGTATTGTGAGGGGAAAAAAAGGGGTCTGATACTGAACAAAGGGTTAATAAAAAGGGCTGTCTTCATTGATTTGCGGAATATTTTCTCAAGCATGATGCCCGCTGCTCTAAAGGTCAGACGAGAGAAAATATGAAAGTGCATCTCCCCTCCGACTCAAAACCAGACGGCGAATTATCGATTCGAGCCACGGGGAGCTGAAAATGCGAGTGAATCGGGATCATAATCTAGTGTAGACCTCGCACATTCGGACGCATTAGAATGGGCAGCCGTCTCGATTTATTGTCATCTGGTCATTTTTTAACACAACTGACGGTCCTTTCAAGTTTCACCGAGATTTCAGAGTTTACTTTGATTTAGAGACGCTCGGAGTGGAATCGATCTTGGAGAGAATCCAGTGCTCTTACTAAAGCCTTGAGTCCTCAAGTCAGCTCGTCAAAATGTTGTTTTGATGCCCAGTTTTCAAATACAAGAACAGGGTTGAGCATCTGTCGTAAGTTGCACATGTGAATTGCAGTAGTAGCTCTGCTTTTGGAGCATTTTCACTTTCAGCGGGACTTTACGTGGTGTAGCGCAGTGGATATTTGTCCGTGTTCACCCAGTAAATCACTTCGACATCTCTAGTGCACCATTAGAAGAAGCTAATTATATTAGATTACATTATATAGGTGGATTTGTAAGTCAGGACGTAAAGGAATCAAACAAAAAAATGGTGTTATTTATTGTAACCCGGGTTCTATGATCATAAGTTTTCCCTTTCTTTATTTTCACCTGCCCTGCCATTTGGGAAATAAACTGCAAAGCCCTGACGCTTTGTTTCCTCAACTATATATTGTGAATTGGTAAAACAATGATTCCCTTCTGCTGTCATCCGTCTAGACTTTAAAGTACACAGAGGAAAGCCAGGGAGCAGTAGCCAGTAATCCACGGAAGTTACATTTTCATACTTGCTCATGCAACTTTAGCAAGGAGTTTCTGTATTTCTACCAAACAAGTGCAATTTTTTTGGAGATGTATTTTTGAATGTTGGTCTAACATGGACTTGTATTTATTTATTTATTTTTTCCTAACCAAGATAAAATGAATGAAAAAGCCGTGTTGGCCCAGAGCCAGTTGAAAGATGTTTCTTTTCAAAGCTGTGCTCAGTGTCACCAAAAACTTGTCCATGGAAACACTTCAGTTGATTTAATATTTCACGACTGCTTCATGTATTTTTGAGAGATCAAGTTAATTTTCATGTTTTCCTTTTGATTTTTTATGCTGGTCTGGTGGCTCAGTGTTTCTTTCGCAGCAATGCAGCTGGAAACGTGGATGAAAAGAAAAATGAGGCAGAATCAAAGCAGCAAATTTATCATTTCATCGACTGCTAATATGAAAAACATATACCTTAGTGAAGGTTATTGACAGGGGGATCAGTATATGCATACATTTCCATCAGTGGAGAAGAAAGTGCAATATAAAGATGATGCGGTCGATGACTCATTTGCAATTCTAGAGATACCTCGTGGGCTCTGGTGTTACATGATGTCATTTGGGGAAACTCAGTGAAGAGAATACTGCACATTTAAAATTTGCTTCCATTAGAGGATCATTAAAGGGTGCAGTGTGTGTGAAAGGGAAATTTAGAGATAAGTGACATGCCGCAACTTCATTTAACGTCGGTGCCTGTCCACTCGGCTGTCTAGAGATCAGGGGGCTAATAGGTCCCATGCGAGTGGTCAGTCCATAATTACAGTCCTCCACTGTTATTTTTCTTTTCCTCATCCAGCCCTCCAAATGCATCTCTGTGGCAAGGCAAATGTCACTAAATGCCAGGCCAGGCCTACCATTCCAAAAGCCAAATGTTAGTTCATCTGTTATGTCAATTTCCACTCAGCCTGACCAGCTGTTCTCTGGGTTGCCTGTCTTTAACCCTCAGTGACAGGGATATGAGTTTGACCCATTGGCCTCTGTTAGCTTTAGCATGTCAAACGTGACCAGCATCTATAGATAAACGACATAAGAAAACTCCAATTCTTACTAATCCAGGTTATGTTCGTTTTCTGTGCTCCAGTCCTCAACAATCATCTTTTTACTGTCAGTCACTGGAACATTGTTGAGGGGTACTGAAGGAAGTGAGGCAGCTCGTTATTGCTTTTAAAGTGCGCCCTTTTGTTCGAGACAAGAATGATTCAACAGATGACATTTTGTACGTTTTTTTTTTTTTCTCTCTTCCTCATCCACATTTTTTACATGGATTCAGTCTTCTAGCGTCTGAGGCTGTCCTCCGAGCGATGCCGTCAGGAGGACAATGCACTTTTGTTGTGTTAATTAAGGCTTTGTGAAATGAAGCAGATGAGGAATCAGCTGGGCCCCAAGCCTCGGCCAGGGATGTTGATGGACTAAGAGTATTGCTTCCATGTAATTAGGTTTAATATTTCACTTAGAGGCCGGGGTGAAACTGGCGCTATGATAACTCCGATTCAAATAATGCATCAGACAATTGTAAGAGAATACAGGAAGTACTGAACACTATTCTCAGTCTCAGTTTAAAAGGAATAAAACATTCCTATTCTAGATTAGGAGTTAAAAATCCCCTCAAAAGAAAGAGAAAAGCTCTGAGACATATCCAGCTTTAAAGCATGCCCTGTTAGTTAGCTGTGAAGGGAAAATGAGCATCCTACTCTGTGGGATTCAGCCTGACAAGTATGTGCAAATGGACTGAATCGTTTCAAGTACACCCTGGGTAACAGTCCCCCCCCCACACACACGCTCTCTTCCTCTTTCCCTCTCCCACAGTGACACTGAACATCTGTAGCCACTGTGACACAATCTGCAAGTAATCCATAACCATAAATCTGGAGACATCTCGTCGGGGTGTGAGGGGCGGGAAGGGTGGGGGTGACATCCCTGCCAACAGGGGCAATATCACCGTCCGCTAGCCAAGCATCCCCGGCAGCTCCAGAACCTTGAAATTAGAACAACCGTGCAGCGGAAATCATGTACAGCCGCTTTTTCTTATCCTCCCTGACGCCTACCGCAGTGGATTGGACACACTGTATGTATCATTTTGTCTGCAGTATACATCAGGCTTATTAAAAATCCAATACTGGTTGGTCAATGTCTTTCACCACCAGTGTTACGACGACTCTTCCATGACCACAGCTTGGGAATTTATCACTGTCCAATGAACTCAATTCCGATGTAACACTTACCTTAAAATGGCTCTCTTTGGCTTTTGAGTGACGACATTCTGCATGCTTCCTCTTATCCTAAACGTCTGGACTTTTAATCAGTAAAATGTGTCTTTACTTAATTGAGTACACTTAGATTTTGCTGCTTCCATTGGATCAGTAATACTAGGTTCAGACTTCATTGTTTGTGGGCCACTTCTTGTCCAAATTCCTCCCTCCCAACCACTAAAGGTACCGAACTTCGGCTTATCTGGTAATGTGAAATGTTCACAGACCTAATCTTAAGCCTCCCAAACATCTTGCAGGGTCACTGGGTGCCACCTGATTAATGAAGACAATAAATAAATTATGTTTTGTATTATTTTCAAATACGTACTATGTACAGATTCAACATTAAGGACAAAACTATCTGTGAAGATTATCTTCAAGTGTGTGATGCAGCCTGACTTCAAAATCCAGTAGGATTTGGAAACTCCTACAGCCTGAGCTCAGAATTGGCTGGTAGCAAACTTTAGATGGATAAAGCCACTTTTAAGATCCTAAAACATGTCCCAAATAAGCTGAATAAAATCATTTTCAGTTTGAAATGACATGTATCAGATTATCTGGTAATGTGAGATGTTCACAGACCTAATCTTAATCCTTCCAAAAGTCTTGCAGGGTCACTGGGTGTCACCCAATTCATAAATGTAATAAATTATGCTTTGTATCATTTCCAAATCATGTACTGTGTGCAGATTTGAGATAAAGGATAAGACTATCTGTGAAGATTCTCTTTAAGTGTCCGATGCAACCTGACTTCAAGATCCCTTAGGATTCCTACAGTCTGAGCCCAGACTTGGTTGGTAGCAAACTTTAGATGGATAAAGGCACTTTTAACATGTCCCAAATAAGCTAAATAAAATAATTTTCAGTTTGAAATGACCTCCATTCCTTCTGTAATAGCATGTTATGGCCACTCACAAGCACCGGTGAAGCACGACTTTCTTTTCTACACTGAAAATGAAAAAAAAAAATAATATGTTGGAATACTGAATGGTTGCAATTTAGGTCAAGTCGAAGAGCTAATGTCCCAAATCTCCAAACAGAGAGGGGAGACACATTTACACACTCCAGAGATAATGGAAGCTATTTTCATTGTGTTTTTCTTGATTGTGTTAAATGCATTATTTCACTTTATACCTAGAAATGGAAAGTATTGATTTCTACATAATCAGACATATATTCTTCTATATTCTATTAGTCGTTTTAATTTTTCAGTGCTGCAGTGTATTGTACCGTAAAACCCATTAATCAAGTAAAAATATCTGGCAAGTACAGAGGATTTTTTTCTGTACAGAATCCCTTGCTCTTACATTTCCTTTGTCCAGTCACGTGTTTTAAGTCTCAGTGATAGCATCTTCATGGTAAATAGCCTGCGATAACCATCCTTGGTATGTGCAGTGCGGCCAAGTTGTCACCATCAATGAAATAACACCACTATTAGCAGCTAATGGTGAGCTCTACAAAAGACAGATTTCAAGTAAAGGCACTATTAATTCTCCCGGGGTCAAATACAATAAGTGCCCGGCTGTACAGTATAGACGAATATAATGGCACCATTTAATCACAATTGAGGTCACCGGAGGACTCGGAAGCAACAGAGAGCGCCGTGCCAGAGGCATCACATCAGTTCAAAAGATTAGCATATGCATGGATGGATGCTTTGGAATGAAGGTGTAATTAGAGCTTGTTATGGCAATTTATGACAGTTTAACAAAATATCTCAAGGAAGCTGTTGGACTAAGCTGGTTAATATGTCACTGTCAAAACACCCAGTGATGTGGAAAAGCTGAAAAAGTGGATGAGACATGTTCCAAGACTGGCAACGAACAACTTTTCATATTTCCCCTTTGCCGAGCTGTAAACACACTCTGTTATCTTCCCAACACGAGTTTGCTTATTTAGAGGGCTGATATTACAGGAGGTTTATCAATAAATCATGTCCCCAGTGTAAAGAAGTGATTTAGAATGGAAAGACAAAAACCTAACCTGGGAGATGATCGTCTGCGTAGCGCTAATGGGAGGGTAGGTGCTTCACCAGACATGCTGATTTAGCAGATTTGAAATGGCTTCCAGGGAGCTGTGTTGTTTTAGGGACAGCTAATGTTAGGTGATGACGGCTTCTGGACTCACGCAGCGCTCTGAAAGGGTTTTATCGGAGCAAAATATCACTAACAATCTGCCGCCGAGAGGAGAGGCGCTAATTACCAGTTGTAGGCCGCAGTGTGTCGTGATAGGGAGGGATTTCTAAAGGGACTGTGTTGTACAAGAAGTTCAAGACAGATTGCCTGATCGCTTGTTAATGCAAAATCTCAGCAGATTGGCTCAGAGAAATATAAAGTATGTCGAACTGAAACTCCAAAGCGGCACCGGAGGCAGGAATTATATTTGTTTTCTTCTGATAAAACTACAATCTGCACATCAAAACTCATGCTGTCTAGCTTCCCTAAGCGTTCTTGGCTACAGAGATAATGAGCCAATGAGCCCAAGTTCAAGCCCATTTAACTGCTGTGCGTGATCCTGCTGATTAATCATAACCTAATCACTGGTGTAGGGATGCATAATAAGATTTTACTGAGAAATAAACGCTAAAGTTATTTGTGTATATGTATAGAAGTTGTCCAATGTCACCCTGAAAGCTCATTTAAAGAATCAACCTACTAAACTGTATAGATTTAGGCTTAGTTGGGCAAAACAAAGGCACATTTCACAGCCTCTACTTTTAAGTTTTGGTCTCCTCCAAGTCCGGAAGGAAATGGGTTTTCAGCTGCTATCACTACCCCACGACTGTTTGCTGTTTGGCGCTGGGCAAAGGTTCTCAGTCATGCAGGTCATGGTGTGTCCAAAAAACAAGATGAAGCTGTGTCAACAAGGTGGAGTTTATTGTAGATGTTTCATGAGCAACACCCACAGATGTTCCCAGTAAAATCCTGACTCCACTACCAGTCTTTTAGAACTGATGACGTTACTTAGATGAAACGTCTTCAAGAAACTCTTCAAGTCCGACTGATTAATTTGAGCCTTCTTTTTTTGAAAACACCTACTGTGTTTGCCCAAGCAAAGCTACTGGAGCTAAACCCAAACAATGAGCTAAACGTGACCCAAATGCTCCATAATCCCTAAAGTTTTCACTTTTCAAATCACTCTGATTGAGGGGTGTCAAACATACAGCCGGCAGGCCAAAACTTGCCCGCCAAAAGGTCCAATCTGGTCCGCAGGATGAATTTGTATGAAACGAAGACGACACCATGCAATTTTCAATAAAGTTGTCACAGCTGTGGACATAACACAACACTGAGGCTCAAAACTAGACAGCAGATGGCTGGAAATATCTGGAGTTGTGGTTATTTAAAGGTTATTAAGCTATAATGTTTCTTGTCCAGCCTGCTTGAGATCAAATTGGGCTGTATGTGGCCCGTGAACTAAAATGAGTTTGACACCCCTGCTCTAATTCATTTGGTTCATTGCTGATATGAAATTATCGAGTAGTGCAGCTTTAATATGTGTACTTGTAGCTGTGATGAATGCAAATTTAAAGTGCCTCCACCGCAAACAAAAGCCAATATTTTCTATTTTCTGAGACTCTAGTAAGATGATTTTCTATCTCTGCTGTCTGAATTAATTTCAATTAATTGTCCACTCAAAACCGGACAATTAACTGCTTCCGATTGTTGGTCCAATGTTGGCGCCAGCATTGCTCTATTCTCTGTGACGACAAAGGAATACCTCTTTGAGAATCAGGCCTCGGCTCTCAGCAACCTGCTGTGCCTTTTACTAATAATGGCTTGTCCAATAGCAGTGGAATATGTCGGATGCTCTGAATATTGTGGCTCCAAGTGCAGTGCCCAAGAAGCCTGGCAGATGAATTGGCTGTTTGTCGACTGGCTCAATGATCAGCCAAATGTTCTATTGAGTGAAATGTTTTGACCAATGATATATGAACCATAAATATGTATTGAACACGCTGTTGTGATGGATAAGCTAACAATATTCGGGCTCGGCTGAGGATTTTTTTCACCCCGCGTGGCACGGTGTCATTGGGAAGGCGAAAATAAATTGGAAAAGCAGAATTAGAAGTGAATCTATTAGACTGCATCAATACAAAGTGATCAGGGGCTGTGGGTGTTGTTAATGTGGGGGGAAAAAATGGTTTGTGCTGTGGAAAAAACATTGGTTGCCCTGAAATTGCCCAGCAGACTTAATAAAAATCAAAGATCCACATTTTTTGTGCAAGTACGAGTAGGCAAACAAAAACAATACTCACCGAAAAAGCAAAGTGCACTCATGTAGTGTAGTGTTGTACCTCACTGTACAACAGACAACTTCAAGATTTCTAAAAGCTTTTGCTACAAACATGCCGACCAAGTGCACACCGTCTGTTGTAGTCAAAACCTGCAAAATGTGAAGAGAGAGAGAAAAAAAATACATCTTTACCATATTGGGTCACATATGGTAGATGTAAAACTGTGAAATATATATTAAAACTGTGTGGGCTCAGGACTAAAGCTGTTTGCATACAAACATGTATAAAGCTGTAAATGTAGACAAAGTTAATCATCTGATTATAAAGAAATCTGTCTGCTGCTCAAAAAAAACAAAGCAGAATCTGTCTGAAATGCACGGGCAAGGTCTTTCAACGTCCGCACACCGGTGCTATTTTTAGCAGTGTCAATAATTTATGAACCTCAAGATGTACCTGTAAACTGTCACCGGCGATGGCGAGGTGTTTTTCAGCCGCTGTCATCGGATTTAGGGAAAGGGTAATCAATATAAGGACCAGCGTCTAAACAGACGGCGCTTCACAATAAAAGCTGAAGTGAAAAACGGCAATCACGGGGAATCGGGGACAGTGTGAGGTGCCGCTTGAGGAACCGCTTTTATGTGTGAGGAGTGTGCCCACGACAGCAAGAACAGATTGCATTTTTGTAGCTTGTTAATGGAAAGGGGTTCAAGATTTAATTCCAACACCTTAACACACTAAGGGTAGCACCATTGCGTCTCATAAAATTGAGATAAAAATTGTCAAAAACTGTCTACAGAAGTAAAGCGCCAAAACTTGCAGTTCCACAAATGGCCACTTGAGGCTGACTCTAAAAGCAAGTCAACCCCAATAGACTGCCATGTTAACACATGTTCACAGCATGGTAAAAACAACAGTTTTAGTCTTTTTAACCAGTTTCCAATACAAATTACACAACAGTTAAATGGGTGAGTAAACGACTGTATTGGGGTTGTGTGTCTCTATCTGTTCCCACCTCTCTCTTTGAATTAGCCCAGAGGAGCTAGTATGGCACTACCAAGATGCCACTAAACTGAGCTTCAGAAACTGGTCTTCAGGAAGCCTGTGTGTGATTTGTATTTGTATCTTTATATACAGCCAGGGGCCCTCCCTGCACTAAATTGCCTTATGCTAACCAACAGCGTAACCTCTAAAGTCAGACAAAGGAGAAACTTTATGATTTGGAAGTAAACATATCAATGTTTCATGTCTACAACACTCCAAATAAAGCCTCTAAATTGCTCAACCCACGGAAGTCAGATCAGATCAGTGCCGATTCTGAAGTGCAAACTAGACGTCATGTGCAAAACTGTTGGAGTGCCTTTTTAAGATGACAGATTGACACCCTCTGCAGACGTGCAGCGCTGGCAGCTTTCGGCTTCAGCGAGGTGCAGAGCAGTCAACATGACTCTGGTCACAAATTAGCGCCAAGCATGAGTCGGCGTGTGCCCCTCTGAGCTGCAGCAGAAACTGGCAGGCTTTTTAAAGGCCCACCACAGGCACCGAGATCACCCCTACTGCAACACGCGGTAGTTTCCCTGTCTTACGTAAAATACATCTAAGTCTGCATTCTCATTACAAGATAAAATTACTGCACAGCACACTGAAAATCTTAATTAAATGCCATAAAACCCCAACAGTTTCCTGTTTATACAACGGATCTGTGGAGTGTGCTTCAATCCCAAATGAGTTCTTAGTAACAAAGAGGACCTTTATAAGAAGCTGCAAAGAGATGCATCACGCTGACAGTGAAGCCATAAGGCTTCCACTGAAAATAACACAACCCTCCTGAACAGAGTGAATCAGTGTTTAGCAATGGGATGTTATACTTTAGGGGCAAATGTGAATCTGTGGAGCAGGCTGACCCTTTCGGATAGTGTCATGGCAGCATTACGGAGCGTAATATTTTGATTCATTGCGGGGCAGTGGAGCAGCTGAGCGGTGGCAAGGTTTATTCTTTGTGTATTGATTGACTCTTGTGCAACTGTGTCAGGGCATTTCAAATATACTGGTAGTCTTGAGAATGAAGAGCCAGGCCACTGTGTGCCTGTTCGAGGCTCCACTCTGATTTGCTCCCATTGCCCATTGAGGTATACTAAAGATGCATTCTCTCTGGTTTGATCTTTAGAAAATCGCTGTAGGTGGTGCTGTTTTCTTTGTCTAGACAGTGATGGTTTCCTAAAGACAAATGCATAGGAATCCTAGACAAAGTGGCCATTAAGGTAGGCTCTGCTGTATTTGTGTTTCAACAGTCCGATATGATCTCATTTGTGCTTTAGAGTTTATATAATGGGGGAACAGAGTGTTTTTGTTTTCCAGTCTCTGCGGGAAGCTTGCCTCATTGTCACTAGGCCATTAATTTTACCTTAGTGCACTTTGTTCCAGCCTTTAGGGAACCTTTTTTAGTTGATCATTGTTTATTTTGCTTAATGAAAGCCATTAACTGTGATGAAAAAAACAAAAAAAGTAGAATTTTAAATGGACCCAAAAGAGATCTGATCAAAATAACAGAAGAATGGAACTTCGGCAAATGTATAAAACCCCACAGTGATGGAGAACCGCGTGCATTTATTAGTGCGAAGATGTTCCGGATTATTATGACATGGCATGCAGCGGGTGCTGTGTCAACCGAATTAAACGAGGATCAACTCGGTGGAAATGTCACGGCATAAAACCGCCGAGCACGGGTGTTGCGTGGGCGTGCTTTGAATTTTAATTGGTGCTGGCAACGCGTTTGGCTAAAGTGGGCGTCGACTTTCCCGAACAGTGTCAGCGCTCTCGGCCGTTTCGGAAAGTTGAGACCTTTGATATGTTCTTGGTCAGTTTGGCTTCAGGAGACTCTTGTTTTCAGATGCAAAACCAAAGGTACTGCTACTAGAGAAGTAGGAAAACTGCATGCTGAAAGTGAACTAATTCCGAAACATTTCCAGGGGATCCATAGCTTAGTGTTACTCCTACGTACACGTGCTTTCCATTCCGCTAATTATACCTCTTCCTTTCCTCATCTGTCCTCCAACTTGTGACCCAGAAATGGATCAAGGTTTTGCTTCATTAAGGTTGTTCCCATCCCTTAAACATACAGCTTTGCAGTCCTATAGAGGCACACAGTTGTACTGGTATAAATCCTATATTAGTAGGAAATGTATCAGTGGTTTTTTTCCCAGCCGTACAAGGCTAGAAACGTTAGTTTTTACCTTTGTGTTGCGTCTGTTCAGTCTTTTAATTGTCTGTAGAATGGAGCTTCTCTGCTAAGTCTACAGTCTTCACATCTGACAGCTGAGACGCTGTGCATCGTCAGTAATTCGCCGTCTCCTCAGAAATGACAGCGGATGTGTCACATTTCCTGAATAAAGTTTCTCCGTTCGCACATCTCTAGCTAATAGCGAGTAACGAATGCCAAATGAGGGAAGCCGGGGAGCCGCGGCTGGAAAGAGTGCGCTAGGCGTATGGCAGGCGGCTGCAGAAGCCTGAATGTCAGAAACGGAAATAAACTACCGAGCACAAGTGGCAGGTAGTCATTTTGAATTAGCAGTGTCTTTCTGTACTTGTGTCTGTACTCTTGTTTATTTCCTTGCAGTGGTTCAAAAGGGACAGATTGTTTTTTTTGTTTTTGTTTTTTGTGGAGTTATGAGGTACTTGTCGAATCCAGCCCAGGTACATGTACTGTTTTTTTTGGGCACTTCCTGTTTTACTTTGAATGTCACTAAACTCTCTGTCATTCCCGATGTAATCACTTCCTCCTTGTGGTCATGGCCCTGATTGCTAGCCCCGCCCTGATGTAGCTCACCTGTGCCACTTGTTCCACTTGTATTTAGCCTCTGTGTCCCCTTCCTTTCGAGGCTACCTAAGCATTTTGATCTGCTCCTTATGATTCTTTTGCCTGTTTCTGAGTCCTCCTCTACCAGTTCACTTTACTTTCTCTAATCCATTGTCAGTGTAGTACCTACATGTGACCAAGCGATAATCAATTCACAAGGCTAGAGACTCCTCTGCCAAAACACAGCATTGATACATAATCCCAGACAAAGATCAATGAATAAACCACAAGATTTAACAATGGGGGTTTGTGGAAGCAGGCATGTGCAATGGCATTGCGGCTAACCAATGAACGGTTGCAAATGGGGTCAGCAAAGTGTATTTTAGCCAAACAAGGCTGACCTAAGACCCAGATGCCATTTGGCAAAAACTGAAATTTTACCTCGAACAATGCAGAGTTGTCAATGACCGTGCAACTCCTCTTTTCTTCAAGGTAAAAGTGCTTGTTTTTGTCAATAGAGCCTGGTGCTTTTAGGTACCGCATACTCTAAGATATACTGGCTTTAGTTCCCCCTTAGAAATAGACTGTCTGACGGCAAGGTAAAGCAAGGATAATATTGCCAGTATATTTGGGTGAAGATGTTTTATTAAGCTGCAGTGTGTTGAGCTCTCTGTTAGAAACAGCCAACAGCAGAAAAATAAAATTACCATTAATTATCATGACAGCAAGGGCTCTAATACCTACATGCAGAGCTCAGTTTAACAGTAAACATGGGTTCAGGATTATGTAGCGATGCTTCGTTAAGACCTCAAATCACCTTAGGTCCCTGTGAGAGAGAAATGGAAATGAGAGGGAGGGTGGGCGGTGTTGTTGTCGCAGGGGAAAAGTGACTGATAAAACCACTCAGTCTAGATTCTTCAGTAGTATGCGTCATCTACATGGATTAAAAGTAAACTACTCTGTGGGGTGCCGCAGCCATTACTGTAATGATGAAAGGCGGATGAGCGCTGTCAGCGAGGGCGAGTGTGCACTTTTTACCTCCGAACTTCATTAAAAGGAGATTCGCGGGGCTTAGCCCAGAAGACCCGCTGCTGCCAGGGGTTGAGGAAAAGAGCGACCCGGAGTCCAAGGACACGGCCGCGCATACATGTGTGCATGAAAATCTGTATGGGTTGGAGGCGTGTATGCATGCATTAACCCGAGCATGCAAGGAGTCTCTTTGCGTGCTACTTGTCCGTGCCTCGGTTGCAGAGCGGTTGCAGAACTGTTGCTAATGCGTTGGCCTCTCGCTCCCCACCTCCGCCTCGCTGGTCGGAGATGAAAGACGCTTTCGTCTGATGAGGGCTGCAGTGCACCAGACCTTCCTTATCAGTTACTCCTCACAGCCTTGGGATTAGTGTTGATAAGTGAGGAGGAGAACAGCATTTGTTTTGGAGTTTTAATTACCGGGATCACTTCAGCGACGGCTTAGGTTTGTCAAGGTCACCTATACGCCGGTAAACATTCGCGCACCACTTGACAGCAAAGGCAGAGGCAGTGGAGCGTCCCTAAATGCATCTTTCATAGATTCCCGACCACAGCCACATTCAGAGCCGGAGCTTTCCATCACATGGGAGTCTAATGAGTCGAACGTGTTCATCTCCACATCCACCTGCACACCTTTCCACATCAACTAATTTATTTGAATCATTAAATAGTGAACGGATGCTAAGATGCTCTCAGAGTTTCTCATGTAGCAGAAAGACTTGCTTTTCTGTCTGTTAAAATACAGTCAATATATTTCTTGTTTTTTTTAGTTTCTTTTACCACGCGGCCTCAAGCACATGAGCTGCTTAAGGCTCCTGCTCAAGGCTTGTGTTGGCTCCGGTTGTGTCAGGCTCTGGGTTCTGTAAAAACTCCTTATAATTAAATTTAATGGTTAACTTAGTGCCTTTTTTGTTGATGCAAAATATGTCACCTTAGGCCTTGGGAGGTTGTGTTGATTGAATAACACAGACTTTAATGTAGCAGAAGGAAGTCAAGATTACCGCCTAACAATACTTTTAATCTAATCCCAGAAAATCGATGATTCAAGGGTTACTGGCAAGGGCTCAATTTAGTAAAGTTGACTGATTGCTCATGAAGAATTTTTATTTTTACAGCGGCTGGTTTCGCATTAGCACGAGATAAGTTAATCTTTCAGCACTCCCGTGGCCCTCAGGTAGCATCGAGGGAGCGGCTTAAGTACTCGGTGTTCCTCTCGCTCCGCTGGCTAATGCTAATTAGCGGCGCGCATTGACCCAATGACCGAGCACCAGCTGCACCCGACACAGAAAGCACCGCTTGATGTGAAGGCCGAGGGACAGGCGGCGACGTTCAGTGTGAAACATTGATTTAGGCCAAAGTGAATATGCGCCGCTTAGCAAACAGCTCCCGTCCTTTTCTCAGTCATTATCTGGTGTCCTCAGATGTAATCTCGACGGAAGACTGACAGGCTGGATGGCAAATTTCCTGACTGGGAAGCCTTAGTATGTCCAAGTGGAAAAAGAAAAAAAAACGTGTCAGAGTTGCTCCGTCAGTGGCCTCCACTGAAGGGCAGCATGCTAACATCTTCATTCTGGCTTGGGAATACAAGATTTGACTAAAATTACCTCATGTAAACAACTCAGTGGGTAAACTAGGGACATGCCCTCTTTAAAAGGGGATTCGCATGTGCTGTGCTCTGTTCCTGACTTGTTGAGTACAGTTTGCAGTTGCCCGATTCCACCGTCTTTAAATGGCACAGCTTCAGATGCCTAATAATTTTCTGGGTCAACTTGTACTCCAACGACATGATAGGCACCCTTGTCCCCTTGTCTGTGGAACAGGCCCGAGGTGCTAAATTCTATTAAAATGAAGATATCATTTTACTGGCTCACAAATCTTTTAAATTTGCAGAGATCAATCTAAGTTTTAGAGGATGGCGCAACCTTAGACTTTTCAGAACAGAACTTTGAAGTCACCTTCCATTTTATAAACACTGCTGAGCTGACGAAGATCATCATAAGACGAATTCAAATCATTTTTGCCAGTCCATGCATATTACACCCGTAACCATTAGAATTAACGTTGCTATAATCACATCTGTCACTGTAAAATTGGGTATTCCCCTCACGCGTTGAGTTTTTTTGGCTCTCCAGCTGAAGTTGGACTACACTGTCAAGCTGTCAGTCGCTCATCCTGACAAGTCCTCGGCAGGATGGAGAGAAAAAGTGGATGAGAGGCTTTTTAATATTGAACTGTCGCTTCTCAGGGACAAGATTTCCATTTGTGAATATATTACTACAAACCACACTGAGCACAAGCTAATGTAAATCCTACATACCATTACCACAGTTTGCTTGATTGAACTAACTAACCATTTGATATCAAAAGTATTGTGAAGTCTGGCTACTTCATTATAACTACCTCAGGTCCCCAGATAACCAAAAAGGCTTTAGGCTAACATACACACAATGACATTGCTATCATACAAGTCCAAACTGCCCCCCAGAATTGATGGGATTGGCTGCACAACACATTTTGTCCAATGTTTATGGGGGGAAAAAAAGGATTTCTGAAGAGCGCTTTTGAAGATCAGTGCGGTAGCTTCCGTCGCCGCCATTTTAACAGTGGCTGACTCTGCGGGACTCCCAGCTAATCCAAAAATATACATGAAAATCACCCAAAGCAGCCTGAATTACATCTAAATCCAATGAAAACATAGCTATAAAGACCAAAAACCATTGTTTGTAGCAGGTTTTAAACGTGTGTATATTTATCTGCGACAATTTTTTAAATGGGAGTCTATGGCACCCTCAAGTGGCCGTTTGTGAAACTGCTTTCTTTTGTTGCTCGAGGTTACTGCTTGCAGTTTACACAGCACACATGCAACTGGCAAACTTAAAACACAGACACTGAAAATGCTAGTGAAAGCAGAATCAACATAACAAAACAGCAGGAAAATAAATGATTTCACAGCCTTGTTAGCAACCTGATCCCTGTACAGATCCTATCTGTAGGCCTGAGCATTGTGGTAGCATCCTCATTTTCTGGCTGAGCACATACAGTACAGTATAAACCCATCAGGATTATAGCAGCTCAGTGTTGTTATCTTTTATACCTTACAGGTTAAACTAGACCAACTGGACTTTTAGCTGTATGCAGGCTACGTTACTTCTATCACACATCATTTTAGCATTGAAACCGCTTTTCATTTCATGTAGCAACAGATTCCAAGATGACTGTTCAGCATTCTCCTGACTGCTCCCTATCCATCTATATTGTAATACCTGTGTGAATGAACATCTGCTCCCAAACCATGATTCCTGAATAGAAGACGGTGAAGCTCAGCTAAAAGAGGGTAGACAGTTCATTTTATTATATTTTTTTCCTCTGTGGAATTTGTCTACAACTTTGCAAACAACTAGGGCTACAAACAGTAATCAGCACTTTCTGCCCAGTGTACTGTGCAACGAACAAGCTGTTGGAGGTGATCCAGTCTCGGATATAAAAACTAAATGCCTTAGGGTGAGCTGCCTAATATTCCACAGAAGAGATCATATGATCAAAAGGCTCCTCCAGCATGCCTGTGGAATATGAGCGCAGTCAGCTCAAAGGCACGAGGTCAGCTAACAGCCACACAGAGGCAACATGCGCGGCACTGCGTCAACTTGCCGTCCTTGATTTTCTAATGAGACAGTTTGGGCACATAAATTTATTCATAGCTGGTGGGTGGACCTCATTATTGACATTGCAAGCGATGCAAATGACTGTAGCTCAAGCATCGCGAATATCAGGGACAAATGTGGAATGTTAGCACATATTAAACAGCTCTACCAGTAACAGAGAAGAAGCCGCTTGAACACTTGTACTATTTGTATTCATTTATGGCTTATGAGGGGCATTTTGGTTCCTCGACGCTGCAGTATTTTTTCATTTTTGACACTAATACAGAAACCCGTGAAGAAATTACAGTTTGTTTTTTTTGTTGTTGTTGTTTTTTGTTTTTTTGATAAATCCAGCGCTGAGCTCCGAGCAACACCTAAAGCACATACACAATAAACACAAAGTGGATGTTATAACCGCTACAGAGACGTTCTCACCAATCGTAGCAGCAGTTAAAGGGGAACTGCTGCTTTTTACAGCCTGGACCTTATTTCTGGCATAAAATACTCATCCATACAATGCTGTTGTTATCTGGAGTAGTTTGTTAGATATTTACGTCCGCGTATTTCCATATAGTGGGAGTGACTGGGGCACCGCAACACAGCCTCTAAATCATACGTGTTAAACATAAGGCCCGGGGGCCAAAACTGGCCCGCCAGAGAGTCTAATCTGGCCCGTGGGATGAATTTGTGAATTTAAAATTTACATTTAAGACATTAACTACAATTTTTCCAATAAAAGTAATCGCTATTCGCAGGGTTCACATAGATTTAGTAAGAGTTGTGGACATAACACTGAGTCCTAGAACTAAATTATATTTACAGGTAAATATGCTATCGTGTTATTGGTCTGGCCCCCTTGATGTCAAACTGGGCTGTTTGTGGCCCCTGAACTAAAATGAGTTTGACACCCCTGCTCTAAATAATGCATTATCTGTCGTGTAACGCATTCATTTCATCAATATTTTGTTATGGTACACTAGTGCTACTCCCAGTTGAGTCCAGAGTTTTCTGTTATCTATTCAAAAATATGCTGCCATGTTGCAAAAAACTAGCAGTAGCAAATTACAGGTAAACTAGCAGCGTGGGTTGCCCTCTGTACTCAGAGATGACATCATCTACAGACCCTGGATGATGATAAAAGGTAAATCCAGACTCAACAACTAGTGCATCAAAATAAACAAAATGTTGGTGAAACGAAAGCGTTTCGCGGCGGATAAGGCGTCATTTAGAGGCTGCGTTTCGGTGCCCCATTCACTCCCACTATATGGATGTACGCAGATGTAAATATCTGATGAACAACTCCAAACAAACAAAGTTATATGGGTGAGTAAACAATCGTATTTTATGCCAGAAATAAGGTCCAGGTTGTAGAAAAAAAATGTAGGTCCTCTTAACTTTGCAGCCACGGGTGAAAATTACAAGATTAATGTTGAAAGGTATGAGAAAAAGACAAATCAGCCAACAGCCATATCAGTATAAAAAAAACTTAGTTAATAAGCTAAGCCGAGCCACTACAGGCTACAAGTCATTTTATGATATAGACGTTTCTTCTTCTGGACGAAACACAAAAGTGTTTTTCAATTTTTTTACAAAAGTGAGACTTTTTTTAAAATAGCTGCAAGTGAAAAGTCTGAGAGGGAAAAAAAACAGGGCCTCTCTTTCTCAGGTTATCACCTCCTCTCCTCTCTGTGTTGTTGCAGTTCGACATGACAGTTTCTTGAAAGGTGGTAAAGTGTGATGGTATATTCCTCCAAAGTGAAAACAACTATGTAAGTGGGGAAAAAAGGAAAAAAAAAATTGCTAGTTCATCACAGAGGTGTGCCCTGAAGCCCACAGCAGGCCCACTAATGGCCTGTAGGAAAGCTCTGATCTCCTCTCGCTCTTCCATTCTCTCCATCTTTTCCAAGAAAGGTGCCTCCTAATCCCGTGTTTTCTTCGGCTGGTTTTTATCCCCTCTCGCGCATCATATTTTACGCGGACCTCCAGCGCGGCTACGTCTCCGGCTATTCTCCCAGAGACGTCGTCCATCACCCACCTCCGTTCCCTCAAGCTGAGTTTTAAACCTATCCACGAGGCGAGGTGGTGCAGAGCAGCTCGTTTCTCAGCTGGAGTGATAACTATCTCTCGTGTTCTTGGCGCAGGCGGACCTGAAAACTCTCCCCCCGGGGTCCAGCGGAGCTTTATTGATTTGAAACTTTTCTTGATTAATTCGGGTGGAGCTGTAACCCCCCCCCCCCCCCCCCCCCCCCCCCCACAGTTGTTGCAGTTTGCGGACGCCAGAGTCACGCAAAAATACACACACATGCAAAGAGCTCTGTCCAGAACGCTAAGCTCCATGACAACAAATTGTCACGTAGGATTTGGATTCGGATTCACCAGAGCTTACACAACTGCAGAGCTGGCTGAGACCAAAATACTGTGCTCCGTGTGATTTGCTGCGTTCCAAGAAAAGGCTTCTGCAATTGCTTCTGGTTTGTCCCTTCTTTTAAAAAAGTGTTAAGCAACCTTTTTTTTTTTTGAAAGCATGATTTTGCTTTGTATTGAGATGTTTGTTGCTTTCCTCTTGAAAAATTCATCACCACAAATGCATACATCGGTGCGAGAATAATCACCCAAACAGAAATTCAGCTGAACTTGGGATAGAGACGCTCCGGCAAGAATGCAGACCTGCCTCTAACTCTCCCCCGTGAATTATTTATGGTTGCACTTCTCTGGACATGGGCTCGGGTGAATATTTCATGCAACTTATTTGCGCCTTGTAATAGGTTTGACTTAAGTCTGACTCTGGGATCCTCCGAGGGGGCCCTTGCCAATTGGGTAGATAACCTTTCTCTGCTCAAAGTGTGAAACCTGGGCTGCGGAAGGAATGGGAGGTCTCATTCCGCCAAGAATCGTCGGATGTCTTACTTAAACGCCTTTTTTATTTCTGTATAAGACAGTGTAGTTGGATAGAGAGATGCTGTGCAGCCAAAGATACACCAAATAGTTCTCAAAAATATGCCATGGTTGATGCAGTTCATGAGTGACAGACAGAAATACACCATCAATTGCAATTTTTTCTGTTCTGCCATGCTAGCAACCTTACTTAATGGACTGTAACGTCGCTTGGCTGGTTGGTGCATTCACAACTAAAATCCAAACTAAAATATGTCAAATCTTTAAAGATGTTATGTTTGGATAACTTGGGTATTCCTTTAAATTCTTTATAGAACCATTACAATTGAATTTCCAGCTTAATAAATCAGTTTATGGACCAATGCCGACAAAGCTAACGACATCACTAAGCTAATAAACCTCAGTCTTTTGTTTAAGTAGCATTGAAACCTGCTAAAGGCCAAGTACATGGTACTATTGAACACACTAGGATAGCCGTTGTATGCACCGTTAACAGTGGTTTCAGTCACTTTTCCCTCTGGCCTCTAACTGATTGGAGCCTCTGCGTTAGTTGTGCAATGCCTCGCTCTGATTTCCTGCCTCACCCACACCTGAACGTCATCTCATCGTCAGTGGAGCCGTATATCAGCCCCAGAAATGTGCCTTCTTGCTGTTTGCCTGTTGAGCCGTCTGTCGGGCTGTTGCGGCTCTTAGTTTAGCTAGCATTTTGTCAAGCTAATCTTGCTAACTTTGTACTTCTCTGACATTCTCTGACTGTGCTTCTCACTCTTCTTTCTTGTTTTACTGTCAGTTTGCGAGATGAACGTTGTCTTTTCACTCCGCTGTTAGCTATCCAATAAAGGCACAGAGACATTTCTCCTGCAACTCTGAAGCGCTGAGCAACTTTCAGTGTTTTGGTCCCACATTAGCAAAAGTTCCAGGGTAAAACCTGTTGAGATTCGCAGATTGAATTCACCTTCTGGACAACCCAATTTTGTCTCAAACCGCACAGATTTATGCTCTTTTCAAGACCGTAAACACAACCAACGGGGTGATGCTGAGAAACTATAGCATGTAACTAAGATACCAAGGCATCAAATAAAAATGTAACTGCTTACAGACTTGAGCCGGTCCTGTCTATTTTACTTGAAGTACTGCATTGGAGACAAAAAGGAGTTGCTTTCTAGGAGATGCTTTGGTAATTTCTATCAAAAACAAATAATACAGTATTCAGCATTCAGTTGACCTGTACACTGTTCACTTTAGTTGCAGAAAATAAATATGAGTCAAGCTTTTGTATATTCAAATGCACGATGTATGTTCTGAAAGCGAAGCCGTGAAGTTAACCCAAGGTTAGACGCGTGGAACACTGATATACTGTTGCTCAGCTAATAAATATTTTAAACGCTGTGGGAATACAAATGTGGTGTGCATGGTTGAATTATCCAAACAGGTTTAGTTTAGGCTTAATTTTCAGTGTTTAACTATGTGTGGATGATGCGCTCCATTTAAATGGATAAAAACACTGAACGCTATTGCACAAACTGACTGTTTTATTTTTTTACCTATTTTTGCCACCGTGGGTCTGCACATGTACGGAATACACACGCATTATTTCCTAGAGCAGCTGTGGATGGGAGTGCTGGGTGAGAGTGGGGGAGGGGGGGCACAGTCATCCATCTTTAAAATTGTGGGGGCTAACATAATCCACCCATGGGTATGTCTCCTGGAGCATTGTGCTCCGGCGCTCACAACAAGTGCTTCCACTCACCGGAGACGAATGAAGGGAGCGGCAAACACTGTGTCTCACATGTGTGATGACAAGCTAGAAACATTTACATTTTGAAAGCGTTCAAGACCATCCAAAGGTTCAATGAATACCTCCTAAATGTGTCGATTTTTCACTGGAAACTTGTAACTTTAGTCCATCACCTGCTAAAAGGCTCTGTTTGTGCACAGCACTCTGGATTTTACAGGGTACATATACAAAACCTAATGGCCTGAACAAAAACTCGATCTGTACCCGCAACCTGAATAGCCGGCTGCTGCTATTTGACATTTATTCTCACAATGGCGCAATTGTTGCACTCTTGAACACCGAGCTGCTAATTTAACATGTCTTTTATTTTCTCTCTTTTGTATTTCTCCAAATGGCACATTATGTTCTCCACTTCAGCGTGTTCTTTCAGAAAGGTGACTCATCGGGTGGATTTTTTGTTTTGTTTTCCATTATATTTATTAATTTATTCGGTAAAGAGCTCCTGTGTAGCTATTTATTTATTTACTCGACTTTTTTTTTTTTTTTCTGTCCTAATGGAGAGCTACGGGGACAGGCTGGAAATCAGCTGTGCATGAACTTTCTTTAATGCGCGAAGCACAAGGCCATAAAATGTGACATTACAAGAACAAAGGATAAAAAGCTATTTCGCATCATTCTCATTCAGAAACTTGAATTGCATAAATGAATGGTGATTGTAAGAGTCTATTCAGTTACCTGGCATTTAAAACTTATCTCCTTGTGTGTGTGTGTGTGTGGTCTCCTAATAAGCAGAATTGAAGCACCTTGAATCTGTTCATCAAAAGATGTACTCTCCGATAGTTTCCCTTTTGCAAAGGTTTATGCTTGGTGTTCTTGGTGCGGGTGCTTTGGCATTAGTCATACTGTACATTGGATTTAAAACCTGTTGCACAGTTGTGTAAAGCAATTATCATCCTGTTTATGTTTTGTCAAATTAGACTCATTAAAAGTAAGCCGGATTAGCGGCTAATGTTTGCCGTGTAGCCATGGGTACTTTGATATTTAAAGGGTACATATTATTCTCATTTCTAACGCTATATATTTTATTATGAGGTACCACTTGAGTAGATCTGCATGAGATGCAGTTAAAAAAAAGTCATCACTCATGTCACGCTGTCTTTGAACCCCCTCAGTTCAGCCCCACAGCCTCAAAACGGGCAATATTAACTACTGTCTCTTTAAGACTCCCCTCCCTTAAAAGCCCACCTTCCTGATTGGCCAGCTTTGTAAACTTTTTGTGAGCTGCACCTCCTTAACTTGCCATTATTGGGGTTCCGGAAGAAGACTGTAAATCTAAAAAACTTGAACTTTTCAAATCCAGGCATAAACGGCTGAGTATGAATCCTATCAAGAGTCCCAGATCTGTTTTTATAGATAATACAATCTTTATCTGTGGGACATAGTGAAGGTTATTTCTGAGCTAAAGTAAATCAAATGAGGTTTTACAATAACATGCACATTTACAAAGACATTGGGAGTATACCTGTTGGAAAGCAAGTGTTACAATCAGCCTAAACCATGTTTCACGCAGAACATTCAACATTACCCATCCAACATAACAGCTCCCATATGGCAATGGCATTGTGACGTCTCTCTGCAAGAAGATCTCAGGACTGGCGACATCTCCAGGGTGTATGCTGCCTCTCTCCCAATGCCAGCTGGGATCAGTTCCAACCCCTTAACAACCTTCTACAGGAAAAGCCATTAAAACGGATGATGGATGGACAATATCTACCCTTTAAAAACGTCAAATACTCTGGAGTCTGGTTCTCTATGAAATCTGGGACATTTATGGAAGTTTATTCATACTGGACGTCAGAAATTACGACATCCAGAGAAAGAACAGGCTATAGTGAAATGTTTTGTATAGATAGCATTAGATTAAATTGCAGACACAGAGCCATTATGATGCAGTTGCATTCTGTATGAAACTCTGTGAGAAAGCAGTGTACTGGAAGTGCAAAAATAGCAAGGCACGGTTCGCTTTTGCTCATAAATCAGAATACTAGTTTTACACACCGTGAACGGGGAGGCAGATAAGAGGAAAAGTAATCCCTGAGAACCTATTTGAAATCCAGGCCAAAACAACAGCGTTTTTTTCTTTTTTTTCAGATAAAACGACTGTCTGATCCCCTCACAAACGTGAACCCCAGCCTTTAGCTTGGGAACTCATTCTCCGCACGATTGATAGATCCAATTGAAGCTGCTGCGTCATTTGACATCGGGGGAAAAAAAAGCTCTGTTTTTCAAGGAAGTGATGCTTGTGGTCCAGTATTCTCCTGAGCTGAACCGGCTGAGCTTATTATCAGCTTGCGCTCATGGGCCCAGACATCCATGCGTGCCCGCTCAACGCTGCTTTATCAGTGCAGCGGCGGGCCCAACCCACTTCGCCTTCCTTAGCACCCTAATTAACTTTTCATGAAGTCCAATCCTCCTTGTTTAATTAACTGACCACCCCTCCTCTGTTGGCCAACTCAAACCTGATGGGATGTGGATGATGTGGAATATGCCAACCAAAACAAACCTTCACAGTTCATGTATGCATCCATATGGGCTGCCGGTGGAAGTTTCTGACTCCTAACCTGACCTTACCTGAATTTTTATTTTATTTTTTTAATGAAGTCTCTGAAGCCTCGGTGTAACATTTATAATTTAGTCCCTCAAGCTGAGCAGCTTCTCTCCGATGCTGCCAAGTAATGACACTCTTTATTATTTATGGCGCCATAACGACGCGTCCAAGGTGTTGACACACGCTTAGGCGGGAAGTTTGTGGTAAAAGTACAATTCATACCTTCCCCTTGAAGAGTCTGGGGTAATGAGTGTGTTTGTGTGTGGCTTCGCCTATCACACTCTATCTCCTTTCCTCGTTCAATCATGCACACAGTTCTTGTCACATGCGCAAACGTAATGGACTTAAATCACACAAGTGGAGACCTATTAGGTTAACCCACATGATCTATTATCACCCTTCTGTCTTATCGAGAATGCAGGTACAATTTACCTCCCCACCCCCATCCCCACTTCCCCCTGCTGGCAGCCATTAGAGCCTTGAGCAACGTTCCTGTGTCTTTCTCTGGAATGAAAGGGACCTTCAGGAGCCAGCAGTGTGTGGAAATTAAAAAGCCCCCCCACCCCACCGCCCTCCCCTCCTTTGTTAGCTATGCCGAGGTTTTTAATCAGATATGGCCAATGGGAAATACAGATCCCCTTCACGCCAATCCTCCCGCCTCGTCGGGATGGCAGACGTTTCTATGGTAACACGGAGAGGGACGTCAGAAAGCGACAGGAGTCGCTGTAATTATGACTGATCTCGGCGAGATCTGTGGGAGGAGGAGAGGCACTGCCGAAACCTCTGGCTGCACACTGGCTAACCCTCCCTGAAGAGCGCCACACAGACGGAGGGGAAGAGCTATCAAGTGACATTAATGATAGGACTGTGCATCTATTGTTAGTTCTATTAATGCCTGTACATGTTGACTTGTAAAGCACTGCAAGGCTGTAAACAGCTGTACGTGTTTTCAGTATAAGAATGTATTCACAATTGTCGCATCTCTTTTGTGTATGTTTTTAAATATGTAAATGCATTTAAAATGAATACTGAACATAGTACAAGTACAAAGGAATGGAAACACTGAGTATTATTTACAGCACGTTGCAAAATTGCAATTTAGTTTTCAGTAAGGTACTCAAATTTTTTCTCAAACATTTAATTTTTATATTTTTCAATAACAAAGATGTTGGAAAATGTAGTGTAAAACTTGTAAAACTTCAATGAAGAATTTGGGTTAGCATCTTTTTGAGGTTTAGTTGGTGAAAATTGAGCTACAGCTAAAGATGTAGCCACTTTTGCATTAGCCTTAAGCTAAATACAGGTTAGCCTGCCAATATGTGTTGGTAGCTAAAGTCATAGTATGGCTGATGCTCTAATTGTGGATGGATAATACAAAAATACGAAGCATGGGGTCGAGTTACATAAATTATATTGTTAAAGAAAAAAAGAAAAATCAGCTAACAGAATCAAGCACATGCTATGAAGTCAAAAGTCAATACACTAGCTGTGTCTCCTCATGAAATGTGATTATAATGAATTTCCCCTCTTAAGATTACTGCCAGCAGTCTGTCTAAATAATTCATGCGTACAGCAGAATCCAGTGAGACACAAACACATGTCTCTTTACTTATAACTGGGGTCAGTGATGAGAGTAGGGATCCTGGGAATGGTCCCACAAGTTAAATAAGGTCTGCAGACACACTAAGAACTAATATTGACTGAGAATGATGCCCGGAGGCTCCAGATAAAATTGAGTGCGGATGCTAACAATTCATCAGATGTCAGATCGGCTCCTTTGGTCCGACAGTTGGAGCAAAGATGTCAATAACAAACTGCCACATACACGCCTAAACACGAATATGGGCTTCACTAGATGTGAAATTTTTTACTGGTGAGAGTAGAGCAGTCTCCAAAACCTCTTTCAAATATCCCATCAAACTCATATAAAGTAGAAAACTGATAAAAGCGTTACAGGTGAGATAACAGCATAACTATGTGGTCCCATTCTCAATGGTTAAGCAACACAGACTAGGAACAAAGCGTCAAATGTTGACGGTTGGGTCCCGGGGTGTACTGGGGTGTAATGCTGTGGTGCATTTTAATAACTTTGCTTGCAAATCATCTTTTAGCTCTTATTTTGGCCTCCACCATGTTCATGAGCTACCTGCAAGGTTTTTCCTTCCCATTGGTGTTGGGTCCATAAAGACGTAGTTAAAACTACTTCATCAGCTCGTCAGTTTACATTTGTAGCTAGAATATTGCTGCATATTTAAACTCCCACTTTACTCTTTAAAACCAGCCTCTAGCTATCCGTCAAATGTCTTTGTACCACAAGGTCGAGCTCATACCAAGTCCCGAATGGTATGCCGAGACTGAAGGGGCTCTCAGCTTCTCTTTATTCATACCGTTCTGTGATTCTAATACTATTTCTAAATGAATGAGGTGATATATTAAATGTACTGTTTGTGCTCATGTAGAATCAGCTTGCCCTTACTGAACGTAAAGGGGAATTACCGTTTTTTTAGAGCCTGGATCTTCGGACGATATTAAGATCCGTGTATATCCATATAGTGGGAGTGAGTGGGGCACCAAAATGCAAGTAACGCCGGCCTTAATGGGGAATAGCACTTACGTATCGTGACAAAATATTGGTGAAATGAAGGAGTTTTGCGGCAGATAATGCGTTATTTAGAGGCTTTGTTTCGGTGCCCCAGTCACTCCCACTATATGGATATACGCAGATCTAAATATCGTCCAAACAACTCCAAATAACACCAAAGTTATATGGATTATATGAGTAAACAAGCGTATTTTATGCCAGAAATAAGGTCCAGCTTGTAAAATTTAAACACATAGTACAGATTGTTGCTTTACTCCTTTTCAACTCTCTTGTCTGTTTAGATCGGGTGTGTACTATATGAAAGCCAAATAATCAAAGATATTCGATTTTGCTACCCCAACTTCAGTCTGCACAACCATCTGCTCTTTTAAGTTAAGTTTATAACTAAGTCTCTCGGGATCAGAGACTCACTCCCTTGGTTTGATTTCCAATTTCTATAAATTAATTTTGGTGATATACTTTTTTTGTTGTTTTTGTGATGGCCATCTGCCACACTAAAACAATGTCAGCATTTATTCAGCTCCGCCGCAGGTGCCGACCATTTACTTTTTATGCGGAATGCACTTTCTCCTTCACACAGAGGTGAGGCCTGGCTCAGATCCATCCCAATTTTAAAAGGTAATGAGGTCTATGTTTCACTGTGATGTCGGTCGACGGGGGGTCCAACTAATGAGTCGGACCACCGCTGCATTAGTTTCCGTCAATGTAAGATTTACGTTGAGCGTATGCCTTAAGAAACGCCATGAGAAATGTGCGGGTCTTTGATCAGGCACATTCTCGATGGTGTTCAGTACTGCATCCCGAGTGAACACATGGCGCTGCCACTTTGGTAATACATGAAGTCATTAGTTGCTACAAGCTGATATTTTGTGCCTAAAACTCTTCGGTGAGTTTGAGCTCTTGGTTGCGGGAAGGCCTGAGTTCACTCTACAGAAAAGGAAGGACGCACAATACTGGAACACATGCATGCAGACAAAATTATGCTACAGGAAGTTGCTACCCTAATTTTTTTTAGATGACGTAAAAACATTTTGTCACTTGGCCTGTCAGCCCCTTTGTTCCAGATTAAAATATCTCAATTGAATTGTTATGAAAGCTGGTTCAGGTACCATGGTCCCCAGATAATTGTTTCTGATGAGCCATTGATGTTTCTTCAAGTGCCATTGGTAGCTCCAATGATTTCTCTCAGTGAACTACACTGATGGAAAAAATGTAAAACCATAATTCGAAGGACTGAATATTACTTAGACAAACGCTGATACCGTAATCTACAGTCTCTTGTTGCGGTCTTGACCTGTGTCAAGTGTAAAATGGATTTCACTTCAATAGATGCCCATGAGGAATCTGGACAGAACCTCAGACTGCAGGTCTATCCCAGCCTTGAGCAAATACTTTTGGTGTGCATAGCATCTTCTGCACAGTGGGATGGTTTTTTTTTTTCAGCTCCTGTGATCTCAACATACCCGACCGATGAGAACAGTGAGGGAGCGGTGCCCTTGGTCTGTCTCCAGCATTATCAGAGCGCTGAGCCAGCCCAAGCCAAGGGGGGATATCTCTGCACGTGTATGCACACGCGCACACACCTGGGTTACACGCGCACACGGCGTACTAAGATGTGAGACTAAACCTGGGAGTGCGCAGAAGCGTATCGAGTGCGACTGTTTGATAATTTTAGAGGCAGAAAAAAAAAGGGCAGCAGTAACAGAAAGATCCAAACATCAGCCAGAGGTGTGCAGTGAGAATGGACAGCATGCCTGCATAATCACCAACTCGGGCAAGAAGTGAGGCTCTGCTGCCTCCCTGCACTGGAAGCAGGTGCTGTGCTCACTGCTCCATATCAAAAAGACTAGTAGCTGAGACATGTGTAATGAATGGCCTGGCAGACCAGGAGGGGTCCTGCTCTTTAAATTTAACTTAAAAAGCTTTGAGTACTGCAAAGAAATTGCTTTGAGCTTAGTTTGTTTGACCGTTTAGTACAAAGGGAATTTTAATTCCTGTGCTGGCCTTTTGAGTAACTGCATATTCAAATTAAGCCAAAAGAAGTTCGGCTACACATACGATTAGAAGTTAAACTGCTGCATAAGGCAGAAAGGCTCATGTGAATTCAACCTCAATGCAAGCTACGGGATACGTTATGGCTAACATCAAGCGGTTAAGCCACCCCGCCGCTTATGGAGCCACAACAACATGGGAAATGTTTGCGATTCTGTTGCCACACAAACTAGCATCAAGTTAGCATGTGCAGTTTTGGGTTAGGGCTCGGATTAGCATAACCCAAACTGGACAGGCTAACCCAAACCCTAGCTGAAACAAAGAACCTCACCCAGACGGCTTAAACTGGTACTGTGTCCCTTGAGTATGGGATTACACCGCTCTTTCTAAGAAAATTAGTGGACATTTGGGGTAACCAGAGCACATGTTTGGTATGAACTGTAATGACCACTAAGAAGACAGTCATGGTTAACATTAAACCTCCTGCAGATGTGTTCCAATGTTCCAATCTATATTGCTGCACAATATTTAGATCACAGACAAACCTTAGCGTCTAGCTTACTACGCCTTAACATCTCTGACAGGTAGACCAGATATCTTGTGTTATATAGGCCTCGCAACAGCGTCGATTTATTTTTTTTACCCTCTTTTTTTTATGATGTAACTTACACACCTGTTAAAATGCCAGTGGCTTGGTGGATTTTGACAGGACACACAATGAAATCCCAGGTGTTGCAATAGCCTTACACGGGTGTCTGACAGATAAACGTTTAGTCTTGCATAGAGTACACGCAGTAGCCTGGAGATACAAGGAGAGGTGAGAAAACAGGACAGGTTGTACTATTTTCTGTATTTTTTTTTTTTTTTTTTTTTTTTTTTATTCAACTGTCCCAAATGTCTACCTGCTGCTCACACCATGTTGACTGTCAGTATTTCATTGAGAAAGCAGACAGGGTTTGGCTGTACACAAATGTCTGGCAGACCCAGTGGTTTGGCAGGTCAGTAAATTGATGGCGCATAAAGATCAGCCTACAAATGGGAAGGGTAACTGTTGAGCACATCCACCTTCCCAAGCGGCGCGGCCGGATGTTTTCCTTAAACTTTCTTACTGCTATCAGTGACCTGTCCACTGTTAAGAAGCAGAGTCTGGGCGGACATGGTTCACTTGCTTCTCACATCTTGTGACTGATATGTCTTGCTTCCCCTTGTTGCCAATGGAGAGAAAACCTGTTCCGTTTGTTAGCCGTAATGCATACCCGACAGGTGTTTTGGTCGCGAAAAAGGGCTTCAAATTTCCATTTTATCTGCCAGAATAATCTGCCGTGTGAAGTACCAGATGTTGAATAGCACTTTTTTTCTCTATATAATGCAGCTAAAAAAGATAATTGGACTTCCTCTAAGCACGAGTATAAAATTCTCTACAACTGGGTGAAAGATTATTGAGCAACATCTGCGCTCTGTTGTTTGTAACTGCTTTTTTGGCACTGACTCTACAAACCGAGACCTAATCATTAAGGATAACAAGGGGCATGTCAATGCCGAAGGATTCTTTGGGCCGTGCTTTACACTGTTTGAGCATAATACATAACATAATGACATATCTTTAAGGGAATAGCGGACGCAGCAAAGTTTCATTTTGGTCTGGTGTTGCACTTTTTGGAATTTGCTATGCCTGGAAAAGGACTCAACGTCAATGGATATAAGAGTAAAGTAGTCAATTCAGCGCCATTGAGTTGATTTTGTTCCCAACAAAATCATGGTCGCCTGAAACGAGATGTCTACAATGTGCTATGGTGAAGGAGAAATAGCTAAAAGATGGATAGGCATTTATTGAGAATTTGCATAATGTGTTGGCCTGATTGGCTGAAGGACTATCCAGTTGGATGCAGAGGTATTAATTTGTCTGTGTGGGTTGAAAAACACCCCACAATGAAGTGTTTTTACCATTAGCTTAGCATAAACAAGGGAAATGGAAGGGGATTCTTCTAGCCTAATCCTGTTTTTAAGATTTTATTGGTCAAAACGATGATGCATGTGCTAATACATTTTATTAATCATTAGCTCATGGTTAGCTAGTTAGCTAAAAGTAGATGATTTTCTTTTCAATAGATTTAAAAATCACAGCACAGCTCCACACACATACCTCAAGAACTGAGTTAAACAGAGCCAGAACTGCTTGAAACATCTCAACAGGTGTTTCCAGCATAACTGGAATCACCTTTTTGTTATAACCAGGACCTTTAAAAATATCCAATAAAGCTCAAAATCACGACTGCATCTTCCCCCGGGCCATTCCTGACCTCAGCAGTGCGATGTTAGACATTTAGGGCCTTTATTTGTATCCAAGTGTTAAAACGATTTCATATTTTTGTTTTGTAGTGCATGCCACAGTTCACGGCTTGCAGTTCATTTCAGATCTTTTGTGTGTTATGTGTCTGGCAAGAGGATGAGGTGTTCAACAACAATTGGGAAATGATCTTGTCAAATGATTCTTCCCTCTTCCGAAGAGTAAACCTTATTAAGTTAGACCAAATACCGGTCCACTTCCTATATTTGGATGCCCCGGTGCTTTTTTCTTTCCCCCGCTATCATCACACAGCCCTGCTTCTACATAATATTATGCTCAGCCTGTCGAAAACGGACTCAATGGAACCATTCATATTGAAATTTATTCTGGCGTTCACCTACCCTAACTAGGTCTCGAGGCTTTCCTGCATCTTGTGGATTTAGTCGGTTAGTGGAGCAGAGAGTGAGGAAATGAGGCTATTTGCATCGAGAACACCGCAAACTTTCCTCACTCAATGACAAGGCCGGGGTAAAAAGGCTCCTCCGGCTAAAAATAGCCCGGCGGTCTTGTGTGTTCTCTTCGACCTACACGGCTCCTTCATCCCCTAACAAGCTCGAGAGAAACAAGGCGCATAATAACAACGTTATGCCATTGCGCTTGGCGAAGTTGGGGCCATTACGCGCGGCCAAATTACTCTTATTAACCCCCAACAGCAAGGATTAATCACGGTACAAGTCAAACTTTGCTCAAGTGCATGCCCACACGCACCCCCCAAGTGCGCTCTCACACAGATAAGGCCACACACAGTCTAATAGTTGCGAGGTGCGGTGATTAGTCTTGTCATTTAGATGGAAAAGATTGCAATGATTTCATAATTTTGACCTTGGCTGGAGGCTTGATTATACACATGGTCCTAATGTGCTCAGGCAAATGATGATTGATATCGATAATGACTCCTGCCAATCATCGCTCGTAATGCCTTCAGGTACCAGGTGGCAGAAATCTTATTAGGCTAAACACGCTAACACAAACTTTAGCATGAATAACAGCAAAGACAAACAAGTCTTTCTGGCATTTCCTTCAATCAAGGATACAAAATTGTCTTTTAGAAATACTCAGTGTCCTTCTCCAAACAAAACAGCTCCTGCTGTGACTTCTTTTCTGTTCATTTGCAGCTAATTCCACAGGCTATGTGAATAATTGCTTTTTCATTTGCAGTGTGACAAAAACTAAAAGAAATCTCAATCCAACAGCACGGCGGCTGTTTCTTTTACTCTGTAACAAAGTGTTGCATCAAATGAGGCAATATCATTGTTCCATTCCTCTTTTTTTCTCTCTCTCTGCTTTGTGTGATGAAAAGCAACATGTTAGAATGAAACGCACAAACACTGATGAAAGAAAATGCCAGTCTAAGACAATTGTTTATGGGTTTGAAATGTTGCTGAAGTGCTCTGATAATAGCAATCAGACACAAATTATTTGCTACATTTCCATTCACAGTAGTATTATAAAATGTCTCATGTCACCACCTTGATGGAAATAGACTGGCCTGATCATGAGGAATAAGTGACTTACAAACATAGACTGTATATAAATATGGACGATGTGTGCCCACTTCCTTGTATGTTCCAAACTGACGCTATATTACCGGGGATATGCGCGACGGCATCTCACGACTTAGGAGCCAGATTCTGTGCAGTGCAGTCTGAGAGTGGAGGCGGACCGCATAATCAATGACCCACCGACATTTCTGCCAGATTCACACACGTTATTGTTTAATTAATATGAGGCTCCGCTCTACCTCTGCCAGTTTCAAGGAAATTTTTGGCAATACACTGTACTAATTTATTTTTTCCTACTCTCACGGCCCTACAGGACCACTTCATGGAGCGGTTGGCATGGCAACTTGCAGTGATCATGATGCCACATCCTGTTTCTATAGGGTCAAATAACTAACTAACTAACTAAAACGCAACTTCTCTGAAATATGGAGACCTGAATATGTAAATTATTATGCGAACTACCTAAAATGACAGAAAAAAATAAAAAATAAAAAATAAAAAATGATGTACGGTGTATTTTAGTGTTTTAGTTTTGCCCAAGTCCCATCCACTAACATGGAGGCTGTGGAGCTTATGACCTATACTGCAGCCAGTCACTAGGGGGAGCTCTACTTGCTTTTGCTTCACTATTGAGGAGCAGTTCCGAATTCCATCTTTATAAGGATCACTTATTTTTGTTTGTTCAAGGAATAAGCATCACGTGACGACACGAAAACTGGCGGGGTCAAAACAGCCAAATACGTACAAGAGTTAGAATTCACTCGGTAGAGGAAAATGACCTTGACGACACGGATTCAGGCTTTCGCCTAACTGTTGTCGATAAAGTCAGGGGGAAAAAGTTTTTTTGTTCTCCACAGAGGGCAGAACCACTCTGCACTTGTCAAAAATGTTCAGACTGACAAGACAATTGGTGCAGAACACTTACAAAACGTAGATGGCAATATATGGTGTTTTTAAGGGTGTGCTGTGTTGTGTGGGTTTATGTTGAGCCTGGAGGGAAGTATTTAAGGAGGAAGAGAGAGAAGAAAAAAAAAAATACATAGGAAGACAAGTTGTGAATGTAATTGGAGTCACTTATGTATTTCAGATATGTATATTTCTCCCCTTCATACTCTGTTTTTGCCTGTATCTCCTACACGGTGAGCAACAGGAGCCCTCATCCCCTGCATCCCATGACACGCACCCCCGCCACGCCTCTCCTTATTTCGCCGGCGCGCTCAGGTGGAAAAGCATTTCATTTGCTAAACAAAGTGGAAGGCTGCCACAACACAGGGGCGTAATGGAGAGTGATGGGTGGCCCCCATACCAGGAACCATGGGACAAAGCATAATTACTCCTCCTGTCAACGTCGCGGCATCCATCACTTACTGCTGTCGCCCGCAAAAAGGCTCCGTGCCATGGCGCTTCCAGCGAGACAAAGTGTGCATGCAGAGCCATTTTTGTGTGCCTGTTGATGAGTGTTTGTGCTTATTAATGATTTTGCTACTATATACGTGCCATAGATGAATGTAGCTACTCAAGCGATACTTCAAATTGTATACTTGCAGCGATAAAACCTGTGCCGCACATGACTCTAAAGTGGAATTTCTTTGGGAGGCGTGCAAGCAGAGATTTTAAAATGCTGATTACTCAAAGCGTGACTGTGAACCGTACAACAACAACAAGGAGAATCCATTTTGTAGTGTGTACTGAGTGAAGTGCCCCAGTCAACAGAATAAATTTCACATGAAGACGCGTTTGTCTTCTCAACCCGGAGCTTAAGAAAGCCCTCTTTTGTACAGGCACCCAGACGTCGGTGGAAGAGCTCTCGTGGGCTTCATTTTCAAGATGAAATGCATTTTTGATGGATGAGAGAATTAGCTTGCCAAAAAAGTTTGGTGCTGGGTTACTAGAATATTTACAGAGAATGAAGAAGGAGCGGCTCTAACATGAAGTATAGATGATGACCATTAATAGGGAATTTTGTTCGATATTATAAATTCAGCTTGTTAAAGTTGAAGCTGGATGAGATTTTTCAACCACCAGAGTTCACTTAAAAATATGGATGAACCTTGTTTTTTTCTCTATTTGACTTTTGTCAACATCAAAACAACATCACGCTAATCCGTCTTCCGAGGGTCAGTCAAATCCACTGAAATGGATACTATACAGTGTGTACAGTATGTATTATTTTTAAAAATGTCAGTACTGTAGTAAAACAGGCAAGTGTTTTCAGCAGCAGAGCCCTATGTGGAATTAGCTTTACATTGATGTGTTTTTCAGTCGTGTTTGCTTTTTAGGAATAGGCTCTTTGGCGCAGACGTATAACTTTCCCTCCTCAAATAGTGACTGTGGCTTTTATTTCCTCTGTATGAAGAAAACTGGCTTTTGTTTGAAGCAGGTGTAAGTGGATTAGATGTAGCATTTATTTTTAGAAGTGCCAAAATGTGCAGTTCCAAGACTGGCCACTAGATGCTGGCTCCAAAATAGTCCTATAGATGTCCAAAAATCTTTCAAAAAGTAACAAAAAAAATAATAAAAAAAAATGTTTACAGCCTGGTGCAAAGAAAGATTTTCTTCCGTCTAACTAATTTCATCATTCATGACAACTCTTATGCGTAATCAGGTACTGCCAAGATGGCGACCACTAGCGTCTCACTGAGCTTCAAAACCACTCTTCAGTGTTTAAATAAAAAGCCCTCCAGCATATAAGTGAGCAGAAACGCTTCACAGGGCTTATATTGTGAAACAGTTGCAGTCGAACCACACAAACAACAGCTGAGCAGGATTAAAGGAAGGCAAAGCAGATCAGAATGAATGACTCAAATGGCACAAATGCCTCTGTTTAAAACGACAAATACAATTATCGGAAACACTTGCTTTATTTGGGCCTTGTTTGTAAATTGTTCGCGTCAACCACCACATTTTTGATTGAGGTGTGTCGGTGTGGTGTTCAACATTTAAGGAATTGATTCGGGAGCGTATATGCAGAGCTTTGTTTTACACCTCATGAGCAGGCAAATTCATTTGGGCACCATCTTCTGCAGAGGCAGCAGTCATCATCTAATATAAAGTCTTTTAGAATCTGCTGAACCGCATGCATCGATGCATTATTTATGTCAGTTAGCAATAATTAAATGCAGGTTTCTTTTCCTAACATATCGTGAATTTGAACATCTCAACACAAGGAGAGGTTATTATTACACAGTCTCGAGCTAAAAATAGATAAAAGGCTGCTCGTGTATATTTTATTTCTGTCACAGTCCAGCGTCGAGGTGGCACAAACTGCTTTCCAGTTCCATAATTAGGTACAATCCTGTCATTGTTATACTAATGTCATGTCCCCTTTAGCGTCATCCGGTGTGTTTCAACCCCATCCGTCATGCTCTCCGGTTCTTTGCATTTCCTATTTAGAAAGCGTGACAGTGTTGCAAATATACTAATGAGACTCCTTTTCCTGACCTTTACTTTTTGCTGAGCTTGTGTGCTGTCCTTGTGCACTACGACAGGCACGGTACACAGATTGTCTTCCACTGAGCAAGAGCTACAAGCTTCCTTTGCTTAGGGGTATGTTAGCAACTGCAGCAGAAGGATAGGCAACACTGCTCCTTGTGAGCTTGGATCCTACAAAATGATTTCACCCTGGCACGGCAGTGATAACGAATGCACGGAAACATTTGCTGCTTGTATTTGGTTATTTTCGCATGTTTGTCAAGCATGCCGCAGAGCAGATGTAGTTGCATATTCCTGCTAATCATGATATGCAGATGACATTATATCGTTTGATCCTGGTTCCCATTTACCTACATTTCCACATTCACAGATTATGGAAAATCTGTTAAGATCTGCACAGCTGGTGTGCTATAGTGCATATTTTTGGGGATTTTGTTTCCACTACGGCCTCCCATTCATGGCTGCAAAGAGCATTTTTATATCCCGTGTTATGACTCATCTATTCCTCAGGTCAAAGAAGCAATATTAAGTTTGTGATGCCAAAAATTACATTATGTACAAGGGTGATAAAAAAGACCTCGACTAGGATTTTATATGGTGTATATTGGTTGAAACGCCAAACACAATACCCTGCACGATTATCGAAATACATACAATCATTAATGTTAAGTTTGAGAAGCATTTATTTGTGAAGACGCTGTCTAACATGCACAGCATAAAAGGTCTTCGTTAAATATGATAAATGCATCGTTGAAGTGCATCTTTATAAGATGAAAAATACATCAGTTCTGCAATCATACTTCACGTACCGCCAATCGAACCATAATGAGGTCAGCGAGGGCTTGGGTACGACATAAACAAAAGGAAAAAACAACATGTTCCGAGGCTGTCTCCAGGCTTTTGTCAGAGTCAAGGTGGTTAGTTACTCCCAGCTTTATGACTGTCCTCCATCTCTCAAAGCAATTTGAAGCAGCCATGAGAACAGAGCAATTATCCTCTCCTCTCCCGTGGCTGTAGAAATGAAAGATTGACTCATCTGGACCGTCTCAAGGGGTCCATAGCTGTCCGAGCTGGAGACACCTTCTCGCCAATTGTCACCTTTCCCCCGGTATCATTAAATCTCGCTGAGTCTTCCATAAGTTGCTGCTGCTTGCTGTTCTTTGCTGGGATACCCACAAAAAAGATCAGGTCAGTAAAGGTCGAACCCCAATTTGCCTCAAACTGTTTTGCGTTAGCACTTCACTCCAGTGCAATAGGAATATAAATGGTATGAATACAAACACATAATATGCTTTCAACAGCATGGAACGGCACCCAGTTTGCTTTACAGTAATGCCAGAAACAGCACTTGTCTTCTTGGACTCCAGTGCAGTCCAAGTGACTGCTCTAATAAGGGGCCTGACCACTGGCCCATGGACTGCAAAGAATTTATTATTACTCCACAAACACAGAACACGGTATGCCAAAAAATATATAGTAGTAAACGTATAACACTATAAGTTGTTTGTGCCGTGATGATATTGGGCTTGGCACTGTAATGCACGACTTATACTTCTCAACTGGAACTGTGATTGGTCCGTTTGGTATTGGTATTATTTTTCTGCTTTAGTATTTCCTTCTGTTTCTCCATCTCCGCAATTTTCAGATTAGTTGTTTTGGATCAATAAAGCTGGAACACATCAAGGAAAGGTTACCTGAGGAAGTTCAGAGATCCAAACATTTGTACAACTTGTCTTCGAGAAAAATTCTGCGAAAGTTTTAGTCCATTGCCAAAAGTGAAGCAGGAAGTATTAAGTGAAGCAGCATTGGCAAAATGACACAGCACCAACTACTGTTTGGGTGGTGTTTCTACAGAGCGAGCCAGACTGGCGATCGCACAGCTATAAATTGATTGCACCAGCGTTGGCAAGTGCGTAGGTTTGCCAACCATGCCACAGCCACAACATAGACACACAAGACAAACCATGTAAGGACATCGCTTCCTGAGAATGTTGTACTTGCTAGTTAGCTGTATTGCTAACGCTAAGAAGCTTTTAGCTATTTGTGAAGAATTCGACCTGTTGCAAAGACCATGTAGCATTTTTTTCTTTATCAAAAATGAATCCCAACCATCCATCCAACCCATTTGGCTGTTGCCTGTGCAGTGTGAACAAACTGCTATCAGCCAATGCCGAATAACTTTCTGTAATGCCGATTTGCCAAAAGAAATTACGAGATGAAACGTTGGAGACCAACTTTTCAGTAGTTCTCGCCAGATTTCACACACTCCAGGATGAAGCCTGAAATATACAGCATTGCAAAACATCTCATGTCATCTTTTCATATGAGGAGACAATACTGAAGGCTGGCGCCATGTCTAGAGTGTCAAGAGTAGAAGAAAACCGGTGAGGTGAAGCTAGGGACTTTTCAAGATGGATTTGAATCAACTGCACTTTTTTATTTTTTTTTATCTGGGTTTGTTGCAGTTGCATCAACAGATCAGCAGATGCAGTATATTTAAGTGCACATGTAGAGTGGAATAAAAGACTTGAGAGAAAGTTACATCCTGCACTGATGTTTCCTAATTTTTACAAATCCCCTAGGTCTCCCTTGAATCTTTTTTGAAAAGTAACATAAAATGAATTTAGTTTCCTAACATAATAATATGCCTTCACCCTCTTGCTATCGGAGTTCACTGCTCTTAAGGCTTGTTAGTACAAAGATGGACTGACACTTCAACCCTACTCAGGATTCCAAACACGCTATCCTTCCCCTGCACTGACATTGACGATATGCTGACAATTCTCAGAGCGACGTTTTTTTTGTTGTTGTTGTTTTTTTCGGATTGCGGCTAGATTGTGTAAGCTAACGTGTCAACGTCAGATTTAACTCCCTTCCATCTACTCGCATCTCGGCACCTAAACCGTCTGTCAGAAGTCATAAGAAAAAAAAAAGACCAATGACTAACACACCTAAAAGGCACCAGATTGGTTGCTGTCAGATTCCCCCGGTAATGCACATTTTTGAAAACCTGTAATTCAGTTTTTCTCCAAGCAGTTTTGCAAATTATATGATTTTCATGCCTATGCAAATTCCCGAGCCGCAAAGCTCGACTGTCCTGAGCTGTGGCAATACGTCTTTAAACAGCAGGAGAAGCAGGAAGCGCTATTATCTTAAGCATTTAAAATCATGACATTCCATAAATCCCGTGCCCAATTGTTCCTTCCTTGTGACGGAGCCGAGCGTTGAAATTAAGCCACAGTGATCCCAGCAAGGGCTTAACTTCAGTTGTGGCAATACTAACTTAATGCTATTGTAAAGCTGAAAAACTCCACGCACCATTGGCTTTCTTTAAACTGTAGATGGCTCAAAACATGCCAAGCCACAGATTATCTGATCACTGGCTCTTGTAACATTTTCCAGCTGTGCCTGTTGGAGAATAGGGGACAGGCGGAAAATCTTTAACCTCATTAGACACAGAGGATTCAACAGTGGCTGTGGAAAATTGCTCAATCAGACCAAAAAGAGAAGATTTTCATTTGCTAGTGTTATAAATTTATAAATTCAGGAAGTTTTTTTTTTTTTTTTTAGTGTTTATTTGCAAACACAGAGACAATTTCCAGGCCTGATGTTCAATCAAACGTGCCATTGTCTCGGAAATCGAGTGCCCCTTAATGAAAGTCTACAAAATGCCCAATATGCTAAACGCCGCTCCTCAATCATTGCCAATCCACAGAATTCAGCACAGTGAGCAATTGTGCAAAGTGGGAGAGGCAGAGGCAGCAAGACGAGGAGAGGCCTCGTTCTCTTTCCGCTTCCTCCTCGACAAGTGTTTCATAGTCCCTCAGATCTTGTCCCAGCCAAACGGAGGAGTGCATCAATTGCTCTGCTGAATTTCCATCCGTCTTCGTGGATGATTTCCCCCGTGGTCTCCCCCGTCAAAAGCAGGAGGGGTGGGTGTTTTTTTTCTTTTTTTCCCCCAACATCCTCTGTCTCCTCTGTCGCTTCATCAGAAAGGAGTCTTCCCAAAGTGTGATTGAGCGCTGAGTTAAGTGGTCGTCGGCAGAGATGCTTCTTGGCTGTTTTGCCTGATGAGGTGAGGTAGGGCACAGATGCCAATTTCTGCACAGGCAAGCAGATGCGCCTCGCACCGGGGATGCTTTCCTTTCAATTAGTCCCAGCAATCAATGCAATCTGTGTTTGGTAATCTGCTGCACTGTCATTCCGGCGATAGAAACACAACAGAAGAAGGCCAGGGAGCGAGAGGAGAGTAACTCTGAGGATCCAGAGGCACGCGAAACTATTGAAATAAGTGTTCTGAAATGAACTGAAATGTTTTTGCAGCGATCGATCTCCCCTGACTAGATGCAGAAAACAGGATTATCCCCAGTTATTCCACTACCATATGGTGCTTGCAAGTGGGCCAATATAAACAATGAATGAGAATTACGCGAAAGAAAAGGCGCTGTGGCGAACGAACATGTGCAGCGTGAGATGGTAAACAGAAGATGTCTTCGACAGAGCTGAAGGAATGTGAAATGACAAAGCAGAGCTTTAATGGGACATTAATGGAACATCTCGTCAGATGGCAGAGTCACTACAAAGGGAAGAAACATTACAATATTATGACAACTTTATTCACGACAGACAGCGTCCTCCCGGAGGGTCTGGGGCGGGCAGCCCATTGCGAGAAGCCCTGGATGACTTGAGAATGAATCAGCCCCCACTGCTGATCTGAAAACGGTTCAAGGCAATGATACCCCGCAAAAAATAAAGACAGCAGAAATGGCTGAAAACGAAGGAAAAATGAGCTGAGTATACGGTAGCTCTATAATAATATATGTCATCATTTAATCACATACGTAAAGAAGACAGATATACTTAGACATGATACTCAATCTAAATTTTTCACCTCTATTTGCACTAATATAATTAAAGACAAACATTTTAATTGACTAATTTCACAACCTTTATCATTGCTTGAAATAATTTTGCTACCTGTGCTAAGCTGTTGTCAGGGAGTTGTTAGTGAATATTTTTCAAACCGTAACTTTCCTTAGAAGTTCATTTAAATCAACTTATTAGCGAGGTCACACTTTGGGATCTGTCTGTGTCTGTCGTTTTATGCTTTAGCATTCTAACACTCCAAACTAGCAGCAGATGACCATATCATCGCTGCCACTGTGCGCATCTTAGCATGCTAAAGTTAGCTTTTCGCTCAAGTCATTGAATATGCCTTTAGACTCGTGTTCACTTTAGAATTCATATACAAAAACACTGAATGTGCTTCAGGTTTTAGTACCAGCTAAAAGGGATGTAAAAGGAACAATGGGGGAGGAGAGACAAGCTAGTCAAGCGTAGTGCCTTGGCTCGCACAGGCACTCTGACACTCCCCGCTTCGACACAAAGAGAATTACGATAATGTAAGCACGCTCGTACACAGAGTTTGTGGTTCCATTTATCCTGTGGCTTATTGGTGTCCAAGGTCTCTGATTAGGCGGGGCCTAGCAGTCCGCCAGATGCGTATGGTTCGTAACGCTATATGGGCGAGTAAACGATTGTATTTTATGCCAAAAATAAGGTCCAACTGTAATTTCCCATTAAATGTGCTCGGGCATGGTACAAATTGGCAAAACTAGTAATGATGTGGTGACATTTTTAAGAAATTTGGCAAGTTGTAGCAATGATTTGCGAAAGAGCCTTTGACGACATGAAGTAGGCAAGAGTGAACTTATGTTGACTTTGAGGTGACATCATTGTGTCTGCCAGTTCGACTGGTCGTGTCCTTAGTATATGAGCAGAAGACCACAAACATTGGTTCCCACCACCAAATTCACCACCTGTTAGCGAGCCTCAAGAGAACCCAGATGGAGCAGCTGTGACGCTAGTTGACAGAGTGCGATATGTTCTGCTTTTCACTCAGAAACATTTTAGTGTAGGGACTATACAAGAATTCGTCCTAAACAACAGAGTCTGGAGGGTCCACTAGCGACTAACTGTCAGCTACAAACTGATGGCAGATGGGCAAATTGCTTGAGGGGCTCAATAGTCCCTCATATCCAAGGGCTAGGCTGAGCTGATGTGTCTTAAAATTCTCATAGCTGCAGATACAGAACACCTGTATGGGAATGAAAAGGGGAAATGATGCTAAAGGATGTGATAAGAGTTTGGTAATACCCAGGAGGACAAGGAGTTCTTAGGCTGTGTGCTGCAACATGAACAAGGTAAATGGCGGTATTTTGAATAATACCTTTGCGAGACAGATATGGTGCATGCAGGTCTTATTTCAGCGGAAAAGGAAGATAACCAGTCTCAGAGGATATGCTAGGATCCAAAAATTTTGTTGGAAATTACTCAGACACGGATACTTACATAAAAAAACTTTCTTGATTTACAGGCTATACCATATATACTAGACGTATTAGACGTTGTTCCAAGTTTATGCTGATTTTACGCATTAGTTGTGCGAAAAGTTGTTAAAACAAGTTCACAGCTCATATGAGAATCAAGATAACACAAAGATCAGCGTTCTTAGGCACACTTTGTTTTATTCTGCCTCATCGATCCTCCTGCAACACGCTCTGCAATCCTGATTATACCAAATCCTAAACCAAACACTTGCATAGCCCGTTTTTTTTTTCCCTCCCAGCTTTTAGTGCCGCAATGTCAGCTTATGTAAGAGACGGCGAGTTATTTCTTCATACTTTAAGAAAGACGCTGGAATTCAAACTCGCCGAGATCCCTGCGCATCGGAGGGGAACGCAAAATAAGAGCTCATTCCAGCCGCAGATTACCATATCAATCTCATCATACACATGCTGGATCATCAGAATAACGTACATCCATCATGATCACTGATACCATCATTCCTCATGTGAGCAGAGACAGGAGATGCCTCGGCACTAATTTCACACTTAGAGACACCCTCGTTTCTTTGCCTTCTATTAAGTCACACTGCGAAGTGGGAGGGAAGTGATACGGTAAATTAAATGAGGAGTGTTTGTCGACGCTATTAATCTAAAACAATACAGATAATGTCACACTTGAAGCATCGACTCGCTCATTTATTATGTTTGCGTAGTCAGCATTAATTGCTTGAACAAAAAAAAAAAGAAAAATGTCACAACCGCTTTTGTGTTACACAACAGTTGTATTTTACCTGCGTCTGTTAAGCTAAGAGCTCCACATTAATGCATATTTGATAATTGCTCTCCTTGGAATATGCTCATTTAGAAGCTACATGTGTATTAGTGAGGGGGGGAAAAAAAGCCATAGGGTCTCACTGGTGTGCAACACATGCACGCAGTGGTTTAAATATTGAAGAAAATATAATTATTTTTTCTTTTGGGAATCCTCATTATGTTAAATTCAACCTTAAATTAAGAAGCCCTGCACATATCACATTTATTATTCAAACACATGCAGCAACAGACCGTTCTAATGGAGGGAGTGTGTAATTTGTTGCTGGTTAAACACGTACTATGTAAGATACAATGCTCTGATGCCCCATAGTCTTCATTAGCGGTGTCACATGGTAGCAACATGAGTTATTTTCACGACTTTGCCGCTTCGGAGGAACGTCTCCCTTATTTGCATGAGGTGTCACCAGCTTGCGAGAATGTGATTAGAAATCCTTTTTGCCTGGTCCCCAGGTACGGGGCCGGCAGACAAATCAATTGTGCTGGAGCACGCTTCTGAAAGCTCAGCACCTTTGTCATGCTCAGAAAACATTGCATTACATGTCATTTACATGTGCTGAGCGTGACTATGCATCGTGTCAAGCGTCTGTTACAGTGTAAGTAGTCCAGGCTGGTTGTGTTTAGAATAATTCAGTCTGGGTCCCTGGGTTTACTGTCAGATTGAGGTAATTTAATTTTGGCATATACATATTAAAGGGGAATTGCCATTTTTTACAACATGGTGCTTATTTCTGGCATAAAATACAATCGTTTACTCACCCATATAAGTTTTGTGTCATTTGGAGTGATTTTTAGACCCAGTAGAGCGCCACGTATATCCATATAGTGGGAGTGAATGGGGCGCCGAAATGCAGCCTCTGAATAATGCATTATCTGCCGCGAAACTCGTTCATTTCACCAATTTTGTTATGATATGCTAGTGCTATTAGCCATTCTGTCCGGAGCTACCTGTTATCTTCATCCAGGGTCTGACCTGCTAACCTCTGACCTGGATGATCTCATCTCTGAGCACTGTGTGCACCCGCGGAGCTCTGCTTGTTTACCTGTAATTTGCTACTGCTAGTTTTTTGCAACATGGCTGAATATGTTTCCGATTCTGAGGTTGTGGACTCCAGACACAGTGGGGACAAAACAGTGGTGAAATGAACGAGTTTTGCAGCAGATAATGCATTATTTAGAGGCTGTGTTTTGGTGCCCCAATTAGGTAACAAAGCTGGATGCAAGTTAGGTTATGTTGTACTTAAATACTGACAATTAAGTACCAACTGACACGCACTGAACCCAAAGCTGACCACCTAGCCTTATATCATGCCAGTAAATAGAAGCATCACACTGTAGTTTTTCTGGTGTTGAAGACTACAGCAAAGGAATACAAAGACGCTGGTCAAACCTCGTTGTTAAGGTCATCCCAGTGCGCCACTGTGCGACTGTGAAATGCCAATCAAAGTATGCAGCCCGAGTGCGCGTTGAGTCATCTGCTCTTCTGCGAGCGCTCTGAGTAAAGAACGAAGGGAGAGAGTTGGAACCATTTGTCAAACCCTTGACAGATTCGAGGCTAGATTCAAAGCTTTTTTTTTTGTTTTTATTTTTTTGTTTGTTTTTTTCCGACCTCATGTTGGAGCGCACACAATCAAAAACGGCCGCATAAATAATGCATATGTGTGTGCGTGTCGCGGGCTGTCATTGTGTCTTTGTTCTCATTATGCTAACAGCCATCTCAATTCGGAACCGAGCCTCTCAAAGCTTTAAAACCCCCTTGTCAAAATTTGGCTGGTGAAAAATGCGCCATTGGAGCTGCACTGCCACATCATAATGGGATTTCTGTGCACACAGGAGGCAGAAACAGGATTCCATTTAACCTCAGACTCAGGTTAGGGATGAGACGCTCACTCTCTCCATTTTAGACTGTTGCAGACATCTCACAGCAAAATTAGATGCATGATAATGAGCACAGAAATCTATTTCATTTGATCTATATACTCTGAGTGCAAATAGCTCCATATAGTAAATTATACCTAACATCAATTCACTTACATCTCAGAGAGTTCAACTTCGGTGGTTGGTGTTGCCATAGGCTGCAGGTGAAGAGTACTAAAGGAAGTTTAGTAGTAGCAGGCTGCTGAAATTCACTGCATTTTTCTCAGCTGATTTTCTTCTACATATTGCCAACCTCAAGTTGCCATGTTAGTAATAAACCCACCAAATGGGTCTGCGCTTCACAGTTTGTCTAGGGTGGAGATGGGTGCATTTCCATTTACCTGACACTTACAAACAGGACATATGGAGAGCAGTGAAGGAGTACAACTCATGTTTAGGTGCTGAAATCACCTCGATTTGAGGGAGGTGCGTAATAAAAATTGGCCATCGTTCCCTTCCCGGTTTCACATTTGAAGCAGCCACGGGAAATGCGACGCACCTCGACAAACTCATGAATCGTCACATTTGTTCAAATGATGTTTTGGATTCGGGGGCATTTATTTTCTTTTTCCGCCCCTGCAGAAGGCGAGGAACCTGGAAACGGAGCACGAATGCGCTCCCCAACATTCCTGATAGGATTCCTCACAATAAGAGTTAAGTTTACTGTCAGGATTGCTCCTGTTTAAAGCTGCTTACGGTTGATTTGTGTTGTCCTCGCACTTCAACTTCAAGCCACATTGTGTCACTTTAAAAAGATATAACACGTTCATCCTCTTGCAAATGAAAAGCTAAATCCATAATAAAGCGTGACTGTGCTCAATTCATTCTACTCGTGCTTTTTTCCTGACAGTAGTCCTTGGTGGGAAGTCTTGGCACAGTGGCAGATTCTCCATTGGGGCAGTGCATTGTCACTGTGCCAGTCATTGTTGAAGACAGCCTCTAAATATAGTCCAATCAACATTAAGCCTTGTTCCATAGAGTACTGCTGGCCTGCCACCTTTTGGTGATTTCAGTATGGCAGCAAAATCCCCAGATCATTCACATACAGTCCTGTGTTGTAGTAGTTTTTACAACTGCAACTTTAAATGCACCTGGAAGCTGTTTAGAGTCTGCTACTTGCTTAACCTAGCATCAGTGTACAAGCATGAATGGCTAGCACCAGCGTTAGCTACATGCGTAGGTTACGGCGCCTATGTCCAGCAATGCCCTGAGTCTTTAATTTCACATGCTTAGTTGCCCTGATTGGCTGTCAAGCTATCAAGCAGCCTACAAAGGTATGGTGGTGTCAAGAAAACCGAATGCACCAGCCGCTATGACCAGTATTTCACCAGTGGAATACTGGATCACGGTTGCTTGTAGTGATGCGCCTGAATTATCACCCAACACTGACGTTGTGTTTAGCTTCATCAGCCTTTATTGCATCCATTTTCCTGTCATTGTGTTGCTTTTTAGAGCCCGCAAATGTACTGTTTTGGTTTACTTTTACTGCTTTTAGAGTGACGCTTTCGGCTACGGCAGGTGGGCTGTTTTTTTTGTTTTGGTTTGGTGTTTTTTTCAGCAAAAAGGCTCTAAAAGCCCAGTAAACAGTGGACGGACACAGCCAGTGACTAGCCAGTGAACTTAATGGGTATTCTTGTCGGGCGTTAATGGAGACCAAATAAATAAATAAAAGTAATACTAAAAGGAAGGTAAATGACTCATCTTGCATTATGATCCTTGAAATGTATTTATTACAAACTCTGAATTCAGAATGTAATGGAATAATGCATTTATTAAAAACATTAGCATAATATTATGAAGCATCCAACAATGTCAAACCAAAGACTGGAGGCAAACTCCTTTTGGCCTTTAGACTTCAATTTATGCATAAGAGGCTTTTTTATACATATACGTTGTATCTCAGGGAATCATATGCAAGTCATATCACACTCGCCATGAGCTCAAGTGAAGGTCTCCCACTTAAAAAGCTCCTCCTCCAGTACACAGTCTGCACAGACCACTATCTTCTGGTATCCTGTCTAGCGGAGGCAGCAAATCAAAGCACATTACATGTCTTCGTGTCTCATACTCGCCGACAACTGGAGTCGATGTGAAATGTATCGGCAGGTCCAGCACTTTGCTCCACCTCCCCTCCCCACTCTTCTCCGTTTCCACGGGTGAACCGGAGTGAGTGGAATTCACAAGCACTTCAGCATTACCTTGCACAAACACACATTTATGCCGGGCGCAGTCGGGATAAATGAAACTGTCGGCGGTTATCTGAGGTTAATCGCCCTCATTTTGTAAAGGTCTTCTGATGTGTGACTTGAAAACAACATGACTTATACAGGGACAAGGCCGCGTCCTTGTCATCTCTGTCAAGGATCTGAGTTCAGCAGATTTTCTCATTAGTACTCTGGCACTGTCATCCATTAAAAACTTTTTTTTCCTCCTAATAACGGCGATCCTGCCAAAATCTAAATCGTTATTGCTGCAAAACTGCAGCATTCTATCGTTTTTTTGTGGCCTGGTGTAAAATACTGTCTTCATGCCCAACTTTGAACATTTTATATGTTGGCATCAAGGGTCGCTCCAGACTCAAACCGGGGGTCAGGAGGGTGCAGCCACTCCGCATTCATCCGACGGTGTAACTCGTCGAACTTGGAGACTTCAAGGGAGAGATAAAGCCAGGAGATGGAGGGCTGGAGGCGATGTAAGGTGAAAGTGAGCAGGTTGTTTTCAGAGAGACTCAGCACAAAATGAGGGCGCGATCGAGCTACTGAGCGAGATCAAGGTTACTTATCTGATAAACTTGAGCAGACACTTCTGAAATATTAAGAAAAAAAATAACACTGGGAACAGGGTGTTTTGCTGCTTTACTGACATCCAGGCTTCATTTCTGGACCTCGCTGCCTTCAGTATGTCCTTAATTATTCATTATCTACCATGTTGGGAGGAAATCCCCACCAGAAAACATGGCATAATAAATACAGCAAGTTTTCCTACAAATATATATCATTTGTGATTTTCTAGTGATTTTCATGATCCATCTAAAACAAATTTATTCTCACTTTATTTTACTTAAGAATCACTGTAACACTACCATTTCTACTATAACTAGAATATAAGTAAGCCTTATACTGCTAGTAATCACAAATAAGCCAATTTACTAAAACAGGAAAGTAAGCATTTTGTTTATGCTAGATTTTATAAATCAATACACATTTCATTTGAGTTATTTATTAAGTCTTAATTTGGTAATTCTAGCCCTAACTGAACAAAACAAAATAAAGTGCTTGACAGTTCCTTAGGCTACAGAATATGGAGGACCAGTGCTGCTTAAATTAAAAACATATGCCTTTAAATTAAGGAAAACAACACTTTCTAAATTAGTTCTCACATCTAATTTTAGTACATTTAATGACATATAAATGTATTGATTGAATCACTTTATTCATTTCTAGATTTATTTATTTTATTTAGGCAGTTCTGGTCCTCCATATATGTCAAATAACAATCTACCATCTTGTAAATAATTTTAATGAAACTCTTTAACTAGCATGTTGTAATATAAAAGGCTAAGGACAATAAAATATAAAGGTCACACTAGCATGACTAGTATGTTCCCGTTTTGCTAGTGTGCTAGCGAATAGCTCGCAAATGTTTTACTACTTTACGAACTACATAAAACTGGAAGGACACTTTATAACCAGATTTTGTGGCGGCAGTAATGAAAACCATGAAGTATATCCTGAGAGATATTTTAAGATGAAGCTTCAGAGAGGAAAGAGAAAAAGGCCCATTTGGTTCTCCGTATTTGCATGGCTGCCAGTGTAATGATATGTAATTTTCCCTGGTGATAAAGCTTAATCCACAAACCTAAAATCCACTAGACAGGCTCGCAGACTTGTCAGGCAGATTATGGTCTGTGGTGCACTTTGTGAGAGCGAAACAGTATCCTCTCATTTGCTGTGCGCACGCTTAACTGTGGTGGAAGGGAAAAGGATTCTCATCACGCTTGCTGCGGGTTACCTGCTGCAGAGGCATAATTACACCATATTAGTGTCAGTCTCCGTGTGTTTGTGCATCAGGAGTTTACTCAGGCGCACTTCAACAGCTCCATCATGGTCAGTAATGTGCTTTGACTGTTATAATTTAAATTAAGCATTGTGGATTTATGGGCTAATGTAGTGAAATAAGAAGTTAAGGGTCTTTTGTTTCCCATCTCTGTCTATTACGGATGATGAGGGTAGTGCAGAACTGGACATAAAAAGTAATTGAATATATTTAAAACTAATTTTATTGTGTGTTTAATTTATGTTATCAGACACTTTAATAGCCTGAGCAGAAAGTAAATCCAGTCCACTTGATAGGTATTTAATAGCCACCTTTCTCAGGTTGGGACATACCCCTAATGCTCTTTGTTTTCGTGTGATTTGACTTCCATAGACAAGACCTGTGCCTCCTGTGCTCGGTGAGGTGTGGAGTATTATGTTCCCTGTCAGAAAATCCCAAACATTGCTGAATAATATTTGAAGACATGTGCTTATCGCACATTAGCCAGTAGTTTTCACACCGCATTAGGCGCTGAAGTCTTGAAAACTACTTCCTGGGGGCCTTTTTGCCTCCCCTTGTGTCAACTTCTTCTCCGGATCAATTCGGCGTGAGCTTACAGGCAAAAAATACCCCAGCTATTTTGGGTTTATATAAACAGGAGGAAGGCCTGTGATCAATCCTTTGCAAGGAAATCAAGTCAGATGTCGTCTTTATGCAATTATGCTGAGTGTACAGATGTGATTTCCGCTTTTCCTAATGCGGAGTCTGTCTTCATCAAAAGGAGGTGGAAGTATTCTTTCAGCGAGGAATTGCGGACACGCTCCCCCCTAATTCATACACTCAGCGGTGATGAAATATTCTATTTGGATTTGAAATCCCTATCTCATCTCCTAGCTGGGTCTCTTCCTCCGTTCCCATTTTTTTGCGTTCTTTTTTTTTTAGCCGCGTGAATTCCACTCGTACATTTTAAAGCAAATATTCACTTCACACCAGTCGTGGTTATTGCCGACCATGAGACGCGGAGATGTGCCGCTATGATGTGTTTTCATTTGGTGTCTTGTTGCCTCTCTCTCGACAGTCCGGGAGCCAGCCACTCGGCTCTGATACCCTGTTTATGAGGATGCACACTCTGGCTCTCGGGACTCTGTTATTTTCTTCTGAATGGCCCCTCAGCCCGAAATAACAATGTCTCTCCGGCTTATTTGCATTGCTATAGAGCCAATACTGTTTTATGGGACGTGGTGGCCAATTCCTCGAGAAAGGGGAATAAAAATAAGATTTCAAGAAAAAAAAAGGCCCTTACTCATCCCAGTTTTCTTATTTGGCCAAATACTTTGTATCAGTCTCCTTCTTGTGTTTTCCATTCAAGGCACTAATATTTTCACACCAGCTCTTTTATTCCTGTTGAACATTACTCCTGATCGGACCAGTCTGTTCTAACTGTGGTGGTTATATTGGGTGTTTTTATTCAGGTGTCTTATTATAACAAGACAGAACAAGAACCTCTGCACTGCTACTGCAAAAAAAACAAAAAAAAAACATGCAACCTTGGCTCTGACAGAATGTACTGATTAGCGTTAGCGGACCGGCAGCTTCATTTTAGATTATATGCTGTTTGCTTTGTCTGGATTACACGGTCCGGGTTTGAGATGCCAGCATTGCTCCTTTCTGTCCAGCACTCTCAAGTATGTGTTATGATGCGAGGCATAAATGTTCAAGAATGTAAGAGGAAGTTTGAAAAAAAAAAAAAAAAAAAAAAACAACCTTGACTTGTGCTCTTGTCTGCAATTGGTTACTTATCTGCATGCTGCTTAGACAGAAGGTCTCCTGTTTGGTTCTAGGTCCTGTTTAAAGACACGTTTTTACCGAACCATGTGTAATTTGTTATCTGACGTTATTGCCAATCACTTTTTTGCAGTATTTAGATAGCGAGAACTTGGAACACTGATATTTAAGCTTGTTAATGTGCGGCCAAACACCCTAGACCCCCTTTTCAGTCTTGGTAGTGATTACTTGCATAGACACATCTAGACGCCGTTTACTGCTGTCGTCTTAAATTTGTATACGGAGTAAGGTTTTTCTCTTGAGCTTTTATTAAACTGATCATTTAAAACAAGGAACCTTGACAAAAACTAATTACGTGTGGTTTAATATTGCTTCCCTCACCCCATATGAGAGCTTGTTTGCAATACACGACAGTGTCACCTTTTGGGGTTCTTATTTATTTCATAATTGGACCTTTCCCTAACTGAAGGTCAGACATTGGTGACATTGGTGGTTAAAATCTATTTCCTGCCTAACATAGTCAGTGACTGAACAGTACATTTTTAATCATTATTAACATAAAACAGAAAAACACGATGTTTTTTAAATCAGTATTACTATAAAAAGCACGTTTTCTGTCACGGTTTAGTTTCTTGTGTTTCTGTTTATTATTTATTGTTTATTTTTTTCATAGTCATGGTGAGTGTTTAATTTTTCTGTTCTGTTTCCTGTTTTATTTTGTTAAGTTCTGGATTTCCTGTTTGTGTTACTCCGTGTCTTTTCTCCTCTTGATTAGCTCATTGGTTTCACCTTGTCTCGTTTCTTGATTTGCTTCACCTGTGTCTCGTCACCCCTCTGTGTGTATATATATAGCTCTGCCTTCCCCTTTGTTCCATGTCGTGTTATGCTGTTTGTTAGCCTTGTTCATGTTCCATGTTGTAGATTTCCATGGCAAGTCATAGTTTTTTGGGGGGGATATCCTGCTACATATCCTGTATTATCATTATTTTGTCAACTCCTGCCTCTTTAGTTCTGCAAATGGGTCCTAAACTTCCTTTCCCCACCACCCCTTTGTGACAAATACCAGCTGGATCAACTATGGCAAAGGATTTATTTATTTATTTTTTGTTTTTTTGGATTAATTTAAAAAAAATAATAATAAAAAATCTGCTGTTGGATTGACCAGGATTTCGCTCATTTTGGCATATCTGCCTTGCAGGTGTTCAGCTCGTTATTTCAGCATTGCTTTAATGAAATACGGGCGTTCTGTTGCCAGTAAACAATTACACAGATTTTGGAGCTGCTCCGCCTGCTTGAGTACTTTATCCGTGTCCCATCTCCTCTTGGCATTAACACGTCTGCTCGCATTTATCTGAATTTATCATAAGTCTGGGGTTTACAGTGGGTGTTGCTCTCAGGATGCTTTCAGCACACACACCAGATTAATGCGCACGTCACTTGTTTTTGTCGCAGCTCTGTCCTGTAAAGCGAACGGTAAACAATAATGTCACCTGCTCTCCGCGAGGCGGTTAGCTGTTGACAAGTGTGTTACTATCAGAGCCACATCCAAATCACACACGGGGACAGGTGTCTCCAAGAACGTCTGTGCATAAACATCTTAATATTTTATTTGAAGCTATGCAGCATTTAAAGTGTCATTTCGTAACGTTTTTTGATGATCAACTTTTCACAAACATCCCAGACTGAAGCGCCCGCGCTGCGCCCAGTAATGGCCTTTTTGCCGAAAATCCCACGGTGTGATCGTGTAATCATGCCATTGATTTTTCCGGGTGGTATTTGAGATGACATTTGTGTTGATTTTGGTGTGCCATCGAAATGGTGCACGAAACGGAGAACGGCGAGGAAGAAGTGAAGGGACGTGCTCAGGTTTAAGAAAACTGAGTCATCAAAGGACTCAGACAAGGTCCAACGGCTTGAATGAGTGTACACTACGCCTTTTTTTGCAGTTTTTAAGGGGCTTTAACCTTTGGGAGGTTCACTTCTGTGCAAATGACTCCGTAATGAGATCAAAGAGATAATGACAGCATTATGAATAAGTTATATGCCCTAACAAGCAGTCCGCCTGTGCTTGCGTTCGTCTGTCTCTGTTTGTGAGGCCACATCATTTTGCAGGTAGAGGTGAAGTCAGGCCAGTTCAAAGTGAGCTGTCAGTCACTTCCCTATTACAGGATTGAGTTCTGCCGTGAAGTCCTTTTCTGACAGATTTCCATGTCTATAATGGTTTCCGTGGTCGAAATGTGAATATCGGAGCGAGAACAAAAAACAAAAGCTGTACTTTCCTGACACTTCAGGTGTGCCATGTTTAAATTTTCCCGACAGTTGTGAATAATGACCGTCTTCTTCAGACAAATGATTGCTTGCTGAAGGTTTACTTCCTTTGACATCAAGTGTCTACTGGAGTGTGAAACAGCTGGGATGAGAACATTTTTCTCAACAGCAGAAGGTTGTCTGCCCAAACCTGGTGCTCCATTACATTGCGCAGTCCAAACAGAATGTACTGCAATAGTTCCAGTTGTTGTGAGCAAATCTGAGCAGATGATATGTCAACCGTCTGTTTTTGTCTGCTTATCCAAGGTAGGGCCATGGTGACAATAAGCTAAGCCGGGAATTCCAGTAAGTCCTTCTCCCCAGCTACCCATTTCAGTCCTTCCTGGGGGATTCTACCAGGCAAGCCGAGATTTAAAATCCTCCAGTGTTTTCGGGGTCTATGCCAGAGTCTCCTCCCAGCGAGGTTGTGCTACATAAACCTCCAAGGGGAGGTGCCCAGGAGGCCACCTCAACATACAAATGACATGATTATGGCATATTATATAACACAGTATGCAGTCAAAGCTTACCAACCCTTTTGATGATCTTCTTCCTGCTCCCTAGAAGTGAACACTTGTACAAGGAGGAACAAATTAAAGACTTAATGTCCAAAATTCATGGGGTTCTTGCCAGATGTGTTTGGCAAAACAGGTAGCTTGCTAGCTGGGTAATTTGTTCAGTAAACATGTAACTTCACCGCCAACTACACCAAGGTATGTGAAGTGGAAAGCAACTATTGCTGTAGTAATGAGATGTTGCACTGCATAGTAATATTGTGGTCCCTTTTGGCGCCATTGAAGGTGAACTGATCCTTGAATTTCCGGGACAGAAATGTATTCCTGACCTGGTTGTGTGTTGAATCCTCCCCTCAGCAGTGCAATTGGCCATATCATAAGTTGGTAAATCCCTGGAGTCCCTGCCAGTCCTTAGGGACACTGTGAGGAGCTTAGACACTCGGCGTAGAGGTGGTTTTGACATCTGATTAGGATGCCTTCCGGTTGCCTTCCTGTGGAGGTATTCCAAACACATCCGACTCTGAGGAGACCCTTAACACTAGAGGAGTATTACAGTATATACACTGTATAAATATATATATATATATATATATATATATATATACAGGCTGTCGAGGGATTTCTTTGGGGAGTATCATGGCATCCTCAGAGACTGAAGATGGAAGAAATTACTTGGGCTTTAATGACTTTGTTTTAATCATTAGGATGCAATGTTTTTGTGACACTAGCCAATTAGTTTGAGTTTAACATCATGTTTGTGGAGGACCAGAAAACAGCCATGAGTCATATTTGAATGCACTGACAAATGACATTTCATCAAGAGTAGAAGGGGGAATTCCTCAGTTTCTATATACCATCTGGGAAATGGTTACAGTGTAAGGATTTAATAGTTCCATGACATAGTTGGATATACATTTGTATATTTGGATATATCATTTCTAAAGCATTGATGATAAAACATGAATAAACTTTTTGCTGTGGTTTTTGCCTTTCACAAAAAAAGTGTTACTGCAGGTGTGTTTCTTCTTCTGGTTCAATTTTCTTTGATAATTTATTTAATTCTTATGTGAATGGAAACTTTGATTCCACATGGGTTAAAAAAAAAGAAAAACCCTAATGGCTAACTGACTTGCTTCACAGCTGGAAATGGCTTCAAAGTCACAGCCACTTAATTACCTCAAGCTGAGCCAGATTCCGTCTTTGTTCTCTACAGCGAAACAAATGTATATTTTCTCTTTCCTTTTAAACATAAAGCAATGTTGCTTTAAGGGCGATCAAAATTAAATGTTTTGTTTGTTTGTTTGTTTTTTCCCCCTGGACTCATAAGAAATGTTTGAAGCCTTGAGTTCTGACCATTTAGTGAGGAGTGGGAGTACCATGTGGTTGATACGTGATGGTTTTGGAAATACTTGTGACAAAAAGTTTAGATTTGTGGTGAACATGTGCAGTAAAAACCTATTTATCATGTGCGAACATTTCTATTGAACGCAAAACCCCTAAAGCAACGTAGCATCACGATATGATAACTATTTCATATGTCGGCCATGATTTGAAGAAAGTACGACCTTGGTTGCTGCTAGTAAATTTATATTTTCATATAACATTAAGAGGTGAGCATTGCTTTTCATGATAAATATTGTGAAGGAGACTTAATAGAGTGTCTTATTTTCACACAAAGGCATTGGTGATTCAACTTCTTCCCGCAAAGGCTAGGTTTCCAGCAAGGTTGCAGCCACGAACAAAACTCGCTGAATGATGTCTCACGCTGCTTTGTTCCTTTTCCTTTCTTTTTCTTTTTTTTTAAAAAATATATAAATATATATATATATATATATATATATATTTGAATACAGGTTTTGTTTTTCTGCTCTAAACTAATCCACAAATGGTAATAGTTTTGACAGAACTGCTTACAAAGCCCTAACAGCCGCGCAGGGCTTTAGGTGCTGACAGGGAGAGAAACTCTGAAAGCCTCTCACGAACATCACACATGTCAAACTAGCATTTTTATTCGCTTCTTGTCCAACAGTGCTGTATAGATGAACGCTATAGCCCCTTTAGAAATGATGTCTTGTCAAGATGAATCCTTTAAAGGAGACAAGACGAGCCCTCTCCTGGTACTAGCTAGTGTAGCTTAATTTGAACCAAAGCAAGAAAGAGACTCTTTTAATCTACAGCTCTAGATATCCCCCACAATTGTACACCATGATGCTACAGTACATTTAAGATCTGCCCCGATGCTGGACATCTGAGTTGATGACTCATCCCCGAGTAAATTTCACTTGAGGTTTTGTTCAGTTTCCTGCTGAGTAGCAAAAATTGTTCCTGTATCCTTCTAAAATCACCATGCCTCCCATCTTTATGGCCCATATCATTGTCTGTGGAACAGCTCCAAGGTTTGTCTTCCCATAACATCACCACTGTCTCTCCCAACACAAAATGCTATGTCCGGATGAACGTTCACTTTAAAATCCAGATAACACTGCAGCAAAATCCATGTCCGCACAAGCCTTGATGAAATGTCCTAATTCATCATCTGAAACGTCCCATTTACCAGCACGCAACAATTCCAAAGCAGACGTTCAAGTGCAACTCTCACAGAGCTCGCCAGACACGCAGCCATTATTATAACCCAGTGCAAAAAAAATGATTTCTTAATGATTGCCCCTGCATTCTCTCCTTTTGAAAGTGATTTTGACTTTGACTGGCACAGCGCTCGAAGTGTCCTTTAGATTTCACAGAGCGCTGAGCCGCTAATCAAAATACTTAAAACTAGCTCTAGATTATTTTTAGGGGGTGCTTGAACTGCTGAAAAGTGATGACGCTGAAAATCTGACAAAAAGGCAAAAAGAAAGTGTTAAATCAGTGTGAAGCAGACATTGGTGGAACTCTTGGTGGTATGGTATGATAATATATTTAATTTTATTACCCTATACTGATTGTGCACTCTGACATATGAGATGTAAAGCTGTTCTTCAACCTTCAACCAACAGATTCTAAGTGCTTGGGGCAACCTTACTAGATGTGTGTTAGTGGTCACTTCATGGGGTTTCTGCAGCCACTGGATTTAAGTAAATTCACTCATAGTAATATTAAAACAAACAGGGAACCCATATTTTGGGGTATGGTGGTCTAAATAGAGGTACAAATAAAATTTAGGACTTCAAAGTCCCCACTGTCTAGATATTTCACGTTCGGTTGATGGCCTTGGGGGTTCACAAGAGCCACAAAAGTGTTTCTCTTTTTCAGAGTCATGAAGTATATCTTTCCATTTTTTTTTAACTGCCCACCACTATGTACAGTATATTGTAATGTGCCTGACGTCCGTCAGTGGTCTCAGACCTTTGACATCCACTGCATGCAAGAAAACTGCAAATCCGACATATTTAAAATGACTCAGTGGAATGCTATGTATTATACCTTGCATATTTTTCTCATTTCCTCACTAGCTTAAAAAAAAAAGTTTTAAAGAAACCATCACACAGAAAGGACTAGAACTTATCCCGATTATGGTGACTTGTCCCTAGGGTCCGCCATACTGCGTAAGGTGTAAAACACTCATTCATTGAATTTCCTACCTAACACTTTTTAAAAAAAAAATCCGTTTAGGTAGAAAGTCCAAATTCTAAACCAAGTCTATATCTTTGTTTCAGTCCCAAGCCTTTAGGAGTGGGAGTAGCACGAAACTCGCAGTTGGGGTTTGCCGCCAACATGCTCTCACACATGGATCTTTCTAACACTACACTGAAGTGCTACAAGTAGCCAGAATAATTGTGAAGGCTTACCTTTTTAATACCTCTCTCTCTTGGCAATATTCTGGGAATATAAATGGTCCAGACCTTCTGTTTGTCAATGGTGCCAATTGGCGTATCAAACGCCAAGGTTTTGGACTCAAAATATGCTATTAAAAAGTGTCAGTGTGCAAATGCATTACATGTAAACAAGCTGGAATCCAGACAGGGATTTTATCCCCCCCATATTTCCGTTCACGTTAGACAGCTGACAAGCTAATAGAGGCAAATTCCCATAATGGCAGTCTTGTATGCAAGGCATTCTGAAACCAGCTCAAACACAACTGCAGTTGTGTTAGCTTGCGTTTAGGTTTGCACACTGAAAATCAACCATGAACTTCACTTGATTCCATTAGGTTTAAATAGATGTAAATGTCTTTACATGGCATAATAAGTTTCTATATTCTGCCAGCATGGACATATTTCTGTTAATTACATAAGTCACACCATGACCGAATCCAATGTGTCGTACCACTAGGGGTACAGCCTGATTGCTTTTCACTTTTTTTGCCCAGTTGGCACCTCATATTACCACAGTAATTCCTACATGGACATGACATATGGCAGCCAGACGGCATTCAGCAGTACCTGTAAGCTGCAGTGAAATGCCGTGGATGTACTGTACTGTAGGCTTAAAATCCAAGATTATTCTTGGAGATCAAGATATGCGAAAGTCAAGCAGCATTTAGTGATAACGTTGTTTGTTGTTCCTTGGCCACATGAACACTGTCACCCGCTGGCTACTTCTGAGCACCGCACACATCCACTTGAGTGTCCGTCCCAAGGTCACCTGCTGCTTCTCTCGCTCTTTCTTTCGTTTTTCTCTCTCCTGCTTTCTTCTCCACCTTTCCACCTCTCTCCACCACCGCCGCCCACTAGCAGAAACACACACATACATGATGCGCACCAAACCAAACACCGCCTCCTTCTCATGTCTGGGCAAGGACACAGACGAGCTGACTCACCCACAATTGAGCTGTCATCTGTGTCACCTCGGGCCTTGTGTCTGTCTGTGTGTGCGTTTGTGTTGCGTGCGAGCGTCACCTTGGGATGGGAGTGCACTGTGGGAGGTTACTGTCAGTGTGCACAAGCTGGGGTGCATGGGCAGAGGCACAGGACTTGATTTGATCATCATCTCAGAGACAGAGAGAACATGACTAATATGCTTGTATGTGCTTGTGCATGTGCGAGAGAAAGTACTCGTTGTCCTCTGAGAGTGCGCCCTCCCTCTACGCCTCCCCCTGCACATGCTTGTGCATTACATACACACAAAGCAGGACCGTAAACAAAATCAATTACAAGAATAGAGACTCAGAAGGGTTTAAAGTTAGCTGGCCACTGAATGCAACACACCCCTGCTGCAGGCAGACTATCCTGTTGAGCTCTCTACTTTTGTCTGGTCCCTTCTTTCTCTCTCACACACAAACACACACACACATACACAAAGGCAAAACCTTTCCTATGAGCATCTGGGCAACAGACAGGCCTATTAGCCCACAGGGCCTCGCCGTGCCAAAATAACAACTGCAGCATATGCCTGCGTAATAATTGCATTAATGTTCAACATGTCTCTCCAGGGGGTAGCTGTGGTTGACGACTTGGGGGAAATTAAAGCTTGTTCTTGAGAGCATGAAATTAGAATTTAGCAAATGTTGGAATGGAAGAGGGTACAACTAATGATCACTAACTACGTAGTAATGGATGAAGAGTTCATTTCCAAAATGCTGAACATTTGCGCCGGAAAATAGATTATTACCTGCAGCTCCAGCGTTTAATATCTCGGTAATAGTGAACCCTAAGTGTTTACAACTTTACTTACGACCGTTTCCAATTTTGTGAAAGTGGCGCTGTAATTTTTAAATCTGTTTTCCTGGCGTCCTGTGAGCTCCATTGTTCTCTTTAGTATGTGCTCCTACATAACTAACACACAGTGATACGAAACACACATCTCTATTGGTTTTCATCAAAGTTGTACGAGTTTTAATATTTGTGAAGTGAGCTGTGAACCCTTCCTGGTTGTGCATTCATAGTGCAGCTCTGACAAAGACGCTGTTTTCCATTTAGCTGTTGAATAAGATGGCATTCATAAACCATGATGTTTTGACAAAATATACAAATAATCACAAATGTTGTCATAATCGTATTGAATAATTTACAAAAAATGATTCTGCTGACTGCACCGCGACACATAAATGCATCGGGGCTAGTCTAATTAGTAAACAAATAAGTAGAGGGAGAAGAAGTAATTGCAAAGTAGTCTTCACAGGCAAATGTCAGGGGGGAAATATCATGAGGCGTTCGCTTTCTACAAAATGACTATGCACTGGCTCAGACTGAGTCGGCTCACCAGAGGAGGAGACAGAAACTAATGGCGACACAAGCCAAAATGATCTGCAAGAGGGTTTTAGCCTCGGTGAATGGGACATTTTTGAGCCACAATTGGAGGAGTCAGAGATGAAATGAGTGAACCTTTAAGCTCATGAAATGAGTGAACCTTTAAGCTGACAATTTGTCAATTCTTCTTGGCAATGCAGTATCGAACATAAGAGAGTTTGAGTCAGAAAGCTAAAATACAATTGTATGTCTTGGTAAATGACCAAAAACACCAATTGAAGCTTTAAGAAGTGAAAAAGACTATCCATTAATAGCTGTAAGGATGCTGATGAATTGACTCGACCGAAGGGAAACTGACATGGTTAGGAAAGGAGTTGAGGCACAGGTTAAAAGGTGTCGAAATGAAGGGATGAGAAATACTGAAGAGAAAGTACGAGAGGTCAAAGTGAAGGGATGGGTGGTGTTAAAGGAAAAGGATGAGACGGTTTGAAGAGAAGAGACAGGAGGGGTTGAAAGGACGGGATAAGTGGTCAAAGGAAAAGGATAAAAGGGGTCAAAAAGATGGGATGGACGAGGCTAAACGCCGAGATGGAAGACAATCTTCAAGGGCGTAGGAACCCTGCAAGCACCATTTCAAGATGCTTCACCTGCTTGTCTCCAAAAAGAGTTTCATTTGAAAAGAAGGCATCTCTCTGAAAATGTAGATATCTTTGAGATGGCTGTGAAAGTGGCTGTGGTAGACCTGCAAAGAAAACTGCCTGAGAGTTGTAATGTAGTCCAGCATTGCTTGGCTGGATAGGGCCCTGAACTGGAAAAGGTATCTAGAGAAGCACTCAGGGGTAAGCTCTGATGTGCCTGAAATGAAGTAAGGTAACGTTTCGTGGTACTTGATGTACTGCTCTGCACGAGACATTGGTCTGAGGGGTTGAGGACTGACATAAACAGAGAGGAAACCGCTTATAAGTGCAGAAACAGCTACGTGAGGCGTGTTCTAGTTCTTGAACCAAGTCATAAATTGGTGTTAAAACCATTTAACCTTTAATAAACTTAAGCGAATTTGTTCATTTATTTTTGCAACGCAAGACTGCTAGAAAAAAAAAAAAAAACCTTGGGAGGTTGACAGATATGAAATTGTATTCCATGTAATGCTGAAAGTGCTTCAGGAGGAGCAGGAGGAAGAAAATAAAATGACACGAAAAGTGTGAAAAAGTGTCAAAACACCACATCCATTGGCAACATAATAAAGCTGAATTTCTCAACTGTCCCTCAAAATGATGCGACTTCTTTTTTTTTTTTTGCTGTGGATTTTTCGACATTAAGTTGCTTCTGAGATGCAGCTCACACAGGGCTGCATTTATTTATTTAGTAATAGCAAATAAGTAGCTGGAAGACGGTTGTAAAAGCTGGCAATATCCAGATGAGCTTGTTCTGGCCATATAGAATCAGTCCAATGTGAGGAAACACTCAGAGGGCATTGTAACATCCTGTCTTTATGATAAACCATTTAGCGTGGTGAGGTAGATGGGAGGAGGTATATGGCAGACAAGCCATTGCCCCCAAAAGATTCCATTTAGTGGCTACATCACCTTGTGAAGTTACAAATTGTTTTTGTGCCCCGCAGCTAAACATAATGAAGATTCAAGGCGTGCCAGGGAATGCAGTGATGTGTGTCCAAATACGCGTGCACGCCGCGCGCCACGCGTGCACATTCACACTCGCGCACATACACCTGCTCGCGTACCTTCCCTACCGCCGCTACACGCGCATCCCTTTGCCTGGTGGACATTCATTAGGATGCAGAATGGAGGGATAATGTGGTTTAAGCAATCAAGGAGCTGGCAGACTCGTCCCCCTGCTGAATTAAAGATAAGTCCCAACACCTTGAGAGACCAGATTATAGGCCCATATGTGGATTTACCGCAAAGCTGCCTAACCTGTGTGTGCGTACGGTATAGGCAAGTGTGTCAGGGAGTGGATGGGTGGTCAAGTTTTCATACGTGTACAGTATTAGACAACACACGCATGAATTTGCGTGGGAGGGAATAATTTATATTCACTGCACATACAGGGGGCACAAACTGGGATAATCTGCTTCAAACACACCACTGGGTAATTATATGTACATACTTTCTACTTTCAAAACAGAAATATATATTTTCAAACCATGCATGTGCTTAATATGTTGACTGTGTGCAGTTCTGTTCCTGTGAATACACACAAATTCGGATGTGGGTTATGTGTGCATACATGCGTACTACAGCCTTGTATGCTTGTATGCCATTCAAAAATCACAAACTCAACTATGGGCTGTGTGTTTTTTGTTCTGGTCTACTGGACTGCATGAGCATGTGCGTAAGTGTATGTCACTATGATAAATAGACCTTGTTATTCCATCTTGTGTACAGTCTTCCCGTGCGAGTGAAAATAAACTGGTTTTCTGCTTTCTACCCAAAGCCGCTCTGTCAGATGACAACAAGGGGCCTTCACCTCAGTGTGTTTCCTGGCATCTCTCAAACCAAAATAATAAAATAACATGTAACATGTAAGGCTTTGTTACTACTCTCTTTAAATAAGAGGATGACACTGAGAATATATGCTAGCATAAGCATCCTCAATGCAATTAAAAGGGGGCCCAAGATTGTGCCCTGTGGTACGCCGCTTAAAACATTTCTCTTTATTCTAATTGAGTTTCTGCCCCTATTCCTTTTCTAATTACTTTCCCATTTGCTCAACTGTTCTATGTGTGAGATAAAGTATACAATTCATTAGTTCATTTGTCAATAAACACCTTCTGGAGACACAATTTCAGCCATCCATGTAATTATGTAAACAACACTTTCCCTACTGTATTAAATCGTTTTGACTAAGCAACTATTTCTTTTTCATCCAACTTCATCCAATTTATTCTATTTATCTCATACATGAGACATCTGGTCACACACATACACAGACACTTGTGTATCCAAGTGATTCCAAGATTAGACAATAAAGTGTTGTTTTGGGCAAACATGTTTTATATTATCATGTTTTTCACTTTTGCTGTAACTGCAGTGTGATATATATATGTGTGTATATATTATTTTTGGGTGAAAAGGAAGACTCAGAGTCTAGTAAACAGGTTCCCTTGGAAACAAGCCCCAAGTACAGTGTCTGAACCTTCAAAAAGAAGCGTCAATCAAAATTCCACACCTCCGACGTTTGGTTTAATTAAGCTATACTGTACGCATTTACAGAGAGAATAAGATGTCACAAGCAACATTCCGCACCTGTACTAACTAATTCATTTTAGAGTTTGTCAGTTTTCAGACTGGGAACTGATCAAGGTCGAGGAGACAAAGGTTTCACACGCTAGAAAAACATGCATTCATGTTCACAGCTGAAGAGTTTTGGTGTGAAATTCTTTGGGTTTATGATGCAATCACTAAGTAATTTTCCATAATAAAAGAAAGGAGTAATCATCGTCACCCTAACTGATACCTTGAGATAATAACAGTCATGAAATGCGGGTGTTGTTGAGAAAATGATCATGCATTATAATCTTTATTGTACTGAAATTGGAGATGGAGCCATTTCATTTAACGTTGGGTAACTGGATCCAACAGTCTCAATAACTCATTACTCATAACTGAAATTTCTTGGAAGCTGTTAAACCATTTCAGAGAGCCAGCTCATGGCAAATGAATCTTTAAGAAGTCTAGCTAACCCTTGTATTTACTTTGATCAGTAAGTGTTTTCGCATGCGTATTTACTGTATTAAAAATCAATGCCTTCCCACCCCATCTGTGGCGCCAAGCCTGCTTCACTAAAAATGTTGGCACGTCTAATATATAGATATATATAATTTATTAATGCAAAGAAAAATCCTAAACCATCTCTGCTCACTCAAAGGATTCACATTTGCTCAGATGTTGGGGACTATTGCAAAATAAACGGCAGTTTTATTTCATGGCAGCCCAGCTGTATGAGGAGCTGAGTCAGAATGCACTACAATGACCTTCATTGTAATAAAGAAAAACTGTTGAAATCATTTCTGGACGATAATAGAGCTCTGACACAAAGAAAGACTTTTTTGCTCCAGAAATGTTTCATTTTTCCTTTGGTTTATTTTTATGACAGCTCGAGACAGTATAATATATACTAACATGCAGCGATCAGCCACAACATTAAAACTACTGACAGCAGTAAGTAACATTGACCATCTTGTGACAATTCATTTCTTCGCCTGGGAAACATTTGGACCTGGCATTCATTCATGTGGATGTTACTAAGGCCTCGTCCACACGTACGAAAACAATCTTTTTCCTATCCGTTTTCGCTTGCACGGTTTCAAAAATATCCGCGTCCAGACTGATCCGTCTTAACACGTCTCAAAACGCTGCTTCATATCCCAGGTCTATAGGAGGCGCTGGTTCAGTTTCAGAAATTCACCAAAAACGGAGAGGAAGAGGTGGCGCATGATCATGAAGCTTGAGCGACGTTTACAAATCGGCTTTAGAAGAAACCAAACTCAAGGAAAAATTAGATTTTGCCCTAGTAACCATAATAGGCTCAATATCATGTAGTCCGCCATTGTTGTTGATGTTGTTATGAGAAGTTTCGAGATATAAGAGGTGGAAGGCTGCTCGAGGGGTGTGGCGGTGGTGGCGATGACATCATCGTTTTCCAAAATCTCCGGTTTCCCCTGTCCGGGTCCCAGGGTGGATAAATTCGAAAACGCACTTCTTGTGGGTCCGTCTGGTTTCAAAAAAGTGCGTTTTAGGGCTATGCGTTTACGGCCAAAACGATTAAAAACATCTGCGTTTTACGCAAAAATGCGTTTTCATGTGGATGGCCCCTGAGACATGCAGCACCCACCTAGACCAGACCAGGCACCCCCACTCCACTGCAATGGCTCTCCGTGATGGCAGCAGCCACCTGAAATCAAATATAATTTTCCTAATTATGCGTTCCTTAGTGTATAATCACTCTAAAACATGGACTAGCTGTGTTTTTACTACTTCACAATGAGTCTGAAGAGAATAAATGCTGGCTCTAGAGTAGACCTTTGCCACTGAACACTGCTCACCTTAACTGAAGTATAATTTTATAGGTATTTCACACCTCTGCTATTCTGACCATTAGAAATGACTTGGAAGCCTCACACCTTTCGCTGTTTTTATATTTTGCACTGCACATAAAGCCATCCGGCTCAGTTACACTAGTCGCGGCCACACTTCTCAGCGATTACATCATTGGTGTCCAAATGCATAATGTCTAATTTCATAATATCCAAAATCACAGTTAAGTGCATTTTGGGTAAGGCTTTGGAGCAGCTGACCACCGGCGCCGTTCTTCCAACCAACAGCAGCTGAAGTCAACTGGCTTCAAAATGATTTAACCCACCTGCTACATTTCATGTGCTTTTTTTTTTTTTTTTTTTTTGTGGGTCGCGTGTGTCTGTTTCGGGAATGTGTGTGTGCGTGTTAAAGAATTAAAGGGTTATCAGTCTTTATTTCTCCAAACTGGGGCAGGCCGCATTATGCAAAGTGCTGAATTATATATCAGGGCTGCCTGCGCGTTGCTTTGGCCAAAGGGAGAGTGGCGAAAGGCAGGCGCACGCTCCCTTGCTCACATATCCGCGTGCTCTCGTTATCTCCCCTGGATGCCCCTCGCGTTTCGCACAGAATCCCTCGCCGTTGCCGTTTATTACACATAGATGCGACGCATATGTACATTACATTGTCTTGCGCGTGACCACGGCTCGCACGGGCACACATGCTCGCCGTTATCTCACGACGGGCACACTCAGGCTGACAGATGGGAGCACCAGATGATGAGCGCCACCAGATTTGTGTCTCACGGTTGGAGCCATCGCTGACACCATTTAAGCTGAGAGAACACTCAGACTTACATTAGCACCCTGAATGTCTGTGTGTGTGTGTGTGTGCGTGTGCACAGCTGCGTATATATTGTGTGCAGCAAGTGTCTAAATGGATATGTGTGTGTGAGACTTGTGCATGGAGGTGCAGGGGCATATAGACAATGAGAATGTGTGTGTTTTAGCATCTCAGCGCAGTGTTAACATCCTAATTCTTGAGCATATACACACACAGACAATAGATAGTCAGCTATGCAAATGAACAAGTGGGCTTGACATTCTCAGCTTGCTCAAGCTGCTTTCATCTTGGCAATAAAGAACAATGACCTATTAGCAAACCTCTCAAGCACACACTGAGCTCCCTGGGTTGCCTCTGCTCGGGCTATTTGCACGTTTTTCTGCCTTTCTGCCACCCCTCTCCCTCCAGCCGCCCCTCTTTTCTTCCGCTTCCCGTCTTTCTCTCTGCCCTCTCACTCCCCGCAGACCCCCGAGTCTGAGCAGGCAGCCTCCGAGACGGACTGAACTTAACCAAACTGATCTTTAGAAGAGAGGAGAGGAACGTCAGCCGTCCTCCTCCCTCGTCTTCTCCTCTCGAGACGCGGCTGACATTTCGCGATGAGAAAGTGTGTCACGTCGGAGGGAAGGGGAGGGAAAAGAAAGGAGGAGAGCACCAGAGAGTTAACTGAGCTCCGAGTGCAAAATATACCGCAGGGAACTGGCTGCCCCGTCGTATCCTGGCAGCTCTCAATGAGCTCTCCCTGGCAAATAATGACCTCTCACCCTCTGATAATATTCCATTGTGGAAGTCACTAGCCATAGCAACTGTTGCAGAGTTGCTTGAGACCTTGCTAGTGCTCAGACTCACTATAGTTTTCTTGGCCAATGAGAGATTGTCCTTTTTCTCTATTTACTGATATTTATGTTTGACCTGGGCCACTTAACTCATTTGTGTGGTGTTTTCAGATTCCTGTTATACAAGGTGCGTATGCACAATCCCTAATCCATCACATGCGTCTTGTATTTGAAACTAATTCCAGATTCAGTCCACAGCAGCATGCCAGCTATACAGCTGAAACAATAGGTGCAAGGATATGCATGCATTAGGGGAGGTGTTTGATTCATTTACACATTTAGCTACACTTGTTACTTCATCAAGCCAAGCCACTTGTGGATTACGTTCTTCACCAATCCACCTGGTCCTTTATCGCCGTGGTATGGCAGAGACGCTGTGTCGAGTCCCAAAGGCTCCAGAGAAAGGGCTGGCTATGATAGCGCAGCCAGTTGCTGAGGCACTTGGCATTGTTAAGGACAGGGAGAAGCCCCAGGAGCACTCAGTATCAACAAGTAGGCATCTAGCCAATATTTAGCACCGGCGGCTTAAGGCTGACCTTGGGAGGCAGCTCAAGTCCCGAGACAGACAAGGGCCTGGTTAAACCCTGGGTTAAATCACTGGTGATGTGTCAAAGTGGGGAGTGAAACGTCTGAAAGCAATAAAGTTGATAAGAATGTGTCTAAGACGACCTTTTGAGGGGATTTCAAACTGAAGACCTGTCAATATTCTCCTTGCAAAGGAAGCCGAACAATGCATACATCAGCATGCTGAATATGGATTATAGGAGTTTAAAGAGTGACAGTTTAAAGAATGCAATGAAGCATCTTGATTTGCCCGATGTGAAACAAGGACGATGGTGGAAAAAAATCTGGAATATGGACTTATGGTAGCATTTACACTTCAATGTCCTGTGAGAGTATTCTCTTATAGTTTGGGGTGTAACGCATCTCTAAGGTTAACAGTCTCTCATGCTTCTATTGCTCACTTTCTACAGATAATATCACCTGCTTCAGCCCCAAAGGCTTGAATCATAATAACAGTGAATGCTACGCTGCTCCTCTCTGCAGCCATGAATGGTAAATGGAAGTCTGTTGGGCATGTCGAATAGTTTAGGAGGCATTTTGCTATTGTCCGTGCACAATTTCATTTGTGCAAACTGTCAGCCCGCACCTCTTCTCTCTCGCCTCGCGAGCACACACGGTTGCTTGCCTCCGAAATGGCCCTCTGAAGGGCCTTAGCGCTGAGTCCCGGCAACAGTTGTGATTTATGCCCCAGCGGAAACCATCTCTCTATGGACTGTATCGGACTATGAATGTCAGTTCCAAGCTGTGCCAGCTCCCATCCATCACCGGAAAAACAGTCTGACAACGGGGCTGAGTTCAAACACAGGTTCTCAGTCGCCTGCCCAAAATCCCTTCTACCCTGCACAAAATAATGTCAAGCATAACCGAATCTGTAGTGCTGACTATAAGGATGAAAATCAGCTTGACAGTAATAGTAAAAGAAGTGAGTTTTAATCCGAAAGTAGCCTGAATAGCCGACCATCTATTCAGAACTGTACAAAACTTTTAGATTATCTCAATTACTGTTGGGATAGTTTACTGGAACATGGCAGTGCGGTCATAAATAGGGAGTTAAAGACAGTGAGATGTGCTCACATTGAATTCTGTTTAAACTTCTCTCGCGTGAAGAAACTTCCATACCCACAAAGTTTTAATCAATGCGGTGAATACTGCACAGCGGCCTCAGGGAACTGGCTGCCCTAAGGCAACTCCTCGAAGTGGAAAAGACTTTTTTTTTTCCCATACACAGGACTGACACTATAATATCTCATGTCACCCTACACAATCCCCCTCATCTCCCACCTCGACCTCTCTCAGAGTTAATGCTATGGTCTGTATATATGTACCTCTGTCTGATTTTTCTTTTCTCTTGGTTTGACACTCATGAACACATGAGTTTGAATACGGTTCCATGGCACCAAAGTCTATTTGTGAAGCTGGTGAAAGCTTTTTTTTTTTGTTCTAAAACTGTTCATAACGCCTTGTAGACTGTTGTGCACTGCAGCAGAAAGCACAACTGACTGCTGTATCGTCGACCTCTCTATAATAAATGGACAGCAGTTACACAGAATACCGAACTGTCACAACTGACACAACTACAAGGAAGAGTTGCAACACTCTCCGAGCGTCCACTTCTGTTGTTCATGCTCACTGATTCACGTCTAATAAGAAAATACAGCATTTATTTTAATGTACGTAATATACTCTAAGTTGTTGTTTTTCTGAAAGATTCTCATGTGAAAAAAAAACAAAAACTCTCTTTTCCCATCTTCTCCGTTTTAGAAACCTAACTTTCTGGACATATTCCAGTCAGGTTTCAGGATGCACTGCTGCACTGAGTCAGCTCTCCTCTGGGTGACAAATGATTTATTGGTATCTTTAGATTTCGGAAATCATGCAATTTTCATTCTGTTCTGAAACATCTCAGCTGCTTTCAAGACAGTCAATCACTCTGACCCCTTGGACCACCCATAATACGTGGCCAACATGCCGGGTCATGTTTTGCAGTAGACTTGCAAACAGATCGTTTTTAGTTAGGACTGATAACTTTCAGTGTTTGCCTGCACAGATCTCCAGCGGTGCACCACAAGGTTCTATTTGAGGCCCTGTATTATTGTAGTCAACAGATTATATTTCTGAGTGTGCTCATTTGTAATGGTTTTGATATATTTGGGCCTTTATCAGCCTTAAAACTATTACAGAACACTGGTTTTATTTAAAGAAGAACCTGGACATTTTTGAGCAACAATGTTTTTTATACACTACTCCCCCATCTAAACAAAGCAGTATTTTTCCAATTACCAAAACGTATTAGTGGATTTTCCCCATTTATTTTTGCACAAAGATACTTGTTGGATGCAATGTTTTTAAAAAATGTGCTTGAATTTTGTTAGAAACCTTTATGAAATATTACTAGCTTCGATACGGGATGGTGAGATTTTAAAGTAGTATTTTTATTTGCCATAATTCATTAGTCACATTGAGTTTCTGTAATGTGTTTCGTAAATTAAATCAATTAACTGTTTAGACCGGTAAGCCTGCTCCCCATTCTTCATGAAGATTCATTCACCTTCACGATCATCTCTCTTTGTGTATTTAATAATATCTATCACTCCCCATCTTCTCTGTCTTCTAGTCCATTAAGGTTCTCCTTAATGGTATGAATGCGGTCTCTAAAGGGACCATTGCAGAGTTGATCATATTCACTTACTGTCCGTCCATTCCTCAGTATCTGTCTTAGACTCACTCACTCTCCCTTCACTCATCCCATCACATCATTAGTCAAACAGATGTCTGTAGAAATGTTTTCCAAAAATTCACTCACTACAAAATGATTATATGCCAGTAATGGAACTGTGTCAACTGGGTGAGTTGTAATGCAATTTAAAATGTTGACTGCCTATTAATTTTGGACAATAAAGTAAATAAGGCAGTAATAGTATAGCAGTAAATTTGTTCCACTGACTGAATCATCTTATCCATCTGATAAAAAGTGTGATTTTTCTTGCCATTTTCGAATATAAATGTTTTCTCCAGTCATGACTGAAAAGGGTAAAAGTGTCAAAGGTTAGGCAGGAATTCGTCAGTTTGATCGCTGGCTTTCTTCTGCTGAATAAGCTGCTGGAAATCATCACAGCGACCAACTACATAACGCTCAGGGAGCTGAAAGTGTGACCTATCCTCCTCGCTGTTCTTGCACCAGCTTGTCAACTTGACCCCTTCAAATCCAGTTAGTAAGGAACTATTTGTCGGTATTGTGACTTGGGCACCTACAAGCTCTTGCCGTTAAATCGTTTTCTTTCAAAAGAAATGCCACAGCCAGAGAATCTGCACAGAATTTCACCAACCCACATTAAACTTTGATGAATTCAGGCCATCGATGACAAACTGACTTGGCATTATGACCTTTGAGAGAAGAAAACCCACAAGGCCACAAATGGAGTAAGCTGTCACACCGTATTAGCTACAGTATGGTGCACGATTCAATTAATTTGCCATTCTTCATTGGAGTACAAGCAGACCTACAGTTGAACAGGGGCAGATAAAAAAAGTGTATCTTTAGAATAAACTGTGTGAAATTACTGTCCCATTAGCGGCTAAGCTAATTCGCTTAACTGACATTTGGCAAACTTACTTTATCATCATTTTTGTCCGCATTCATTAACTTTTTCAAATCAAATTATGTACAGCATAGCTACTTTAAATTAACACTCTCCAGCTTGGTGGAAAGTTTCACTTTCAAGCCCTGCCTCTGGCTACTTCTACAGTATGTCACCATTCAGTCTTTTGCACCGATCATTTGGCATGAACACACAAATAAACTTACTAGATTAGTCACACTCAGAGTTAACACGTATTGTAGCCATAAACACATAATATGGGTTATTTATTATTGTCGTAGGGCATCTATAACCATTTATAATGCTGAGATGCCTCCAGATGCTTGAGTTCTACACTGATGCAAGGATAATGCTATGGGCAAGCTTAGGTGTCAAAGATAATCAATATATGTGATCTGTGTGTTTCGTGAAACTCAGCTTTGAGGGAATTTAAAGCGCTTGCTTGAAATACTAATATAGAGCCTAACAAAATGGCTAAATGACAATAAAATCTGAGCGACCCATGTGCACAGTTAACAACCGCATGATTAAAACACCCTTTAATTATGGCTAAATGAGAATTTAAACAATCTCAGTAAAAACGTCTGTTATAGCAACATGGGGAAAAAAAGCGTGACAAGAAATCCAGAGCGAAATGAAGTGCGTTCTGGTGGGCTGAAGGAGTAAACACTTGAAACAGATAAGGCCTCCATGACTGAGCCTCGCTCTCAGACCAAATTGTCCCAGCCAGTGTCTCCGACATATCAACAGTCCAAACCCGTGAGAGGTAATCAGGCTCCACTAGTCTGAGAGGCACAAATTGTCCCAAATAGCATCCTGGCTGCGTGGCTGTGTACAAGTCTCTGTGATACTTTCCCAGCCCTTTTGTTGGCCTCGGCGCGTCTGTGTAAACAGCTTAAATCCTGTATTTTCTAAATCCTGCATTAATTTCGGTAGGCACAAATAGGCTCTCCGTGGGGAGGGTTTGCTGATGGGTAAATATAATCTCAATCAAAATCTGAACTCTGCATCCAACTGTAAAGCTATAACAAAGGGGAGAAAAGAAAAAGCCAACATCGCAGTCAATTTGATAATGTTAATTAATTGCAACCCTTGTGTGGCTGTCTGATTCATATGTACACATATCAACACAAAGTATAATGAGTGTAATCGTGGTTTAAATATGTAGCTATAAGCTTTAAAATCACAATTATTAATACCAAATAATAGGATAAAGGGATGATTAATGTATTTTATATTGTAATACTGTTCAAAATCGAAATGCCGGGATGTTAAACAACAAACACTTCTCATCGCAGTGTAACTTTTCCGTGGAAGTAAAAGTCAAATCGATCACACATTGACTTCCATCTTATTTTGACACCGCGCAAGGTCCATAAACCCAACACCTTCCACTCTGCTAGATCCACCGAGTGTGTGACTCCGGTGACCTCTTTCTTCTCCTCACCTGGAATGCCTCCTCACTGTGCGTTTGTCAGAGACACGGTGTCGGTGTGAGCGACACACTCCTTCGTCCCGATCCATTCCCACCTCAAGTGTCCAGGCAGAGACAGCCGGGGTGTGAATAGGCAGGGGCAAACCTCTCGGGTTCAAAATAGTAGAGTCAGAACTAGTGGAAACAGCAGGAAAGTTGAGGTTACTGAGGCGGATTTTTCAAATCCCTACTACGTTTGTGGATGAGGTATGTTAAGCAAGAACTGAAACCCCATGGACTAAAGAAGCCACGTGCAGTAGTGAACTCGTTACAAATTGATGAGTTAAAGACAGAGAATTAATTTCCTGGTAAGGGTTAGCCAGGGTTGCCACCTAAACCATGCATTATCTATAACCATTTGTCCTACAGAGTGTTGCCATTTATTTCAAAACATCACAGTCATTCTTACTTTTTTATTTTTTTGCATGATGCACTGGCTTGAATTGTCAGTCAGATTCACTCTGTTATGTGCCTCCTGCTTGCATTGCAGTGGCAGTGCAGGATTCTTTAGGCGGTGCATTGGCTTTAAATGCCTTTACCAGCTACTCGTGGGGCGACTGTGGCTCAGTAGGTGGCTATATAAAAGCAAGGCCATTTACTCCTGGTGGGAGGTGGAGAACAGACGTGGCTGAAGAGGCCCATGTGCTGCCAGTTGCTTTTGTCTCTTCATTCCAGCTTCTCCGTCCAAAAAACCAAGATGGTGGTGGTCAAACCCAATAGGCTACGTTCACTTCTTTTAAGCAGCCAACTTTGGGTAAGGGTTAGGGTTAGTTACCATCATAGCAGCGGCTACCATGCAAACATCCATAATTAACACCGATGCAGGGTGACTGATGGGTACAGCATTGGGTTGCAGGTGTCAAACTCGCCACTCTTCATCTTCTGGACACCACCATAGCCTACACAGTGTTTCGTGTCAATCCAATCAATCTGAGCCGAGGCAACTGCAGAGCTACTAGAGCTATTAACAAGCGTTTCAAAAAACTGGTAAGGAAGAATTGCTGGCCATTAAGCAGGCTACAGACTGTTGCTCTAGCAACTGTAAAATGTTCTTTTAAACCGTAAGAAGGATCAGGGGCGTCGTTGATGCCTGTCAAGTAATTTCAAAGTGTCAGTTGCGAAGCACACATGAGAAATTCAACATTTTATTTTTCTTGACTTGAAACGATGATAAACAGTGTCATTTCACACAAAAAAATATAGCCACATTTATGAAAGATATTGCCATGGTATAATCTCTCGCAGCGTGACAACAGCACAAAAAGCTTATTCTAGTGTGTCATAACTATTTATTTTTCCAAATAGGTACAATGTTTGCAGCAGCCAGTATACTCGATAGCTTTTATTCCTTTCAGGAAACTGAAATCTGCTCTCCATCAGCCATGAATCACAAAGCAGAGATCAAACAGAGGGATAATCAATGGCTGCGAGCATACACCAGCATCCACTGTTCACCCTTTAAAAAGGACTTTTGCATCGAGGTTCTTAAAGAGAAGTGTGTGCAAAATGTGTGAAAATGGGCCTCGCGGACTCAGGATGGATTTTGTTGAGAAGAAAGGTCAGCAGTCAAGGACTGCTTCAACACAAACACGGCAGGAGAAAAAAAAAACACCCTCGTACGCTTGCAAATACGCACATTTGACACGAGGAGGTTCTCCGCTGAGTGAGTGTCACATTCTCGACGCTTTTTCTCGAACCTTCCTACGGGGACGTCGCATCTCAAGGACGGCATCTGTGCACGTGGATGCCCTCCAGCAGCAAAATGAAAAACTAATGTGCGAGAGTAAGCACTGAATCGAACATATTTAACCAAGGATGGCAATGCAGTTGCGTTTTTAAAACCGAACGAAGAGATGAATACGCCGTTGTTTCAGAAATATTAAAGTAAAAGACACAGGCTGCTCTTCTCTGTTCTGCAAATCATGAAAGCCTTTATTTCAATATCACTGCAGCACATGCACTGGAATTCTTTGATACCCAGTTCTTTCAGCAACTTTCATTAAGGCCTGTAATGTGCACACAAACAGCGTCACCTTCACATTTTTTCAAAGGGAGGAATAAGAATACTGGCATTAATGAAAGATCCAGCTACCTTTTAATTCTTTCTGTTCGGAGCTATACAGTACACAAAATCACTCACTTGGTTTCAGAGCACGAATGCCACGAGATCAGTTAGCGTCCATGTAAACATAGCAATTGTTACTGAGTTAAAATTTCCTGCAGCATTTCTTTGAGAAAGAATAAATGGCATTTCTTGGTTCCATTTTTTTTTTTAACATATTGACTGAAAACTTTGTGGGCAACAAAAACAAATTCTTCCATTCCTGAGGCGCCCTGGCCTTGATGGTGCGAGTTCAGTCGATTCTGCCAATTATATTTTAAAACTGGACATCGCTGCAAATTGCATTTGGGCCGTACACCTGTCTAATACATCTGGGCCAAATGAGCCTGATCTATGAAATGTTCCCCTTGCATGAAGCCAGAGGGAGTTCAGGAGCTGCTGCAGTACAAGTATTTAATGGTTCTAGTCATCAAAGAGAAGGAAGAAAAGGAAGAAGCTCATATGTCGCCTCATTATTATTTTTCAAACTGCAACAAGCACGATAATCCAATCAGTGTGTGTCTACATGCAGTTGAGGCATCGTGTTTTTTTTAATGCAGACCTACGTTTCAGATGAACCGAGGTGATCAAGAAGGCATGTACAGTAAATTATCAGTCAGAAAAAAAATCACCTTCAAACAGATACCTTCAGCTTTCCAACTCACCATCTCCCTCTGCACACACATAAGGCTGCAAGAGCAGCACGAGCGCCGTTGTCTAAAATGCTTAACCGGATGTTTCACCTCTGTGTCTGGTGTAAATGTACACCCCGCCGAGTTTCCTCACCACCTCCAGCAGCTCTGCACTGAGGCTGAAAATCTACTTTCACCTTCCGCAGAGGTGAACAGATAATTTCTCCGCATGGGTCGAAACCTTATTTTATCTTTGTCTTTTGGGGCTTTCACACCTATAATTTGTTCAGATTCACGCAGTAATATGATGCAACATTACTACAGTTTCACCTTGATTCGGTTGGTGTTCACGCGGCAGCCGGGACAAGTCGTTCATACGCGCTCGCCAACACATTCAACCAAAGTGTTTGGCTAGCTGTCTAAACGTAGTCCACTCAGCGCTGCTGCTGTTCCTTTGTTGTTTTTTTGTTTTTTCTTTTGTAATTCAGTGCAACATGCTCAGATCCTGGGAAAGGCTGCAGTATAATGGCCTTCAGGAAGCAGAAGATCCTCCAAGCTTCCCTGGATGATTCATTGTTGATGTTAGCAGCGTTTTCAACTCGCTCCGCACCAACAAAAAAATACAGCGAGCGTTTAGTATGAATTAAATATGTTGCCGCATATTAAGTAGACTCGCTTCTTCCCTTGGTTTCCCAACTGTGATCTGATGTAACACCATATTGGTCCCGTACTCCCTCTGCTGCCCTCCGGCGAAGGAGGGGTGGTGAATAGCAAAGCTTCTTTGCCTCGATGTGACAAGACGGTATAAAGGATGCATGCCGTGGTTTAAAAAAAGTATTTATTTACACCATGTGCAGTTTTCTTACAATGATTCTTTCTCGCCGGGAGGTACAGGCAACGTTGCTACCCGCCCGTTCTTGTAATTATGAGAAATGAACTTCCCCAACCTGTTCTTTTGATATTTGTTACCACTGGGCCTTTCTGGCCTTTTTCAAGTCTCATTCCTGGAACTCTCCCAGGAACGTATTGATCCTTTTGCTCTATGTGTTTGAACGCTTTACTTGCATGTTGAAGCATTGTTCTCGATCAGACATGAACATGCACATCCTTGGTGTTTCCTGGGTCTTCTGGGAGGTAGTTTGAGAAAAGTAGAAAGTAAGTATCGACAATGTCCTTGGAAATGTGCTTAAAATTGGAGTGGTCATGACCAGTTAGCCAAAATGTACTGTAGTACTCAGTAGACAGGTTGGGACTTTATTTATCTCCATTGTCAGGGTTAAGTAATTCCCACCCGTATCAGACTCCAAGCACCTTAAACCAAAATGTTTAAAACTGAACTTGCACCGAAACCCCCTTACCTCTTGCTTAATGGCCTGAGAATGGACATAATAAATCAACTGCGATGTAAACAGCCTCACTGTAGCGGTGCAAGCCGGCCCTCCCTGCAGTCACATCAATTGCTGGACGATTAGCTTGCGGTAAACTCAACCTAATCCTTCCAGCAGGTCAAGCTAACAGGGCGATAACACGGCCTAATAGCAGCGGGGAAACTCAGGCGGGGTGATGAGCTTCAAAGAGGGCTGCCCCACGAGAACTCTACGGGGCCACGTTTAAAAACTTCCTTTTGCTCTTTTCTCATCAGTCAAACAAGACAAGCTGCTGGAGTGCTAATCTGCCTGATAGCGGCTAACCTCCGAGGAAGTTCAAGCCACCCCGGGTTCTTAAAAGAGGGATAACCCAAGAGCTCCAGCGCATAAGTAATGGCGCATGATTAGACCTGCGTGATAAAGGTCCTTATCGTATGACCCAACTAGGAACTATAGAGAGTGAGTTCACCTCTCCCAGATGAACTCCTCTAATGATTCCCTCCTTGAAGCCATAATTAAACCTGTTGCCCATTGTCTTGATTCATTAGCTCCACGGCTCGCTTTGCCAACCTTCATCAATTACGTGACCACCTATCTCAGCCGAGCTATTTAGTGAACACTCTCACGTAGCGTGGTCGCCGTGTAAGTGACGGCGCAGGAGCAGGGCCGCCTCCGTGTTTGTGTGTGAAAGCGAGTGAGCGAGGGTGGGAGGCATTATCATTCCGCGCCGTGATTAGGGAAACCTTAATGGATGTCTCAACAGCGCCAACACTGAGACGGGACAAGTGTTTAGTCCATGTGTAGACTGACGCAGCATGCGTGCTTTCTGTTGATGTCAGGCACGGCAGAAACACTTGAATCCTCTCTAAACAAATACATTTATGCAACTCTGACACTAATTCATGCACTGTGGTTAATACTTTTTTTTCACACGCAGTTGTTTTTTCAGGGGTGGATGGAGCCAGAGCGGGTGGGAATGATGTTGACGGTGCTGTGAGGAAAAACAGAATCCAGTGTAGGTGGTAGATCACGATGTTGCCTCACAGATCACACACCCATACACACAAAGAGATTTCAATCATTTTATTAATCCTCAGCCTGGGGTGATAAGAAATGTAGAAACACTGGAAGAGAGAGAGAGAGAGAGAGAGAGAGAGAGAGAGAAAAGATGAATGTGATCCAAACAAAAGACTGTCTATTTTGACAATTTTGTCAAAATTACTAAAGTCATATTTCGTGTATTGTTTGACAACAGCACCAAAGGGAAATGCTATGCTTTGGTTCACATTAAAAGATATCCAAAAGCAGCCAATTAATTGTTTTTGATTTTTACTTGTGCGTACTTCAGTAAAGGTTTTTTTATTTACAGACATCTTTCTTACACTATTTTTTTTACAGTGCTCTTTTTCAGTGCTAACAACAAACTACTTAATGTAGCAACAGCTACAGAAAAGTAGTCCTACAAAAGGTACAAAAAAAGCACAACACTTTGGGTCCTCCGTAAATACTGTTCCATGGGTTTCTCTGAGCTTTTTGCTTTTAGTTTCCTTACAAACACCTTCTTTTCTGCATCTGAGACACAAACTTATTGCAAAACCAGTAAATGTGCCTGATGTAAGAACCGAAACTGCTCCTTGGAGGGAAGGGGAGCTACAAACTTGTGTGCATCCTTCAACTGTAGTTTTCTTTACAGCCGTCTTTTTTGCTCAAACTGCATTCAAAGATTTTCTGACACTTAATGTAACACATATTTTACTTGATTTTGCCAGTCGCTGGTATTTACGGAACCTGAAAAGGGGAATTGAGGCCAAGAGGTATTCCAAGGTAATGGAAATGCTGTCCTCAAATAAGGACACTTTGGGTACTCCGTACATACCGTACCATTGGTTTACCTGATTTTCTTGTTTCCCTAAAGAACACTTCTCTCTGCATCTGAGACACGAGCTTACTGACGGAGGTGAGAGTGAACAAAAGCAGTTAATTTGCCAGGCATGAGAACCAAAACCACCAGCTAATAAAAACTGTTCCTCAGGGGTAAGGGGACCTGCAAACTTCAATTTAAATGAGCCCTTTCACAAAGAAGAAGCAGAATTGTGTCCCTTGTTTACAAGTTGTATCCTAACCACATAAAGCGGACATTGCATAGATTTAAACATGTTTCCCCAAACAGTGAAATATACTGCTGGTACAGGTGGAATGCTTGTATGCTAAGGGCCCAAACCAGGCAGACGCCATCATGAACATACTCACCTGAAACGCAACACTTGATTGTGTCAACTGGCTACACCTGTTGTTGAAGGTGTGGATAAAAGGCAGTGGCTGTAGAGGCCTGTGTGGTGCTACAACATGGCAATCCTTATTTTGTTGTTTCGCTGTCTGGTCTTGTTTTATGTTGCAGTTGCTGTTTTATGAGCTGGGTCTGAACAATGCAAGCAGTCATGACAACAGAAAACATTAGATGAGGGTAAAAAGAGATCATTACCAAAATGACGGCATGAGCAAGATGAATGCCATACTTCCCTTCCCTAGTTCTAAAAAGATTAAGACCCATTTATGTAGTATATTTATTTATTTTTTGCCAGAATCCTTCCCTGGCCTACACGTTCTCACCTTTAGCTGTGTCAACACTCATGCAGATTGACTGCATAACCTACGTACTTGGCCTGAAAGACTGGCTCCCGGCCAGAGAGCTGCTTGCTAAACACAGAGACGAACCAAGGTTGCTAATTCGCTCACCCGCTGATTGGCAGAGCTCCCGACAACGGTCAGAGAAAGCGGCCACGTGATCGGAAATCCCTTAAAATCTTTTCTGGCAAGGAGTTGTTTCTGTGGGATTAAAGGGAAAGCAACCCCTTGGGCGACACTACAGCTGCCGCGCAGAATACCTCTTTCCAGTCGGGAACGCGATGCTGCAGACTGTTAGCGTCACCTGTGATGTGCTTCTCTTGCGCTTCTCTCCTCTGTGTACTACATTATCTTACACAGCAGAGTGTATTTTCTCAAAAGGTTAATGCTTTCTATTTGATTTTCAGAATTTATTTCACATGGTCTTCACTTTTTTTTCTTCTCTGAGCGAGGTAAAATGAAAATAATGATGGCAATTATTGCTCCCATCTTCTAGCACCACTTTGTTTCCCATTGTTTGCCTTAAATTTGGCCGTGGACCGAAGCAGATGAGCTGAAATCTAATGACGTTTTTCTTCTCAGTGTTGCTTTGTCAGTGCGTCCATTGCGTGAAAATTTGGGTCTTCACAGTGTGCTAGATGCAATGGTGAAATGTTAACATGTTAAGTTTGCTGTGTGGCATGTTTGTGAAAGAGTCTCTTTTAAACTACACCGCAATATATTTCTAAAACTAGTGCTTTTTGGCTCCCTTTATGACAACCACCTTGTAAGGGCTCAATGGCATGACACCAACAGAGCAGTATGCAAAGATATCTTTGCTGAAAAAACACGCTGGTACACAAAAGGGCAGTCCAAAGACGAGCGGAACAATCCCGTGGGGAACCGGCGAAAGAGCAATCTGAGAAAACAGGCAAGGATAAGTAATCACAAGAGCTACACACTAGGCGGGAAACACTCAAGGGCAGGACGAGGGGCATCTGAAACGACAGGAAATGTGAGAGACAGAAGAAAAACACCGCATGAGTACAATGCAGAATAAAAACAGGACCTGGATATTGAGGTCTCGCATCCTAAGCCAAATCCGACAGGGACTGGAAACAAAATGTACGCGTCAAGTTTGTTCCAGCATGCACGCTACATTTGGTAACACAGCATGATTACATCGTGAATTCAATTTAAAGTTGTTCAGATGTTGCAGCAACTGGTTACGTCTCTCATGCAGGTCGGCAAATAAACACTTTTATCTGAGCATGTATGAAACCAGGCAGCTGGGGCTTTATATTTAGACTGTCCTCCCAAAAAGAAAAAACAAAAAAAACAAACATCAGTCATTTCAGCAATTTCCTCAAAACGCCACCTGTTTTCATTCGAGTTAGAAAAGGTCTTTTTGTAGTAATTATGACAGCGGCAAAGGAAGTCAGATGAAATAGCAAAAATGCAGTCGATGACCTTCTGGTGGATGGATGGGTGAACAAAACATTGGATTCAGGGAAACCACTATTCAAATATTCCACTTTTCAACCATAAAAAACATCTTTTGCTTTTCCTTTAAACACATAACATGTTACCAGACCAGTTCATATTTCTTATCCAGATTTAGCCAAACATGAGAATACGCATCATTTTAGTTGAGGATGCCAACATCAGCAATCAAATTATGAACAGATGCTACGTACAAGTACACAGTTATTTAAATGTATGCATCTGGCCTCAAAACTCAGTGTGAATATTTGCATGCCAAAGGACGTTGTTTGCTTGCATATTGCCTAGTAACCAGCATCATAATGGAAATCCATGTGGCCAAGCAGCTGTCGTGTCGGACCCACTCAAAGCAGAATACAAAGACATACTCTGGCTAGCAGTGCGCGGTTTTTGGACTGCTCGATAAACACCCACAAACCCACGGCCCCCTAAAAACCCCAAGCAGTTTTTTTTTTTTCTTTTTTGTGCAGTCACAATCTCCACATGGCCTACTGAGAAATATATTTGCAGAGAAGATAGGAGTGCGAAGACTGCTGTCATTTTCTGATTATCAAATCTGATGAGACGGCTACTGGTGTGGGAGCAAACAGTGGGGATTACGAGTTTTTTTTTTTTGCAGGATTCTGCGAGATTCGTGCTTTTACCGTTGTCTAATCTGCACCATTTGGAGACAGGAAGAACCGAACATGGTACTGATATATCTAATATTTACACAGCTATCTGGTAGTTTGAGCTGTATCTGACAGTAAATACCGTGGGAAAGAGATTATGGGGACATCCGATAAGAGTCCCAGGTTCAGTGTTACAGGTGTAGGAGTTTAATGTGTGGCTTTACCACGCAGACACCAAATTCTCATGATGAATTATTAAGTTAAATGCACATGTAAGTGGTCGTTTTATCATTTTTGCCAAACTGAACTCGACATCACTTGAGAGCTATAATCCCCAGCCTTGATTGGCAGGCAGTAAAAGTTCCTCTGATTCAAACCTGAGAGAGGAGGCAGGAAAACGTGTGAAATCAGCTTGCAAATCTGGCAAAATCAAAAGGATTTGCACGGTCGCTTAAGGGGAAGTGTCAATCATAGCCGCGTCCTCTAGTGACGCACAGTGATCCACCGCGTAGGTGACTGTAAACATGTCGGGGATGTGCTAAATCTAAGGCAGAATTTAAATGCAGCGATTATTATCCATTGGCTACGTGGTGTGACAAAGCTTCCCTGAAGACGCTGTATCATGAGGATTATTAATGCCCCCTTCCCTATTTATGCAGCTGCTGTGGAAATGAAGCCTATCCATATGATGAATTAACAGGGCCAGTTCTCCTCTGTTCAGTGATGCCTTTTTTAAAGCGACTGAAAGGCGCTATCGGATGTCGGATGCTGATTTCCATATCGCGGCTTCAAAGTGGTTGCACTCGTGGAGTGATTTGGCTATTTTTACATCCAGGGACTTTATAGCCCTGTGAGACTATTTAATCAGCTTTAACTCCGTCTGGAATTAAAATGCAGAGCAAACCTTCTCCCTGAGAAGCCCACACACATACTGTACATACATGCCTGACAGTGCTGCCGTCTTCCAGCCCACAAACCTGCAGATGATGCACGCGCGAGCACGTGGCGGTGGCGGCTGTAAAGCCCCCTCACTCTCTTTTGCTCTCGCGCTCAAGACGGAGGCGATAGAGGGTGGTGCAGGGAGTGATCAATATGTTTGTGCTATAAATAGCTGGTAGCGCAGTGTGGTGCTAAGGAGGGAGGGATGCAGGGGTAATATATTTGATGAGGTTGGTGGTGGTGGCGGGGGGCAGTGGACGGAAATGTTGCTGCGCATTCACAAAGCTTTAGCCGGAGAGTATTACAGCTATTTATTACCTGGCCAACACTATGATGTGCATTTTTTAAAAATATGGCGATACCGTGCAGCACAAACTCCAATGCCATCAATATTATGGATGTATGGAAATGATGCTGCAGGGAGAAAAGACTGTTTGGCTTCATATTAAGGCAACATTCCTTCAAATCTCCCACACAATGAATAGCAATGAGAAGTATTTCTGTGCTGAAATACAGCATTTCATGTTGCATTGGTGTCATTCAGCTGTCAGCAGATGGAGAGACCCCTGGCAAGCATTTTAGGGTTTTAACTGACTTTATGTTAAAAATTATCAAATCAGTTCATATTTTGTGAGTGTCACCAAACTTGTTTTGTATATTATTGGCATATTAGTAAGTATAATGTGGTGACTATGAATTTATATTCAAATGTTTTATGGCAGTCTTGGAGTCACCAAGACGTCACGAAAATGAGTTGGGTTCATCCTCTGGGGAACTGGATTATCTGTAACTTTATGCCTGTTTAGCTTTTTTTTAGCTGTTGGTGGCGCTAGAGCGAGTTTTTGGGGCTCGCCAAAGCGGGTGCGATTCATCCTCTGGCAACTGTGAACGCGTATAGCAAATTTCAAGCCAATGCATCAAATAGTTCCCGAGACATTTGCGCCTGGAGTCAAAGTGATGGACCAATTAACTGACCAACTGACTAGCATTGCAATCCCTAGAGCCGTGCTGCTGCTGCTGCTGCTGCTGCTGCTGCTGCTGCTGCTGCTGCTGTGGCTGCGGTTGAAACATAATCAATCTGCTTCGAGTTGACACGACTAGAATCTCAAACAAAAATCAATAAACAATCTGAATCTTGTAATAACAGCACAGGTGTTAATAGTGTATCATCGTTCATTTGCGATATGAGCGCTCTTGTCGCCACTCTTCCAGTTGCCACGTGTCAATGTGTTTTCATACCAGCTTGTGGGATGTGTACCCACTTTCTCCCTCACACCTAATTTGACCGTGGGGACGGTGTGAAATTACGACGACCTCTTGGCATTTCCGAAATATCAGAGGACGAGGCTCTAGTTGTCGCCACTGTAATTTTCTCTCATTTTCCCAGAACAACAGCATGTCAGTTATCATGAGTCAGACTTGGAGTGCTGTGATGGGTTTTCAAAATCACTACAATCGGACGAGTGGCATGAGAAGCGCCACGTCTCGTTCGATGATCAATAACCTGGGAGAAGACGGCTCTGCGTGTTCAGTTTCAAGGTGCATTCATTGCTTCGAACACCAGGCCCTGACAAAAATAGAGAACGTCAAAGAAGCTCCCATCGGATCAACTGCACTTATTATGCAAATACGCTTCATCTGAACTGTAATCACAACAGACAAGGCCCCTCAGGGAGCGATGACAGATGTCAGCCTTTGATTATAAATGTCAACTCAGAGGAGAGCGCTGTCCCGGCTGCCCGGCCGCACTCGGGCCTTGATTCTTCCACCCAGACACAGGCCAACATTTATTTTCTCATTAGCTGTGTGTCATCACTGTGTTAAGCCTGGCTGTCACCGCATGATATTTCAAAAGGATTTTTGATTGATGATCCCTGTAATGGAGACGTTCAAGGAAATCATCACAACCAAGGTGTCTATAAACAGAATTTGAGCAAAGCAGGAGGTCTTTTGATAAAAGGCAGCCGATGAAACGGAGAATTTACAGTTTTCAAACCTTAAAAACACCATGACAACTGCATTCGACTTTGCGCAGTATGAAAGAAGTCATGCTGTAGACTTTCTCAAGGTAGCTTTAAACAAAGTTACACCTGCAAACTATCTGACATTCATTATAACTCTCACTCTTGGCTTGACCCGTCTGCTCATCTTAAAGGCGAACTACCATTTTTTTTAAAAGCTGGACCTTAATTCTGGTTTAATATAACTTTGCATTAGCGTACAATGACAAAAATATTGGTGAAATGAGCGAGTTTAACGGCAGATAATGCGTTATTTAGAGGCTGCGTTTCGGTGCCCCAGTCACTCCCATTGTATGGATATACTCAGATGAAATATCGTCCGAATGACTCCAAATGACACCAAAGCCATATGGTTGAGTATTTGCCACAATATGCCAGAAATAAGGTCCAGGCGTCGCCATATCTCTGCTGATCCACCTTCGAGCTCTATATCCCACACTCCCTATTGAGAAAATTATTACCATCACTCCCTGCATGCCAATCTTGTAGAGCTGCGACTGACCAGGGAAAGGCCCACATGCTACATTTTCAGCAACACAGGATTCAGTAGTAGTCGGTGTAGTATGACTTGCCGTCAGTCACCTTAATCGCCCATGAGTTACCTGTCAGTGTGAATGACTTTGTGTAGCCAGGGAAAGCATGAATGAAGCAGAACTAAGGACACCAAAGATGAAAGACACTGGAACCATTAGCTGGGCCCATAGTACCTACAGTACGTCCGTTTCTTTTTTGCAGTGTAATGAGACGGAACGGCGCACACTGACATCCAGATGAGTTCACACAATGCCGATAAAGATAATCGTCACCAGATATAGCAATAGAGATTAGCGGGCAATCACCATTTTTTACAACCTGGACCATATTTCTGGCATAAAATATGATCGTTTACTCACCCATATAACTATGGTGTCATTTGAAGTCTCCAGACAGTATTTAGATCCATGTATATTGATATAGTGGGAGTGACTGGGGCACCGAAAAGGACTGAACAGGTAATAGCACTAACGTATCATAACAAAATATTGGTGAAATGAGCGAGTTACATGGCAGATAATGCGTTATTTAGAGGCTGCTTTGCGGTGGATGGATATACGCAGATTTAAATATCGACTCCAAATAACACCAATGACACAAGGACAAACATGGATTTCCACAGACATTGGTGTGTCATGAGTTGGCTGTATTTGTGTAATTATTTTCATCACCAGAAGGGAGAGACAAAAGCTCCACACACTAGCTTTAAACCTTTAGAATTAATGTAGGGACAACCAGAGGTGTCAAATGTATTCACATTCTCCTAAAAGTAAAAGTACTGATTCAACTCCTTTACTCAAGTAAAAGTAAGAAAGTACAGGCTCTGAAATGTACTTAAGTAAAAAGTAAAGATTTTTGCCATATTTTTCCATTAACAATTTATCTGTTGATAATTTTGCAAAATGAAAAAGTTCTAGCAGAATAATCTAGACTTAACGTGACCAGATGTCCCACATGAGCATCTGGATCATTTTTAATAATAAACTGAGGGTTATTGGGTTGTTATTTTTAAACTGCTAGCTAGTGTTAGCAATGCTATGGGAACACACCGTTTTGATAGTATAGCTAACGTTGTAAACTAGCTTCCCAAAAAACCTCAAAAAGCTAATGATAGCAACAGAAACCACACCATACCTGAGTTTGTTTGTTTTTTTCACATTAGACCAGTAGCTAGTCCTCAAATAGTGGGGTCAGGTGGACTTTCAGTTAGCGTCTTTATTGATGCTTGAACGATAAACAAGCTTCCAGTCACTAGGTGGCAGCAGAGCTCAAACTGATCAACAGGCTGCCTGTTCAAAACAGTAGAAGAAGAACACAGGAAGCACATCGACTTTCCGTCTCTAGTCCGATGCTCTAATCATGTCCGATCATGTCACGTCTTTTACGTCTTGTCATCCGTGGAGGTAAAAAAAGTAACGAGCCTGTTTTTCAAATGTAAGGAGTAGAAAGTACAGATATCTGTGTACAAATGTAGGGAGTAAAAGTAAAAAGTCTTCAGAAAAAGAAATACTCAAGTAAAGTACAGATACCTGAAAAATCTACTTAAGTACAGTAACAAAGTATTTGTACTTCGTTACTTGACACCTCTGGGGACAACTATGTAATATTTCCTTTCTTTTTAGCTAATTAACGGAACTTCCAGCTTTTCCTGTCGGTATGGGAACGGGCATCAGGGAGGAGGAAAGACATGAAATCCCCAAAAATAACAAACAACACGGGATGGAGAGGCGTGATCAGCACAACAGACATGTGGGATGATGTTGACAGAGGAAAAGGAGGGAGGGGAAAAAAAAAGGGTCAAGTCTATGAATGAGACCAAATCCGGTCTGAGCCGAGGCGTATCCCATTCAGCAACTCTAAGCTGCTCCTCCTCCTCCTCCTCCTCCTCCTCCTCCTCCTCCCTGATTACGGGCCTGTTCACAAGATAAAAAAAAAAAGAAAAAGAAACAGCTGCAGGTAATTCTTTACCACCCAGGCTGTGTAGATAAATGTTGGGTGAACATAGTAATCCTTGCCTTTTTGAGATGATTTCAGTACTTATACTAACACAGTACATTCAGATGCGTTCAGATGTGTGGCTGACGATGATATTAAGCAACGCGTGGGCCTGCTAATTCACCAATCACGCCTCCTCTGCAATTCCACATGTCACATTAATATATCAACAGGTATTCTGGACCTTTTGCAGTAAAATCAGTCGCAGATAATCTCGAGTTGTCAATCAAAATGTGATTAACAACTTCATTAAACATTTTACATTCTCTGGAGTGTGGAGTGTTGACTTGCAGATCAATACACTGCAAGCATCACAGATACCCGGAGGCACAATGTCGCATTTTAGTTATCGTAATGTGGTTAAAATTGGCAAAGCAAATGCTTATGTGAGGTTGAAACATTTTTATATTGCGCACCAGTCTACTTTAAAGTTGATTTAATTTGCACGGGCTTAACCAGCATCCGTCCAGCATGCACACTTGAGAGCGTCAACGCAATGTTCTTCTCATTGCTAAGTATATTTATATGTCGCTGTTTAGAGCTGACATGAAAGCTTGTTTCAGAGGTGGATTTACGTTTCTGGGTTTTAATCCCCCCACCGTCTTCAGCCCGTGGAGTCGGCTGTTTCTGTGGATTCCACAAGGGGAATCGAGCAATGTCTTGTCGAGCAGTCGCCGCCAGCTCTCTCTCCAGTCATGTGAACGCAATCACATCAGACTGATGCTTTTTGCGCGCATCCCTTGTTTTAAACGGCTTAAGAAGGTATCCCGCTGCTTTATTTCTCCCTCAGGTTGTTTTGCAGGAGAATATGTCGCATTTGTTTAGTTGTAAGGGGGAACAAAGTGGGATTCGTCGCCTGTTCAGTCGCATTTTATTCTCCGGTAAAACAGGGTTTCACTTTTAAGGCTTGGGGAAAACGGTGAACATGTGCTTGATAGCAGTTCTATGCACTTGTGTATGCTCCAGTATAGACACAAATGACAGATTTATTCCTGGGAAAAAAATGTACATCCAATCCAGAGGAAGCAGTGGAAATGGACTTCTCACACAGTATCTAGGCCTTTATGCATCCCTTGATATTGACTCTGTGCATTACATATATATAAAGAATAACAACATGGTATGTAAAGGGATGGAAACAAATGTTTTGACCAATATATACGTGTGTGTGCTTCCTTCCCTTCCTTCTATGAATCATGGCTCCATTTTTAATTGTGCTACCACTGTTGGAGGCGGGACTCTCTAAAGGAGATTTATAAGTCAAGAGGCCATCAGTGTTAAAGGCTGGAATTATTAACAATAATTTAGATTTTATTTCTTTTTTCTTTTCTTTTTTTTTTTTTTTGGCTATTTTAACTTGATTGTGTTGGACCCACCAACCGCTACAACTCCTCAAATCATTACGACCAGTCGTCAAATGCAACACAGACCTTTCAGTGTTAGCTTAATTTTGAGTGTTCAAAGCAGTTTTCGTACACACGAAATACAAATTTAGAATGCAGTCTGCGTATTAGTCAGCCGTGCGCTAGAAAAGAAACGCATTCTAACATATAATAGCAGCTGTGCATACAATCTTAAGCTTCTGGTATTCAGCGCGAGTTTAAAATAGCTGCGAGAGCTGTTGATTCAGCCTGTGTTAAGGACTGCGGCTTGTAGTACTATTGTTTCCTCACACGTTTTTATTTCTACACATATTACCTTTATGATGCTGCTCAGGCATAAACGGAACACAAGAATAGTCATGGCGGAGGATTTAGTGCATATCCCCTATACTATCGTGCATTCATTGACTCTAGCGTACCCGATATGCTACGTAACCACTGACGGATGCAGTGTTAGCAGGCACCTCCACCCCAAAGCAATGGGAGGCCATATAGCTCAAGATGTAGCTACCTTGATTTTGCAAAAATGAAAGTCAATGAGTAATTTTTTTATTTTATTTTTGTCATTCTGTAGGCACTAATTCTTCAAGGACGGCTGAACTGTGCACTTCATTAACTTTAAGTGTTCTTAGAGAAGTTGGCAAAGGAGCAGGGTGCCACAGCCTCTTCATAGTCTTTTATTTTGACATTGTTCCATTCGCAAATTAGAATATTTGTGTTGCATGTTTTTTGAGAAAGAAAAAAAGAAAACCCTGACTGCTGACTTTTGTATTACATGGAGGCAGAACACAATTACCACCCAAGTAATGACTCCTCCAAGAAAAGACGTGCAGCGTACCATTTCTTAAAAGCCATTATAATAACATTTTCATCAGCCTTCCTTTATCGCATCCAAATTCTACATAACGAACATATTATATTCCCCGGCGACACGGAGGGAATTTTGATAGACGCGGTCGTTCAGTGCTATGACAAAGTGCTGATAATGTTTTAGTGTGTAGTTCATCTGTCATGGCTGATGGCACAATGGTTCCATTCCGTGAAGTGCTGATAAGGAAGACTGTCACGGGAAGGTGGCGGCTTTGAATACAAATGTCAGTTTGGGAAATTTGTATTGAAAAAAAAAAAAAAATGGAATATAAAGCTGTCCTTCAACTGCAAGACAAATGTCCTTTGCTTCCATCAGGCCTCACAAAATTGTCTCCGTGCAGCACTTTATTGGACAGTGGCGTAGGTTTGTAGTAGCCCTAAGCTCAAAATTCCAACTTTTTGTTAAAAAAAATAAATTAGATCTGTCCTAAACTTGTTGCCACTCTCCGTTTGCCCGCTCCAGCTACACTACTCACATTGAAGGTACATGGCATCGAGCTCTGCCAGTCAGGTTATGTAACGGCAGAACCCAGCCAAGAGCCCTGTCAGTCAAAGTGTTAGAGCGAGCTTTAATGCTGGCTCAGGGCTATTGTTAGAAACCAAACTTTGGCATTTTGTTCACTGAAGTGCAAACTGATTAAATATATAAATAAATAAAAAATAGAATTCATCCGTTACAGTTCGGAGTGGAATTTAAGTTAATTCATTTGCATCCTTGAAGTCAAACCGGAATGTTTTTTCTCTTGCGTGCAGGAATATATAAACTGTGATAATAATGCAGCTATTGTGAATATTCTTTTTTTTCTATTTTGCAAAACAGAATAAAACTGTCTATTGGGACACATTAGTGGGAACTGTGTAATCCTCAAGGCTTTGAGGGGGTGTTTCCCACAGCGGCGGTTCACTGATATCCGCTGTCTACTTCTGCTGTGCACAGTCAGAGAATATCACACTGTTTAGCATATGAATGTTTAACACAACACATGTCCTCCTCTTTTACAGCAGACCTGCTGTGTTTAATACCTATATGTGATGTTTTTCCAACAGAAATCTGGAGTTAGCTTAGTTTGCTAATGTTAGCGCTTAGATGTCTTTTTTTTTTTAATATATAAATGGACTCATTTAAATTCAACACCTTCTGAGTCACTGGCGGCTCCCACACACAGTTTGGTGTTTGTCACAAAGAAGGGATTTTTGTCTCTCTGTCATGGGCCCAGATGTTGTGATGGCAAACGGAACCGGCTGTCAGATGGCGACAGGTGGTCCTGCTCGAGACTTTCTACTTTGCGCCTCGTTCAGATCCTTGGTTGCGTCCCCTCTGCGCCGCTAATGGAATTTAGGGATGGATATACAACAACGTATACAACAGTGTGGTCAAAAACTGATACGGTTTAACACAAATTGTTGTCGGGAGGGATGTGACCAAGTGGTTGCACCAAATGAAAGAAAGAAATGTAACAAAGGAAGGCCCGGCTAAGTTATTTGTTAAAACGGGAATAGCATTAGCGTATCATAACAAAATGCCCCAGTCACTCCCACTACTTGGACATAGGTGGATCTAAATAGCTGACAAATGACTTCAAATAACACCAAAGTTATATAGATGAGTAAACAATCGTATTTTATGTCAGACATAAAGTCCAGGTTGTAAAAACAGTAGTTCTCCTTGAAGAGAAGTTTTGAAGCTCGGACTGTTTCTTTTTTTTTTTTTTTTTTCACCTGGAGCTTTTCGATATTTAGTCAGGTCCGGTTTTCACGTATGTTCTCCCTTTTTACCTTTGCAAGCTGCTTCTTGTTTTAGGTTGTCGTGGATTACTTCCTGTTTTACTTTGGAAAGACTTACAGCTTACCCCTGTGTGTTTCTCTTGGCTTTGATACATTTGTGTTTCCTCGCCTGTGTGACTGCTTCCTCGACCCGTTGTGTCGTTCTGTGTGTTTGTTCTCACTCGTACTAGAATTGGTCGTCCTAGCGTGTTTCGCCCGGATCTCTTTGTGCTCCCTCAGTCCTTGTTTTTGATTAACTTTTTATTGGACTCTGTTTTCGATTTTACCTGCCTCGTGACTGCAGCGCTTCTTGTTTCTGATTTGCAAATTTTATTAAATTGACTTTTCATTATTGCGGCCTACACCTTTCCAACCAAACAAATTAATTATATTAAATTCATCCCTTGTATAGTTGTAATGAATTTCGTTTTGTGTATCAGGCTGTAAACATGTTATGCTGTAACGTTTACCATTTTAACGTGGGGGTTTATAGGGATTGACTCACTTTCGGAACCAGCCTCAAGTGGCCACATGTGGAACTGCAGTTTTTGGTACTTAGCTTTGATACTTTGATACTTGCTGAAATTGCAAGTATCAAAAAACACTGAACACCCAGAGGACAATAACATAGGACAGGCTGAAAAAGGTATGGAACTTATTTGTCCTCTTTTCTGTAATAACATTTTTTGCTTATTAAAGAAGAAATCCAAAACAACCTCCATGAATGCATATTCCTCGGCACAGGCCAAGTTCAATATCACACCGACAACAACATCAGATATGCATGACTGTGTGCTGGGTCTAAACAGAGCCCTTGGCTTTAGAAAAACTATCTGGCTGCAGTGAGCGTTTGAGTTATCAAACCCAGCTGGCTTGATAAAGCGGGAGCGTTAAAGCAATAAAAGCAGCCTTTTTGAAATGACCTAAAAAGCGGGTCAATTGCTTGAACAAATAATTTCAGTTTTGGTGAAACAATAAATAAATAAATAAAAATAAGCTAAATATCTGAGCTGCAGCGAATGCTACTTAGAGGAAATGGCATTTCTAATCAAAGTCCTGTTTCCTCACATTGTCTCATAGTCTCGATAAAAGGCGTATTCTCTATACAAAACATCAGTCATCCGAAAAGCACTCGAGGATAGATGGACGACAGCTTAAAAGCTTTAGATGGGCCCGTGTCCCCCTGCGTATCACATCGCTTATTTTGAGTTCTAAGGTCAAAGAGAAGCAAGGCTATAACAACAGAAGTCCCAGATGAATTGACTGAAATGAGGAGTTTTAGAGCAACACTGGATACCATTAAACTGGAATAATTCAGTAAAATGCCCGATTTTGTTTTTTCATAAGCAATACCCATATTTATTTATTTATTTTTAGAATTATTGCACTGGCTGCTCTCTCCTTTCCGAGCAACGCTGACATTTTTTCCCCACTCCTTTAGGGAGGATCGCTGTGGCAGTTGGACTAAAGAGCAGGCCACGCGTCCTCTCTCCTGGCTCCTCCGCGGGGAGCTCCTCGTGTCCTCGGGTCAGCCGAGAGACATTGTAATCCCCGAAAAAGTCCCGCGCCGGCCGCGGTATCCTGCGCCCCGGTGGGATACGTCAACCGTAACGCTCGTTGCAGACGCCTCGCGAGACAGAAGTGCCCTTGATCCAAAGCAGCGCTGGCTGTCATGAAAGGATAACCTTGGACCTTTAAGTACCCTATGCGGCAGGCTGAAATGTTAGTTTGATAGGAACCAAACTAAAAACTAAAAATTTCCACGGGCCATGTTATAATGGCGCCATTACCGAAAATATCCCTTATTATTTGGTAAATGCAGTCAGACCTGTGGTTCCAAACACTTTCAACTAACAGCAATATGGGATTTATAAAGCACAGCTGTCTTTAAAGCAACAGCATACGCCAGATAGACGCCCCTCAACAGATTAACATGTCAACATAATGTCAAATCTCCCATTCATGAGGTGACTGGGGTCAGATCATGCATTGCCGGATGATTTCTGGTTCCGTTACTTGCGTAGCTTAAGGTGGAAAGTTGAGAAAATGAGTGGCTAACTAAACCAAAGACACACAATTTGGGAGATAATATTTCAAGTCTGTTCAAAACTCTTTATGAGGTTCTATGAATACACTGGTGCTACGCTTCATTTCCGTAGCCTTTTAACACGGGCTCAATTACCAGAAACATCCCAAATTGCCAAACGGCGTTCGTCCGAGAAAATGTGCTTGTAGCTGTTATTTGCTCCCTCTCTCTCTCTCTACGTTCAAAATAATCCATCTTCCCCACTTAGATATCAATAAGATGAAGTACCGTTTATTTGAATCAATACATGAATACAATCAGACATTGCCAGGATACATAATCATTTTTGGCCCCAACAGTCTAAACGCTATCACAATATTTACTGTACATTATTGAGTTCATATAGATTTTACACCCTTACAATCAAATTAAACTCAAGCCTATTCAGGGTCAACTTTCTTTTGGATTATGACCACAACTCCATGGGATGTCACAGGACTTAGGTCATCCCTTAGTTATGCTGCAATAGGTTTTCTCTTCTCTTTCGCATCCTCTGCTTTCTTTTCTCTGGCACCAGACTCTTTCCTTCAGCTTCCTGTCTACTACTAGTCATGCAGTTCTGTGCTATTACCACATAGCATGCTAACTGGTGTGTGTCCCTCTGCCCGGCTGGCCTTAGGCAGGTGGGTCCGTCCATATGAGCTGGGTTCTGCTCAACTTCCGGTTTCAGGCCGGGTTTTGTATTCCCAAAGGTTTTGGCATCAACTGCTTTGCATCAGGTCCAAAGTGCAGCCCAGTTCTCTTCTGCCATCCCACCCCACCTTACCTGAACTTACCCCTTCTTCTACAATATGATCTGCAACTTTCCCTGTTATTTTCTGTTGCAGCGATACAACCATCATGCATTCCTTTCTTTCTTTCTTTCTTATTTTACACTTTGAGGCCCCTGTGCCACTGTAAACCGCAACCTGGGACGGCGTGACTTTCAAGCGAAGTCATGCAAAATGCAAGAGCCATCACTCCACCGGCCCTTCGACCAAGCCTCATTAAGCACCCGCAGACATAAGCACGTGTATACATGCACTCACATCACTTGGTGGGGACATTTGCATCACCTTTACCTCCTCTTTTTCATCCCTCCACCTTTCTCCATCTCCTTTATTATTCCTTTTCTCCACGGCTAACACCTCTTCTGTCCCCTTGGGGCCCCTCCACGGCTTGAGTTCAGCTCATTCATGTCCCCCGTGATGAATGTGTCACACCAGCGACACTTGAACGGAAGCGCGCACATGCACACGCGCGCGAGGATGCACAAACACATCCGTCCGCACAACGGAGCGTGTGCACTCCATTCCCCAATGTCAGCTGGCCACAGCGTGATCTGATAAATGGTTTTTGGTGCAGGTGCTTTTTTCATTAATACACCCTCGCAAAGCTGGCCGAATAGCACCCTACAGCAATCTGAGGCATTACGAAGGAAAACAGACGTGGAAAGGAAAGGTTGAAGTTAAAAAAAAAAAAAAAAGAGAGAGCGGGAGAAAAATAAAAACAAAGTTCCCCTTTGAGAACCTCAGGTGCTTTTTTTAAACCGAGTCATTATTTTGGATAATTCTTTCCTTTTATTGCAGAGATAACCCTTTTTTCATTTTTTTTTTTTTTCATCAGGCGTATTGATTTTTCAGTACAGAATATCTGTATTGAGCAATGTGTCACTTAAAATGATGCATGGAAGGATCATAGGTCCCCAGTTTGTCATATCACACCGTTACCCATTTGTTTTCCTCTTTTTCTAAATAGAAGTATTGGCATTTAGAGCGAAGCAAACCTGGTAATTTGTCAGCCGTTCTTTAGCTTTTCATCGCTCGGTCGCTCGCTGCCAAAATCCGGAGAGGAAGTCGTGCCAGCGGAGGGCAAGGGCGGGAAAGCAGTGCTGCGTTACGCATTACAATTATTATCACAGTTTTAAACATGTATGTAAATACTGTAACTGACCAGCCATATCATTATGACCACCTGGTTGGAGCTCTCGTGGAGTGGCCCCAGTCTTGGGCGGTCCGTTCAAAAACTGTCCAAGGAATGAAAAGGCTCTGACCCAACAGAAAAGGCTGTGCATCACGGTTTGTCGTGCATAACCCTCGTGCTACCCGCCTGCATGCTCTCTATCTGCCTGTCCATTCACTTGGGGTCCCAGAGACCCCAAAGGTAGCACTAGGGATAAGGGTGGACTCACTGGCCCCTGTCCACTGCTGAAAGCCCCTACAGTCGGCACGTGAGCATCAGAACCCCCCTTTAAATCTCTGTGGTTTTCAGTCGAGGTTATAGATTTTAGATTTGTGGTTTTGTGCAGGCTGTAGCCCTGATTTGAATTATTTATGAGAAGCACTTTTAAAAAACAGATTTTTTTATTTTATTTTATTTCTTTATTTTTTTTTGCCCTCAGTTTTGCCCTGCAGGCTACACGGAGGCTGATCCAATCTAATGATTAACGGAGCCTTTTGAGTTCCACTTTGTTGTTCCAGCGTGTTTTGGGGAAAAACGTCTGTGAAATGCAACAGCGTCGGCTCGTTCGTTTAATTTGAGTTAGGAAATGATTCTTTGTCGGGTTGCATTTTATTTCCGTGACGCAACATGAAGGGGCTGTAAAAAGTCTAAATCTTACATTGAGTCTACATAAACAGGTGACACTTGTAAAAAAAAAAATGTGTTTATTGCAGTAAATATATTAAAAAAAATTGTGTATTTATTGAAATATAAAGCAAAGATAATTTTTCTTGACATGCAGCTGTTAAGAAAACCCAACGACGATGACAGTCTGTGATGGCTGATATCAAATGCAGGTCATTTTTCCCCTACCCTATCAACCATCTGAGCCATTACAGTCACAATGGCCATTACTGACTGTGAGGTCCGTAATGGCGCAGATAATTCTCCCACAGAGCCCTCCATCCGAGCTGTTGCTCCCGCCGTATTTCAATTCCTCCGTTTCAATAACGGGGCGAAACGGCCTTATCGCTCAATTCCGCTCTCCCCGAAAAACAGACACTTCCATGATTTTCTTTTCGCATTTAGTTGACAAAGGGAGGCGACGTGCCGCCGCAGTCAGAGTTTCAAAGTCAAATAAGGCTTTTAATCCTGTGATGTGGAGCTACTGAAGCTTCTCAGCCTGAGCTTTTCCTCCATTTGTCACAGCGACAAAAACAAAGAACAATATCTTCTTTCCTCTTTGTAATATATTGCTCTTATTGTTTTTGATAATGCCGTCTTTGTGGCAATTTTCCATCCTGTCTGAAACGGCAGTGGAAATCTGCTGATTCTTTTTTAAGTTAAGGATAATTAAGTGCTGGTTCATTCCTATCATACACCTTGCAACACATGCAATCCATCTCCAGCAACACTGCCGTGGCCTTATCTAATTTTCAGATGAAGTGTCGGGCGATTCTTTTTGCTCTGATTCCATAGACTCTAGCTGGCAGCGGTTCAACACTCCTGGCACATCCCATCTAATGAGCACTTCACCTCAGGGCAAGGAGGGGAGGAGGGGTTGCAGGTGAGCTTAAAAGAGGAAGATGAAAAAAGAAAAAGAAAATCATAAAAAATAATCTCACCTCCCGCCCGCTCATCACAGGAAGTGCAGCCTCAGCAGCCGCCTATGCAAAAGCGCTCTGATGATTATGCAGAGACCAAAGAATGCTCGGAGCGCAAACAGCTGGCCCGGCCTCACCGAGGATCACGCAGGAGTCTTCTGATCTCTCTAATATATTCCGTAATTACTGATATGTGTCGACAGGGTTAGTGTGTGTGTGTAAGAAAAGGGAATTCTAAATTTAGCCGCGTGCACACACACATCCCCGTCCGTCAGATCCTGATATATCTCGTTAAGTTAACTGCAATATGTGGTGGGAAAATATGCTAAACATGCGAAATCTTGGACATCTCGGACATGTTCTTTTTCACGCACAGGCAACATATTTCGATGCGTTTTGGAAGCGGCGCCTCCGCTCGAAGTTGAGAATTTCACTGCCGTGCATCAACGCACCTCCCTCTGGCTTGCCCAGAATAATTCGACCCTCCCATCTAATCCCGCCACGCAAAGTTCACCCACTATTACACTTTTCTAATAGTCAGCAGCAGATGCTGAGGGTCTGGGGGTTGTTGTTTTTGGAATAGGTAATGACGCCCTCTGGTTAAAAAACTCATTACCATATCCCGTTTCGTCTGTTTCTGACATCTGGGTAGACGATGCTCATGATGTGGGAAATTGTAAATGCACACAGCTCATTTGAGTTAAATTTGAACACGGAATTCAAAGCCAACAACAGCTGTGGACACTAGGATATGTTGGTGAAACTGGTACTGCACAGAGCTGGTGTCGCTGGAACACCGGTTGCCACGCCATGCTCTCCATCATCCTCATATCTCCCACCACCCCCTCCAGATCAAGAGGACGTCCGGGAGCAAGAGCCGGCCTTGATGATCAGGCCGCTCAGTCTCTTACTGTCAGCCGTCAGAGATGCTGCCGCTCAAGCAGACCAGAGAAAATGCCTGGTGATGAGTCATAATCGGTCCTCAAGAGTGTTCAATGTTCTCCAAAAGGATTTGAGTGTCCTTTGCAGAAGGAGTCTGCTCTGATAACCGTGTAGGCGCTCCATCCAATCAGATCTCTAAGGAATAAGAGCACCCTCTCGGCTCAGGTTGGCCCCATGTGGGGTTAACCTATGGCATAAGGTCAACATGCAAAATAACCAGTTGTTCAAAAAAGCGGAATCAGAATTAATCAGAGTATGAGTCCAGATGATTAGATTGGTTTGGCATAATCAGTTCCCATTGGCTGACCCAATGGTTGACTCACAAACATTTTGTGCATTGGCAAATTTGGTTCAGGCTTCCTGGCTATATTGTCATTTGTACACAAATATCTGTACTTTCTACTCCTTACATTTGAAAAACAGGCTCGTTACTTTTTTAACCTCCACGGATGACAAGACGTAAAAGACGTGACATGATCGGACATGATTAGAGCATCGGACTAGAGGCGGAAAGTCGATGTGCGTCCTGTGTTCTTCTTCTACTGTTTTGAACAGGCAGCCTGTTGATCAGTTTGAGCTCTGCTGCCACCTAGTGACTGGAAGCTTGTTTATCGTTCAAGCATCAATAAAGACGCTAACTGAAAGTCCACCTGACCCCACTATTTGAGAACTAGCTACTGGTCTAATGTGAAAAAACAAACAAACTCAGGTATGGTGTGGTTTCTGTTGCTATTAGCTTTTTGAGGATTTTTTGGAAGCTAGTTTACAACGTTAGCAATGCTATGGGAACACACCGTTTTGATAGTATAGCTAACACTAGCTAGCGGTTTAAAAATAACAACCCAATAACCCTCAGTTTATTATTAAAAATGATCCAGATGCTCATGCAGGACATCTGGTCACGTTAAGTCTAGATTATTCTGCTAGAACTTTTTCATTTTGCAAAATTATCAACGGATGAATTGTTAATGGAAAAATCTGGCAAAATTTTTTACTTTTTACTTAAGTACATTTCAGAGCCTGTACTTTCTTACTTTTACTTGAGTAAAGGAGTTGAATCAGTACTTTTACTTTTACAAGAGTATTTTTTACACATGTATCCATACTTTTACTTAAGTACAGAATGTACGGCGAAAACGCAAGCGCCTGATCATAAAGATGCAGAACAATCATGGAAAAAATAGACCTTTGTTTACATCACCCTGACAAGCCAGCGCTCGTGGTGGTGCTGATAATGACTACCTTCCTCCCGCTCTGGAGGAGCCGCCGCGTGATTGGAAGTACACATTGTGTGACAGCCTTTGTCTTGTTTTAAACATAATGCTAAACTCTTTCTCTCTCTCTTAAGCTGTCTCTGCAGTGGAAGCGTTTCGGCCTCGTTTCTTTCAGCCAGCCATTCCACGTGAGTCCACTCCAGAGAGTCAAGCCCTCTGCACTGGCTATTTTTACTCTTCACGTCTAATTAATTTCCTGCACTTTCTTATGCGTAATTACATTAGCTGGTGTGCTTTCTTGATGTGAAGTTTGCTTGGCAGTTAAGGTTCGACATACAGTAAACTGAATGCCTAGTTATGAGTGTTGCCCACGCTACACAGGTTGTCTAATGCGTGAAATATTACTTTCTCTGTGTTCCCTTGTAATTTGAAAACAGAACAGGAGTAAGAAAGAAAAGGGCATGAATTAAAGAAGTGTTGTAGAAGTAAAAATGTTCAGTTTGAAAGCGTATAGCCTCCTAGCCTACCTAGCAAGATAGAGACTGCCAGTACCGCTCACATTGGGCTTCAAAATTTCTCTTCAGGAATCCTGTGGATCACCAACAGGAGGAAGCTATATTTGGATCCAAACAGAAAAATAGCAGGTTTTACAAACTTGAATATTACTGCATACATTTGGTAATTAATATTTAAGGTGGCAGACAACTACTTAAAGAGGAATTACCATTTTTTACAACTTGGACCTTATTTCTGGCATAAAATATGATCGTTATCTCACTCATATAACTTTGGTGTCATTTGCAGTCATTTGGACGGTATTTAGATCCACGCGTATCCATATAATGGGAGTGAATGGGGCACCGAAATGGAGCCTCTAAATAACACATTATCTGACACAAAATTTGCTCATTTCACCAGTATTTTGATATGATACGCTAGTGCTATTCCCCGATGAGTCCGGAGTTACCTGTTATCTATTCGCGGACGTGCAGCAGTTTGTTGTTCTTTGACCAGCTGTTCCTCTCTCTGCCTCCACATCCTCCTTTCAACAAGCTCCTCATCCGTATACTCTGGCTCCAAACGGTAAGGACGTCCATCAGAAACAAAGTCACCGCCCACAACCTCAGAATCGGAAAAATATTCAGGCATGTTGCAAAAAACTAGCGGTAGCAAATTACAGGTAAACGCGCTATGTGGGCGTGCAGCACTCAGAGATGACATCATCCAGGTCAGAGGTTAGTAGGTCAGTCTACTGACCCCTAGCACTAGTGTACGATAACAAAACATTGGTGAAATGAACAAGTTTTGGGCCTTACTTAGAGGCTGCATTTCGGTGCCCCATTCACTCCCACTATATGGACACACACAGCCCTGTGCTGGATCTAAATATCTTCTAAGATCATATTTTATGCCAGAAATAAGGTCCAGATTGTAAAAAACTGTAATTCCCTTTTAAAGTTATAGACAACTACTTAAATTGACGGTGCAAAGTTTTGGATATCAGCTGCACAGCAATGTTTTCTCCTAGAATTCATGACCCAGCTACTCCTTGTTGCGGGCAATTTCATTTAGAAACTATTTTAGTCTACCAAACTAGACGTGCCAACTGCATCGCCTCACAGAGAGCACCTACCCAGATCCTGTCGTGGGGTTTACAGATAAGACCTCATTTGAATTAGAGCATTAAGAGGTATAGCGGTGTTGGCGTCTCTGTGGCAGCTGATGCAACAAAACAACAACACCTTGCTGGCATCCTCATCATCGACATCCTCCGAGGGCATGTAAGCAATTATATAGTATGTGTGAAAACACATTTGATCCAGGTTTCGACGGTGACCACTGTCTCTGCGCTGATAAATAGGCAGTGCGAGGCCTCATTTATTGCATCCACGCAATTCCCCTTTGGCTCACCGCTACAAAGCTAATGGGACGTCGAAATAAATCATCAACATTTTTACATGTATGCGAATTTTCTGGGCAGAAAATAACAGTGTTTTTTTTTTTTTTAACATTCTTTTTATTTCTGTTCAATTTGGACATTACATCTTGAGCATATTTGAAACATTTTTAACATTTTTAACATTTTGTAATAACTGATACATATTGACAAAAAAATTACAGCAATTCAAAAGACAAAAAAAATAAATAAATAAATAAATAAATAAATAAAAAATAAAAAAATACCAAACAGACGAAGACCAAACCAAAACAACAACAACAAAAAAAAAAAAAAAAAAAAAAAAAGAAAATAAATATCAAAAAGAAAAGACATTTAGGGGAGGGGGTGACCACTTATTACAAGTTGTTATCATTCTTATATCTAATTGCAACTCTATACTGTGTACATTTGTTCTCTACTTATTCTGAGATGAAAGTGGTATGCGTCTTGACATAATCCAGAAAAGGTCCCCATGTTTTATAGTAAGTTTTTTTCGCTGATCCCTTTAAAGAATATCTTATTTTTTCGAGTTTGAGGAAATAAAGAACATCCTTGACCCAATGTGTGAATGTTGGAGGTTTACAGTCTTTCCATTTTATCAAAATCAACCGCCTGGCTAGAAGCGTTAGGAAAGCGACACTGTTTGATTGCGCCCTGGTTAGACCCAAATGATCAGGTACCACCCCAAATAACCCAACTAAAGGGCATGGTGAGACTGGCTGTCCCAAGAAGCCTGATATTATGTCAAAGATGGATGACCAATACTGCGTTAATTTTGTGCAAGACCAAAACATGTGAGTGTGTGATGCTGGACTGCACTTACAACGGTCACATAGTGGGTCTACATCAGGGAACCGCCTAGAAAGTTTAAGTTTAGTCCAGTGGATACGATGCAAGACCTTGAATTGTAGGAACCCATGTCTAGCACAGATTGATGAACTATGAACCCTGCCCAGTGCAGCCTCCCAATCTTCATCACAAATTGGTTCCCCAAGTTCGCCCTCCCATTGAGACTTTAAGTCTGAGATGTTGGAGGGTGAAAATGTCATCAGCATCCCATAAGAGGCTGATATAATACCCTTGAACGACAAAGGCTTATTTAATATATGGTCATAGGGAGTACTAGGGGGCTGTCTTGGGAATATCGGGGATATATTCCTGATAAAGTTACGGATTTGAAGAAAGCGAAAGAAGTGAGTTCTAGGGATATTAAAAGTATCACACAGGTATTGGAAGGAGACAAAAGTGCCGTTATTATATAGATCTTGAAATTGTTTAATGCCTGCATTGTGCCATGTAAGGAAAGCTTTATCCATAACAGATGGTTTAAAACAATGATTGGCATAAACAGGGGATTTAAGAGAAATGGACTGCCAACCAAAGTGTCTCCTTATCTGATTCCAAATTTTCAGAGAAGTTTTCACTAACAAATTAGTTGAGTAAGCTGTGTATGATGATAGAAAATAACAGTGTTGAGGAAAAGCCACCAGAGGAGACAAGGAGGACACTGCATTTAGTGAGGAATACGGCTTGAAATCACAGTGGTTGTTAGCCTTTAGCGCTAATTAGGCCTTCATTCAGTGGCATCAATCATGAGGAAGGAATGATTTTTGCCTGAAACAAGCAAAAGATGGGCGCTTTATCCTGTGAACCAGGAGGTGAAATCACTATTTGTATTCATATAAAGATTTTAAGGTGTTGCTGGCAATTTGCTGCCATGTTTTACTGCTAATGTGCACTGTAATGGAGTCGAATTTAAATTCCCTTATTGCCTTTTTTGCCTTATAATCTTGTTTTATAGAGAGACAATTCCTAATGAACCACGGTCTAACCTGTGAAGAGGTTTCGCATTTCTATTTTCTCCCAGTATATTATTTTAATTCACAAAAAAAGGATACAGCCACTGGGAGAGATTTTCTTTTTTGTATCCCCCATGCGCAGCTGTCCACATGCATATTTTATCAGTCTAACTTCCACTGCTTGGAAAGCACCACTTAAACTTCTACTACAAAGATTTTGCGAGGGCTTGCAACCCTGAAAACTTTGAGCGGAAGGTTCTCATAAATATGACACAAGGAAACAAGAATCCCTCTGCTTCACGCGGATGATCAAACTACGACAATGCTGAGTACTTGAAGATGTTTTTAGGAGAGGAAATTGACTGCGACTTTTCTGCGTTTATCAGCTCTCTGAACTTAAGGAATGGCGCCTAACTATGCTGGCATTTTGCAGAGCAGCGGAGGCTGGCTGACCTGTTTAGCATCGGCAGGGGATATAGGCATAAAGGCAACCGGCGTCCAATAACACAAAGGGCTGATTAAAAGTTTTTCCAAAGTTCAATAAGGTGAGATCATATGGAAGCATGAAAATGATCTTGAACTATTATGAGTTTGCAAAGAACTTTCAGCAAAGCATCGTGGAGTGGATTCCCAGACAGGGACAAGACCTCCATAATGTTTTGATCCCAGGGCAACCTGGGTAAGTTGGAGACGGGGAGGAGAAGTGGCGGCTCATGCACCAAATTTAAACAACAGGGATTTTGCACTTATTGGATCGGAGAGCGGGGCAAATCAATCATCGAATAAAAAGGCTGATGTTCATCCGGTAAAAGAGGTCATATCATATGTCTTTCTGGAGAAAGCGATGGAGAAAATAAAGAAGCAGGAGCAGCACTTATTCACTTTCTCCGAGCTTTATTTAAATACATGATACAAAGTGAGTTTGTGATCTCAACACACACACCATGGCCTATTGCTATAAAGTGTCGTTATAAAAACCTGAGGGATTTATTCACTAAACCGGACTGCAGTAAAGAAATTAAAACTCTCCCTCTGAAAGTGCAAGATACAGGATTGTTTAGAGCTATTCAATATTGTGACTGGATAAGACTTACTGGTGCATGCTACAGAATAAATTGCATTGAAATCATGTTAGTATATCAATTTACCCTGCAAGCTACGCAGTATGTTTGCCAATGTTTAGCGATATAGCTGCAAACTGCCTCAGCGTCATGTGCCTGCCTCAGCTCCACCTCTGTAGGAGTAGTCAGGAATGCCAAGATGGCAATGGCCAGTATGAGCCACACTGAGTTTCAAAAACACTTGTTGGACAGCTTATGGGCATTTTCTTATTCATTCAAGCTTTCTCTTATCATTTTTTAACATTGTACTTTTGCATATGTTGCCTACATATAAAATCAACACACAAAAGTAGTGCTAATGTGTAGATAGCTACAAAATCATCCCAATTTTGTTGCTAATTTTGCAGAAAAAGGCCAAATTAAAGCTTTGTAAATACATTTTAAGTCATATTTTGAGGTAAGATTAAAGGAGAACTGACATTTTTTTAGAACCTGGACCTTATTTAGACATAAAATATCTCAAAAAAACTCACCCATATCAATTTGGTGTCATTTGGAGTCGTTCAGATGATATTTAGATCTACGTATATCCATATAGTGGGAGTGAATGGGGCACCGACACGCAGCCTCTAAATAATGCATCTGTTGTGAAACTCGTTCGTCTCGCCAATATTATTATAATATTTCTAGCGTATCATAACAAAATCTTGGTGAAATGAAGGAGTTTCGCGGCAGATAATGCGTTATTTAGAGGCTGTGTGTCGGTGCCCCATTCACTCCCACTATATGGATATACACAGAACTAAATATTGTCCAAATGACTCTGAATGTAGTTATATGGGTGAGTAAACATTTGTATTTCATGCCAGAAAAAAGGTCCAGGTTGTAGTCAGTATGGTAGGGAATACATTAAACATTTTAAATAAAATAATAAATATCCAACAAATTAGCAGATGCTGTATTATGTAGCTAGGAATACCCTTTAAAATGTGATAAAAAAAAACAAAACAAAAAAAAAACATTTTCTTTAGATGTGTCATGAAATATAGATGCACAATTTCTTCTCTTTTTTTTGACATTACACAATATTGGTGACAATAAAAATAGTCATTTGACATTTTTCATTTCAAGAGTAGCCATAAACGACAGATGGTACCACGTCTTGGACTGAAACAAATCTGAAGCTTCCCGGGGCGCCCCGTGTTATTCTTGTCTGATGTCAAACGGCCCCGCGGTAGAAACATCACTCGTAAAATAAGTTCCGGCCGTTGCTCTCTCTGTTATCGCGCCTTGGATTTTATGGGTCCGAGCGCAGTTTTGCTTTGGTCAGGTGATAACAAAGCGGCAGAGGGCGAGAGCATACATCTGTCTGGTGTTTGGCAAAGGGGGTCTGGCTGTGAAACATCGAGTCAGCTAAAAAGGTTTGAGCGCCGTCAGCACCCTGTGGTGCCTTTACAGTTTAATACAGAGAGCCGGGGCTGGCTGACAGAGAGGGCTGGTGTAGCAACCTAATAAAACACACATGGGCTCGGGTTGCACGCTCACAGGGGACCACTGTGTTGAGCTCTACGTGTTAATAGTCCCCCAACTAGTCACAGCTGCTGGTTTTAGTTTTAAAATAAACGCTGCACAGCCTTGAAATTTGCTTGAGATCCATCAGAATGAATTATATGTCATGATTGTTTCCCTTTTTTGCTTGCAGTTGCATGCAGTTTTTTGAAACACTTCCACAAGACTATAGGATTAGGATTAAGTAACATTTTACCTCAACCATTGTTCGAGTTTTCAGTTGCTACATGACACTGTAACTATTTTAATTTACTGGTTTGTTGTGACTCAGAAGTGAGAAAGGATAAGTTTAGTCAACCGAATGAGCAATAAGTGAGAGAATGACGATACTGAACGCAGCGCTCTTTAAATGTAAGTCGACCTTTTATATGTCTGGTAAAAACACATCTCAAAACACTTGGGGCTGGCTCCAAACACGAGTCTCCTAAACATGTTTGCAGCCAGGTACAAAAGGAGCTTTCACCTTTCTCCATTCATATCAACATGCACAGGTGCTGGAATTTCATATGACTCATCCATTATCCAGGGATTAGTTGGAATTAGGCATAGCCAAGATGGCGTTTGCCGGTGCTGCTCTTATTGAGCTTCAAAACCTCTTTTCGAGAATCTCATTTGCAGAGATAACTGAGATAACCCCAAGATGAGATTGTGGGGTATTTTTATTCGAGGCTTTAGAAAGTTCTCTCCAAAGCTGCAGAAGCCTTATTACGGCTGTATAAATAGTATTGATTTATAGACGCTCCAACTTGCCGTGTGCGTCGGCTTGTACAGAAGAGACACGTGCATAAATTGATTGACAGCACAAAATTACTGAACGCACACGTGGCGAGGCTGTTTTTTAGCGTCAAATCACGTTCCGGAACAGTAAATCCTGACAGTCATTAATCGACACTGAAGCATATGGAATCCGTTTCCTTGTTTGGCTTATCACAAAATTTCTGGGTTAAAAATGAATCATGCAGGCATCACACGTTCCCTTTTTAACCCCCGCAACCTGTAATCACGCACAATACGCAATATACTACATGAGCCTCCCCCTAACATATGTTTATGAATTTTGAATTCATTTTTGTTTTTTGCCAGTGGCAGTTCCAGTAAAAAGCCACAGCCCGTCTCCATCCCCTCATCCTTTTTGTATTCTGTTGAGTTATGTGCTTACTCATCTCTCGCATCTCCAGTGGAGCCTGCGTTTTATGTTCTGTTGGAAATATGAGTAGGAATTAAAGTGACTCAGCCAGCTGGTGCTGTTATTGTCTTGAAGTCGCAATGGCAGGAGTTGACTATCAGTTCATTTGGTTAATTTTTATGCTGTTGTGACTCGTTTTGTCTCTTGCCGCGGCAATGTGTACTCACATTTGTGCAAACGGGGCATGGAGAAATCTCCTGCTGGAGGCGCCGGTTTATCAGCTTTTCTGGTCTGTGATTGAGTTTGCTAATGGATTCTCTAGAGGTCTGGCGACTATCAAACAGGCTTGAGTGGAATTTGCACAAGTGCTGTTAATGAAGTGTTACAAACGACTTCTTACTTCCAGTTTTAGCGGAACTCCGCTGCACGCGGCCTCTGATTAGCGGGTATAGGGTCATAACACACAAAGCGTTTTTCAAATTCTGCAATTCAGCTCGTTGCAGTAAAACCTTAATTGAAACATCGACTGCTCTGTGTTTCCTGAAGAGGTGACCGACAAATTAACAGCATGTTAACCACAAAACAATGCCTCCCCACCATGTGTGGTCGAGTCACTGGAGACCCATTACCTTGTTAAGCTATACTGAGGAAGACAGCGTAGACGGCTGCTTATACGTTTCATGAGCAGAGATTGAAGTTGACAGGTACATGAAACATTAGAGACTGAAGGGTTATCCCTCAGTATGTTGGGTATTTCTAATCTCATCATTGTGTCAATGGAATTTAGCTTGAAAAAACGACAGCGGTCTAGCGGCTAGCTAGCGGCTATGTCAGATGGAACTCTACCGTGGATATCTGTGCCGATCGCCGTGGCAGTGTGCGTCTAAAAATAGTACGGGAACCTAAAACGATCCACTTCACGGTGGTATTTGAGGGAAGGTCGGAGGATTGCCAAAGACATGAGGATTCATCCTGTGGGGATCATGAAAGTTTCCATCAATCAACCAGATAGCCAAGGGGCAGGCGGGGACGGCCGCTCGTACGTTTCATGAGCAGAGACTGAACCTGACAGGTACACGGTACATCATGGACCAAAGGTTGATCCCTTAGTGCATTTGTACTCCAGCAGCATCAGGCATAACATTATGACCACTGACAGGAAAAGTAAATAACATTGACCATTTTGTGACAATACAGTGTTGTGATAGGAAACGGTTTATGAACAACTCAAAAAAACATGAAGAACAGCACAAGGTGTTGACCTGGCCTCCAAATTCACTCGATCCCAAACTGATCAAGTCTCTGTGGGATGATACACAGAGGTCGCTCCCCTCAACCCATAGGACCCACCAACAACACTCTACTGCCAGAACCCATGTCCATTCTCTGGTGAGCCAGAACTGTTTCAGGCACTAGGGGTCTATGAGGCCATTATTGTTTCATTATTTCAATCCGTGTGTGTGTAACCAGATTTGCAAATGTGTAAAAAAAAAAAAAAATCTGTGTGTGTGTGTAACTGGATTTGCAAATGTGTAAAAAAAAAAAATCCCTGCGTGTAACCAGATTTGCAAATGTTTAAAAAAAACAAAAAAACGTGTGTGTGTAACTGGATTTGCAAATGTGTAAAAAACATCTGTGTCTATAACTAGATTTGAAAATGTGTAAAGTGTAAAAAAAAAAAAAAAAGCCTACGTCGATCTCTATGCGTAGATAAACGGTGGGATCTGAAAATACCTGGCCTCTCCATTGGATGTGTTTTTACACGTGACTTTTGCTACACTTCTGCGCAGCGATTTGTAGCTACATACCACCAGCGGGCGCCAGGCTAGCATCCAATGACATTAGCTACCGGCTACCTGGGCCCGCTGGTACCACAGACTGCATGGCTGGGACGAACAGTGGTCCCGATCCCGATGCGATGGAGGCTGGATCTGGATGGCGTGCTGTAACTACATAACAGGGCTCTCGAATGAGACACACACATTCTGTAAGTTCACACAAGTCATAATGTTATGCCTGATCAGTGCGTGTTGTACCCAACTATGAATATCTGTGCACATTTTTATGGCAATATGTGTCCGAAATTATCACAGGAACACAACATTTTCAACCTCGTGATGACAGAGGTTCTGCTTTTATTTTGAAAGTGTGTTTCCTGGGTTTTCCTTTGACTTCCTGCCCCTGTGTTTTTTTTCCCTCCCTTTTGATTGCGTGCCCTGGCCTAATTGGTTTCACCTGTGTCTTGTTCTCCCCTCGGTTTCTTCTCTGAATATATGATCATGTTTTCCTCTTCCTCAGATGAAGTGTGCTGTTCCCCGTTTCCCTTGTTTAATCCTGCGTTCTGTTTGTATTGTTTCGTGCATTTTTGGGCCGTTTTTTTCTTTTGTTTTTAGCATTTTTGTCTTTTTCATGGAGTACATTTTGGAATCCTTCTCGATGGCAGTGCATTCTGTTACCTACCTACCACAGTAAGTTTGATTAAAGTTGCTTAACTCACCTGACTGTGTGTGTATAGATCAGCAAAGCAAATTAATTATTTCAGCCCGGACCAGTGTAATCAACCAAATTACAGACTATTGCTTTCTGAGGGCCACAGCTGAAACAAAGAAAGGCAACCTTTAAATTTAAAATCTTAAAATTAAAAACTGTATATGTACCTGCCCATTAAAATATATATATACCTGAATAAAACCTTGCAATATGCATGCCTGGGTACCAACATGTCAATAGTGTGTGTGCTTGTTTGTCAGTTGAGGATTTTGACCTTCTCAAAGCCATGGCTCCATCCACTCGTTTTGAAAGTTCAGAAAAACCCTGAGTCTGAAAAGATGCACTTCATTATAATAATCATGGATGTCTAACAATCCAAAAGGGCACACGCAGAGAGCCGAGGCTGGATCTACTGATTAGTCCGGCGCTTTGTGCGATGAGGATTCTCAGGGATTGCATTCAGTGCTGAAAAGGTCCTTTCAGGTTTCCGTCCTCCCTGTTGTACGGATCAATAAATTATATCATTGAATCTGCGTAACCTCACATCCAGCAGTGAGTAATGTGCCTATTTTTTTACGTCAAAGACTTCAAGTATATCCCTCTTTTATGCTTTGTCCTTTGGATCTCACAACTTGCTCATGGGTTGTGTCACCGTTCCACAAATGGGTGAACATGATCTTGTTTTGAATAGAGATGTTGTTTTGTGCAAGAATGCTACGTACACTAACACTCTCCAAGCATCCACAAGACTGTCTCGGCTCAGGCTGGAAAGCAGGTGGCATCTTGTTGCCACCAGAGCTTGTTATTGTTTGCTCCATCTGAAGGGATATTACAGCGTCGAAGTGTCCTTTTAAAATGTTACTAAACGTGCATCAGCCCTCCCTGCTCTGTGTGTAAGCAGCTCCAGGAGGCCAAGGTTGCGCGTTTATTTCGGCTGACGAGATGTTGAAGTAGGTCTCAATGAAAGGTTAAAGTCGTCGGGTCAAGACGCGCGGGCTGATGGATGCTGGCGGCCCTCGAAGGAAGACGCTAACGCAAGCTAGCTGAGACGGAGAACCAGGAGGTCAGAGTCGTAAATCTTACCCTTTTTAGGAACAAGGGCTCGCATACAGGGAGCCGGTCAAAACCAGGACGAGATGGAAGGTCAGCGCTGCGAGCATATGGGGAATTTTAAATACATGGAGTGTAGCTGTAGAGGAAAAATGGATGGAAACTTAGGCGCAATCACCGCAGTCAGGGGACCAGCACAAATGTGAGGGATTAGTTTGTCAAACACATAATTGGGCTACACTTTTTATAACTGAAATCTTCAAGGGAAGAAAAACCTCCTGCAGTTTAGTGTTTTTGGAGCAAAGGGGAAAAGAACGCTATTTATTGTTTGTTCAACTCCATATAGTCCCCACACTGTAGGACAAAGTTTATTCTTTTCACTGGCAGCAAGTCACGCTGCTCTTGACCAGACGGTTTTATTTATTGCTCCGGTGTATGAGTTAGAAACAAACCTGCATGAGCCCCGTAGTGGCTGCAAAGAATGATCTGCGACCTGCCGGGTTTTTAGTTCAGAATTCTTTCAAAAGTCAAACGCAAAGTTTAAGCCAATTACCTCTTTTGTTCATTGCCTCCGAGTGCTTCTTGGCTCATGGAAAAGCTGCGAGCCCCTACCCGAGAGCTTTTTTTTCCGCTAGGCATCGAGTGTGTTTTAAAATAACCCCTTTTAAGCACGTCGTGCCATTCAAACTTGATTGGCATTGATTGTATTAGTCGGCAAGTGCGGTGCAGCGAGACAAAAAAACACAAATGTGTCTTAAAAATGCTGCACGCATCAGAACTGAACGACATGCGGGTGTTAAGCAAATCTGAAAACCCGGTGGCAGACCGAGTGCTATCAAATGGAAGTCTGTTCAAGCTGGCACTAATGCCTTCCAGTTTGGGGCTTGAGGCAGTCAAAGTCTGGGATGAAATTTGGGTATTGTCTGGCTTATTTGAGGGATTACAGGAAGCAAATCACTCCTAAAATGACCTGCTTGCTTCCTAAGGGGTCAGACTGTATTGGAAACTGGAAATTCAGATAGTTTTGTTGCAAAATCATGAGGTCTGGAGCACATTTATCACAGATTTGTAGAAACAAATGCATTCCATTGCCATTTAGAGGCATTTCTGCTTGTGGTTGACTAAATTTGTGCAGTTTTCTTCCAGACTTGCATGCACTTCCTAATTATGTGCATTTATTTGTATTCATAATGCCCTATTTTGTCTTAATGTCCATTTGCACCACTCGGGTAAACCCGCCCATCATTGATTCCCATTCTCTGTGCGTGCAATCACCAAATCTAAAATTATATTTGAACTCTGTCCCGACATACAGGAAGAAAAAGCTTGGATGCAGCTGGTGCCTATTCCACTGTCAAAGCATATGGCATTATCCATCATATAAAAACACCACGGAGGTTTCTTGTGGAACACTTTTGAATGCAAGATTCATTTCATCATTTAGCCGGTGAATTATGTTGTTGTGCATCATAATCTTGCGTTAACTGATACTTGAAAATGCAAATTTATGAAACCGCTATTGAAAGTTTCTGCTGTGTGCGTATGGAAAAGTTAGTGGAGCCCGAGAGCACCCGAGTATCTAATCTGCCACATCAAGGCCACGTGGGTGCGGTTTGATCAGATTTAGGCGGCGCCGCTGTCCGTCAGCTGCAGTCAAATTTAGATTTGAACGTTGTTAAACTTTTGAGTGGCGCACAGAATAAAAAAAAAAAAAGAAATAAAGAAATAAAGAATGGAAGAAAATCAATGTCAAAATGAAAAGGACAGAAATCTTCCATGCGGAAAGTGCTCTCACTTTGGCAGAAAAAATAATTGTGTTTCTGAAGCATCCCACTGCTTCTTGTAAGAACAGTGAATATGTTTCTGCTTTTGTTCTGTGAGCACAGTAACCAAAGCCGACTGTCTGTGGATGAAATGTGCACTGGTCCGTTCTCACGAAACGTCTCTCGTATCACTTCTTCTCTTCTGTCGTTGGATTGAGTTTTAAATGCCAACTAGTTGATAGTTGTTGAGGAGACCTCCATGTCTGATTTGCTCCTTAAGTGATTTGAAATAGTTTATTTCAACATCTGTCCATGGACGCCATGTTGTCTTCCATAGTGCTCCTCTAGTTCAACTATATATATATTCTACTCTGCATTTCCGTCTTTGACGTTGCAAGCGATGCTACTTTCAGTTCAACTGCATGAGTTTATGACTTTTTTAAGATCGATCTGGATATGACGCTTTGGTTTTACAATATATGGCTCAAAATGCTCCCATTCTGAAAGTGGGAACAGGTTTGCCTTGAAAGTCCTCCCAAATGGAGTTGTACGTTATTTTGTTAAACAAGATTTTATGGTGGGGGAAATGAGTGTGGAAATCGGCAGAATAAACCTTCTACACATCCTGTAACACAGGCATTGTAGAATTGGACTTCTGACAAGAACACGGCGTCAGGCTTTACTTCTTTTTTTTCCCCTCCTGCTCCCTCTCCTTGTTGGTAATATCAGACTGAATTGAATGTTCTGCCCTGCCAGTTCGCACTCTCACACTACTAAATATGATTTGCATTCTCATTTCACAGATGAAACTACAGCTCATGAAGAGAACAGACGCAGATGGTGGAGGTTTTGAAGGTTCCCCAAGACTGGCGAGTCGTCACGGTGGCTTTGCTTCACTACTGTAAGTCCTCGTTATTACCCGGCCAGCCAGTCAGAGTTATTTGTATCTATCGCTCGCAGGCGTAGATATCCCACATATTGTGATGAACCTGCTGTTTTGCCCAGGTACAGTGACAGCCCCTTAACAAAAGCATGAGAATATTCTCTGGCGGTGAGTGGTGAGCGGCTTAGCGTGAGGACAATGTGTTTTTTTGAATTGTAGAATGACTTCCTCTGTGAACAGGAGTGAAACGTTTGACACTTGCTAGACAGAAGTTGCCGTGATCCGTCGTGGAAAGATCACGCGGGTACACGTTTGAACTTCAAGTGCGTCTGAAGGAGACGGTTAAATTGAAACAGACTCGAGAGTGCCGAGGATGAAAGAAAACTCTTAAAGCAAAGGCAGAAAGAATATATTCTCCTTAGCAAAAACAATGTTTCACTCAGCAAGCGGGCACAAAAGATCACAAAACCTTCAGACATAGTTGCGACCTGGTAGTTTTCAAGAGAAAGTGAAGAAAAGAAAGGCAACCTGCATTAGCCTTCATACAAAGCCTATTCAGCATGTTTACATCATATGCAATGCAGGCTGAATAGAAGCTTGCAACTGGAAAATAGAGTATAATGCAGGACCTATGTAAAGTAGGTAGTTACTGAGGTAGTTGGTGGTATTATGCAAACCTCTTGTAAGAATGAAGGTCTGAGATTCAATACTGTATTAAGAAAGTACTCATTAAGCATGTTCTATTCTTTAGTCATCATCAAAATGGTTGAATTCATTCCATTTTGATACCGGATACCTTCATCGTAGTGGCTAAATGTCATTTCCAGGATTCAATTCAATTCAATTCAGCTGTATTTATATAGCGTCAATAACAATACAAATCGTCTCAAGACGCTTTACAAGACCCGGCCTGAAACCCCCAGAGCAAGCCTGCAGGCGACGGTGGCAAGGAAAAACTCCCTTTTAACAGGAAGAAACCTTGAGCAGAACCCAGCTCATATGGAGGGACCCATCTGCCTAAGGCCAGCCGGGTACAGACAGAGAAAGACAACAGCAAGATAAACATACATCTGTCATAGATACACACATCTGACTAAAGCATACAGGTGGGATGCTATGGTACAAACTAATGATGTTACGAGGATTGATGAGGATTACAAAACTGGGAGGTGGTGAGAGCTAGTTTTACCCAAGCACTGATATGACTACTATCTGAAGCTTATTTTCATACAACCAGGTAGTTTAGCTGATGTCTTTGGTGGAGAATCTCTTGGGTGAATAGGGTTAAGGGTAGAATAAGTACGTAGGTAGTAGGTTGTACGTCTTCAGGCGCCTGGATGAAGCGACAAATGCCAGTCCAACGTCGATGCTGTTGTGTCCTGTGACCAATCCTGTAACAGTTTGCGAGTGTGTAGTGTTGAGGATGCGTCAAAGCTTTGTCCTTGGTTGCAGCAGAAAAGCACAAGGCAGAGGTGCTACTTTGATGACGTTTGTGATCTGTTACCTGACACCTGACGGGTTGGTTCTAGTATTTGACACCTGTGAACTGAATTATGATGTTACATCTTGACTGACCGCTTTGAGTTTTCTCTTTGTTTCATAAATGCAGCCTGGATACATTGGCCTTGTCTTGCAGAAACAACAGAACAAAGCTCTACCTCAGTTATTGCAATTCCAGACAGTATTACAAAAATAATACCAGACAATACCAGACTGATGTATTCATATTTGTGCAGATGGTTGGACACAGAAAAACGCATTTCATTCAAACGGCTACTTTATATTTACGCTAACTGTTCTATTAGATCATTTGCATACATAACTAGCTGCTTCAAATGTAACTTAAAAGTCTTATGTGATTGTTTTATGTGATATATCCATCAATTATACAATATTTTTCTCTGCAACTAGCTTACATCAATGACAAAACAGATAAATAGTTCAGTTGAAAGGTATCTTCTCGTCTGTTTTATCACCCACCTCTTTGTTTCGCGTTTAATTTTTCCTTTCATCGTCGGATAAACCTCAGCACGCCAACCAAGCGAACTGCAACGAGACTGCGGGGATGTGAGAGGGAAGAAAGACAGCAAGCGGGGGACTGAAAGAAAGAGGGGGGAGGGAGGGGGAGAGAGAGAAGAAGGAAGGGGAGGAAAAAGAAAGCCAAGAACAGCATGCGTTGTATCTCTCCAGCTGATATGTGGTGAGAGCTACACGGAAAACCACTGCTAAGCTTCCTGAGAAGGCCGCCTTCACCCACTGGGGAAGCGGAGTAATTACAGAGAGCTTTTGTCCCCATTTGCCTACAGTAATAAGCCTAAAAGCTTGGCAGCTCAGGCATTAGATAATGAAGATTCACCGTGTGGTTGGAGCTAGTTGTTGTGCGCGCCGAATGCTGGTGGTTCTGAATGCACCTTCCTCTAGGTTGTGTCACCTATTGTTGCCGTATGTTTAGCCTATTGCTTTTAGAGCACAGATGTGGTTGCACGGTTGTACCCGAGTTCTTGTGTTATTTGCGGCGGCGGGGCGATTCAGGAGCGTCCATCTGGCACAGTTGAGTACGCCTGTAAGTTATAAAGTACCCGGTGTGTAGAACAAGACCTGCTTTGTATGCAAACAATGTTGTTTGTATCTGTACTTATACTTCTGCTCTCGAGTCCTTGGCTCAGAACCATGTGGAAATAATTTCTAGGTATTAGAGCCCATCTGTGCAGTTTATGCAACTGATAACACAAGTAATGCATGTGACCGTTCACCTGATCACCTGGTGATACCTGGTGGGGACGATGATATGTCTCTAACTTCATTCAATTATTTTGCAGACACTTGCAGCTGTATCGTGTTCTTCGTTGGTTAAGAATGTCCTTTCATTTCTTGAAAGCAGGGAAAGAACAACAAAATATTGGGTCAATGCAAGTGCAAAATGATGAGAGTTTTGCTTGCTGATGCTAAACAGTTCTGACCATTTCCAGGTCTTTGTTGGCATTTCAGTAGTCCAGTTTGTTACGCTGCTAGCAATACAGGAACCACGCATTGAAAGAGAGTCTTCCGTTTGGCGATCAATTATCCCGAAAAGCAGGTTGCAACAGGTCTAAGTTTGCACTGAGTAGTCAAAATGCTCCTCACCACTGAGGAACGGAGGCTTCTGACTGAGCCGTGGAGGTCACCGCCACATAACCTAACACTCCTGCCACTGTTTGTTGGTGTATTGGAACAGGTAATAGCTTTCTCAGGGTTCTGTTTGGCCAACGTGGCTCTTGAGTTAGTGTTGGTTTGCCATGCTCTTGATGGCATGTCAATTGTGCTTTGGTGTTTTCCCTGTGGACAGAGATGAGTCAACGCTCCATAAAGAATGGAGGAAAAACCCTGTTTCTAAAAATGTCCATGTATATGTGAACTGGGGATGAACGTCTCACAAACCAAATCCAAATCTAGGTCGCTCATTTCTTAATGCTTGCAAATAAGGCCTCTGAATGCAGACTAAATTAGCGCCGTAACATATGTAGCTACTGGCAATACTCAATGAAGCAACCCTGGGCTCTTGGCCATTTTCAGAAGTGGGTTTAGAGTTAAATTGCACAATATGTGAAATGACTGACTTGTGATGAAAAACTGAAAACAAAATTAACAACATTTGTTCGTTACATAGACAATATAATCCTTCAATATATGTTTGCCGATGCAAATTACCGTCATACAGTATTAGCATATTTATTGAGACAAAATTGGCTCATGTATTAGTCGTTGCATTTGTGATTATTCTTAGGGCTGAAACGCAGCATTGGAAAGTGGCAAGACGTGACAGACTGAAAACTTGTCCTTGAATGTTGTTGGTGGCCTCTAAACTGTCTTCCATTGTGCTTCAAGACCTGTGTAAACACAGATTGGGTGTCCGGTGTCTAGAGCTCAAAGACTGAGGATTCTTGCTCGCAAATAGATCTTGTCGCTGCCATTCACAGTCATGCACCTATCATTAATATGACTGAGCCGAAACATTACATGCAAAACAATATCCGATTAGTTGCAAAAGGCCATACTGTTCTTTATCCATCAATCCGAAACTCTCACCAAATCCAATCCGAGGGGAAAGCGGACCAAGCTTTGGCTGCTTGCTGTTGAGAGTAATTTCTTAGAAGGGAAGCCACTCATTCCCTGCGTGCCCTCTGATTAAGACAGCCTGGTTTAAAAGCCTTTTTTTCAAACCGGCAGCCTCGCCGGATGTTCGAAGGTTCATGGCAGGACTTTCTCTGAGAATGTTTTTACATAAAAGCTGATGCATGTCATGCAGCGCCAAGCGAAACACTAGACCTTTGTCCTTCAGGCTATTGAAGCTTTCCTAGAAAACAAGTGACTTAGAGAGTAAAAGTTAGATCTGTTTGCTACCAATAAACAGTAGACAATGATGTTTCTCTTCCGGAAGTTTTGACATTTCCGACATCAGACAGAGAACCCAATCAATACCAGAAATATTCTTCTTTTGTATTTTATGTTCATTCAGGAAACGAATCATTTGTACATATCCGAGCTGCAAAAGTAAACTCTCGTTTTCTATAACTATATCTCAAGTGAAGCCTTCCTTTGAGCGCCTGTTGCTCGTGCCATTGAGTTGTGGTGTTAAGGCAAGGCGCTTGGGTCGGCGGGATAAGTGTGAAATGTTCCGGCCGTCATGTGTCCACGTGATTTTACATGTGTGAGCCTTGTTATCTGAGTACGTGCTCTCGCCACTCAACCTTGAGCTTCTTGTGAGGAGTCACGTGACGCAGCAGAAGAGTGACTCACTCATTAGATTTATTCACGGTTTGTGTCGGCAGTTTAATTGACCGTACTTCACTGGATGGAAACGCATTTTAATCAACTTTTGTATTCATGTTGGGTCAGGTTATTCTCCATTACATTTCGTATGGTCTGTTAAGAATAAATGAGAAAATATACGTCCCATGCTTGACCCTCTTCTGTTCATTGGCTCTCATGTTGTTCTCCTGAAGGTTTGCCGTTCTCATTAAACGGAAGTGTTTGGAGAGTTGGCATGTAGGAACACGTACAAACTCGTACATTTGTGAAGTTATTGGTCAGGTCTACTCAGACCAAAAATTCTGAATCGCTTACTGACCAGTGTTGAGAATAGCGTGCGAGGCCAAGCTGTACACGCCTACTCTGGTTCAGAAGTAGTTAAACAGGTTCAGGTTGCCTTCATTGTGAGCTTCCAAGACAATGAGTCTAATGACATTAAACTAAGTAACACGTTTTATTGGCAAAGTGCAGGTTGGCCATGTGTTTTCATAACTTTTTAGATGTGTGTTTCAAACTCAAGTGTGCATAATCATTGGAGATGAGTCAAGTGCAAGAACTAATGAGCTCGACAAAAAGGGGCTTTCAGTGTGACTGCATAATAAGAACAAACAAGGAAATCAATGGAAGTAGTTGTCCTTCTTTCTGCTTTGTCCCATCGCTTGAGGGCCCTTAAGCTGCTGCGGGTAGAAGTGAGTGGCACCTTCCTTCTGCTTCTTTTTTTGTATTGACTCACAACTGCTTGTCGAAGAGAAAGCGTCTCTTAACGAAGCGCACCGACACGCAATTCTTCAACGCGGCAAGAAAGATGAGCAGTTGCACGGCTTAACGACTGCAGCTCAGTCATTACCTAAATCACTTTATTGTCAGACTTAAAGTCTAATTGCACAGGAAACTGAACAAAACTACAAGAAATACATTACCGTCTGAGATTCTGTGTGACTTTATGAACAGTTCACATTTCATTTTGCCTCTTTTTCTGCTTGAGCTAAAATGGGAGGTCGTTTCAGGGGCCCCTCATTGGTCCATTTAGTTTCGAGAGACTGCAGACACTCGACATAGATCCATAATCGGGCTCGGTTAGATTTGAATAATTCTAATGAGGTCAGAACCTGCTCCATTTCTGCAGGTCTTGGGTCTGATAATGTGAGATTTTGAGACACAAAAGTCTTGGACAAACGAGAAAAAATAAATTAATGAGGTTGCCAAGCGTGTCAGAGGATCACTTAAATTATTCGAATTCCTCCAGACAGGGATGAATATTTGGACCAAGTTTAATGGCAACCCGTCTGACATCCAACCAGACAGTTAAGTCAAAACACCAGATGTCAGCCTCATAATGGCACCATGGGAAAAGTCAGGTTTTCCCCAGAGGCTTTTAAGATTTACCCATGTATGTCAACTTTCATGAGGCACCCAGTTGTTGTTGAGATATTTTAGTCTGAGTGAAAGTGGAGAATAACACTCTCATTCCTTAAAACTTCACAAGAAGTATTACGACACTGTTAACAGCTGATTTAAAATTCTAAAGTCGTGGATAAAGCCAGACTCCTCAGGTCCTCATGCATAATGGGCAAAATGTTTGTGTCTGTGTCGCTTAGCCGAGTTGAAACTAAGGTTGTGTGAAAGTGGAAAGCGTCCAGAAGCTCAAAAGCAGATGTACCGTGTGAACATTTTCAAAGCTCCTAGCGTGTGGGAGTAGAAACGTTAGCATCTTCACGCACCTCTGTGCTGAGTAAGCGATCACGCACTTGGAAAGTTTATTAATAGCAACACTTGGGCTTCACACATGTATTATTCAAAATAGTTTTGTATTGCTCCTGATTGGTTGTGGCCCTGCTAGAAACTCCAACTCCTTCATTTTGGAGTTGGGGATCACAATTGCTTTCTCCTCTAATTTGCATTTGCTTCAAACTAAGAACCTATGCTGGCTGCATGTCGGCGACATTGGCAGAAGACCCCTGCAGTCGCTGCCAATACCCGATCCCCCCACCCCTCCATTTCCCAAAGCCTGCACGGGGGTTTAGTCATCACCAAGAGTGCCTTGTTGTTAGCACTTACTCTAAACACATTTACCTGCTTATCTTATTTCCCAGGTGTCAGCTGGAAAGCATGTCAGTAATTGAGGGGAGTAACCTGCCACTTGAGGTGTTCCTCATTCATTTAGTTAATTGCATTGTCCTCATTGGAAGGGGGTGTCCCTATGTAAAAGAGAACATGACAGGACTGTAATCAGACCTCAATTCGGAACATGTACCTCTGATAAAAGGGAAGTACGACTGCAAATTAAACAAGTCGTCATATTAAGGGACTAATTGCCAAGAACAATGAACTGTCAGCGTTTTGTCTGGTCCTTCTTGTTTTCGATACATTGCAGGAACCAAAATTAATCTCCAAGAAACTTGTCTTAAAGGGGAACTGCTGATTTTTACAACCTGAATCTTATTTCTGGCATAAAATACGATCGTTCACTCACCCATATAACTTTGGTGTTATTTGGTGTCAGATAGTTTTGTCTATGTATATCCATATAGTGGGAGTGATTGGGGCACCAAAACGCAGCCTCTAAATAACACACTATCAACTGCAAAACTTGTTAATTTCACCAATATTTTATCCTGTTGAATTTCACGGCAGATAATGCGTTATTTAGAGGCTGCATTTCGGTGCCCCAGTCGCTCCCATTTTATGGATATACGCGGATCTAAATATCTGACAGACGACACCTAATAACCCAAAAGTTATGGGTGAGTAAACGGTCATATTTTATGCCAGAAATAAGGTGAAGGTTGTGATCTTTAAAGGCTTTGATCCAACTAAATTTCTTCTATTGTAAAAATGTTTTGTTGACCAGCCAGCAGCCCAGATATCCACCCTGTCCTGCTTTTTATTTTGTGTATAATAAAGACAATCTAAATTACTCAAACAGATCCAGTCTTTTCTATATCATCACCTGTCTTTATTTCAGAGGGTGGTCTACCAGGGCGTTTTTTGCTAAAGATCGGTTCTTTTGTCCTTTTTAAACTATGAGTCCTCTCACAACTTATCATTCTTAGCCCTAAACCCTACCATCTGATATGCAAAAGGCCATTATCTCTTCTTATAGAACAGTAGGTTATTAAGAAAGTTCAGAGATAGAGAGAGGAGATTGGGCTGGATGGATGGATCAACAAAACATCTGACGTGCCAGATTCTGTCTCTGTCTGTCAGTCTGTAAGTCTTTAAACCATGCCTGTAATTATTTATTTAAACTAAACCAAAGATGTTTTTGCCTGGACTTTGACATATCAAATAAGGAAAACGCTGCACTCTGGCAAAGATGATAGTCTCAGTTTAATCTTGCTTCACGACCTCTAGTTCGTTGTGTAAGTTTCTCTTCAGCCCCTCCGCTACTGTTGCCTCTGCTCTGTGCCTCCGGTTTGAGGTGAAGACTTGTAAAAAGCGTTACCGCCGTGCCCCCGCTGACCGCTCGCCAGAGCTGATTATTACATTTGTATAAAGCCATCGATTTTCCCGCAGAATCTGAGGTTTATAGAGAAGAACCAGAGGTCGGCTCGCACTGACAAGAGAGAGGATCATGTTCAGTTGAACCAGAAAATCAATGCGAAGCATGGTGGAGATGGAACTTTCTGTGGGAAGTTAGAAAGTTGTGGTATTGCAGCGTTACAGTGATTTTATCCGGAGCATATGTGGAGTGTTTGCCTGAAAGCCTCAGCGAAGATTTAACCAGCAGAGGCTCGTTCAAACCAAGCAACGAGACGCATTTATTCTGTCTTCTGTTTCCCAAAAGTCTGCTTTTTCATTATTTCGACGCGCTTTGTGTTGTTTTAAAAATGTTTTTTTTTTCCTTTTTATTTTGGTCTTCACAGGTTACAAGTATTCTTCCTTTATCCAAATGTCAGCTTCTAGTCAGTTCATGTAAGGGAGTACAAATGGCAGACACTGTGGGACTACAAATGACAGGCTTCAGAGGGGAAGAAGTCAACCAAGAGTCGGCAGGTCACCGAATGAAACGGCAAACGAGATGACAGAGATGCCCTCACAACGAGAGAACAAGGGGAGGGAGAAAGAGAGAAAGAGAGATGAGCGGGAGGGCTGGGGAGGAGGGGTGGAAGCGAGTGAAGTGCGCACACACACAGAGAAAACACGATGCTTCCCTGCGTCACGGTGTGATGGACGGCACCCACCGACTAATAAATCAGAGGCGGTGAAAAGGCAGGATGCTGAGAAGGGTATTTGGAGCGACGCTATCCTGCGCGCTGGGTTTACAGAGAGAGGAGAGGAGAGGAGACGTGTCAGGAATGTGGGAGCAGATGCTCGCACACATAGGAAAGGGGGAAAAAAAAGCGAAAGAGAGACGAGCCTGGCCTAATTTGGCCCGCCTGATGAAAAATGGACAGGAAAGTGCTTACTTGGCTTGCCCTTCCCTCCAGTCCAGCCGCTGCTCCTCCTCATTTCCTCCTCCTCCCCGCTCACCCCAACCCTTCATACCCTCCATGCCCTTTCAGCCCCCTCTGTCTCTGCTCGATTCCCACACTTTGATCTCCGTTATCTTCTCACTTTCGCACAAATACAGACATCTCTGCACCTTATAGATCCAGACAAATACACCTGTAGTCTCATTTTGTTCTAGTTTAAAAATATAGGCTGATAACTGAGGGTAACTGCGTGCTTTGGTTGTGGAGGAAACTCTGCAGCAGTGCTAAGAAATGCTGACGTTAAAGTGTCTGACTGATGAAGGGATAAAGGACCTTCTAGAGGCGCTTCTTCTTGTACTTTCTGGCTGAAACAGCTACCTAAGGTCCCAGTAGTCTGGTACAGGGGGTAAGAGGGGTTACTCCTCTCCCACTTGCTTCACCGAGTCCACATGACAGCCCAGGAGGTCGCTGGATTTCTTTATCAGTCTGTCCAGTCTTCTCTTGCCCCTCTCTGTGATTCCATCACGCCAGCGGCGTAGAAGGTTGCTGATGCAACCACTGTGACATGAAAAGTGTCGCATTTTGTCCCTCAAGCCTCAGACTACACGATTACTTCTAAAACGCTACCAGATTTTAAATCAGACTGCATCACACAGGCAAGGAGAAACTAATCTCGACCATGCACGCATTACATGCAATCACAGCACGACGACACACTACAGGATTATCATATCATCATGGCACGATCAGATTGGGGGGGGGGGGGGGGGCAGTGAATGCTAAACCTCATGTAATCTCACTGTCTAGGTGGATTTAAATGAGCATGGTTGGGGAATAGAAGGTAACAGTTTCTGTCGATAGTAGCTTGCTAAGGCTAATGTTAGCCTCAGGGGCTGGAAGGTTTACCATTGCTTTAAATCAGCGTGGAGCAGAACGTGGTTGGGGAATTGAAGGTGCAATTTCTTTTAGAAGGTATCAGTTTCTGTCAACAGTAGCATGCTTGCTAATGCTAATGTTAGCCTCAGGGGCTAGAAGTTTTACCGTTGCTTGTCCAGATTTTGAATCCCAGCTGTCAGATAGGATTGATACTAATTGGGGAGGCGCAGATGAGTCTGCAACCAGTTCTATAAGACTGGATCTGTAAGCATCTCACATTACCAGATAATCTGAGGTAGGGCAAACCTCTGTACCAAGCTAAATCCAGGCTGGATTTCTTTGGGAATGTTGAATTGGGGTGAATAATCTCCCAAAACTACTACGGTCTGAGAAATTGACTAATCTGGAACATGTTTAACAATCTACTGGTTGTGCTGATAATTCTAAGTAAATACTGTGAAAGCTTGTTTCACTACTGCCGTGTCCACTGACTTGACTGACTTGACATGTGTTTCATGGGTTTATGTTCTTTTTATGTTCCCTCGCTACACGTCTCTAAATGGCCGCTCCAAGCTGCTTCGCTGACAACCTTTACGACACTTTATAATGATGACGGATGAGCAGCCATTCCAGATAATTCACAGGTTTACAAGTACAAATTCTAAATTGGTAATAATACATAATGTAATGAGGGTTAATGAGGTCACAGTGTGGTGCTGTTGGACAACCTCCTCAACGTGACAGAATGAGTGGAAAGTCTTCTTTTCTTTTTAATTGACCGGTGTGAAGAATTATGGAGCAGGCAGAGGTCATATGCTTCATATACTAACAAGGAGTGGAGTGATTGAGATTTATTAAGCGGGACCATGTGGACGCATGACTTTGTGAGGGAGAGTTTGATGCTTTGTGTCTTTCAAGTTTTTACGATCCAGACGTCCTCTGGTTATATTGTGTTTACACCTCCTTTCACCACCTCCTCACCTCTCCCGCCATTCGCCCTCTTCTCAGTGGACAGGCTGCCCGTCAAGGCGTTAATCTAATTAGCGCAGCGTCCGTCCCATCACCCGGCTATCATTGCTCTCTGATCCGGCTGTTGGCTTGGGTATCCCAGAGGCCTTGGCGTCGTATCTAATGCTGATCACATGCACGTGATCGTTGACAATTGAGTAAAGAGCCCTTTCCCCTCTTGAACAGCCTTCTCTTATCTCTTTGGGCCAGTTGTTCAAAATAAGTAATCTGGATAAAAATTATCCGGATTTGGAAATCCCATTTCTTGCTATCCAGGATCAGGTAATCCGTCTTACTTTTATGCCGGTTTTTCAAAGCAACATTGGATTGGATCATCCTGATCCAGATACACAGTTTTTGAGTTTACCAAATCCGGATTGCCAGTGCTTTAAAGGGGAAAACATAACACAACGTGAGCTACCGGCAATGTAAAGAACAGGTAAAACAGCCAACATGCTTTTTATTTTGAGACAAAACACAAAAATAAGATAAACATCCGCTTCTATATTATGTTTTTTTATGATCACTCAGCTGAGCAACAACAAATAAATACATCAACATCCAACTTGTGGGTAATGCTGACCTCATCATCACTAACTGCGTTGTGAAGTGGCCTGGGTCTGTCCATGATGCACGTATCCTGCGGGAGAGTGCTTTATACAGAGAGCTCCAGACCAACCGACCGGATGGCATAATATTAGGAGACAGTGCCTATCCACTCTTACCATGGCTGATGACTCCTTTTTTTGCAGCAACCACACCTGCGCAGGCGCTTTAACAATGCTCATTGCAAAACAAGATGTGCAATTGAGCGTTTAAATGGAGTTCTGAAGAGACGCTTTGCATGCCTTAACTACTTGCGAGTGGAACCACAGGGAGCATGCAACATAATACTTGCATGTATTGTCCTGCACAACATCGCTACCAGGCGCAATGTCCCTCTCTGTGATGATGTTTGTGATGTACCTGGGCCCGCTGAAGAACCAGACCAACCTCTGGCGTTCTGTCAGGATGAGGGACTGACTGGACGTGTAGCGAGGGACGCAATTGTTAGAAATTATTTTTGACAGGGTCATCTCTGATGAATGTTTTTCAATTAATATGCAGTGATGAATCACAGAAATACCGAATATATTATTTTTGTTTGTTATTCAAATCTGTTTGGGGAAATCCGTTTATGTCTTGGGGACAAGATCATTTTTATTTTATTTTTACTTTACTATACTGAAAGGGGTAATTGGTAGACTATGTCTACTTTATGTACTTTATCACTAACAACAAACAACAACAAATCAAGTGCAGAATATAAATAAAAGTGTATACACAAAATGATACAAATTTATCATTTGACCAATTGTACAGTTTTGCTACATTTTCTTCCTGAAATCCACCTTGAAATCCTACCCCCTGTTGGGATCAGGATAATCCTGCTTTTTTGGATCAAAGTTATCCACATCCTACTGAAATGCTTTGAACAACACAAATTGAAGGTTTGATCCGGATTCAAACTAGGATTGGATTACATGATCTAATCCGATTTCAGAATCCGTCTTTCCCTTTTGAACAACCCATTTTCAAGATTTGATCCAATCCGATAACCAAAATCCAATCAGATTACCTTTGAACAACTGGCCCTTGATGTTAAATGAAAGCTCGACGTAATAAAAGGATCTTATGTTGGAGTTTACTGTATTTTAGAGCTGTCTCTGTCCTTGTTACTAAGCAGCCACGCTGTCTCGTTTCTACATTGCACGTGACAGATTGTTCACAGGTATAATGGGGAAGAAGTGTTCTGTAGTAGGGGATGAATAATGCAAGTGAAGGAAAGGATGAATGTGGAGGTTTTCAAGCTGGTCTGCACTTGAGGTTGAAGAGACGGTGAGCTGAGTAGGCATAAGGAGGGAAGATGGGATGAATGGATGTACAGATATACTGGGGAGGTAAAGCAGGAGGATTAATGGAGGAGTTGGGCGGTCAGTAGGACAAAGCGCTGACTGGGTTAACCGGGTATTTGTAAGCTTGACAGTCATTTGGGAGAGTGGTAGTGGCGTGGTGTCATGGCATTTTAATTCTCTTATATTTTTTAACCAAATGTTTCATGTGTGTTGTTGTAGAGCTGTTTGAGGGACCAAGATAGCGTTGGTCGCCTTGACAAAAAAAAAAGAGAAGAAAACATTTGTACGAGCTTAAATTATAGAAAACAAGGCAATTATTCTACACACATGGTGAGGCTGTATTCAGGCACAGCGGTGCTCTGAGCTGAATGCTAACAATCAAATATTAAACGAGAATTATGTTTACCATGTTCACCGGCTTGGCTTAGCGTGATACAACATGTGCCGAGCTGCACAATAACGCAAAACTGGTCATTTAAAACCAAAAGCAATTTGGATTCATCCTCTGATAACCATGAACCAAGGTACAAAATTGTGCAAATGCAAATCTATTCAGTGCAGAAGCCAAAAATGTCAACCTGCTTGCGTCACCAGGGGAAATGTCAGGGCATCAACTTGACTTTTTATAATCATGTGCCAAATTAAGGTGAAATATCAAGAGTCATTTCATAGTGCTGCTTCTTTGGAGTCTTGCAGGCCTGTGGAGAAACTTAAAATAAGTTTTAGGAGGAGTCTATCTATGAGAAACGGTGATTGTGTATCTGTGTTATGAGTCCAAAAATCGTACCCCGAGCCTAGAAATGTAAAGATTACGCATCCATTGATAGATATACCCATGATACACTGCTGCAGTTGTGTCGTTTCAACCATGAGCTCTATGCCAGTCAAGCAAATAACAGGTCCACACTGGCTCTATGCTAATAACCTCCAGAGGCGATTTTCTGTTTTTGACCTGCCACAGCAGACCACCATTGTTATGGCGTTGATTGCTTGATTTTGTGAGTGTGTATGTGTGTGTACATGGGGATGCACACTGTGGGCAGATTGCAATGATTTCACAGTGAGCCATTACTTACAGTGTGCCTGTGATGTATCAAACAGAAATTCATTCTCCTTTTTCTTTTTCCTTTTTTTTCCCCCCGCACACACACCGAGGATCACACAGAGCAAGTGTCCTGATCGTCCATCTCGACTTGACACCCCCCAGAACAGTGATGTTTTCCTTTTGGTGCCGGCTATATTTCTCTGACTGATAGCGGTCGCTCTCCTCGCCGTGCTCCTCCTCTCCTCTCACTCCATCAACCTCTTCCACTTCTTCTTCCTATTCATCTCTGTCAGGCTTGATCTCTCTTTCTCCTCTGCTATCTTTTTTTTTTCCCACCCAGTCTCTTATATTGAAGGATGACACTTAAAGGAGACCTTTAATCACGGTGACGGCTATGGGGGAGAAATGTAAATACACATTCTTAAACACGATGGCTAAATGCCAGGTCTTGGCGTGAAGAGCTCCTTGCTACGTCCGCCACTTTGCACTGACAAACACAAGAGGGAAATGCATAAAAGAGGAGGCAGAGGAGGCAATTTCTTCACCCACGGCCCCATCAATAGTCCGTGTCACTTTCCAAATAAAGAGGAGCTCACTTCGTCTTGAGTTTCTTGCTGGTACTGTGCTATCGCCGCCGCTGTTCCCTTCACCACTGCACGGCGTGCGTAGAATTCATCAGGGCCGCCTGTTCAAACCAACTCTCCGTGACCTCACATGGCTTTTATTTTTATTTTTACCAAAATACAAATAGGCGTGCAGCTAATTGCGTAAGACAGATGTGCAGTTTGGCACTTTTTAAACATGCAAGGGAGTCTCTTGTTTGTCTGCTTTGTCTAGGTGTTTGATTTGTGAAGGGCACATTAAAAATAGAGGCTGCCTCAACAAATAAACTGTCTAAATATGTGCTAAACAAATCTAGCAGAAAGCGACGAGTCAAAGGAGCATTTAGTGAGATTTAATAATTGGCCTTGTCTGGAAGCCAGTCCGACATCCCACACTGGCAAAAGTTTTGCAACACAAAGCTGGCCTGGAGTCGCCTCCTTGGGGACCGATTATGCTCTTGTAAAGGTCTGTGTTATCACTGCAGATACACCAGGCTTTAAAGGGCCCCTATCAGCCCAAATTAAAAACATGTTCATAATAGAGGCTCTTATGCATAAAAGCCTGGGGCCTTTACTCAAAGCGGTCCAGTTGGGGAACCTCTCCTCAAGCAAAGGTCAGGATAACCAATTCTAGCCCATAGGAATCCTGGCCAGCAATTTTGAAGATCAGGTCTTCAAAAGCATTTGGAAGAGGACTATCTTAAAGGGGAATTACTGTTTTTTACAACCTGGACCTGGTTTCTGGTATGAAATATGGTTGTTTACTCACACATATAACTTTTGTGTAATTTGTAGTTGTTCGGGAGATAGTTAGATCTGCGTATATCCATATAGTGGGACTGACTGGGGCACTGAAACACAGCCTCTAAATAACACATTATCTGGTGCCAAACCCGTTCATTTCACCAATACTTTGTTATCATATGCTAGTGCTATTCCCTGTTGCGTCCACAGTTACCTGCTATCATCATCCAAGGTTTGTAGATTGACCTACAGACCCTGGATGATGTCTTCTGGTCTGGACGATGTCGTCTATGAGCACCGCACGCACCCATGGTCGGATTGTTTACCTGTAATTTGCTGCTGCTATGGTTCATCCACAACCTCAGAATCAGAAAATTATAGCCATGTTGCAAAAAACTCGCAGTAGCAAATTACAGGTAACCAAGCCGACCATCACAGGTGCACACTGCGCTCAGAGATGACATCTTCCAGGTCAGAAGACACTATCGGACTGACCTACAAACCCTGGATGATGATACCAGACTCAGCGGAAAATAGCACTAGCGTACGATAACAAAATATTGATGAATGAATGAGTTATGCAGCAGATAATGCGTTATTTAGAGGATGCATTTCGGTGCCCCAATCACTCCCACTGCATGGATATACACTGATCTCCCAAACGACTACAAATTACACCAAACTTATATGGGTGAGTAAACGACTGTATTTATTGTGCTCCAGGTTGTTTAAAAAAAGTAGCTCCTTTTTAAAGCGCCCCCACACTTAATTTTGCAACACTATAAACCAAGCTACAGTTTGAATGGTACAGTTAACATGAAAGCGGACATCAGATGTGCGTTTCTGCTGTAGAGCTAGGGACTGGTCCAATGGGATCTTTGCAGTTTTGTGCCACTTCGACGTTGCCTGGGAGGTTGCTGCTTGGTTTTGATTCAGTAACAATCAAACTTCAGTCGACTGTAGTTGTGTAGGAGTTGTATCAATTACTCTATGCAGAAAAACCTCTGTCAAATCAAATGAAGAAGCACTTTTTTAAATAATACTTCAATGATATACACGTATACTGTCAGCTTAGCTTGAGTTTTTTTGGTTAATCCCATTCACATCTCAACAGGCTCAATGAATTTCATAGTTCACATCTTAACTGAACAGCTGCACCAGAATCAAAGTCCCAGTCTGGTTGGTGTGGTGTTTGGGTCACTGAGACTGCAGCCTGGGTCCGAATCCAAACTACTTTATTTAATATATTGTGAGGTTAGGTTTGTGGTGTTTTGTTAGTTACAGTCCAGAAAAAGGATGGTGGTTGAATCCCGAATCCTTTATTTACATATTCTGTGTTCCCCTCAAAGTCTGTGTGTGTAGCAATGTTTGGATAAGTACGGGAATAAGCACTTAATATTCCAGAGAGAGATTATTACGTGTCCAAGTGGATTTTATTTTAACAAGAGATTCTCTTCATAAAGCTCCTTAAAGTAGATATTGAGGATAATTGGGTAGCACTCCCCAACCATCTCTGTGATGTGATGGTGTCTGCTGAGTTAATCCTTTATCCCAGAGGTTCACCATCAAGGCTACAGGGTATAATCCTTTTTGTGGAGAGAGGCCGCCCCACAGGAGGCATGGGAAAGTAGCTTTATTTCTGTTTTAATTTTTTTTTAATTTATGATGAAGGAAGCGGCATGCAGGGCGCCGAACAGAGAGATAATAATGAGTCAGGGAGAAGGGGAAAAAAGACAAATTGTTTATGCGTCTAACGGAAGAGTCTAGCGATTTTGCATATTTTGTGTTGTGTGGTCTGTGGAATCAGCAATAAATTGATCCAATTTACACTTATTGTCTTTTTAGCGCAGACAAATAAGACAGTATATCAGGCTGCAGAGCATGTGACAAGATGTGTTAGAGCGCTAATGGTTTGCATGGATAATGTGGGAAATATGAATCATCTTAGAATTACAAAATAGAGCTGATGACGCTGTTTTGCAGATTTTATTTGGGGGGGTGTTAAGAAAAGTAGCAAATGAATGAAAATGCTGATCTGACTTTGCCACGAATTTGAATTAGATTCATTTGGAGTGACACTGAACCAATATCCAGTAGTTGCAGAGGCATTTTACTTATAGTTGCGTATTATCTCTAGTGGAAAAAGTCAGAGGATCAAGATGAATAAAATGAACAGCCGGAATATTTCCTAGGATATCTTTAGAGATGTGTGTCTAATAGTCAGGCACCGGTGGGTCTCCGCCTAACAGCCGGGGTCAGGCAGCCTGGGATGGGTGAGATTTACACCTTGATTTTTATTGTACTATTAAGCCGCCTCGGGTCCCCCATTTCAGTCACGGGCCTGACCTTAATACATTTACGGCACCTCCTACAGAGCATGAGGAGGACGCTTGTCCATTAGCTGTTTGACAAGCTTATTTGAGATTTGACACACTTCGGGTGACGCTTTATGGCGAGTCAGGCCTCCTTCTCCTTGTCCGACGCGGACCACAGCTGCATAACAAAGCCCCTCGCCGCCATTAAGACGGGAAAGGAAGAACGTATAAATGACAGATCGAGGGACAACAAGGGAGAGGGTGTTATTTACAAGTTTATGTGTATAATGAATACCGCATATACAAGCATTTTTCACTTGGATAACCCTTCAACCCTCTGTCGTCTCTTATTTACTCAAAGCATTCATGAATGGACAACACAGGCGGCAGCTTTTGACAAGGACCCATTAAAAATGTGTGGGAGCTGTGTATCCACATGGCAGCCTGCGTCCCTCTTGAGTGTTTAATAATGTGAATTTATTACAGTGCTCTCCATTTTCCCTTAAAGTGAGTGTATTTTCTTTGAGTAAACAGACGTGCAAACAATAGTTAAGAAAAAAAGGCAGTGCTGATTTATAAAATCAACACTGAATGAATATTCCACTAACAGAAAAGCATAATGTGTGTAAGTGAATGAATAAAAACAGACTAATGCCATCGTAATGTAAAAGTTTATTTGAGGCACAAAATAGTGGGGTTAAAATCCAAGACAGAAAATTTCTAATAGGGCGTCTGACCTGGAGAATGCATCAGAGTTCTCATGTCCCCATGATGAAGCTGACCAAATCTCCTCAAACAAAAGATGGTAACTGAGCAAATGGCGCGCTTGTGTCCGGCCAGGCCGACGCTGGAGCTCGGACCGGCGCGCTAATCTCGTCATTGTCTCCAAATGCAGAGTGGCTTTTGAAAGGCGTTTTATCTAGCACAGCCCAGTATATTTGCCCGAGTTAATATGACGTCGGATTACTGTAGAACAAAATGTCTCCCGTGTCTCCACACTGGCAGCTCGACGGTCAGCTGGATTTTCAGATGCTGCTCTTTTTATGGGTGAGGGGGCCATTTAACAACAATGGCATGAGGAGAAGATTTAACTTTTACCAGAACATATTCAGCTTCTGAAATGTTTGAGGAAAGTGTGCCAAATTAGCCAAAGGAAGTTTGTGTTTGTGGTGAACCCGGACAACTATTACTGCATCACTTGATTGATTAAGTAACATGATTTCCTGCGGGGAATTATGGATGCTGGTATGACATGTACATGTGAGAGGAGAAGTAAATGTCACACCAAGTCTGAAAATAAGTGTATTATGCCTGTGTGTTTGGATTTGACTGAGGTATGACTCGGAGAAGGAATAGAGTCTAAAACATGTCCTGCTGTTGGTTTCCACATTCTAGTAAGCTTGTAAGTAAGTAAAAGTAAGTAACTACACAAGTAAGTAAAAGTGCGTAATTAAAAATGAGTAACTACATAAGTGTGTAAGTAAGTGCGTAAGTCAAAGTACGTAAGTGCGTAAGTCAAAGTGTGTGTGTAAGTAAAAGTGCGTAAGTAACTACATAAGTGTGTAAGTAAGTGCGTAAGTCAAAGTACGTAAGTGCGTAAGTAAAAGTGTGTAAGTGTGCAAGTAAAAGTGCGTAAGTAACTACATAAGTGCGTGAGTAAAAGTGCGTAAGTAACTACATAAGTGTGTAAGTAAGTGCGTAAGTAACAGTGTGTAAGTAACTACATAAGTACGTAAGTAAAAGTGCGTAAGTAAAAGTGCGTAAGTAACTACATAAGTGCGTAAGTAAAAGTGCGTAAGTAAAAGTGCGTAAGTAACTACATAAGTGCGTAAGTAAAAGTGCGTAAGTAACTACATTAGTGCGTAAGTAAAAGTAAGTCAGTAAAAGTGCGTACTCCAGGCCAGAAGGTGGCGGTGGTACGCCTGTGACGCGGTTTTGCAACTGCCAATCTAAACCAATAGAATGAAGCAGCAGCAGAAGAGAAAAAGCAATGTGTGCGAGAAAATGTCGGAGTCAGTTTTAATTATGTCTACAATTACATTTCTGCTAAAATTAACGTATTATTATATAACTTGTATAGAATATTTACCTCAGTACCAGGTGAGGACCAGACTGTGTCTCTGCTGATTCCTGGGTGTGATGAACTTGGTGATCAATTGGCCCCAACCTCCTGAAGTCTGATCCAGGCATTATTAGTATTATAATATCAGTCGACTGAGGCATTGTCCAAGAATCCAGACAGCATCCAGAGAATGATTAAATGACTAATTAAATTAGAATAAGACAACGTGCAATTCAGCCAGTCGATATGACCGGGCAGGACAATTCACAAGCTGTACTCACCACACCACAGGGAGAAGCGGTTGCCAGCATGCGGCGTCTGCACACATACTGCGCGTTTGGAGTGAAAGGCGGCCGAGCTGCTCGAGGATCTGGAGGCGATGAATGCAAGGCTGAGGAGTGAATAAGGGGGCTTTGGGATAATGGCTCAGAGTCAAGCAATATTTGACTGTTGCAGAGGTAATCCTCCGCTCCTATTCCCCCTGCCTGGAGGTGATAATGGCTTTGCACTGCTGCTGGGCTGCACGTGCAACTGGGATGAGACGCTGGCACCGTGTCATGAGGCCCTGCCAAAAAAATAAAGCATTAAGCAGTATCTGTCGCAAAGTAAAGAGCCGCCCTGTGTATCTGAATGCATTTATCTTAATTTCATTGTCTCTAAATCCGTAAAGTTGTTTTAAATCAGACTAAGAGGCAAAATCAGGCTTCTGAGTTTGCAGTTTGTGTGCTTACTAATCCCCAGGGAGATGTTTATTGCACATAGTAAAGGTCAGGTTTCGCTTAAAGGCTCAGCCTCTCAGCCAAATGTAAAGCAGAATAGACTGAAGGGAGTCGGGTAAACTGATCGCAGATGTCAGATATTGATTTTTCTTCTTCAAAAATACCCCCATGCCTCTATTTTGAAAGTTTATTTAACTGCTGTCACCTGCTTGACATTTTAATACCCCGAGGTTGAATTATTGCTTTGCTAACGAAGCTAAACAATAAAAACAAAACCTCAGAAGACGGGTAAACAGTTTCCATGAAGGACAGGTCTATAATTCAACGTATTCCAAAGGCCTCTCACAAACGGGGCCCTTACAGCAGGAAAAAGGGGCCACAGTGCTTTCCAGTCGGCCGGTGATACTCCAAATTTAAAATGAAATCAAAGGTCGCACTCCTATTTAACATTCAGTCATTATTTCTGTGCATATTTTGCGTCCCTCCCGAGACAAAGTGACAGATTTCGCACCAGATTGGGACGCTGCACAGAGCACAGTCATTATATCCAATGGAGACGGCCGCGGCAGCTCTGATAATGACAGGAGACGTCGGCGTTATGTAACTCCGCTCGTACAGCCCACCGGGACTTGAGGAAAGAATCTAAAGCGTACTTGAGAAGATATTTTCATTTGCCCCGTTTCATTGTGATTTGCAGCATCCTCATTAGCTGCTGTGTAGGATTACGTGGCGTCTTATTGTGCACTCTTGCGCATTTGGTCTTTTGAGACTGTAAGTCGGGGGCTGTTCTTCTTTCCTTCTCACCAAGCATGTTGAGTTCAGGTTCTCTTGATCCCAGTTGTTATCTACTTCTAAAAAAAAAAAAACATTGTTAAAGGCACTCTATATATCTCTCAGTCTGTAACACACAGAAGGTCCCTGCAGGGTACAACTTGGATGTGTTGACAGTGCACATTCATCATCAACCAACAAAAGATGGGCTGACCAATCAGCACCGGCTCGTCCACACAGCCCATGAGACCTACCTACCCATAAGATCCATTGTCTCAACACAATATGCACTTCCTCCTCAAGTGGCTGCCTCTAGTTTTGGTCTCTATAGCTATTTTCCCCATGCATGTTTGTGTTATGTAACTTAACTGGATGTAAATTGCAGAGTCTTGAAGCTGTGCATCATTTAGGGAATATGGCTGCTTTGCAAGTTGTCCATTAAACGGGTGTGAAGCTAATTCGGCGAGCTGTGGCAAAAACCTTTAGAGACATGGAGTGGGCGGTTACCAAGCTGAACTAATCTCAATGAGGTGAGGTGACAGAAAATAGGAGCTACTGATAGAGCTGATTGACTTCCCCAACAGAAACAAGGCTTTGGTTCCTGTCACTAACCTCGCCGTGCTGATAGCGGCCTTGGAGCTTCAGGTGGAACGTTGGAGCCACAGGCATCAGTCTGTGCCCAGGGAGACCTACACAATATTAGGGAGATGGTCATAATGTAATGCCTGATCGGTGTGCAGTACTCATATGAGCTGGACCTGCCAAAGCACATTTCTGATTGCCACCCCTCGAATTCATAGCACATCTCTGGTTTTGACAGTCGGCGGCGGTGCTCGAGCAATAAGTGCAGAAAAACAGGTTAGGCTTTCGACACGGAGCAGGAAGAGCCCCTCGACGCGTGTTCTGGGCCTCAAGGTTAGAGAAAAGGGTTGCTTTGCCGAGAATTGCCGGCTATAATCATAACTAAGTGTGTTTTTCAGGAAACTCCACAGGGTACCTTTAGCTCCCATTAACCCAAACGGCAGCGTGCGCCGGGTGACATCAGCCAGTCAGCAGTGCTTTAAAGCTTAAACGCTGAGTGATCCTCCAGTCGTCAGCAACTTCAGAACCTGAAGACGAGAGGGGAGGGGGGGGGTTCCCGTGGGGTCGCTCGTGCCACCGCAGCAGCCTGGCTACTGATTGGCCAGTGTGTGCGTGAGAGATACACTGAGAGAGAATCAGTTTTTCAGGTCTTGTTAAGAGCGAGGAGGAGGGGGCTCACGGCTTTCTGCCTCCCTCTGATTCTATCTAACTCTTTCTTTCGGCCTGACCCTGCCGCCGCCCGTGCTCAGCCGTAATAGGAGCCGTGGGGGAAGGCCCTGACAGCGTCGTCTTCATCTGGCAGATCCCACGCGCGCAACCCAAAATCACAAGGAGCCCTGTCATCAATAATGGCTTTAATGCTTGTGGGTGTTGAAGATGGCAAAAATCATGATTTATCACACACACACAGACATGGTGAGGTGTACACTCATACCCAGACCGACACACACACACACAGGCTGCTTCGGCTCGCCGTGATCATTAGTCAGGACTGGCCTGTCTAATGACGGCTATCCCGGCGCTCTCAGCCGCTGTACGCTCTTTCATTACCCAACATGAATACCTCACTTGTTATCTCCTAGTCTCTATCCCTCCCTCTCTCTCTTGTGCATGTGCGCCTCTCTCTCTCTCTTTCTCCGCCCTCCGTACCGACACACATACAGTATATGCAGCACACGTGGACGCCGCTCCTCTCGAGCGCCTCACCCGCCATCTCCGACGTGACTCCTTGTCTCTGCCTGTGGCCTCGATCCATGTGTTATTGATGGAATCCTTCCAGACGCGCGCGCGCACACACACACACACACACGCGTTGCCCACTCATCCGTCCAATCACACACAGCGAGACCCTGGTGACTAATACTGGCTGATCCTCTGTGACCAATAAAAAGAGCCTGGAGACTGACAGGTTGCTCTGCAGCTCTGATTTATTGAGTGGGGTCTCTAGTCTCTCCCCCTCTCCCCTCGCCTTAATTACTTTTCTTTTCTTGATGTTCCTCTCTCTCTCTCTCTCTCTCGCTCCTTCTCTCCTCGCTGTCCACCTCTTGGTCTCCTTCCCTTCGCGACCATTCCTTGTATTCTTCACCTGTTTGTGGAGGAAAAGAGGCTGCGGCCATTTACATCGCTGACTTCCCATTAGTGTAAAATTAGCCGGCGAACGAGCGCGCTGGGGCAGGAGAGGAAAATAAAAGCAAGGGACAGAGTGACAGGCCGGGGAAATAGAGCGAGGGACGGAGATATAGATGGGGGATGGCTGGCAAAGTAATATCAGGGGGGAGGGATTGCAAAGACCTGGAGAATGGATACCGCCGATCCAGGAGACAGGAGGGGGATTAAGTGCTGAAAAACAAAGTATTACTTCTGCGGCTCTTTTGTTATGGTGTGGGCATCAAGGTAGAGCCGTGGCCCTGATATAAGAACTGATGAAAGACTGTCGCCAAAGTGAAAAAAATAAACAAGTTCTTTTCTGTGGTCGCACTCTTTGCCTGTGTATCTCTATTTGTTAGTTTACAGTAGCTTGTCTGTGAAGGTTCTCAGTCATCCAGGTAATTGGAATATTCAAAAAGGCAGAAACAAGGTAGGGCAACTGTGATTTTCTTGTTTCATCCAAGTAGCTTTTGTAGTTTCCCCCAATCTACAAGTCTGTACCTTCCTCACTGTGCTGAACTGTGTCAACTACAATGCTCTGTGTGTTATGTCTTTGGGATGAACAGGTTTCTGCCTAAGTGAATTGTAAATGCGCAAGACAGTTGTATTTTGTTTACAAGTCAGAGCGCTCGTAAAGTATTTCCCTGCCAAATGGCTGGGAATAGCTCAATTGGTGAGGTTAGAGGTTGTATTTTTTAACAGGTGGCAAGCGGTGGCGATGTGAAAGGCTAAACGGCTCTTTGCACTGTGAGGCCTTCTCGGAGTATTTTACTAAATTACAAGGGTCAAATGTCAGCTGCCCTTTACAGACCGACTCTGAGGTTTGTAAAGGTGAGGTTGTGAGGTTGAAACAGCTCGGCGCTGAATGCATTGAAACCAATCATTTCGCTAGGCGGAAATTAATGTGATGTGCATGCACGTTTGTGCTCCAACTACCATCAAGTCTATAGGAGAGAAAATAAAGGTAGCTGTTTAGCCTGTACTCAGCATAGACTGTATATAAATTTGGACGACGTGGCCCCACTTCCTGGCATTGGCCAAACTGACGCTATTTTCCCGGGCATTTGGGTGGGACCATCTTGTGAGTTTGGAGCTAGAGTCTGCACAACTCTCAAAGTTACACAGGACACTTTATCAGCATGGCAGCTGGTAGTAGCCACTACTGTATGTCACATCCTGTTTCTGTAGCGTCAAATGACTAAATGTATCCAAACAATTAACACTTCAACATGCATCAACATTATATTAACTACCTCAAATGACAGAAACCATCCTCAAATAATTTCATGTGTATTTCAGTTATTCAGTTTGGCTTAAGTCCCACCCACTAACATGCAGGGGGTGGAGCTTATGACCTATACTGCAGCCAGCCACCAGGGGGAGCTCTACTTGCTTTGGCTTCACTTTAGAGGAGCAGTTCTGGTCCATTTTTATGCAGTCGATGGTACTCATCAGTGTTTGTGTAGTCAGTGTAGCTATTTTATGTATAAAAAGTGTAGACAGTTTATTCGTTATTAGACGTGACGACAGATTGCAGCTGAGAAATGTAATTTAGCCAGTATTTTATACTGGAAACTGGTTTTGAAGCTCAGTGTGGTGTCTCTGGCCGTAGTTCCCGACTCATCTGACATCCAGCAAAAATGGGAAAATAGTTTGTGTGTGTGGAGCTGAGTAGGGAAGTTAAGCTAGCAACGTGTGAAGGCACCCACCTGTTACTCAAAGTGGCCACGCCCTTAATTAACCGTTATATAGAGCGTAAACTGCTTTTTGTACCAGGCTGTAAACATTTATTTCTGCTGTAAATTTAGACATTTAAACATGGAGCTCCACGCGGACTGATGGAGGCAGCCTCATTGACTTAATTTTCAGCTTCTTAAAACTCTGCATGCATAGTAGTGATGAGTTTAGCAAAAGTTTGTGGCGTTTCCACTCATTTTTGTTAGAGGGCAGCTGCCCTCGAGGAATCTAATTTGCTTTTCACGCCGGTGTCGCCTTCTTTCCCATAATTGTGAGATAATTCATTGTCTTCCTGCAATATATTTTCTGCTCCGGTGCCTCTTTTTAATGACACTGATTGCAATGATGTGTGATTTTGTTTGTCTTGACGTAATGAGAATGTGGTGTGTCCAATTTTCAACCTGCCCTTTCCTCGTTCCCTTCTACTTAACCACACCTTACTTTGAAACAGTGTAATCTTGACGTAAATTACTTGCACGATTAGACTTGTTTTTTTGGAGACTGTGCAGACTCATCTGTCGTCGCATAGCTTCACATCATTTCTTTCCAAAGAGAGGTCGAATCTGTTGGGTTGATTGAAAGCACCTGAGCGGGAGTAAAAAGAAAATGTCATGTTTTTTTGTTTTTTTTGAATGGTCATAGTGGTAGCTTTGGAAGGCATGGGGATTTTAGTCACATAGGTTATGAGGCGCTGCGTGCAAGAAAACAAATGCTCTTGGCATCTTCAGAAATCACTCATCAATTTTGTTTGTGATGTGTTATCAAAGAGGTTTGTAGAAAATGTCAGCCTTGAAACTGCGCCTGTCAGAACACTGTCAGAGCGAAGCTGAGGCTGACAAGTGATCTTACATTTTGGCCTTTCAAATAACTGTGCGCTGAAAGCAACATCTCTATCCATCAAGAGCCCTCGTGCTTATCTCGGTGACGAAGGTTCACAGAAGAATAAACTGCGAGAATACATTAGCGCTGGAATCGCTTTCATGATTGTACAAACAAAACAACTTGCATCTTCATAGGCAACCAGAGAGAAAAACATGGCGCGATGACGAAAGAAAGCCATCAAATGTTGATAGAATACATTTACGGGGTAAAAATAGGCAGAAAGCAACTTGTCCACCATCCCTTCATTTTAATCCCATTAGCTGGATTGAGGGGATCGCCCTGTGGTGCAGAGGAACTCTTTGATATGTGCTGGAACAGAGAGTTGTTGAAACGAATGTCCAATGTTCTCAATGCATTTTTGAGTTGCACTTTGAAGCCGCATGTCACCGCACGCAGTCGATGTTCAGACAGATGCCCGGTGTCCTCAGTGCATACGCGAGAGCGCTTTGAAGCCGAATTTCTGCTGAGAGACAAAGCCTTACTCCCAACGCGGCGCCATGTCACTTTCACGCGCTCGCCCCCATTTTATGTTTGAAAAGAGTTTCACGAGGGAGCAACAATATTCAGCCTGTTTTAAGTTTCTGTTAGTACTGTTGCAATTCCAAGTCCATTGCACTTTGAGAAGGGCAGTCAATCGCTAGTTTTGATTAATTTAGTTTAGAGTACAAAGCAGATATGACATGAGAGAGAATAGAGTCTGCCTTGAGTTTTTAAAGATGTTGGTAACTTAATTCTGCTTAATTTGTTGTTATTTTCCTCTTCTTTCATGATCTACCCAAGTCCAAGCCCTCTGTCAATAGTTTCCTCTCAATCTAACTAGTGGAGGCGTGACATGTGGTGCAGCTTCACCTACTTCCGAGGTGCACATGGCACTAATTAGACATGACGTTCTTTAATCATGACGACCCAGATAAATATAGGAGGATTCAGGCTGCCAGTCGGTTTCAGACGCCATCCTCAAAGGGACAAAGTATTGTTTTACCCTCAGCTGCAGCTCTCGAGTCACTGAACATATTTGATTTAGAAAAACATAAAAGTTTTTCAGAATTTGACCGTAGCTCCCAACTTTTTAGCCTCATTTACTGGGCTGAGACGGTGTATATTCCTCATTATCCCTGAATTCTACAGCTGAAAGTGCCTATGCTTTGACCACCACTCCAGCCTTTCTTCATAATCCTTGATATTTTGAAAGTTTATTTGCTGAATAATGGAGTGGTGGCCTGAAAATCTTTGAAGAAAGAGCTCTGTATTGCTTTTCTTATCATTTGCAGTGGACACGACATTGTGCAAACCTGGAAATTAGGTGCAGGTTTGCACTGAGAATTATCAGCTGACTGACAATGATGTTGAACTGCTCTCTGTGCCCTTGTTTTGTCTCCCGTAGGTTTAATTGCAGCAGAGTGGTCTGGGATCGGGGTGTGAGCAATGCCGAATAATTGGGGTCAAACTGCTTCCTGGGAGGGTTTTTACAAATTCGGCAACGTTGTCACAAACACGAGCAGAAACTTTATCTGCAACATTCCCACCGCTCCTTTGTACTCCTTTAAAATTAGGTCTGCCAGATTGTCAGGCATATCAAAGGACTCCACAAAGAGGGACGGAGACCATATTTAAATCATCACTGAAATGACAAGTGAGGAAAAAGACAGCGTCCAACCTCTTGTCATCTGACGACTCTTTGTCATTCTAGTTTCCATCAGACCTACAAATCATATCCTACCCATTTCCTTCAGACACTTTACCTTCTCTACTTCTTGAATATTTCATATGTAAACAAAACTATTTGATGCCCCCAATGCCCTAGCACACTGCTTCGACTCGATCCACTCGGTCTATGATCTTAAGTGTCTTCCTGTCGAAATAAGGAATAATTGTATTGACACCGTTTCCCAGTTTGGCAACACAGCAGGAGCTGAGTTCCTATGTGTAGTGGTAAAACCCTAAATGGTCAGTGATAGAAAAGAAGAAGAAATCTTATTCAATTATTCCTTTCTGCACCTCATCCTGTGCCCTTTGCCTCGGGGAGTTAATAGGCCCGGACGCAAAATGACTAAGGATGGCTTGTGCTCCTCCTTCCCTGGGCCGGAGGCGATGATATACAACATAATTCTGGCCGTGAATCCTCACTGATGCTTGTATCTGTTCGCCACTCTCGTTGTGTGTCGTGTTGAGTTTTATTGTACGTGCATTGCCGCTGTGGCAAAGTCATTTTCCTCTTAGATGATTTAATTACTAGACTTAAACGCATCCCTGCATGCCCTTCCTCCTGCAAATGTTTCAATTTCTGTTTATCGAAGAAGTCTTTTAAAACAATGGGGAACTTGAACTTGTGTGTTTGCGTTCACACGCTTTGTTAAGTGAAACCATGTGAGGAATTGGGCAAGTGATTAAGCCATTGATTAGCTTGCTCTAACTCCCAGCTACTTCAACCGTTGGCTTGGAGAAAGAAAAGAATGGCCTCCGTGTGAGTCTATCCCTGCAAATGATTGATTTTAATCACTCAGGAAGCAAGTAGTTGACCCAAAAGATCCTCCTTTTAAACCAGAGGATTGGTAAATTTTCTGTGTAGGGTGCCTTAAAAGACATTTTTATTCCTCCATAGTAAAATGAAATTCTAAACTGAAAGATTTTTAACTGGAAACTGGTTGCACTGATTAACTTTCTGCAATTTGGGTCAATCCCTAAAAATTGGCCAAGTTTGTGCATCGAATGACTAAATATGAAGTAATATAATCATTTGTAACACGGTGAAAGGACTACCCGCTCACAACATGTAGCAAGAAAACCATACAACAAAACATTTTACTCACAAAATCAGTTGCACATTGTTGCACATTAACTGCAGTTCCTGGAATGGCCACTTGAGGGTGTCTTCCAAAGCAAGACAATCCCAATGGACCTCCATTGTTAAAATTTTACAGACGAAACAATCATGCTTACGGCCTGGAACATTGTACTAAAGTGGTCACTTTGAACTACAGGTAATTGTGTTTGTCTGTGAGAAGTACTTGGTACAGACAAGAATGCGTGACCTCAGGTCCACTTGGGCTCCATCTCTTTGCTGAGTTTTCAGTAAGGCAGACTTGGGCATTCCCAAGATGGCGACAGCCAGAGCCACCCACGTTAAGCTTCAAAACTGCTTTTGTCCATCTTTATAGGCAGTCTACAAAAATCCAGCATATGTAAGCCAACTGTCAATGCCTACTTTTTTAAACAATCTGACTGGCAACTCCAATAATTTGGGATGACATCTGGTATATACACGTAATAGCGTGCTTATAATCGCCATTTCAATCTGCTGTTTTGTAGCCTTGACTGTGTAAAAAAGCAAAGTACAAAATAAAGACATTGTCACAAGTCTGTTTACTTTCCAGAAGCGACTGGGCATCAATTAGCCCAATCGCAAGCTGTGAGGCGGTGACCCTTGCGTCTGTCAGCTCACCCTGAGCCCAGACCTGCAATATGCTGGCATGAAGACAGTCTGTGTGTTTGTGTGTGCGGAAGAGAGGGAGCTTTAGACAGCGCTCAGTATGAATACAAACAAGCGTTTTGTCTCTTTTTTTGGCATAGCGGCTCACATTTATTATTGAGCTTGGATGAGATTTATCCCCCCGAATTCATACTTTTGTGAATTCATGCGCGCACAATATCCGTATCTCAGCCTCCACACGCGTGGGCATTGTTTGTGTGGTAAAATGGCACAACTTTCAGTCGTCTTCGGCGGCTATTAGCGATAAAAGCGGGGACGCGGCGCTCGTTTTTGACAATGCCAACTCTTGTTTTGCTTTCATGAAAAATAGAACTGCCTTTCATTCCCAGCAATTAGAAGAGGCTTGATTGTTGAACGCGCTCCTCCATTAATATGGGTTAGTGTTTATTTGACGATCATGAAGGCAGTGGGGGAAGATCAAAAAGCACCGGGAAGGTCCTCGACTCGAAACAAGGCCCCTCTTTGATGTTCAAAGATACGTGAAATCAATTAGACTTCATTCAGTATAAGTGCGTAACTCCTCAGATTATTCCAAATGTCAGAAGTCGCTATCATTGTTATGTTGCTTAAATTAAAATGATAAAAAATGAGATGAAAGGTAAGGCGCCCTTTAAACTCTGTAAAACTGACCCAATTTTTGCCTTTGCAGCGACACGACACACTCTTAATCTCCCAGATTAATAACTCATTTGAATAATTATGGAGTCGACCATGCAGGTTAAATCGTGCCATAGGTTCATCAATTAGCTCTATATTGTTTCACATTGTCATTCTTGGTAGAATCATACTAACTCTGAAGCATTTTTATATATATTTATATATATTTTTATCAGCTCAGGGACTGTTTTGGCCAATATAATGCACTGAAATAAACCAACAGCGCATTTGGAAATCCCTGATTAACGGGATGACATAGAAAATGCAAACACAGCGTCCTTAATGCATTTCATGTGCACATTATGTTCCGAAGAGCGGATTATACGAATACCTGTATACATTACTCAGTGCAATGTGCAGAATTTTTTACAGCAGACACTGATGCATGCGGCAGCAGATCATCAAAAACTAAAACTCCGTAGATAGCATTCACTAAAGGTTGTCCAGGCTATGTCAGAACTGAAATCTTTTCAATCATCATGAGCTCTTGGAAAAGAAAAAAACAAGGCTGGGAGAGATAGAAAAGCAGGAATGAGGGACAAACATGATAGAGGAAAGAGAACAATGGTGATGGAGAACAGGGAAATGTGGTAAATGGATACAAGCCGAAGAACGCAGAGCGCGCCGCGGTCTTCTGCCAAGCTGCGCGGTTCAAATTAAGGCTGAGGCCCTCATTCAGGGAGAACTCATTTCAGAGCCATCAATGCCAACACCTGTGGCTCCCATGGGAGGGGTGACTGTGTGTGTGGGGGTGAGAGAGAGAGACCGAGAGAGAGAGAGCGAGCATAAATCAGTTTGTGATCTGACCTGGATTTACAACACGCTCGCTGGTAAACATCCGCCGTGCGGCTCTGCTCAGCCTCGATACTGTTTTAAAAGCCACAATCCGATGTGCTTTGTCGACTCAATAACATAATAATGATGGGCTTCTCTTTTTTATCTCCCCTTTAAATTCTTCCAGATGTTTATTTTTGCTCTGAATTATCTTCTAAAGCGATATAAAACGTAAGCGTGTCTGTTTTCAGCGCTTGCCAGGGTCTGCTTACATTACAGCAGTACTTTAAGAGTCAGAGTGGCTGTATAAAGCTCCTAAAATATTAAATTTCTATCCTCTTGTCAGAGTCTGTGAACATGTACTGTACGTGAATTTATGTAACATGGTCTAATGGAGCAAGATGATGTCCCGCCACTTTGCAGTCAGAATACATGTGTGGCTGACAGGGATCATTGCAGCTTGGTATCCAAAGGCTCTTTTGGACCAAACGCTCCCTGAAGAAAGCTACATACCGTCAAGGGCAGCGCTAATTGGGATGCTTGGAATAGCTGACTTGCAGTTGGTGTTGCAATGTCATGATAAGGTCTCAGTGGTCTGTGATCTTGTAAGGCTTACACTGAGAGCTGTTGTTTGCACAGTTTTTTTTAACCATTTGATGCACTGGAACAATCAAAATGGGTTATTTTCTGATAAAAAATATATATAGATATAACCTTTGCTCTATACAGTTTTTAGTGTAGCAGGTGTGGAGGTTGGGGTGGTGAATGGGTGACTAGTGCTAACTAGCAATCTCCTTAAGAATACCCCTTTAAGGCAAAAATTTACATTTGTATTTCTTCCATATTTGTGTGTGGGAACACATGTAAGTAATGTATCACAGACGGAGCCATTGTTCACACACGTAATCTGCAGTTTTGGAGAATTATCCTAGATCGAAGTTGTTTGGCGATAGGGCTGGATTATTGATTTGTTACAAAGCTGGAGCCGCAGGTGGTTGTCATCTTTTTGCTTCTTTGCACTTTCTAACTCTAATGACTTTTTAATCATACCACAGTCTTAAGGGTTTTTGGTGGATATCTTAGCATATCTAGTGCTTTCCAGATGAATGAATAAATATTGGGTTTACACCTAGTGAAAGTAGGAAGTCATTTTTATGGAGAGATGGATTTCCCTCAGTGTGCTATTACTGTTACATTTCTACAACGTCAGCTAGATTGTTTCCCAGTCTGTAACCTAGTCTAATTACCTTATGTATGTTTGCTTATGACATAGTCTTTCCAACTAGCCTTGCGTAGCTAGACTGAGATCAGAAGCCTAGAAACACGTCATTTGGAGATGGTGCGTGTTTCAACCAATAAAGGGAAAAAAATACCTTTGCACACAATGGGATAGTCCAACAACCAATCAGAGCCTTTGTTTTTGTTGATTAACGTAAAAAACAATTAGTCCCAAAGGAGAGACTCCAGACCACCTTTCCACTGCAGGAGTTTTGTGGGCGAGGGTAGTCGAGCTGGCTTTTCCATGAAATAAAAACTTTTAAAAACAAAGATTTACTATGAAAGCAGTTGCAACCAGATACAACTAAGACAAATGTATGTCCAGCATGCAAGTGTTAAAGAGAGCTCAGACCTTCCTGTAATGTAGCAAGACCCAGATATATCCGGCATGATCCTTGCACTGGTCAAGACGTGAGTTAAACACATCAGCACTATGTAAATCATGCATTGTTAAAAGGTTCTGTCACTTTATCTGATTATATCTGGATACGGGCAGCAGTTCATCTCCTTTGACACGCGGACTGGACCTTTCTGCTTACGCTAAGCACTATGCTTTGGAAGCATTCTCGCCAGCAGGGATTTTCTCCACAACAAATACACAACGGTTTTAATATTTAATCCGGCCTGTAGGCAGTAGCCTAATGCATTTCCATGTGTCTATTGATCTGTCATATATGACAAGTACAGCGCCTAGCCGGATGTGGAACAAACAAAACCGTGCATTATAGATAAGCAATCTCCTTGATGGTGTCACATTATTTATGAATCCTGTCTCGTGTAGTATGTTTGATATTTAGAACATTCATATGTAAACTTGTAAACAACCATTGTATGTTCTTAAGCAAGTTATTGTATAGACTGTATATCTGGAATGAAAGTATGTGGAAAAATAAGAAAAGCATGACAAGTATTTCCTTCATTACTCTTTTAGAACTGATTTAGGGTGGAAGAGCTACCGTCTTAGCACTCACATCTCTATTATATACCTCTCACCTTCATATAGGGGTAAAACCCTTCATGTTATAAGGGCAGACTGCTTACCCACCTCCACGGGATCTGCAACACGTTCAAAGACCCCCAATGGTGCCCGCCAAGACCAGCCCCCGCCGTCTGCATCACCATTCGGGAAAAACCCAGCGGCCAGATAATACATCTCATACGTGCACCACCAGGACATTCACCCAGCCATCTTTTGATCTCCCAACCTCCCGCAGTTTCAGTTTGCCCTAAAGCTCCCGAGCCTGCCATCAAACACGCACCATGTTAAACAAAACAGCGCTCGGTGCCGAACCAGAGATGCACAAAAGTTGGCTCGCCACAAACTCTTAAATGAATTATGCGCGGGGTACATGTGCACGGCTCACACATACGAGAGCTGCATGTGCGAGATTATGTTCTCCAGGGCAACGCAAGAGTGAGACAGTGAAACATATTAGGGTTAGTCGGTTTCATCAGGTTGTATTATACTTTTGGTTAATTTGCAAATTAAAATAAGTTAATATGCAGAATATTTATAGTGAAATTCGGCATGCTACCACACTCCACTAAGCATGGTCATCACACCATGAATATCACCATGTAAGAAATGCAAGTGGGATCCTTTTCTGATCTTCTAGCCTAACAATTTCGAAAAACCAGGCTTTGGTGCACCCTGGATGGTGCATGAAGGGCTGGTAAAGACTTATAAGTCTTTCTTGGCGAGATATCGGCATGGACCAGCGACCACTTGATGGATTGAGACCAAAAGTTGGTCTGGAGTCCCTTTGTTGCGAGCTGATTAGGTCCCAGCAAAGATCTGTCAGGCCAGCCTAATTGTTTGGGTGGGTTTTATGCACAGAGGAGTAACAATTTTGTTGACAATTAAAATGGCTCTGATTGGTTGTTGGACACTTGTTTACAGAGGTATGCTTTTTATCTGTATCTGTCGAAACATGCCCCATAATAAAATCTAAATGTCATGTTACAGGTATAAATCCTGTAATGTACTGTGACTGTAGCATAGAAAACCTTGAATTACACTGACAAAAAGTGGAAAATTGTATATCACGTATGCCTAGTGTCACAAAAACGTATCACTTTATACACTTATAAAGCCATCTGAACACAGAATATCTATATTATTATGCTATATTATTATGCCTTACTGCAACATTATGTTTCTGCCCCGAGGATTTGTTCAGCTGGAAAGCTGCTGGGAAGGCTTCCCTCCGTCACAAGGTCCTTGTATGGCAAAAATAAGATGTTGTGAACACAGTGTGAGGTAGTTTGTGCCATGAGTCAATTCTGCACTTCGTGAGAAATAATTTGCATGCAGGGACACATAATTGAGCCATCACACCAGGCGCCTCATGCATTTCTTAGAATCATTCCATATGATTTTAAGAAATATGTTCTGTACTTGGAATTATGTATCTATTTGTCCTCCTGACTCTAAAGATTGGCCAGGCTTTCTAATCGGTTTTAAATGAATGTTGTATGTGTGAAAAGCATCTTGGTACGCGACAGTACGCCACATGAGGTGCTCACTATTTTGGTTTGATTTTTAACGCCCTCACCAGTAGAACTGCAGTTTCTAGCATGAAGCAAATGTAAATTTGATGTCCTATGAACTTGTGAAACTGAGAATTTATGTCCTCCAGATTGCTGTCAGCAGAGTATGACAAGCAGAGAAGCTGAGAAAATGACGAAGCAGCACGACCTGTTGTCTGTGTTGAATCTTGGGCGAGAAAATCTTTCTTGCTCCGTGCCCACGTACACAACAGCTGTAGCCTTTTAATAAAGTAGCGGGTGGCCTTGGTTTTTCTCTGAACTGAGGCTTGTCAGAGGTTTGTGTGAGCTCATGAGTGGCTGCGGTTGTGTGTGTCTGTCTGTAAGCACTCAGCCATGGCAGGCGACTGATTGATGGCTGAGCAAGTCCAGGATGCTCCATGGCTGCTACAGATTGGCACAGCAGAAAGCTGGCACTGGAAGAGATTTGAAACACACACACACATACAAGTACAGCACGTACATATACACACATATTTCATTTTTTTTCTTCTTGTACACCAAACCATGGGCAGAACATCCCAGGATGGAGGGTTGTCGCACACATGCCCTCCACATCTTGTCGACGCTTGAACCTGCCAAGTGTCATTTTTAAGTGCCAGAATGTAGCTGTGAACATATGGGGACAGGGTGAGGATTTACAGGTTGCTTTTAGTGTGGAAATACAATGTCTCAGTTCTACACATTTTACCACTCTGTTCTCCTGTAAATGGAATATTTTTGTTATGAGGTTTGTTCTTGTTGTTTTTCTTCATGTATATTGGTAGCACGAGGCCCATTTGTGAGCGTCTATGGCCTTAGCTTTGGTGGTGTGTCCCACACATTGGATGTTTACAAAAGGCGCACAAAGGCTTTTCGGACATGGAATATTTTTGTCATGAGGTTTGTTGTTCTTTGTTTGTTGTTCTTCTTCATGTATACTGGTAGCGCAAGGGTTGGGTGGATGTAACAGGAAGTGAAGAATTAGGACCCAAGCACGTTGGTGAGTGTCAATGGCCCTAGCTTTGGTGTGTGTCCCACACATAGACTGTATAAAATATGCATGATGCGCCTCCAGTTCCTTCCATTGGTCAAACTGATGCTACTGGAGCTACGCGTGGTCTCATATTGTGAGTTTGGAGTGGCAAACTCCATTGGTCAGGCCCCTGTCAGTGACTTTTCATTAAATTCAGTATTGCGAATCGAGTCCGTTTAACAGATCACTGTGATTGGCTGTTTGGCTTAACCAACCAACACACAATAGAAAGGCTATTGACGGAAGTAAACAAAATTACAAAAGGTGCACAAATGCTGTCAGAACCACCTCAGCAGAGGCCATCTCTGTATGATCGTTTGTAGCTATTCCTAGCTGCCTAGCCTCTCAGTAAGCGGTAGCTCTGCCAGTTTCCTAGTTATTTCCTTTAATGCAAGCGCAGGAATTTGTTCCATTGAATGTTGTCTTTGCAATGTATTGAAGTGCAACTTTTTCTTGTAGACATGGGCTACGTCGAGCAACTTCACAGTTGCCTTTTATTGACAGTAGTTTTTTACACATCAGACTGGCATGTGCATACTCTAAAACATAAGCATGTAAACCTACAATAAGCACCCATCATCCCTGTGTCTTTTACTGCATTATTTCAGTAGTTACAAGTGGTTAATTTTGTGTGTAGTAGCAAGTTTCGCCTCAAACTTTCCATGTTTCTTTTTATGTTACGCATCACAAGCTGCTATACTGAATTCTGGGTCGTGTTACTGGATTATCGCTTGATAACACATAATTAAAGTCTGCATTAATGCGCAAACACGACGAAGCATATTTGCTGCGATGTTGCAAAATTGAAAGCCACTTTAGACACTCAGGTATAGAAACCCAGGTGTGCCTAATGGAACAGCAAAAGCCAAACCGTTCCATCTGCTCCACTGTAGTTGGCTGATGGACACCGTAATTTCTAAGTATGTCTATTTGAAAGCCTTGTGACGTGAAAAATAAAAAGGTAAAAGATGATACGGTGTTGGTAAAGTGGCGGGCTTAAAGAAAAATGAGATGCCTTGAATTTTAGGAGTTGATAAAGTATGAGCCACAATGGTTGTGCAGCAGAACAAAATATCCCTAAGGTGCTATAGCTCTGGAAAAAAAATGTGCTGTTGCCCTCCAGCAGATTGTTGGCTGACCTGCACAGAACTTGCAATACAGACTCATGTGAAATTCTGTAAAATGTACAGAAGTATTAAGGGGGAAAGAAAGTGGATACAAATGAATTTAAAACTGTAAACCACATGGACAGAGGTGCCCATAACACACTTGAGTCATTTTCAAGTCGTGCCTTTCACCACCTCAGGTGACGTATAGGCTGGTAATCAAAATTCTGCTTGAAATGTAATCAAACAGTTTCAATTTAGTGTAATTGCTTACTTATCCAAAAGAAAGAAGGTGGAAGCAAATTAGACGTAATATTACAGCAAATATCCCCATGAAAAATATTACAATTCCACTGAGCATTCTTTATAGACGGACTAATTTTAATGCCTAATTTTAAAGCATAATGAAACTACTGTGTGTAGCCATTTGAAAATGGATAAATTCTGCACATTACACTATTTTGCTTTACTGCTTAACATTTTACTAGCATTGTGTCAGCCTGTTGGTCCACACTGAAATATCTCATGTACTATTCACTGAGGTGGTCTCCCTGGGGAGGAAGCTTCTTGGCTTTGTCGAGACCCTAACTTTTCATCTAACACCACTGTGACATTGACATTTAGTGTCCACTTTTGAGTGAATGTCCCAACAACTATTGGATGGATTGTCATGAAATTTGTCACTGCCGTGGTCACTTAAACCTTCATCATCAGGTGAAGTCCAGTTCTTGGGTATTTGCTAAACTATGTTCTCACTTGCTGTACATTTTTTGGCCCCATCAAACTTGACCATGCTAGCAAGTGCGAGTAAGATGATAAACTTGGTCCAGCCTTATGAAGGACAAAGCACACCTGTAGACTTTGTTGTCCGGTTCAAGATTGCAACACCGTAAGACTACACGGATATCAATAGGAGGAGCTTGGGGCTGATGGCTGGGTGTACAGAGCGCACAAGTATTGATGATTACAATACGATGTTCTTGACTGTATAGAATATGACATAATGCATTTTCCCACCAATAACTACCATTTTGCTTCATCTTAGTTGTAAATGCCTTTCAGATACACCCACACACTTGAGTATATCAGGTCAATGAGTCTTTAAATGAAGAACATTTTTTACACACCCTCTGGCTCTCGATCACGTTGAATATTTTTCCTGTTACCTTGAAGGTAAACATGCCATTCCATTATACAGGTGTGAATGAGAGACATGCCAGCACCAAACACACGCCAGCTATTTTTAATCAAGTTCATCATTAGCATAGCTCGAATAACGGTGCAAAACAAAGCGGAGCTGCTGTGTCCGACGTGTTTTCGTACCGAGAACCAATCAAATCACCGCCTCGGGGCTCCCTGCTACTCTACCTTTTCTGTCAGGTTCCTCCAGAGCCGCGTGAGCTGGAGACGGAGATGTGGCTACACAAGATTACCCTCAGAAATGCGGTTTCATGAGCGAGTGATTCGGTTGCATCACAATCTCCCAGCAGCATATTATGGAGACATAATGGCTGAGCAGTGTGTGGAAATATCAGTTTGGTAAAAAAAAAAAAGAAAGGATACCTGGAGAAGGCTGCTGTGAAAGGGCTGGGTAGATTTCAGCTGCGATATGAATAACCTCGCAATGTAGGACACAACACAATCAAACACAATCTGAATCTGGGCTCATTTAACCTGCCCCAACAGATGTGCTAGTTCACTAGAGCGCTTGAAACCTAAGCAAATCAACCAATGTGTTTTTAATTCAGTCTTGTAATTCAAAACACGGCAAGCTGTCCGCCGCCTCTAGCCAAACCTGCACGTCATTCAGTTCAGCTGCAGTTGAGCTCACACTGAATGCCATAGAAAAATCCTTCCAACCCATTTGGTAGAATAGTGGAATAAGCCACGGCAAAAGCTCAGCGTGGTGCATGTGTGGCCTGTGCCGGATTTAAAGCAAAAGGAGATTTCACACTGTTATTCTCCACCTTCTCGGCCCTCAGGAGGTGAGGAACTCTCCCGCCTACCCATGCCTGCATTCAGAGAGCCTCTGTGAGCGCGCTGATGAGGGCCGGCGAAGTCGAGCGCGTCCGGTCGCGCGGGTCAGCGACCCTTTGTCGGTGCGCCCACGCCGGTCCGCTTCGGAAATCGAGGCTTCCGGTGACGTCTCACGCCCAGGTCCTGCCGTGCACTTGTTTATATATAGCCACTTTTTCCAGACACTTATTTTTAGCCGCGTGCAGATGGTTGCAGTAGCCTCAAGGTTGAAAATGCTTGCTTGCGTGTGCAAAGTGGAAGGAGTACTCACATATAAACACAGTCAAGGTGACTTTGAGTTTGCACCTATGACTTAAAGGGGTCCGCCGATGCCAGACAGTGTCCATCTGTAGAAAGAGGTATTCATCATATTTAACTATGTGTGCGAAGCAGTGCCACGCTAAGGGAGGGAAAAAAAATGTGTGCGTCTTCAGCAAAGCGATAAATAAATGCAAGAAAAACACACTCGAGACAGGCAAGAGATCACTTTGATTAAGCATCAGCAGATGTTCGCTCGGCTTTATCGGGCTTCCCTCAGTCTGTCTCCTCACCTCCTTCCCGTCCCTTTGTTCTATTTCACGCATTTTAATTCCCGCTATCTCGTTCCGAACTAATCTGGCTCATATTACAGATAGCGCACCTTTTGATGGGTACCCTATTGATTCCTGAGAACAATGCCGGGTCGCCTTCCTTCGGCGGCTTCTCATCAGTAGTCCACAGCGCGCGATGTGGAATAGCAGCCCACATGCCTCCACAGCGCTGAATGATAGAGCCGCATGTAATATGATTATGACTTGTCCCCCTGTGACCTTCCCATTTGCAATTTATTGACTGCACTCTGTTTGGGCTGACTCTTAAAAAAAACCAACTACTCCCCTGCTCTCCGTCGGGAGCATTTGTTAACTTAATAAGCAGCTATTTGCAAAAAGCTTTAAAATGTCCCCAGTTCAAAGCTTAGCAATTTTACCACCGAAGCCAACAAGTTAAGCATTTATAAAGTTTCCAGGATGAATTAGTGGTACTTCTTAGGTCATTTTACACTTCTCCAGGACTCGTTCAGTATTTCTTTGGCATGCTGGGGAGGCAGTTTGAGCTGAAATGTGCCGATTTCTAGCCTTGGGGAGACGCCATCTCTGCGGCCTTCGCGTCAAAACGGGAGCCCAGACTCAAAAAGAATTATCAAACAGAAAACGCATGTCCTACAGAAGAAGAAGAAAGTTTCTTCTTTGTATTTGAGGCCTAGGAGCTTGCGGAGCATTCATCTGTCCAGATGCATAAAGCATCACAAGTTATGGGGTAAACCTCAAGCGGCTAAATTCCGTGAAAGTCTCGGCATTTCAGCATAATGCATCAGAACTTTGAGCTTTAAGAGCGTCAGCATAATTTATAAAGATGTTCAGACTGAGGAGTTCAAAAGACATGAAAACTTGCAGCTTAGCGATGCAGGGTGGGAGAGGCTGGAACGAGTGATTAAACCCTCAGTCAGATGTCGACTCATGTCTACACTTAAGGGTTAAAATCAAAAATTACCTGCCTGCTTTGGACTTGCATCACTTAATACAAACATCTGAACCATATTTCAAAATGTGCTCAACGAGAATATGCACACATGAAACTGCACTCCGGTATATGGGTAGTTAGACAAACGTCCATCCTATTTGCTGACATTGATGTGAAGCACAACAAAAGGGTCGGTTTACTTCAAAAAATGCTCTCTAAATTGTACTTCTTCTCTTATATCCCTGTGCTCTGTTCTTTCTCTGACTCTGTCACATCAGCTGACACTTACTCCATTGTTTTCTGAAGCTATCAGTTGTGCTCGTACCCCCGCTATCAATCATCCGCCACACAAACAACATGGAGATTGTCAACACACTGCGGCCCAGACAAATGCAACGTGACAAGAAGTTTTTTTTTTTTATCTCGAAACTGAACGCTCTATCCGCGCAAAGCCTCAGATTAGTGTGCAACCAGTGTGTCAGCCGACGGCGGAGGAGGAGGCGTGTTCGGTGTAAACTGTCACCAAAATGCGTTTTTTTGTCACCGGGTAGAGACGAGCTGTACTTTCCAAACAATAGGGACACAGAGGTTTCTCATTGGTGTTTTAGGATGTGAATTCGGTTTGCTGGTGGATGTTAAACGACTGCCTCTGCCGGGAACAATGGCATGATGGTATTTGTGCTTGTACTTCCAGAGTCGCACCGATCCGATACTGTTGCTAGGATAGACTTAACAGAAATAAAACCAGAGTTTGTGGAAGTGTGTAGAAGAGGGAGAAAAAAGGTATATTGCAGCTGTGCAATCAGGAATGTTACAGTGCTGTTCACGATGTAGTTCAATGGCGATTGTGTGTTGGGTTTAAGTGGTTGGTTTACGCGTCTCTTGGAGAGTTGGGTGGCGTGGGCTGACTCTTGTAATTAGCGCTGGCATTTAATCGCCCATGTTGTCGTTGTACAAGGGAAATATTCTCCAGGAGTAGACCTTTAAAATGTATGTCAGTATAGAACATCTTGGCATCAAGAGTAATAAGTGACTGTGTGCGTGCTTGCATGGCCCCGGTTGCTAATAAGTGTCATTAACATTATATACGCTGCATAAAGTTAATTATCCAACCTGTATATGTGCCATGAAGTTATTTGCTTACAGAGACGGTGTAAATATGTGTATTTCTGCTGTAAAGTTGGATTTTAGTTGTACATTTTGGAGCCAGCCTCAAGTGGCCATTTGAGGAACTGCAGTTTTTGGCGGGAATTGTACAGCACGCTAATGCTGAGATGTGTACCCACAGCTATCCTCGCTAGAAAGACTCCTTGCATACTTGCTAATAACTTATTTGAGAAATGAGCTTCTGTCAGGTCAGTGTTTAGTTCTTAGCTCAGAGTTAATGTCTACGGATACGTTTTAATTTGCGCGGAGATGCTTGTTTGTGTATTTAGCATTCCAGCCGGCCATTTATTTATCTATTCCTTTATTTATTTATTTTAGCGAGGAAAAGTCTTCTTCCAGCACATGAACATATTTTAGTCCTGAGTAATAAATGATAAAACTTGACTCAATTAATTCCAGTAGTGTTTAATTTAAATGCTGCAATGCAAAATTTATAGGCCACGCTAGTAGCTGAAACCCACAAGTGCAGTGCATTAAGGTGCTCCCTTGGAATATGGATCACTTAATGCTGCGCAGAGAAATCTGATATCAAAATTATGATTCATAAAATGAGGGGGATATAAATGGTTCAACAATTATCACACTGGCCTTTAGATTAATCCACTATCCATCTACCAAACAACCCAGGATATATTTCAGACTGCGCTATTTTATTTATTCCATTTAAAGGTTTAATTATTTATCTGTTTAAGCCTTCAAACATGTTTGAATGCACGGCGACTGCAGAGATCCACACAAGCCCGGCACTGAAATAATGAAATTATGAGCACGAACGATCATTAGGGTGATGAAAACAGGGAGAATAAGGCCCAGATGAAGCTAATTATCCTCTCAGAGAGTACTCGCAGCTGCGCCCGAATTTAGAACTTGAGTAGAATGTGTATATCAAAGCCTGATGTCATTTTTTCCCCCTTTGCTTTTTGTGCTCTCTCCTTATTGGAGTGGTTAAAATTAATAGTTTAAATTTGGGCATATTTAAGAATAGCCATTAGCACTCCTCGCCACATTCAAAAGAGTCCATCTGTTTTACTCAGGATTTTAAAGGAACGGAAAGTCGAGACATATCTGTTTTAATTATCAAGTCTGCTGGATTCCATACTATTCATGACTTCCTCGCTTTCCCATCCCATTCATCAATGTGGGATTATACAAAGACTGGCACATAATTAGAAATTAAATTCAAATGATTAAATAAATAAGGTCGTAGTTAATCATTTGTTCAGTGTGCGACTCGGTGATCAGCGAGCCGAGCCAATGGGGAAATCAATGTGCCAGTTCACCTAACATTAGCGGCCATGAAGACTAATTATAAAGCTTGCTATTATGGATCTTTGAGGACTCTGGCGAACGGCAATGAAACTTAATATTGGATGTTACAGGCTGGGAGGTTGTTTTGATGAGCAAAAAATGAATGGCGAGCCTGGTCTTTCCATGTCATTTGAAGTGTCATGAAGTGTGTTATCCTTGTTAGCGTCCTGACACGTTGAATTTGTCTGCCTCAATTAGCCAATATTTACCGCACTTCAGAATTTAAATAAAACCAACAGTGATGAGTTAAGATCCCAGGAAATGTCCTCTTCATCTTCTTTTATTCTCGTTTTTGTCCTTTTTTCCCATCATACAGCAGCTATGCCAAAAAAAAGAGGAAAAAAATAAAAAAAACAGCGAGTGGGAGTGTGAAATAAGTGGGTGTGCAGATGAGAGACCCTCAGCCTTTGACATGATTGCAATCAAACAGAGCACAAACGGAAGAACATGCTCTCTGTATGTTAAATACCATTTCTAGTGTCCCTTTTTTTGCATATTGCATCACAGTCCCTGGCAGCTATGTTTTTCAGTGTCCTGTTATGTTCAAAAACATAATTCAATCAAATATTCCATCAATAAATTATACTGCAACCGCATACTAGACGTACACGGAAACGCCAAAACCAACAATTTGCTAGTTCCCTACAGTTCTGCTTCCTCACCCTGGGTTAGGCTATTAGCCCCGTGATTCAAATTTAGAACTTTGACGCAGTTGGGAAGACAAGGGATCAACAAAGTTCACAAAGATCACAAATATATACACAGACCTGCATGATAATCCATCAAACAGTTGGCGAGGCGTATTCCTCCAAACCACAAATGTCAACCAGCTTGTGGTGTTTGGGAAAAGGTCAAAGTCAGGAGTTGTCACCCACACGGATAAGTAAAATTTTAGACCAAGGTGGCCCTACATTTAAAGTCATAGGACGACACTTGTCCTTAGTATAAATACTCCTGGGTTTTCAGCCAAAAAATATCTCCATTGTGCTGGGTATCACCAAAGAGGGTACGATTCATCCCCTGGGGACTAGGAATACGTGTGATTTAGCTCATGTTTGTAGAGTTATTTTAATAACTTGAAGTAAAATTAGTCACAATGGTATGGTTTTAAGTATTTTAAAGACTAAAATACTTAGCATTAAGAGATTTTTGGTTGGTTGGTTTTCTAGTTCTAGTTCCTCTGTTTCGTATGGATTGTTGTAAGACTTATTACAACTTGCTATATCAGGTATCGGCCAGTCGTCATTATCCCGTGCACCGAATGGCGCTACAAGACTGGTGCGGTTGGTACATTGGTACTAGCATCCCTGCACTGACAACCTGTCAAAACCAGATTTGATTTTACAGTTCTTTTATTTGGCGCGGGTCGGCCGCTGTGTACATTTCAGAACTTCTCTGCCCCTGCTTTACCTCCGCGCCTCTCAGAGCCTCAGAACAACTGCCTCTGACTGTTTCCGGATTGAGGGCGGCCAGCGAGGGCGATGGCGAGAAAGGCTTCGGAATAGCCTTCCTCTTTCAATTAAATGTTCCCCTTCCTGTGAAGTAGGCACAGGCTGAATGAGAGCTCAGGCTTCTCGGTGAATTCATGTTCCCAGACCTGAAAGGACCCTAACTTTGGTCCAAACCTTTCATCTGACAGACGTGAGCTATTTAAGGTTGTCACATTTTGCAAAAAAAAATCACCTCTTGTATTTTCAGAGAGTTAAATCTCTTTTCTAATTCCAGAGAATTTCTTCGCCTCAGTCATTAGGTTTGAACGCCTCGGTGCAATTTTCTGTTTCGTATTGTATTAGAGTCTCTAACTCCCAGAAAAGCCTCCAAAGGATCTAAACCAATGGGTCCTCAACGGAGTCTTTTGCATATGTTTTTGAGGCGCTGTCTTAAATCCCCTATCTCAGCTTCCATTCCAGCTTTTTTCCATTTGATTGTTCAGTATTAATTACAACTAAACAACAATACCCATAACAATGCCGTTAAAGGAAGCTGTCACCCTCTGTTTTAAATAGAGGAATCCCTTTGGATCCATAAACCATACTTAATAGTCGGGAAAATTCAATTGCTCATTGGTTTTGTTGACTTTTTATTTGATGTCAATAGGACGGAATATGGGAAATCTAATTTTAGTACAGAATAAAATCAGAGCGGCGTGCTGCGCGGTTCTCTCCAATATTCTCACCTTGGCTCGCCTTGTTCTCAAACAACATTAGGAGGCAGCCAGGTTGGATTTGATTTGCTTTGACTGGCAACAGTAGCCTCTGATAGTTACGGCTTATTGCACTTTTCTATTTCCCTTCCTTCTCACTGAACAACCTGTTTGTTCTCTCCCTGCTGTTATTGACTTATTCCAGCTATTTTATTTTGCGTGCATGTGTGTGTTACTTCTTTCGAACGTTATGGAAGTTCCTAATTAAATTTCCGTCTTTGCAGCCTCTTCCTCTTATAATCATGGAATGGCATAATGAACTAGTGTGAAAATTGAATGGAAAGAGAAATTAAATTTTTGAACTATGAATGTGTTTGGCATTAGAGAGCATTATTTAGTCGTTAATCTGTTTCATTTTGCACGGGAAACTGATTGTTAACCAGTGGGATGTATGACATGTAAGCTCAGACTCATAGTGATGTTTCTTTCTACAAAAGACACACAGGGCTTTTCACCACATATCAAGACAGTTTTATGAACAATGACTCATTCAAACATTCACTAAAGAACATAAAGGACTCTCCATCACCCTCTCCCTCGCTTTTGTTTCCCCCTTTGTCGTCTGTCCTGTGTACTTTATTCTCTATCATCCCTTTGTTATCACTTTAAGTAAAGGAGCTGTTCTACCCCGATACCGACTGAGCGAGCAATGCATTTATGAAATCATACATTATTCTACATACCCCTATACCTCGTAAAGGAATAAATTGTCTCTTTTAATGTATATGTTTCCTTTGCTGTCATTTTCAAAGCCGGGAACCATGCGGTGCATTCATCAGCTGTCGCCCGCATTTCCATTTCCTCAGAACGTAGCGCAGTTCTTTGGTGTTGTATGAACACCCAAATGCGATTTTAATTAAGTGTGTAATGCAAATCAAAACGGAATGAAAAAAACGCATAAATGCTCAAAGGTAGCGGAAATTCGCTTTCCACTGTGAAAGAAAGCCATGTTCGCTGCATTCAAATAGTAAAAGAGCTGTCGTGGCAGTGTTATTTACACTTTGCGCACGCTTTACGTCAACAGGCACGCTTTCTGTTTTATTTCCCAGAAGAGGAGACATTTGGATTTTATCGCGAAATGTCGATTTGTGCAAATATAAATCTATATATCTATCTATATCTATATCTATATATGTATATATATATATATATATATATATATATCTATCTATATCTATATCTATATCTATCTATATCTATATCTATATCTATATCTGTATATGTATATGTATATTTATATCTATATCTGTATATGTATATATATATGTGTGTATATCTATATATATATCTATTTATATCTATATGTGTGTATATCTATATATATATCTATATATATCTATATGTATGTATGTATATCTATATATCTATATCTGTATATAATTCAAATTCAAATTCAAATTCAAAGTGGGCTTTATTGGCATGAAAGTTTCTTAACAAAACAATATTGCCAAAGCAAATATATATCTATCTATATCTATATATGTACAGCGGGGAAAATAAGTATTGAACACGTCAACATTTCTCTCAAAAAACCTATTTCTAATCGAGCTATTGACATGAAATTTTTACCAGATGTCGGCATCAACCCAAGTAATGCACACATAGAAAGAAATCCAAACATTTATGTCCATAAATGAAGTTATGTGTAATAAAGTGAAATGGCACAGGGAATAAGTATTGAACACATGAAGAAAAGGAGGGGTAAAAAGGTCTGGCAAGCCAAGAAAGCAGCTGGAGTTTGTCAGTATTCAGAAGGTTAACCTGCCCCCTATTAGTGCAAAGTAATATCAGCTGGTATAGTCCTGATTGATGCCTTTTAAAAAGGTTTCTCACCAGCAAGGTGTTAGACAAGAAGCATTGCATGATGGGTAAAAGCAAAGAGCTGTCCAAAGACCTACGCAACCTTATTGTTGCAAAACACACTGAAGGCATTGGTTACAGGCGCATTTCTAAACTTCTGAAAGTTCCAGTGAGTACCATTGGGGCCATCATCCGGAAGAGGAAAGAACACGGCATTACCATAAACCAGCCACGGCCAGGTGCTCCTCGCAAGATTTCAGACAGAGGAGTCAAAACAATCATCAGAAGGGTTCTCCAACAGCCCAGGACCACTCGTGGAGAGCTTCAGAAAGACCTGGAATCAGCAGGTACCGTTGTTTCAAAGAAAACAATAAGTAATGCACTCAACCGCCATGGCCTCCATGCACGCACACCACGCAAGACTCCATTTTTGAAGAAGAAGCATGTTGAAGCTCGTTTGGAGTTTGCGACACAACATTTGGATAAACCCATGACATTCTGGGAGAAGATACTCTGGTCAGATGAGACCAAAATTGAACTCTTCGGATGTCATAAGACACAACATGTTTGGAGGAAAAATGGCACCGCACATCACCCCCAAAACACCATACCAACAGTCAAGTTTGGAGGTGGGAGCATCATGGCGTGGGGCTGTTTTTCAGCATGTGGTACTGGTAGACTTCATATCATTGAAGGAATAATGACTGGAGAAAAGTATCGAGACATTCTTGATCAGAATCTGCTGTCATCTGCCAGGCTGCTGAAGATGAAAAGAGGGTGGATCTTTCAGCAAGACAACGATCCCAAGCACACAGCCAAGGTAACACTCAACTGGTTGAAGAAAAAGAAAATAAAGCTGCTAGAATGGCCCAGTCAATCACCAGACTTGAATCCAATTGAAAATCTTTGGAAAGAACTGAAGATCCGGGTTCACAGAAGAGACCCCCGGAACCTTGAAGATTTGAAGGCAGTTTGTGTGGATGAATGGGCCAAAATCACACCTGAGCAATGTATTCGACTGGTTTCTCCATACAGGAGGCGTCTTGAGGCTGTAATCACCAACAAAGGTTTTTGCACTAAGTATTAAATAAATTTCAGTAGGCGTGTTCAATACTTATTCCCTGTGCCATTTCACTTTATTACACATAACTTCATTTATGGACATAAATGTTTGGATTTCTTTCTATGTGTGCATTACTTGGGTTGATGCCGACATCTGGTGAAAATTTCATGTCAATAGCTCGATTAGAAATATGTTTTTTGAGAGAAATGTTGACGTGTTCAATACTTATTTTCCCCGCTGTATATATATATCTATATATCTATATCTATATATCTATCTATATCTATCTATCTATCTCTATCTATCTCTATCTCTATCTATCTATCTATCTATCTATCTATCTATCTATCTATCTATCTATCTATCTATCTATCTATCTATCTATCTATCTCTCTCTCTCTCTCTCTCTCTCTCTCTCTCTCTCTCTCTCTCTCTCTCTCTCTCTCTCTCTCTCTCTCTCTCTCTATCTCTCTATCTCTCTATCTCTCTATCTATCTATCTATCTATCTATCTATCTATATCTATATCTATATCTATATATCTATGAACATCTAGTCAGTGGACGCTCTGTGAGTGCCAGGCTCCGTCTATACTCACCCTTGGACCACAAAGTTAACAGCATGCTGCACTGAGCCTGTTTGCTGCTCTTTCGTCACTTGGCGTCAAATCAAACATTCATTTGTTTCCACCGTTTTTTTGAAGAGCCGGTGAAGACCTTTGATTGCAGCCTGCAGTGGGGAAGGTATTGACACGAGTCCGTCAAAGTTTATTCACCTGCTTCATTAGATGGGGTTCTGTCAAAACAAACTTTGATATCTCTCTCTATTGGAACGTGCCTGACAGCTTGGCAGCTCTGTTAAGCTTTTGTTCAATCAATACCAAAGATGATGTAAAAAAAATACCTCCTTCCTGTCTCTCTAAGCATGTTTACAAGCTTTATCTACAGACAGAAGCGTGGAATCATGCATCCATGTTGCTTCTCGTGGACATTAGCATATTTATGTCTGTATTTGTGTTTCCAGAGGAGAGCTGAGGTGAGCAACAGCTTGCTGCAGTGCTGTCACCACGCCAGCATTAGTGTGCATTATTTATCCGCCTGCAGACTGATCCAGAGAAAGGCATAACCATAGCAACCGGGAGCCATGCAAGCATGCACACACACACACACACACACACACACACACACAGACACGTGCACACTGCGAGGAGAAACATCGGTTACGCTATCACGGCAGCGGCTGGTGTTGACTTAATCCCGGAATTCATACGTTTCGGCGAATCCGCTGCATTTTCGGTTCTTGAGAGCGAGAAATGAGGAGCTTTTGAAGCTCCGCGAGATCTGTATTTTCTCATGAAAATGTATACAGGCTGCTCACTGGCTAGATCCAAACAAACAGCAAAGAGAATAAGTGTTGTTTTTTTTAGGGGGGATTTCACGAAGTCAGTGCTTGCCGGGAGATCCGTGGAGATTTCAGCTGCGTTCTGCAACACGGAATTCTTTTTTACACTTACACAAATTCCTAATAGCAAGAACAGGACGTGTGAATGTTGGTCTATCGACTGAAGGCGCTGACACTAATGTGTTTTTACTCCGCTTTAGACCCAGAATAGGCCTGGCTTCAAAAGGGTAGCATAAACAGTGCTTTAATAAAAATATGGGATCCCTTTAACAACCGGAATAGCCACGGATGCGCTAAAGTACACGAGGCTGGCATCAGAGCCGAGATTTGAGATTGCTTCGGTTCTTTTTTGGTCCCTCTTGGGCATTGAGCGGGGATGTTCAAAAAGTAGGGCACAAACTGACAGAACCAGACAGCCAGACACTCTTAGAGGATGAAGATGTTCTTTTTTTTTTTTTTGCTTTGCTTTGCTTCTGGAGCCAGTTCTGGAGAGTTTTGCTGTTGCACACAGATGCAGCTGCTTCCCAGCGACTCTCATAGAACGGAAAGAGCCCAGCTGGTGTGCGGAACACCTTGCGAGGAGCCACTCGTACCCGCCGCACACGCCGAGTGTTGTTGTTCGCCAGGCAGTTAGTCACCGGCGCATTAGAACGCGAAGTATAGAAACAGACTGCAAGTGAAAATTCAATCGTGCCAAGAATCAACAAGGTTATTTTCCAGATTTACATTGCATATTGCCGTTTTTTAAGGATTTGCATGAATTAAGTGACTTTCTGCAGAACACGGGTCCGTCCTGCTTTCACCCCGAGTGAAGAAGCTTTTTCTTCATTGCTCACTCCTTTTACCAAGACGGTGCAAAAGCTCTGGAGTCTTCCACTTCAGCGCAGACTGACATTGTTAAATCTCTGTCAGTTTACCCCATAGGACATGACTAATCCTGTATTTTGTTCTATAGGAGATGGCAGCTTTGTAAAGAAACGGGAGACAGAGCGAGGCAAAGGGAGTCGCGTTGTTTGGGCCTGCTGGTCAACCCGTATCTGTGTTGTTGTTGTTTTTTATTTCCTCCACAGCCTCATATCTATTCACAGTCCAACAGATGAGTCACGCTTTGCGAATATATGCACCGATAAAAGCATCAAAACAACTCTTTACCAATCTACTGAAATAGGCTTAATAATGCAGCACTGGTTAATTACAGAGGAAATATGCACGGTGCAGTGCTGTCATTTGGCAAAGGCGGACTTGGTGGCCACCAGCTGGAGGGGCACCAAATCGGATTAATATATTTTCCTGTTGAAAATGCCACACTCATAGTCGGTACTCGCGTTTCGTTACTGAGTGGAGAATGCAGATGGAATCCTATCATTAATCCTATGTTTAATAGGTCTTCACAGATTCCTTCCTCGCACCGTTGCGTAAGACTCGTGTACAGGGATGTGAATAAGTAGGCGGTTACTAAATTTCCACCCAACTGTTGTACCCTAAATATGATTAAAGTCGGGACAAGATTCATGACTATTAAACTGAATGTGCACTCAGCTCAAAGCACACCACGGTTAATCAGTGTAACAGCGGATAGGCTTATGATGAATGCTGATCTTGACACCTTGAAATTGAAGTAAAATTAATGTTCCGAGCCAGTTCTGTTTTGTAATTTGAAATTTTACACAAAAAGGAGACAACGAGAACAGAAAAATGGCAGGTAAGCAAACAGGCAGTGATAAATTAAAACAAAGGTAGGGATGTGGTTAGAAAAGAATAACTTCACTTGGCTGTTGCAGAACAGTTTGTGACCATTGACTCAAAGCCTTGGTGACCTGGGCAGTTCACATTTAAACCATTTACCCATGCGGTATATTCCAGGACTTTCGCCATTAAGGAGAAACCGCAAGACTTAGTAATGTGTACGAGCATTGTGTGTACTTTGCCGTGTCTTGTACAAACACAAACTATTCAGTTAGTACAGCGGTTACCCAAGACTTATTTATAGCCCTGGAACATTTTCAATGTAATGGAGCAAAGTTACCACAACCTTCCATTTTTAAGAGCAAAGAGGATTTATGACAGACTGAGGATCATAAGCGGAAACAGATACATTGAGGGACATGTTACAAAGAGCACATAGACTCAGAAACAGATACATGCATATAAAAGGAGGATCCACCTGAGAATCTTGCACCAATGATGTGCGGTGAGGTTCGTGGCACAGATCTACAATTATGAACGCAATGGAATAGCTTCAATTCGCCATTCAATTGGCTGCTTTCACACTAATTGGTTACATTTCATATCTCAAATGAGTATTCTTTACACAGTATAAGGTTCATACTTTGCCAAAGGATCAATGTCAATCTATAGCGGTTAAGAGAGAGAATAAGACAGCGAGCGTGTGTGCCATAGTAATTCCACACTTCATTCATATTCATTCAACATGAGAGTAGCCAGAGAGAAAAAATAAACATAAATGGATTATAATACTGAGTTGTTAAATCTTCTGATGATCTGGTTCATTTTTAATGCAGACTGTTATTTTTAGGTTTCACACAGAGGAAAAAATCCCAATAAACGGACCGCGACAGTGCAGTTGATGAGCAACAGCATGAACTAGCTCGCTAGCGCCCTCTTCCATGAGGCAGAAGTACTGGCTGCCTCATCTCGTTGTTTTTCAGTGCAGTTTAATGTCAGGTCGACGAGACTAAATATGTTACACTCATATATGAAATACAGGCTATGGCTCGGCTCGGCCTCAACTCGCATGGCTCCCGATGATCGCTCCTTCTGTTCACACAAGCAATACATAAATTCAGTGATCTTGGCTCTTTCGACCTTGACACACCATGCCGATGGACAGCCGATGGACAGCAGTTGGCCAAAGTGGTCTGCGAGGTTGATGGGTTCGGTAGAAGTAGGCCAATGACAAAGTCGGGAAGGCACACATAAATGCCCCCCATCGTTTTTAGTCGTCATATCATCTGAAAGTCCCAAGAGGCAAATCTTTTCATAAGCTCTGTACGACAGTTTGTCGTTCATACTAGCTTCGTAGGCAGGCTCAGTTTACCTTTTTAACCTGAATACAGACTACTGCCACCTGCTGGCATAGAGTTTTTGGCAGTTAGCCATCGGCTGTAGTCTTTGTATTTTTTTGAGTGCAACAGTTTTTGGCGAAAACACACATGAAGCGAGGTGAGATTGGTCTTCGCTTCTAGCTCTTTGATGATGGTTTGGTCAGTCTGGACCCTGTACCTTTATGTCATGAAAAAAATCATCACTCAGAACCTGCTTGTCTTTCAAACATTTTGTGTGCGACTGCACTGCAGCCTACAGCGCAGAGTGTTTTCAGGTAATGTAGACTGACAGCATGGATTTTATCTGAAATTGAGCTCCCCCGCCAGCAGAAGTGGTACCCCCCTTACACACACAGTCACTTCTCACCGGGGACCAAGTGTGGGTTGCTGCCAGTTTAATGGCTCTCACTATCTGTTGTTACAGTTCCTGTACAGGTACGTTCATCTTTACTGTGTAAAGATGGTCACAAGAAAAGATTAGCGCCACGAGATAAGAGTAGGAAAAAAGCATAGGAGCTGCTGTTGTTGTCTGACACTGCTGCTCCACAATATTGCATTAGAAAGAAAAAGAACTCAAGTAAAATAAACACAAACTGAGTCAACAAACTTGGGGCAATGACACCCACAGAGAAACAGATCAGAGGTATAGAACTATTCAGAATGAGAGACAGTGAGTGTCCTACATTGGCAGCGTTGAGTCTTTGAACTTCTGGCTAGGAAAACAATGTTTTCCACTCTGAGCAACGTGACGTATGAAAGCTTTTATTTTTGTCGTGTAATGATGGAAAATCAGGGAGTGACAGGAGTACTTTTATCTCTTTTTATGTGCGCTTAGATGCATTTTGCAGTTTTAGATATTTAGGCAAACAAAGAGGCCTCATGCTGGTTATTTAAGGTGTTTACTGGATGTGTTATTCCTTAACTGGAATGAAGGTGTCTTTGTGCCTCTTGTTAACAAGTTGACAAGTTCTGAAAAGCTTGGTACTTGTCTAAAACCTTTGACATTCAGACTCCCTTTAATCATATGTTTTAATTAAAACTGAAGATGAAGTATTTCAGGCACAGGGGTAAGGTTCATCTCTTTAAAGCTGAGTCCAATTTTATTTAGAAAAAAAAAGAAAATAGCCCGAGGTGCTTGGAGCATTTCTGTCCTCGCTAAACTCTTGTTGTGTTTGTCGGTGGTGTAAAAGGATCTGTGTAAATGCAGCCGAGCTCCCAAACACTTCACTCACCCAAATGCCCTCATTTCAAGAGACGGGGGGGCGGGATGGAGAGAGGGCGGAGCTCATCGACTGCCACCTCTGCGGCTCCGTCGATAGCTAGTTGTTTCGCTCTCCCCTCACGACAAGAGTGGACGGTGATCACTGTGATTTAGCCTTGTCGGAACGACGAAGGAAAACCAAGACATGTCACAGATATGACAGAGACAAAGACACAGACAACCCTGACAAACCATTTAAGAGTACACTTGATTTGAAGAATGTGTATTCTGTGGAACAGTACACTTAAAAGATTTTTACTGTTCTATTAAATAATCCCAAAAACAAACACTTGCAGCTTCAGAGACCGTTAAGACGCTCAAAAGTAAAGCAGTGTAGAATTTGATAAATTAATAATGACAAAGCACCAACTGAGTTTAGGACTGATATTCCAAACAAACACAGCGTTACAGGTGACTTTTCCCTTCCAATTGTGCAATTCCATCAATTGGTCTGAAGGGCATTAAATGTTTTAAACGAGCAAGGGCGATCAGTGCGAAGACAAGGGACTGACTGGTTGCGACCACCATTTCCATGCTTTAGACTGTTGTGTTTTAACAATCCCAACCCCTTCTCTGACTCAAAGCTACATATCTTAGACACTCATCTCAACATCTCAAAATGAAATTAAACTGCCACACAAAGAAATTATGTGACAAGTTAAACCTAATCATTACTAATTTGATCTTACCGCCAGCAGCATCTTGACCACATACAGCTTTGATAAAACCACAAGCTCGTGTAATGGGGCTCTTCCAGGTGAAAAGGATATACCTTGTGCCAGCAAAGTTAGTTAGCTAGTTAGCAGCAAAATACACTATTTGCTAGCGCCACAGCAGCTGTTGCTTGGAGTGCAGAGAAATTGACTTAAGTCGGTGAGCCAGCAGGAACTTACAAAGTTTGTTTAAAACTTACCTTCATGGTTCCATATACAAAACTGAGGACACAAAATCACAAGCAATCACCAAGTAATGCACGACATGAAAAACTGCTATTCTAAAGTAAAGTATTTGAATTAGTGTGGTTTTTTTTGTAGAATTTTTATAGATAATTGAAATCGTAATTACAGGGCCAAATAATATATCTTTTCTTCAGTGTACAAAGGGCATCTAAAAGGTAGCAGTACCTGCCCGTGCATTTTGCAGCGTCACGGCGCTTCCTCTTGTCAAACTTAGACAATCTGACAACAATAAACCCGCTCTAATGAGTGAAAATGTGTGCTTTTAGAAATACTAAACTCAATTTGGTTTTGTATCCATAATTCATGTTCTTTGTTCCGCATTTGTTGACGGGTTTCTGTGTAAATGAAACCAACGGGAAGCCGAGTTCCAAGAGAAAAAGAAACAAGCCAACTAACACGCATCGCTAAGCCCATCGGCACATACTGTTCGGACGTGTCTGAAGGGATAACCCTGCGTTCTGGAGTTGTGCATGCGCGAGAGAAACGTTGTTCCCTTGCTCATAATGATCTGGGCAAGACTGTGGCGACGGAATGCACTTTGGTGAACCGTACTGAATACACTGCACTGCTTTACGCTTTGCTAAGAAGATGTCCTTTGAGATGATGGAGCAGAACAAGGGAGCTCATGACTTCTGAGGTTATTTAGGTCAAATCGACTTGTAGTTGGGAAAGATTAAAGTCTGATCCATTCCCTCCACTACAGAGTTTGTTTGGGACCAGACCGAGGCCCCCTTAAGGGTCTTGGCCAAGTTGTTGTCAGCCCCAAATACAAGTACTGCGTTCACACCTGCTCAAAGCACCGAAACACACTACATTAAATTAAAATTAACGGCTGTGAGAGCACACTTATGTTTATGTGCAGTGAGATGGCAGTTGAGAACAGTTGAATGTCGAATATCAATCTATAAAACACATTTCCCTTTAAAAGACATTCTTACTGAGCTCCTTCAAACAGATCATGCGTAAGGTATAAATCATTAATGAAGATTGCTTTTGTTAAATGTTTCCCTACTCCATTTTAAATGCCCTTTAAATGGATCTCACTCAGAGAACAGTCCACCAGGGGCATTTTAGTGCCATTGAAGCATTCTAATGAAATCAAGCTCCCTGTTTTGGCCAAACGTTGGCTCTGCTAATATTGCTTCGTTTGTCACGCTGTCCCTTTTTTGTAGAGTACAGTTCCTCAAAAGATTTGCCCTCTGGAGTCTCATTCAGACAGAAGAAAGAAGGAGAAAGTGACCAGCTGGGTTACAGCCAGTTAAATGTTGCATGAAGTCAGGGGTTTGGTAATGAACGCTTGACTGAAATGGTCACACAAACCCATTCCGACGAACAGACCTTTTCCAGTTGTCTGCTGGGACGCAATGACCGGCCACAAACTGACCGCAGAGAAAGGACTTGTGCTTTTTACTAAATGATGTCTGCTTTTATGGACTAGGGGCGATGCCACCATCTCAGGGGGACGTACCTTATAGAAACCCAGTGTCACGCAGGGGGACTTTTGTCTATTTTTTGACATTTCTCATTAGTTCAGCCTTTAAACATGTCTTCTACTCTCTTTGTTTCTGTCACTTGCTGTTTATTTCCCCCTTCTTTACCCCCTTCCCATCTGTCCTGATGTCATCTTGAAATGACTCAGCCACTAGAAGCACTATCTTTTCACATTGTTTTCCAGGGTGCCATTTTACCACAGACACCTACTTTGAATATGCGCCGGCTTTGTCAGTAAAAGCTGACGAGCATTTCAGGAGCGGTAGCTACGTAACATCGGAGGAGACAGCCGCCTGCCGTGCGAATGTATTTCCGTAGATTATTTGCACTTTAAAGTCTTTGGTAGACACTCTTACATATCCTCAGTGGCCTTCCAAGTAGATGGCCCATCCATCAAATATTCTCTTTCACCCCATCTCTACGGGACACTGAGAAACGTTGAAAGAAAGTAGAAATGTTAAAAGTCTTATATCGGTACTGATTCACCTCGGGTCCTTGCATATTCCCTCAGAGGTTTATATTCCCCTCTTGCGCTTGAGCCGAGATGGAAGTTGAGGCAGGGTGTGAGCATAGAAAAATACATACTATACCCGTAGAATTTTAGTCAGGGATGGATTTTATCCACACTAGTGACATACCTGTGTAGGTGGCAGTGGCTGTGTTGTCTGGTTGGATCGCCAGAACTTTTTCCCAGATGTTCACGGTTCTCATTCTGGCTCACAATCCCAATAAATGTACAGCAGAGTTTTGGTGCTGGATAGAAATGGGGTACAATGGTTTTACAATCATGGTTTCCGAAAGATAAATCCTCGAGAGCTCGGTTAACTTCTTTCTTCATTAGAGGACGGCACGAGATTTGGTGCAGACAACTGGCGATTCCTTGCCTTTCCCTCTGGGACCGTCCGTTGATGTAATTTGTTGCAGATATTCATGGTGTCCAGAAAAAAGATTTTGCTGTCTCTGGGCCTCCCTGACATCCACAACACCACCACCTTGTAAATCATGCGAAGAAACATCTCCATCTCCGAGATACATTGGAGCAAATCTTGGTGCAAGTTCCCCAGAGGTCATGCTTCAATAACATAATAATAATAATCTTCATCTGTCATAATCGTCACGCCGTAATTTGTGTTTGTTCAGTAATCCATTTTAATTACTTTGATTTTTTTTTTTATGGTTATTACAGTTTGAGCGAGCCACCGACTTCTTTTGCTTCTTACTTTTACAACAAAGAGTTTCCTCAAGTTTTAAAGGCCCCGTTAGTAAAACCAAATAAAGTTCCCTGACTTTAGTATCCAATGTGCTTCCAAGATGTCCCTGAAAGCTGCTGTTAGTTGCTCTCACCGTGGGTTATAATCAGTCCACAGAGTTAGTTCCCAGACAACTGAACTTGCCCATTTAATTGTCTCGAGCCTCGAGCTTGTAGACTTCCATTGAACTAAACTAAACAATGCCTGGAAATGAATCAATCTGCGTATAATATGAATCGTTACCAAGTCATCGTTTATGCTTGACTATTGATCTCACTGTAATTACATTCCCCTCCAAGTCCCCTCAGGAGCGAAGGTGCACAATTAGAGAGGACAGGTGACAATGCAGAGCCATGTAGCTCAATAAAAGACTCCCTCCATTGGGTAATTAAAAATCATAGCATGTGTTAAATTAGCGAAATCAAGGTCTCTTCTTTCCCTTTTCCCTTCGTCGTTCATAACCCCTGGAGGGAGCGGGGGAACGTTTGACTTTATTTGCAGCTAATTGACCAATTTTCGTCAGATAAAAGTGTTGTTTGCCCACCTGCCGTGAGATTGGAATTGTCCTCACAAGTCATTTTCCTCGGGGGTTAGATATTAGCTGCCAATTTGCCAGCAGCACAAAGAGGACCACGCTAGCAGAAGAGATGGCAAGAAGGGGCGGGGGCTCAGCAATCTGCCTATAGCACAGTTCCAGTGGAGAGCGTTGCATGCACACACATCTCAAACTACCCAGCTCATTTTACATGCCCATCCATCACGAGCATCTGTCAAAAGTCACAGTGCATGGAAAGCGGACTAACTTGCCCGTTGTTAAATGGCCTGGAACGAGATTGACCGATTTCAAGGTTAACCGTTAAAATCGCATGATTGACACCCGTGACATAGTTTTCTTATTTTATTTTATTTATTATTTGATGAAAATAGGCCAAATTATGATAATAGAATTTGCATGGTATCATCAGTCCCAATGCACACACCAATTTGCATGATGATCTTTTCAATATTGACTTTTAATAATTACTGTGTTACATCCAAGGCTCTGATTGCGTGACAGCACGACAAAGGCCGCAAGGAGAAAATGTCAGCGCATTCTCGGTAAACAGAGCAAAGCTTTTGAATTAATGCGACACGGAGCGGAGGGAGAAATCCTTGTCCAAATCTCCCCACTTTTATTCAGTCATTGAACAGAGTACATCTTCTCCCCGCAGTCGGTCTCTTATCTCCCCTTCTCACTCATTTTTTTTTTCTTTCCTTCTTCCCCATCCCTGACAGTGGAAATGAAACAAATAAAGCCCTATCCGATGTCACGAAAGCAGGAGCAGTAATTTGCAAGAAAGTCTCTGTTCTCCGCGGCCCCCTCCCCTCCGTTCGCTCTCTCACACTTTCTTTTTATTTGCTTGGATGTGTGCGCTGCATTGTTATTCCGTAACGACACCAAGGGCAGTTAGATAAGGTTCGCAGGAGCATTTTTTCTCAAAGTGTTAAACTTTCTGAGCTGACACAAGATGATCTGGAGTGCACAAAAAGCAAATAAGACATTGTCCTGTTTTGATACTAATTTACTTTTTTTTTTGTCTTGTCACTCAAACAAGATTTAAC